>CM070638.1:41586857-42786857 GCA_036346255.1 Ampelocalamus luodianensis | reverse complement strand
GGAGCCAATCGGCAGCGAAAGGTGGTGTGCACTGGCTCTATGGGACATCTACGATGCTATTGGCAGCGGCTTGGGGACCAATGGTCACCGGAGCGGCAGCAACAACACTTCCCACGGTGGTGTTAAGATCGGCCATGATGAAGTCTAGGCTACACTAGCTAAACTTTCCATTTAATACGTGTAAAAGCTCTAGGGGACTACTAGAAGCTCACCAAAGTCCTTGATGGCATTGGGAATAGCCAGAGTAGCTTGGCGATGTTGAGCAGCGGCAATGCAAAGATGGCTTGCGGTGACGGCGTGCTACGTTGATGGAGATGCTACAAGGAGGTGGGCATTAGCTTGCATGCACACTAAGGATGGTGAGGGCAGAAGGAATCCACCAATGACTCACCAAGGTGGCGACGAACTGAAAAAAGGCTGTGGTGGCCAGAAATGAAGAAGAAAGGCGATTTGCGGGATTGCCTATGCGTGGATCAATATCAAGTGAGGGAGAAGTATCAGTGAAGTATAGGACACGAAATGATGCCAGGTGAGGTTGAAGCTCATCGAGCATCGGAAACGTGAAGGTCTGAAATGGGGTCCATGCTACGGGCTTCCCGGAGCTACATCAAGCATAGAAGGAGCACCAGTGAGGTAAGAGGCGTATAGTGACGCTGTTGGCGAGGGCAAAGAAGCTCATGAGAGCAGATGGTGTTATGAGGCTTGCTCACTGGTGTCGAGAGCGACGTTCTCATTCTCGTAATTTAGGGTGCTCGAAGCTTAGAGAAGGCGCGAGATGGAACGAGGGGTGAGCTTGAGAGATTATGACATGCTCATGGGCTTAAGTAGCCATGAGAATTGTGCGAGTTGAGCGACGAGAAAATACGGCCGCAACGAGAAAATCGCGCACTTGCTTTGGCGTCTTCGCTAGCGTGGGATTAAGACGCCATTACTAGGGTAGACAGCATGGGTGGAGCCAGGCAAAGGTGATGGTGGTAGGTGGGTGTCGAAACGGTAGGCGGCGATGGAAAACAGTGTGAAGCAGGTGAAGGCGCTGGCGCGGTGGCGAGCAAAGGCGAGTGCGAGGTGGATGAAGAGCGTCGACAGGTGGGGCCCACACATCAAAGAGAGAGAGAGAGAGAGAGAGAGCTGGCGTGGGCTGGAGCGGGCACGAGAGAATTTGGGTTGACTCAAATTCAGCCCAAAAGGCTCGATGGGAATTTGAATTAGTTTTCAGATTTTTCAAAAACTGGCTGAGCCTTTGCTGAATTTGTAAACATATAAAACATGCTCCAAAATTTACAAAAACTTTTGTGGGGGCTTCTAAAACCATATAGTTTCTTATGTAAATTTTTCAGGATTTTATATTGTCGGGACCCCGAGTAGTAACCCCGGGACCCTCTGTGCATTCCGAACTAGTCCTATGATTAGTGGCTAGCTTACACAGTCTCAACAAAGATGAAATCATATCCATACAACAAACCAAAGGAGAAGCGGAAAAATCGATATTACTATTAGCAAAAGACCTTATGGTCAGAGTTGTTACAGAGTTGCCACGCAGGGCTCAACACCAAGAGGTTACAAGCAGCGGAGGACAAAACATTTGTGAAAGCCATCCGACCTGTCCACAGGCAATCGAGTGGTGGACGCGACCTAGCTCGCAAGGTCTTCGAAGTACTCCTCTTCGTAGAACTCTGAGTTCCCTGGTTCACCCTCCTCTGCTGATCAAACAGGGGGCATAAAGCCGTGAGTACTTTGAATGTTCTCAACAAGCCGTGGGGAAAAGTATGCAAATAATATTCATGCAGGGCTTGACAAGAATAGCTTTATAGTTAATTTGCAGAAAGAAATATTGACTAGAAATATAATAAGTAGATTGCAAAGCACAAGTTAAAAGATTAATATAAAAGTAAACAAGTTCTTTAAAACAGCTCATGGACACCCTGTTCACTTCCCAGACCACTCCCACGATCACTCATGAACACCCACGGCCACTCGTGAATGCCCACGATCACCTTTTTGAGAAAAACTACCCATCGTGTGAAATCACCAGGTATTGTCCATAACCGGGGACATGGCTATTCGAATAGTTTTATGCTCTGTAGAGGTTGTACAGCTTTACCCACATAACATGACTTCTCTAGTTGGTTTGGCATCCGTCGATACCACCATTCATTACCTTAGGTGAGCAGTCTAGAGAACATGTCAAGGCCTTTACAAAGCTCTGTTTGACTCAGTTCTGCTCGCTAAGGATTCGCCTTCCTGGCCCCCTCTTACGCCATTCTCAACCAAAACAAAATTGACTCAAAGCATTGCTAATTAGTTAGCTCAGTCCACCCCATAAATAAACTTGTAGTTGTACGGTATTGTCCAGATCAATGGCCTACAAAGTTAAGTCCTCAGAGGCTACTCAAGCGAAATAACCACATCCCAATGTGCTTCCTGCACCCCCTTTACTGTATGATCATTCGCCTGAGTATGAAATCATTTTGGGTTCAACCCAGCCAAATGACAACCCTTGCCATAGCACAACATCTTTTAAAAGCAGTGGCTCTACCATAATTCCATATATCATTAAGTCAAATTTATCATTATTTGAGTATGATCAAGAGTCCCTCGGATAACTAAAGCATGACTAAGCATAATACGCACCCATGTTGGTATTAAAACAATGTCCAACTAAGATTACCCATCCTATGGTGTCGAAGGGTACATGTCAATATGTCGTTTGCAATTTATCAAGGAGGCATACTGTCGAGTAGGTATTTAGCTAGTTTTCAAACCAGTTTTATACAACTAGCCATACATGTTGATATGAAACAATATACTTTTATAAAATGGGTTCAATATGATCAAAGTTCCACGACTTGCCTTCGATGAAGAGTTGGGATGCTTCTGTCGAGGTCGTCAGATCCACGAAGTCATCCAAACGCCAGAATCTACATGCGCGAACAAAGCCAAATAAGTAACTAAAACAACTCCAAATAAAATCCCAATAAATACCAAATTAGCACAAACAGCAAGAGGAAGAAACTAGAGGAGTTTGGAAAAAGGAATCACTCAAATCGGAGTTCGAATGGGCTCTCGGAAGGAGGTTCGATTGAGAGGGAGGTCAGAGTACGGGGAAACTCACTAGGACAGAGAGAGAGAGAGTTGAGGGGAAAACAAGCGGAGGGTGAGGGCTCCTAGGTGCTCTATTTAGCAGCCGAGGAGGAGGAGAGAGAGATCAACGAGCGGGACGCACAAGCGGAGCTCTGGGTTGGCAGGCCAGGCGGTGGCGTGCGCAAGAAAGAGGGAGGCACGGGCATGCATGTGGCTGAGGGGACAAGGCGAAAGTGTGATGGCTCAGAGGGTGCACACGGATGGCAGAGAAGCCAGGAGGTGCCAAAGGCGGCGGTGACAGGCGCATTTAATGCGCATGACGGGGCAGGTGAGCAAGCGTAAAGCGCGCGCATAGCACTGACCCGAGCGGCACGCACGCACGGCGCTGACGCGGGCAGAGGAAGAAGGTGAGCAGGGCTGACAGGTGGGGCTGGTCGAAACCAAGAGGGTAGCCGTGACCAAAGGGGTGGTCGTGACTGAGAGGGTGGTCGTGACCGAGGAGGTCCTGAGGAGGAGGCAACAGAGACACGGAACTTCAAAAACTAAGAACTCCAGCAAACTCAAAACAAACCAAATATTGAATTAGTTGAAGTTTAATTTAGTTATTTAAATCATTTTAGTTTCCCAAAATCTCAAATTAAGTTTTAAGACTTCAATAAAATCAAATGGTTATTTTTATTTTGAAAATTTTCAGAAAAAACTCAGAAAAATTGGGATGTTACATATATGCTCTGTGATTTTCTTTAAAATTCTCACAAGTTGCTTTCTGCATGAAATTTCATTGTTTGATTTATACAAGAGTTCAAAAATTCATGCAAAAGTAATTTTCCACACAAAACATGTTCAAATCATTCTCCCACTTATTTTCATTCTATTTTACCAAAATTGGGATTTTTAGGGTGTTACAGGATGTATAGTGAGATCTGAACCGTTGGATGCATGGCTTCTAGCGCAGTTTCCAAGGATGTAAAATTGGTAAATTCCATGCCTTGGTTTGGTATTACGGCGAGATGCTATGCATGATACACGCCAATTGTAGTATTCTTTTGATCTCTAGCATTGGTAGCCCCGTTGGATTCAATTGACTTGCATTTTCCAAGTGCAAGTGCTTGGTGATCCAAACTCAACTCCAAAGTTCTAAATGCAGAGGATTTACTCATAGTATATACGCTCAGCATGCATGCATATATGTTTACGTTGTTATATATCAGCCCGTTTCTGAGGTCCGTATATGTTTATGTTGTTATATATCAGCCCGTTTCTAAGGTCCGATTATGTGTAAACACTTCACCTATATAAAGGATCATTAGAGAGCTGTCGGTTCACAAGGCCCATTAGTTAGTTTATTCATATAATGCTTATTCATGAATAAAAGAAGACCTCCTCCTATATAAAGGGGTGCAGGGAGCTCTTATTGCACACACAACCCTACGAGCAAAGAGGACAATAAGGAGATAAGATTAGGACTACATCCTTGTGTTCTTGTCTATTGTTTATTATTTATGAGTTGAGAGCTTCGTTCGTCGAGAACGCAACCTTGATTATACAACATGTTATCAGCACGATAACACTCTCTAAGATAAGACTTCCTAGTACGTTGCTTTGATCTAAGTTTTTAATTCTAGCGGTAATGTTTTTTTCAGTAGATTAGTTTTTATTCTACTATTCATTACCGTCGATCTCGTCGGCCGCCCCTTCCCCTGACCGCACTGGTCATACACCTCCGCGTACGTGTCGACGCGCTGTCGCCTTCATGGTGTGACGCTAGCCAACCGAGCTGATTGGCCAAGCGCCTATGCGCACGTGCCACGAGACTCCATCGAGATTGGTTTCGGTACACCTCCGCATACCTAAATTAATTCAAGAAAACTCAAATGATTATTTTTATTTTTGAAAGGCTTCAAAAGAACTAAAAAATTGAGATGTTACACCGGGCCATCTAGTTTTCGGCCTATGCTGACTTTGAAGTTTTATTTTATTTTCTTATTTTCCTAATTCATACTTTTCAGTTTCAATTCAAATTTTGGTTTGGCGATTTAAATTTAGATTTAAGTTTTAATCTATTTTCAAATTTAGCTTTAATTTGCCTTTGCTCTTTTATAAATTTTAGTTTTAGATTTCCTAATTTGATTCCTTAAAATTCACAGCTCGACAATTATCTTAAAAATAAAATCTAGAGAATTCAAATGTCAACAAATATAGCAAAAAGTTTTTAAAACTGTTACATTTTCAACAATTTGAAAAGCACCCAATTTTTGGGATGTTACGGGACGGAAAAAGTGATTCTACCTATAAATCAGAGTGAACATAATCAAATATGCCTTTTGTAGAGTGAATTGTTGTGCTAAACTTTACCATCTTTTGCTTGCAGAAGATATAGTGTTTACAAAACTTCAACTTGTTAATGCTTTGACCATTAAGGAGTCCTCTTTTGCATAACCATGTCATGTCAATTTTACTCATATACCCCAGACGCATATCCCAATGGTTAAGGACATCAAAATCAGATGATTTATTTGAGTCAACAATAACATTATCTAAAATTGTAGTACCTCGCTGATGATATAAGTTGGCAGCTTTTATATCACCTTTCATCACAACAAGACAGTCTTCGGAGATCTTCAGAACTCTACCTTCACCTGAATACTTGTACACTTTAGCATCAAGAGTACTCAGTGAGATACTATTTCTCTCCAAATCCAGAATGTGTTGAACATCTGACATAGTTTTGATGGTGCCACCAAATATCTTGATCTGGATAGAACCAATACCATTAATCTTGCATTGTGAGTTATCACCCATCAACACAGAACCACTTGCCGTAGTTTCATAATTCATGAACCAATTTCGGTTCGGACTCATATGGAAAATGAATGTCGCATCAAGAATCCACTCATCACCGGTTTTAGAATTACCGACAAAGGCACCAAGAACATCTTCATCAGAATCTTGCCTAGTAAAAATGGTGGCTTTAGCATCATCCTCTTGTTGACCCTTCTTGAAATTGTTACCACTTTTCTCATTTTTCTTTACCCACTAACACTCAGATATGTCGCGTCCATCTTTCGTGCAATACTTGCACAACTTGTACCTACCTTTGTAATTTTTGCTCTAACTTTTGCCTCTTAAATCACCATTTGAACTCCTCTCCTGTTGTCTGCTACGGACAACCAGGCCTTTTGTATGCAAATTTGAATTTTCTTTCGGAACCATGTGTTTCATAGTTTCCTTCGCATGCAATGCTTTATAGACTTTATTAAGTGTAAGAGTATCTCAGCTATATAAAATAGTATCTCTGAACATAGAGTACAAACTAGGAAGCGAGCATAAAAGAATAAGATCTAAATTTTCATCATAATATTTTACCCACACAGACTCGAGATCCGAGACTACTTCTTTGAACGTTGTCAGGTGGTTTAATAATGACTGACCTTCTGTCATCTTTTGCGAATAAAGCTCCTGCTTCAAATACATTTTACTGATCATATCTTTGGTCATACAAATCTGCTCTAGTTTCAACCATATGCGGTAGTAGTCTTCTTCTTTAAAACCTCCTGCAAAATATTATTTGATAGATGAAGATAAATCTGAGATAAGACCTTACGATATTTTCTTTGCTTCTTTTCAACTGAGCATGCACTGGGCGTCTTGTCAATCCCCAGTAAAGCGTCATCCAAATCGAGCTGTGTAAGAATATCTCGCATCTTGACTTGCCATAGAGAAACCTCGTGTCTCATTCCAACAGCGGAAGATCATACTTCAAACTCACCATGCGGAAGAAATCTTGAATTTGCTAATACAATTCTGTGTGTACCTAACGATAAATTACAACTTCCTTGGTATACTTCATGTACACAAAGCAATGAAGACCGTGCTAGCTTGTTGGTAGATTTCCGTGTGCATATGTAGCACTTTTGGATGGACTTTGCTATTTTGCTGTCACAGACAGCTCGTAGCTCTGATACCATTTATTGTAAATAATGTATAGAAATATAGGAACGGAAGACATAAATTTTATATGAAAAATTCTTATGGGAAAAACTACGGACGCTTGAAGGCAATATCACTATATGAGGATATGCTTACAATAAAACTCTTGCACTTCCCTATGAACCACATGAATATATTTATAAGTGGTACATGAAATATTCTATGTAGAAGTAAACTATGAGTTGGAGTAGGAAATAAAATTCATATCATACTCAAATTCGATTTGTATCACGCTTAAAATCAACGTGAAGTAAATTAGTCGCAAAGCGAGCGACTTGTGGTGATCTCACTGCCAGCGTGAGTGCCAGCTTAATGATCTTTTTCTTGTCCAATCTATCTACTTCGTAGGAGGCACAGCATACCGGATCTTTATACGGGGCCTACAGCCTCTCCTTGCATATATATATATATATATATATATATATATATATACCATCCGCTTACTGCCCTTTGGAAGTCATACACACCAAGCTTGCTAGCTAGCTATAGTACCATTGTTGAGTTGAGCACAAAGCTAGCAAGTAGTGATGGAGATGCTGCAAGTCAAATGGCCATTTGCTCTTCTTTGTGGCGTTACACTTGCAGCAGGGTGGCTGCTTCACTGGATCTACAGGTGGGTGAACCCTCCATGCAATGGCAAGCTTCCTCCTGGCTCTATGGGACTCCCCATTGTTGGTGAGACCTTCCAGTTCTTCAGGCCAAGCCCTTCTCTGGACGTCCCGTACTATTACAAATCAAGGTTGCAGAGGTGAGAAGCTCCAGTAGTCCCCATATATCTTACGTATAAATACACGTATATGCATGTGTTATGTATTCATTGTTGAACTGTATCGCATGTATTATTAAGTTTTATATGCACTAACCGGTTCACGCAAAAGTTTAAGCCGTGGAGAAGAAGACATGTAATTATGTTCATAATTCAACACGTACTAACCAGCGGCGCCTCTCTTTTTATCTCAGATACGGTCCGGTGTTTAAGACGAGCCTGGTAGGGCAGCCGGTGGTGGTGTCACTAGACCCCGATGTGAACCGTTTCATCTTCCAGCAGGAGGGCAAGCTGTTCCGGCTCTGTTACCCCGACACGGCGAACAGCATCTTCGGCAAGGAGAGCACCTCCTCCTACGACGGCACCCTCCACCGCTACGTCCGGAGCCTCGCGTCGCGCCACTTTGGCCTCGAGAACCTCAAGGGAGCCTTCCTCGCCGAGCTTGAGGGCACCATCGCCGACAGCCTCCGGGCTTGGGCAGCCCAGCCCTCCGTCGAGGTCAAGGACGCCATCTCAAACGTACGTTATGTTTTTTCTTAAGTGATTACCTTAATTTTAGAGCTTTTATATGGTACACTTAATTTAATATATGCCGTCCATTCTCTTTGATCCAATAATTCAGATTAGTTAAGATTTAGTTATACTATAACCGATAGTATAAGTAGTAAAATCCCGAGAGAAGTAGAATTATAATTGTTCATATAGAGATTATATACTACAAGAGTAATATTTTCAACATTAGTTAAAAAAATCCATAATACTCTCATGAAAAATTATAAATTATAAAGAAAAGTTTATTATACCCTTAATAAATCAATGATAAGATTTAATTATACTATCACCATATACTACGAGCAGAACATATCATAAAATTTCTCTTATTTTAGCTGGCGAAAGAATTAGTTTTGTTTGGTGATTTAAGTTGTGGTTTCCTTGCAGATGATCTTTGATCTTACGGCGAAGAAGTTGATTGGGTTTGATGCCGTGAGGGCTAGAGAGCTGAGGAAGAACTTTGAGGCCTTCTTTCAGGGACTGATCGCCTTCCCGTTGTATGTCCCGGGAACAACATTTTACCAATGCATGCAGGTAAATGCGTGTGTATAAATCGCACGCACCTTCGTCATATCAGATTGTAGAACTTTTTTTATTGATTAATTCATTTTTAAATTTAATTTTAAAGTTAACCTCCGGCGTATTTTATTTCCAATTCTGACTCCTTTGGTCACGCCACCATCCATAGCGTGACAAAACAACATCGTCACGCCATAAGATAAGTCTGCAAAAACGCACTTTTTGTCACGCCACTGGTGGTCCGTGACCAAACAACACTGTCACGGTACCACCCATGACGTGACAAGAGTTTGCCCAGAAACAAGCTGGCGTGATAGTGTTATTTTGTCACGCCATGGATGGTGGTGTGACCAAAGGGGTCAGAATTAGAAATAAAGTGCGCCAGAGTTAACTTTAAAATTAAATTAAAAAAAGGATTAATATATAAAAAATTTCCAGATTGTATCATGTGATGGATGCGTGTAAAGGGTTTAATTGATCCATTCATGCGTACGTACGTGCGCAGGGAAGGAGAAAGGTGCAGAACATACTCAAGGATCTTCTCAAGGAAAGGCTAAGGACACCTGAGAAACGGCACGGCGACCTTCTCGACGTAGTCGTCGACGAGCTGCAGAGCGAAAAGCCGGTGGCGGACGAGAATTTCTCTGTAGACGCGATCGCGGGGCTCTTGTTTGGCAGCTTCGCCACGATCGCGTCGACCCTCACGGTTGCGATGAAGTTCCTCACCGACCACCCCAAAGTCGTGCAAGCACTCACGGTTAGTTTGTTGTTCTCTGTATCATTTGATTTCATACTAGGCATGCATAATTGCAATCGTCTTCGATTCCTACGTACACACATAGATAAGTGCGTGCGTGTATTTGCAGTGGCGGAGTCAGGATTTCGACGATAAGGTGTAAACTTTTTTTGTAATTACAAGAAAGACGTACATGCATACACACATCACCACGCACTCGTGAGTATGTCTCCTTAGCATATATCCAGAAAGATGGAGGTTGGGAATAAATTCGTGTCCTTACAAAATTTCTACTAAAAAGCGCACTCGTATGTCCATGAAGGTGAAAATTTAAATGATACATTCTAACATAAAATTTTAAATGGCATAGTAAATAATCAAATGGAACAAATTACATGTTTCTAAAGCAGTCGACATCACAAAATATAGATTGTGTTGGTGGGCTGCTGACTATTGATTGCCGGCATCACAAATTTGTTGTATAGCTTGTGTATTATACTAGGTATATACACTGTAGTGGGTTTACATACAAAAATTTTGAGAGTGCAGCTATATCCTATGTACCTTAGGTGGCTCTGCCACTGTGTATTTGACTGCGTGGCTAAACATTTTTAGAAACAACTTATTACAAGCGGGCTAGCTGTTGGCAAATTTGAGCGTCTAGTTTAACTGGAAATACACCCTGGGCTTCTAAATTAAGCAAAAGCCTAATAAGAACTTTGTATTTTTGCAGGAAGAACATGAGGCTATACTTAATAAGCGTGAGAGCGGGAATTCTTGGATCACATGGGAGGAGTACAAGTCCATGACATTCACTGCTCAGGTGATTTGATTTGATGCTGTGGAAAATGGGTAGCATCAGGTGTGCTATGCATTCATGAATGGTGCCTTGATGCTCAACTATTGGGCTTTTGGATTAAGGAACATGGCATGGTAGATCTCATTGCAGCAATACAAACACATGACGGCAATATATTTTTGTTGTGTTCAATTTAACCCCCTTCATATTAAAGCTCCTCTTTGACCACACTCAACCGATGGATTTTTTTTTTCAACTTGAAGGTTATGAATGAGATAACTCGAGTGAGTAACGTCGCACCTGGAATTTTCAGAAAGGCTCTCAAGGACGTCCAAGTGAACGGTATATCCTTAAAGACAACCCGATGACCTATTCTAAGTTTCTAACGCACATACAGCCAAGCTTGCAGTTATTAACAACATACGATTGCTCCTTAAACAAGTGGCTTACATTGTTTGACTCAATGTTGATGCAGGGTATACAATTCCTGCCGGCTGGATGGTCATGATCAGCCCCATGGCAGTACATCTAAACCCCGAATTGTTTGAAGATCCACTAACCTTCAATCCATGGAGGTGGCAGGTTAGTTCACTAAAAACCGGACTGGGATTCTAGGACGCTTAATCAAACCAAGCGTGTAGCTTAAGTGCCACGGAATAACACCCTCACAAGCCCACCGTGTTCTTAGGAACACATCGACCACTTCATCCTTTACACAACACGTTTCACTGTAACACCCTGGCTATTCGGAAGCCAAGATGTCACCTAAAACATCTAACATACATCCATATTGCGGGAGAATTTGAATAAAATCAACTAATGATAGTATCAAAACAACCAGGACATGATGAAGGTATCCTTCCTTCACCATCTAAACTATTTATTTCAGTTCATTGATAATGAAAGTTCATATGCAGTAATAAATCAACCTCAATGTGGAGAAGGTATCCTTCCTTCACCAATTATAATTTAATTATTACAGTTCATCATTAACGAATGTAAGATAGAACTAAATTTAATCTTGAACATGAATAGGGTGATGTGAACGAGTAGTGCGTGTCTACTCCCTCCCAAGTGAGCCAACATCAGGGGTTACCTAAAATAAACAAACAACGCAAGAGTGAGTCCATGACTCAACAAGTACATATATCAATATGATAATCATTCAATATGAATAAGACAATCTCATCATCAGGTTCGATCACATCACAACTGACTACATATGAAGACATGATATGAATGCTCAAAATCAAAGGAATGGACTGCACACATGCATATACCGGTATAGCCAGTGAAACACCCGTCGGTGTTCACTCAAGCCCGCATCTTAACAAAAATGCGGATCCACTTCCGTATGAAGAACGTTTCATACGGGTGTCCAACATTGCCCATCTTGGAGTTAATGGGTCTTTCAAATCCACTCCCGTGGACGGGACATGACAATGTCCAACACTGCCCACACTGGAATGGTGGGACTTGCAATCCACTTTCGTGGAGGAAACATGCATAATGAATGCATAGAATGAAATACGAATATTGAAAGACATGATAACAAAACATGGATTCAACACATATGAAAGAACATAGACAATCCATCTTCTCTCGTATCATACCAAATCACAGCATGACCATATAAACATTCATCAATCACAATCATTAAGGGTGGCAATGTACTTGCCTTCGCGATGCGACGCGTTAGTCGGCAAAGGTGATACTCCTAAACCCGAGGCTTCACCTCCTAAACAAGTAAAATAATTTCAATAAGGACATAATATACCCAACACTACTAATCGACGTCAAACACTGCTTCGATGACTCTAGTCATTAATACAAAACTTAAAATGAAATCAACAATTTCTGACATAACTTAATTCTGGACAGCAGCACGGTAATTGACATATCTATTGGTCTGGAACTCGGAATGAGGTGAGACCAATTTCCATGGATTCTTAACTGACATATCTACAATACTCTAGTTGGGCAAAAGTTCAGATTTTGCCTCTAATAAAATTTGGCCCACGGCTCAAATCTGTTGACTGAATTAATTGACAGAAATATCGCTAAAATAAAATATCCATAACTTTTGTTGTACAACTCCAAATTGAACATTCTTTATCAATCTGAAAAGGTTATCGAATTATCTACAATAACTTAGTTGGCACGACATTCATATATTGTCTTTAACAAAAGTGGCACACGGGTCAAAATTAAAGATAGAAACTGACATACAAACTGGACAGACTGACATACAATCTGGACAGTCACAAAGAAAAGTGCATAACTTTTGATCTATAAATCCAAATGAGGTGTTCTTTATCAATCCTGAAAGCTAGTGATATCACCTTCAAAATTTGTTATGGGCAAGACCTCTGAATCACCATCTAACTAGGCCATAAATCAACCTATACAGAGACTGCTATTTCTCGTCAGGATTCTGGACAGCAGATAATAAATCTATCATAACTTTTGACTCGAAAGTCGGAATGAGGTGATCTTGGCGGCCAACGAAAGCTAAGAACAAGACCTACATAACTCCAGGAGATGATCATCTCAGATTCGGCCTCTAAAACCACGAAACAGACCCCGCAACATTCTGGACAGAATTGATTTTCTGAACGCAGCAGTTCGATCTAATCAAATATGAACCAAATCGCATCTACCACTAATCAAACGACGAGGATCGGTATTCGTTACCCTTGTAGAACCCTAGGAAGACGCTGATCAAACACCCGAAGAAGATCCCTTCTCTTCTCTTCCTTTCTCCTTTCTTCTCTTGCCGAAATCCCTTTCTCCTCTTCCTTTTGGCCAATGGCAGCAGGATGAAGGGGTGTATGGGGCGTGCTACATGCACTGGCGGCGCTACAGTACCGTGCTACAGATGTGAGGGTGGTTGTCTAGGGTTTTAGGAGGAAAAGGGGCAGCTTGGGCCATGGGCCTTAGGGCGCCTCCCCTTAATGGCCCACTTCATGGCCGGCCAAAGACAGCCCTTAGCTTGGGTGAGGCCCAAATTCCCAATTCTAATGAATCCTTAAATTTAATTTAATTTTCTCTTCCAAACAAGTTTCTCTCTTACCGATATACGGATATTACATTCTACCCCTTAAACAGATTCGACCCAATCCTCACACAAGATCTTGCGAAGGACAACCACAATCGAGAACTATTAACGGTAACCACGCACAAGTGATCAAACCGGATAACGCTCACGCATACGAAACTCCAACTCCCAAATGGCCTCTCCCGAATTGAGGAGACCACAACACAAAGATGTAAACGACATCCGTCCTAACACTCAACCCGAACTTTCCAAGTATACTCATCGAAGAGGATCGAATGTAAGACCTTACTCGATGGTCAACATTTTTAATGAAAACTCAAACTTTGAATGGCCCACTACTCACTCAAGACTGAACACAGATGTTGCGTTCTTCGCATATGGACCTTAGACGGTCAAAGCGATACGCCAACTTCCTAATTTCTGCCATTGTTGGAAACGAGCGAATGAACCTGAGACAAACTCCCCTTTGGTACGAAAACACACAACGGGCTCAAAATCGAACTCTTCATCTAAGAAAGGACAACTCGTTAAACAAGAGTGTACAACAGAGTGGTTCCTAAACCACCAATTCTCAAAAAGAAGCCAATCTGAAATAGAGTCCTCATCGCAACCACGCAATACTAACTCTTCACCAAAAGTGTAAAATCCCAAATTTGACAGTTCATCACGAAAACAATTCCACTTTCTAAATAGGCAGTTTACGAATGAACACCACGAAAACCAAAGGAGGAATCATTTTAAATGCCCGAATAAAAAACTTCCTTTATTATTTATTTATTTATATATTTTTTTTTGCCTGAATTGGAAAGAAACATACATACTAGTACAGTGCCAACTCAAATTGCCAAGGACATCAGCCAACAACACAAAGCTCATGTGAGAATAAAGAAAACGCTTCACTACTCAAAAAGACATTTTTTTTTCTTAGTTTCACTTTTTGGAATAAAATCTCTCTCAGACCTTGGAATTCGAATTCATCGCATACCACACGGGCTCAAACCTCTTAGTTTAACATCCTCAAATTAGGCTTAAACCGAAATACATCATCCACACCTTTGTAGAGAGACTCTATTGATTCCACTGAACACTCTAGAGAACTCCTTCAACTGATGACATTAATTTGATAGAAGGCACCAAAGCACCTCAAAAACCCATGCAATATTATCACCTCCAACTTTCAAGAATAACACGTCAGAATCCTCAGTACACCCGCCATGAACTACATCAAAAGAGTTCTATCGACAATCATTCCGCTACTCGAATACTCCGCTTTTCTATCCTCTACACGCAAATCTTTGGCGACCAAAAGTCTAGCATGAAAATGAAAAGCCCAAATTTAACCTCCGAGACCTCTACAACGAATTCCTCTTATAACAAATAGTGAAATCATCGGATTAAATCTCTAACATCCCCACAAATCCGACATACTCACTCATTGACATCATCAGGAATCACTCACACAACATCGCAATACTTTCCAATTGTTTTACTCTATAACATTGATTAAGGTTTCCATACATTTGATAATCCCCAACATTTCAACATGAACCAAAGTTCTGGAACTACACTATACCATAGGTCCTACTTAGTCGAACAATATACAGTTTTACTTCGAAACCATACATCCCATCTGAATCAACTTCCCTCCAAGAGGCTCAGGTCAAAACCAACTCATCTTCTATTACTCCTCCAATAACTGGGTAGCAAAATCTCACCCCTACAATCACTTAACCACCACCAAACCAATTAACAACTTACGATTTGTAAAACTTTACAGCACAAAACGGTTGATCCTTTCTCAAAAGAAAGAGGCGAACAAGAACAAATTTCACCACACAGGAAAAAAAAATGCTGCTGCTCACAGTGAGCACGAGACCAAAAGAAATAACTGCAAAGAAGATCGGGAAAACAAAAATTGAGTTCACAATGAGTGCACGCATCCTCGAAAGGAATAGCAAATAACCACCAATAAGAGAAATGACATTGCGATTGAAACTCGACAACTCTTGAGTGTAAAGAGCAAAAGTTTATGAACAATTCAAATAACCACAAGTTACAAAACTTGACTCAAATTCTCAAATATTCCTACTGCACTCTTTCCTTTAACGCTGAAATTAATTTTTGACTAACATCGCTTTGCCACAACGCACAAGATAAGATCTTTAGTCCAAACCACAAGGACTAATTAAGAACCAATGAAATTCTTCAATACGTCATATTTGTTCGTAGCAGTTCAACTACACAAGAAACATGAGATCCAAATAATCTCACCACCAAACTCAAACATTTTCAATTACTGGATTTCGCGAAAAGCAAGTAGATTATTCTCCTCTTAAAGGAACCAACATAACTTCTTTGATTGCAACCTCACGTTGCCAACTCGCACAAAGAGCCTTTAAAATTAAATCACACAAATCTCTTAAGAAGCAACAGACAATCCAATACCTTAATTTATTTAAAATAATTTCAGCTACCGATGATTCATGGCTCAAAGAAAATATCACTAAAGCTAAACTTGAATTATTCTCATCCGAACGATATCACCAAAGACGATCAAATTACTATGGGTATTAACATCAATTTCACAACAACAATTAGAAAACACTTCAAAAGACCCACGTGAAAAGAATGAATTGATTCTTTCTCAAAAGAAGAGACAAATGGAAACGATTTTCACCAACTAGAAAACTCATCCACCACTCAGACCGAACATGGGACCAAGAGAAGAAACCAATTAAGCAATGAACTCACGAACATAAGTGGAGTCCATAGTTGAACGCATAAGCCTCACAAGAATAGAATATCGAACCTAATGATAAGAACAAATAAGTATTCAAAATCAAGCACTTGCATCATCAAGAACCACGCAACTTTGTAACATATCGTTACTCGATAAACTTCATTTACCACATAAAGCTGAACCCCAAAAGATCATGAATACAAATCTTGAAATTTGATCATTTAGAGAATATCACCATGGGCGATCAAATTACCACGAGAATTAACCTCATTCTCACATTTTGACGATTTAATAATATCGACAACATACACTAGTACCAAGAATCATCAAACTTTATTACTCCATCCTTTACACAACACGTTTCACTATAATGCGCAACAAATGACTGTCATAAAAACTAAAAAAAAGAATATAAGCACGATGATAGCAAGTACAGCCCAACTTCTTTTTAGCGTACGAAGAGTTAGCTAGAACATGTACCTAGAGACCCTAAACAAGTGAGAGGTCAAATTTTGATGTACAAGCAACAATTCAACCCTTTGAGAATCTTTTCATGCGAGATTTGGGATTCTAAAGATGCCAAACTGCCGGTTGACACTGCCAAGCTAGACATCGACAAAAAACACCAACTAATTTTATTTTATGAATGGATAAACCAATTAGGTCTCATGTACTAAGTAATACTAACTCGTGTTTATTATATCAAAATTTGACCAATCCGAAACTAATGCAGGAGGAGGACAAAAAGAGCAAGTTGTTGAGGAATTTCATACCATTCGGAGGAGGCATAAGGCTTTGCGTTGGGGCAGAGTTTAGTAAGATTTTGATCGCACTTTTCCTCCACACCTTGGTAACCAAGTATAGGTAATTTTTTAGTGACTTGTCAACATAATGTGTATGCATTTCTTTAGATGAGAAATGCAGTAATATACAACTATAACTTCCTTTTTGGCAGATGGAAGGAGATCCAAGGAGGTGACGTGTTACGTATCTCCGAGATTATGTTTCCCCAGGGCTATCACATCCAACTGCTACCTAGGACCTCATGAATTGATCATGTGCATCATTGAACATCAATAGTTGATTCAAAGGCCTCCTTCTTTTATCTTTGGATCATTGATTTTAGTATCTCGTATTATCCGCGTTCATGTAATAATGCAGCACATGTTTTGGCTGCATCAGGTGCAAATCGGTAACGGGGGAGCATGAGAATTTGGCTCGAGTGCTCGACCATCAGTTCCCAGACTCCGTATTGAGTGCACATGGTTTAATGAAAATAATTAATGTGTTCCAGTTCAAAAAAATTGCTTCAAGAAAGTATATATTACTCCCTTTTCTTCTCCTTTCCATAAGATATTTCCTTTTAAGATTAGGATTCAGTTCTCCCAACAAAAAAAAATGATTAAGTTTCGCAATGTGTAAGGGGACAAAGGAAGATGTTGGTACTGCAGTTAGCTAGGGAGCACGGGTACGTATTCGTGGTTCCCAAATTTTGCCTTAGTGTAATCAACTGTGGGATTTAATTATGTGGTTGCTAAAAGAGGTAACATCAGCCAGCAGGGTTTGACGATCTCGTGCTTTAGGGTTGTCCAGTGGGCTAGTCGCCTGCCTACTTGCCTAGAGTTGACACCAAGAGGAGAGAGGATACTTGGTGCAAACTCCAACTTTTGGAGTGGGCAGGCCTCAAGCAAAAAGACTTGAAATACCTCATCTGGAACTGATTCCAAGCAACAACATGCCATCTGTCAGTTCTTGTCAATGTCTTTTTGACAGTGCTCTGGATGTGTTGCAGCCACTGTGATCATCGGTTGAACTCGCCGCCGTCGTCATCAGTGCCTTCAGATCCAACGATCTGTTGTTGTTGCCCTTGCCGTGGCCGTGCTAGAAATCCCGCAACCTTCACCCCTGGTCTCGCAAGCCCCCGCACGGAGTGAGAACCAAGATAACTGGGAAAGATCACCGGTAGTTTGTGACTTAACGAAGTGGAAGCTAACTGTAGCCTGCTATGCAAGACATTCGCCAATCCACACACCGGAAGGACTAACCCACACAACTATGCTTCTTGGTGTCATTGAGGCACAAGTTAGGTGCTCGACATGTTCCAATGCAAGTACACCCACAAAAGAGGTAGCGCTAGATAAGTACTAGACTAACATCGCCATTTGGCAGAGAAGTATCTCAATAATCGGATAAAGTGACGAACAAGGGCCGGTGCTAATTTATGATAGACTAAAATCATCACTAAATCACAATCAAGCAAAATAGACAAAGTACATGAAGACAAACTTCGTCTATTTTGCTCGGTTGTGATTATTTATTTATTTTTCTAGCTAGAGAAATGCCAAATTAAAGATGATTTGGTCCACTAAACCATTGCGACTGTTAGAATTGGGTTCATATGTATAAAAGCTCATTCATTCCTGAAATTCCAAAGCATGTATGGTTTAGTCTTTTTTTTTTGCTAACCTTGCATTTCTCTCTCTCTCGGAAGTGGTTCATAAGACCAATATGATCGGAATACACTGGTCGAAGGCATAAACCAGTGTGGTCGAAGGCATAGACCAGTATAGTCGAAACAATGTCGTCAAAGCTATATGACCAGTGAGAGTTATTCTTTAGACCACCCTTGGACGTCTTAGGGAGATCCTCTTGGACCTCCCTTGGAGATTTCTTCGGATCACTCCAAGAACTTGAAGCTATAAACCAGTATGGTCAGAACACTGTGGTCAAAACACAGTGATCCAAATAACGTGGTTGAAACTCTAGACCTGTGGTCGAAGCTGAAGACTAGCGTGTAATCAGGATCTGATAAATACTACTTAATTACTTTTAATTGGTTTTGAATTAGCAGTTACTAGTATTTTAATATGTGCTTTATTGTTCAGTTACTATAGAGTAATTGACTCGACACTTAAAATGATCTGGAGACATCCGGACCAAGACTGATTGATCATTTTCCATTCCAATTTTTCTTCTTCTTCTCTGTTCTCTTGTGATGGAGGGTTGTGCTGTTTGAATCAAGTCGTCCTTTCTCCTCGGCGTGCACCGGGAAGAAAGGTGAACGGTATCTCCGAATCATTGTCGCAGAGTTTACCTGCACGGGGCAGCAATAAGGTTTCTAGGTAGCGCATCTGCACGACCACTTGCTGCACTACGACGTCTACGAGCTGCACTGCATCGAGTATACACTGCTTCCTGTTTTTCATCGACCTCTACTGTAAGTTGTTTGTATGACCAGTATATTTTGTTATAATCATGTTCTTGAGTATGTTTAGAAGTGCAATGAGTTGTCTGCTATTGATATCGTCTTATGCATATCTAGTTATATATGATCTTTGCCACGTATTAAAATCTGGAATTAAAATGTTGTCCACATTTTCAACAATCCAGAAACCTTATTGTGGATATTTTTGTGATTCAGCAATGGCTGGTATTTCTGATGGTATGAAACCTGAGAGGTTTTCTGGTCAGAACTTTCATAGATGGCAGACAATGGTCAAGTTTTGGCTCATGTCTTTGGGGCTGTAGTGGGTGATCCATTCACAATATCTATTTACGATTGAATAGACTATGCGGTTTGACACAGATAACAACACAGCCCTTGGATGCATTCTGACCATACTAGCTAACCAGCTCTATGATGTGTACATTGTCGGGATTGGACCTAGGATTAAACCCCAAATCCTCTGTGCAAAACACTAGCCCAGGAATAGCTAGTGTACACAGTAAACAAAAGTGGTAACAACCAAAACGTAGAGCTTTATTAATAAACAACAGAGTTAATTACAAGACAGGCTTACGAGCCGACAAAGCAAAACACAGCGGAAAACAAAAGCAAGTAGTGGATCATCGTTACCTCCCAACGCATCGCAACGCTAAAGGCAAGTACATCGACTAGTATATATTTTTTGTGAATACTGGATGCCTGTTGTTCATGTTGTATTTTCATTTGATGTGCGATGAGCTTCAATGATATGTTCTTTTCATACATGTGGAGATGATGTTAGTCATAGTACATGAGTTCATTCATGCATCCATGTTCATGTTCCGTCCACGGGAGTGGAGTCTAAAGTCCCATCAATTCTAGTATGGGCATGTGAAGTCCCATCATTCCAATGTAGGCAGTTTGGACACCCGTATGAAACGTTCTTCATACGGTAATTTTGGATCCCCGTATTTCGATAAATACGGGCTTAAGTGAACACCGACGGGTGTGTCACTAGCTATACCGGTATAAGCAGGAGTGCAGTCCATTCAATTCAGAAGATCCTTTCATTCCATTTATTCATTAAGCATCTAGTGTTATGTTTATATTCTTTAACGTTGTGGTCTTGTTCATCGTTGATGTATGTTATTTACCCGTTGTATTTGCTGAGTCTCGGACTCACTCTTGCTTTGTTTGTTTAGTTTAGGTGATGGCTGAGGATGACTCTATTGGGAGGGAGTAGACACGCACTATCCTCTCATTCACCATATTTCAGTTTCAATAATAAGATTTGATTCGACCTTTCTTTTGTTTAGTGATGAACTGTAATAAATGAAGTTAAATTGTGGTTGATGACTTCCTCTGGGTTATGGATGGTTATTTCTGCCTGTGCATCTTGGTCATCTCTTTTGATATGCTTATATGGTTAAGACATTGTCAACAGTCTCTCGTAGTGCATTTGTATGTTAGATTGTTTAGGTAACATTTTGGCTTCCGAATAGCCATGGTGTTACACTTTCTGAGTATGCTTCACTGTTACTTCATCGTTACTCCAAAAGAGGGCATTTACCGGTTTGCTCTGGGACAAAACAAAACCAAATTTCTTCTCTACTTTTTTTTAAGGGTAATGATATTGTACATACGTACGGCATATCATACGTGCTCTACCCGAGTGAGTCACTTGATGCCTCTTCAACCACTCATTTTTCACTTTCTCCTTGTCGGCTCATCGCTGGCCATGTCGCGGCCGCGATGTGAGTCCCAAGGGAGAGAAGACGCATAGAGCAACGCCCACCACGCAAAAGGGTAGAAGTACACCTGCGCATGCAACATCTTTTGGACACGGTTGCAACATCCCTGGGCAATGGTTCAAACATCCTAGGACAATGGTTGCAACATCATTGGACAACGGTTGAAACATCTATGGACAATGGTTGCAACATCTCTGAACAATAGTTGCAACATCCTCGGACAACGGTTACAACATCTTCGGGTAATGGTTGCAACATCACAAATCAAAACAAAGCATCTGAAAAAAAAATATGTTGGAAAAAATTGTAACATCACCGTGAACCGTATGCAATATTTTTTAATAGATGCAACATTTTTTCCTACAAATGCAACATTTCATCAAAATCCAAAAATGAATAAAAGGGGAGAGGGGAACCGAGCTCTTCACCTATTGGTATTGCATCAACTCATAGTTCTACTCCATTTGATTGCGTTTGTAGCTGAAGCACTGGGACTCCCTTTGCTTCCGCCGTCGTTGGCGAAGAACCAAAGCTTTGAGCAAGGCGCAAACTTCACGGTGGCTGTCGCCACGACACTGAATCGTACATTCTACCTGCTCAACAACCTCACACTTGTCTCTTCGTTTAATATCTCCCTCAACGACTAGCTCGGATGGTTCGACGCCATGAAGCCCTCGCTCTGCAAGACTGCAACACACCCCAGCCCCCAAGGATGCGAGGACTACTTCTTAGATGCCCTGTTTGTCGTTGGAGGGTTCGGATGGAACGATTATGTGCTCTTGCTGCTCATCGGCAGAAGCACGGGGCACTTGCTCATTCTGGATAAGCATACAAAAGATGGAGATGGTGGAGTCCGATTGTATCGTACGTATGTACAGTAGCATTTCCCCAGCAGCACTAACCGATGCCACGTACGTCCGGACGGCTTCCCGAAACCATCGGACGTGTGGCTACGCGAGAGGCGCTCATTCGCACAATGCGCCCGCCGAAATCCTCCGAACACGAGTCGGCTGCCGCGCGATCGGATAGAGCAATTTTTTTGGGCGACATGGCCAAGGCTGTGAGCAATGGAATCCACCGGGAATTAACTATGGTAATTAGCGTTCTAATTTACTGTTAAAGCTACCCATACTAACCCTTAATAAAAGTTACTAAAATACCTCCCACCAAACTTTCTTCTCCCTAAACTCCACTCCTCACTAAATCCCACTCTCTTTCCTGCTTATCTGCTCACAGATGAACACAAGAGGTTCATTGCTTCCTCTTCTCTCCCCAATCTACTTGCTCCAGCCGAAACACTAGCCCCCAAATCCCCCATCTCCTCTAATCCCTAATCTTCTCTTCCCCACTCCTCTCTCCTGGAGCCCTTCTCTACCTGGGTGCCGTCGCCTCCTCTGGGCACCAGCTCAGCCCGCGCCCCTCTCTGGTTCTGTGCCTCCCCGCTCCGTTCTTGCTCCTGGCACGATCGGATGGTCGGGCACCGCTGCCTCCATCGGCTCGGCTCTCCCTTTAGCGCCTCTCTCTCTCTCTCTCTCTCTCTCTCTCTTTCTTCTTTTCTGGTTCACCTCCCATGGCGCCCTACTCCATCGGCCCAGCCGCACGTGGCTCGGCCCAGTCCGGCTTCGCCCTGCACCCGCTGGCCTCCGGCCGCGCGGCTCGACCCACGCTGAGCCCGCGCCTCAGCCCGCCCCTTGCCTCTCCTCTCTCTCTCCCCGATCCTCACCCTTTTTCTTTGTGATTTAACTTCGGTTTCATACTTGCTTGTGGATGCTTACTGATTGTTTTTCATTTCTTTTCTTCATGCATGGGGGATGGATGCGATTGTGGATGCTGGACCCGGTTGGCTACTGAGGTATAAACTCATCCTAATCTCCTTCTCTACTCCTCCCCCTATTGCTCTGTGATGAAGCTGAGAGCTACTAACAACACTAAGGGGTTCGGTTTGTGCCCGATGATGGATGCTAAGGGCGATGGTTAAGGATTAGGGCTACTGTGGGTTCGGCTTTGGTAAACAAAACTAAGAATGGCAATGAGGGAGAAAGGGTGGTTTACCGATTGGATCAGGGGTTTGGATGGTGGCAGTAGTGTGTTGGTGATGATGGACGAGTGGTCATGGGGCTCCCCGGTGCTTTTGGTCCTCCTGGTTCTTGCCTCCGTCGGTCGGCGCGGTCCTAGTGGTCTCCGATGGTTCAATACCATCGCCGGCGCTGTCCTTGCTTCTCATGCTTCCTCTTCTCCCTTTCTGTGTGATGATGATCCTGAGAGCTATTTTGCTAATGGGGGATGTTCACTGTGTATGTGAAGTTCATATGAAGGAATGAATGGCAAAATGGATGTGAGGGCCTGAAGGTTGTTTACCTGATGGTTTGGGTTGGGGTTGGTTTGTGGGTCGTGTCCGCTGTGGTCCAGAGGGGATGCCGGCAGTGTGGCGTGTTGGAGATATGCCCTAGAGGCAATCATTTTGATGATGATATTTCGTTGTATCCATGATTTAATAAATGTTCCTTGAATATTGCCTTTGTTTTGATTAACAAGTATGTGACTTGTTTGTGAAACTCTTTACTTGTATGGTTATTCTAAAGTTGTCCCTAGTCGGAGTTCATGTGAGGACACACGTGAATGATGGATTAGCACATGTATCGGTTGATGACCATGTTTCACAGGTCATAGACATGGAGATGTCAAACCAATAATGTGGACACATGTTTAGAACATGGGGTTGGACCGACCCAACATGAGACATAGCTTTTATACTTATGGTTCTCTCTACACAATGTGTACGCCTTGTCCTTAGACTCGAGATTGTCGCATGTACTTGAGATGTGAATCGACCTACTTAGGGGCTATCAAACGCTACTCCGTGAATCGGGTAGTTATAAAGGTAGCTTCGGTTTGTCATGAAGCATGTCGCGAGGCATGGTCACGAGATGGGATTTGCCCTCTCTACCGAGAGATATCTCTCGCCCTCGAGTGATCGGATCCGAAATGTATGGTCATGCTACTTAAGGTTAAGAGTTAACCTAGTAAGGGATTCGGATCACAGGATCGAGAAAGAGTGGTCACTTGGAGCTCGACCGAATATCGTGAGGCAAAGGGATTGGCATGTACATAACGCTGTGATGGTTCGTCCGATATGATCTTTACGTGCGCTTAGGAGTTGGCACGCCTTGCCAGAGGTCGCTACCAACTATTGACCAAGTATGTGTACTTGCGCCATGTCTAAACATACGTGAACCTATAGGGTCACACACTTGTGGGTGAAGCCTAATCCGATTGGATCCGAATTAGATCGGGCATTGAGTCCTAATGGGCCTCTATTCGTAGAAGCTCATTATAAGGACGTCTATAAAAGGAGGCGGGGCGCATCGTTAAGGGTGGAGTTTTTCGTGACATCCCCAAACCCCGCCGCCACCCTCCCACGCCCTAGTCGCCGCGCGGATCTAGTAGTCCGGCGTGCGTCGCTCTCCCGCACGTGTGGATACCTTTGAAGGCGGTGCATCCGTGGCGCTGGGACGAACCGCAAGAAAGGAGCAGACGGGACGCCACGACGAGGACGAGGAAGTAGTACGACTACTTTGCCCCGACGTACTGCATCAACTTAGTACGACTACACTGCCCCGACGCGCTGCATCAACTTCCGCACGCGCCTAGTGGTAAGACCGTGATCTATAATCGCAGTGATCTTGGTTTACGTGTAGAATTTTTAATTTGCGCTAGTGTAGCCTACCCGTTTCCCTACAGTGGTATCAGAGCGATTGCTGTCATGTTATAGGTTCGGGTGATTTGCATATGGCGATATGTAGATCGGTATGATCGATGTGATCGATTGTATAGTTCTGGTAATGGATTGATCTGTTTCGTGATCATGCCGCTAAGGTCGTGAAACAACATACCCCACCGGTCGGATTCGCCGTCGGGTAGACAAAGTGACACGTGAAACCGGTTGCGGAATGCGAAGACCAATATGATTGGTCGAATCGGAACCTAGATTAATAATCGATGTACCGTGATCGTGCGATCGGGCTCCATGAGCCGAGAGTTGTCTTGGTTCTCAAACCACGACATGCTGCACGCGAAGATCAATACAAATTGGTCGAATCGGAACAGTAGTCGATTTGTGGTAAATATGATTTGCCGATCAAAATCCTAAGTAAAAATTGCATAGATACCGCGAGGGGCGCTGCCCCTTCGAACCCCGCGGGGGGAAACCCCTTCGACCCCCTTATCCGGTAGATTGCGATTCTATGCATAACTTGTTTTTTTGGGATGTATGTGACCGCATGGCCTAATATGTATGTGATGCATGCTTGTAATATTTTCATGACTCATGAGTCAAGGGTTCGCAACACTACTGGAGCCATTGTGTTGTCAAAGTATTGTATTAACGGCTCACAGTGCCGACTTGTGATGATTCCTTGTATCCATGTATTTTATTACTAGTGTTATAAGTAATAGCTTATAGTAGTACTGAGGACACATCACTTGGAGGATGGCACACATGAACCATGGAGATGGAGATCATCATGGTGGATGATTCTATGGCGATGGAGATCACCATGAGAAAATGGGCCATACTGAGTCACAATTGTGTGAATGCTATTTCGTTGTTTTACTCCTATGCATGTTTGAATGGTAGAAGTATAGCGATCCCTCACAAAATGTTAAGTTAAACATATGCACTCCCAATTAAACTTTGCACCATCCCATGTCTTGTAAATTGATGGTGGGTCTATAAAATTAGGGCACCATCAACTTTCCTTGACTAGATGGGTTTTGTATCGGATACTTACATGCATAAGGATTGGTGAACTTAACAAGGTTATCATAAAGGTTATGGGCCTTGGGGTATAAAGGTTGGGCGCCGGGGCATAGAGATGTCACCCAACAACAAGAGTCATATAGAGATATGATTAGCAAGGTGTTGCTTACCGAATTACCTTGTCTCCTAGCGGTGATGCAAAAGCTCACTAGTAGACTCGTTAATTGCGGATCTTGAATCGCTAAGAATCAACAGAGGGACGTTGATTTTAGTGGGAGTACATTCTATTAAATTTATTTAATACAGTTTACTCTATCATGGTTTTATTTGTCTTAGTATTTTGCATTTCCTATTGTAGATCAATGGCATCTAGCAACCACGCACACCCTTTGCTTTGCGATCGATTCTTGAGAAAGAGAAATTAAATGGAACAAACTATTCTGATGGTCCGTAACTCGAGAATTGTTCTCGTGGCGATAAAAAGGAAAACGCTCGACACCCCAATCCCGTAAGAACTCGCTAACAATGCGTCTGCTGCTGCAAAAATGCCTACAAGAAAGCATGTGATGACTCTCTTGAGATTAGTTGTCTTATGCTTGCATGTATGGAACCCGACCTTCAAAAGCGGTTTGAGGATCGAAGCGTATGATATGATCATAGCGCTTAAGGACATGTTCCGCATAATGTGTCGACTGAACGGTTCAATGTCTCTAAGGCTTTTCCGAATGCAAGCAATGTAAGGTGCACCAGAGACCCACATGTGATCAAAATGGTTGGTTACAATGACTTTGGATAAACTTGGTTTTCCAATTGGCCAAGAGTTGGCAATCGATTTCATTTTAGCGTCTCTTCCACCTAGCTATGGGCATTTCATTTGAACTACCATATGCATGGGGCGGATAAGGGCCTTAATGAGCTTTGTGGGATGCTCAAAAAAGCAGAGAGTGACATTAAGAAGTGTGCAGGCCTAGCCATGTGATGGCTGTACAAAACAAGTCTAGCTTCAAGAAAAAGGTAAGAAGCCATGGCCAAAGAATAAGGGCAAGGTTAAAGATATGATCTGAAGCCAACGCCTAAGCCTAATGTCGACTCGAGCCGAGACAGATGCTTCTATTGTAAAGAAATCGCCATGGAAGAGAAACTGCAAGAAGTACATGGATTCCGATGAATGCAAGAAGAAGGTCGAAGTAAGACTTCCACCCATGGTACACTTGTCATAAATGTTTTAGACATTTTTCTCGCAGATTCTCCTATTAACTCTTGGGTATTTGATACCGCATCGCTTGCTCACATTTGCAACTCGATGCAGGGCTAATAAGAAGTAGAGGAGTCGCAAGAGGTGAAGTTGATTTTCGCGTCGGAAATAAAGCAAGGGTTGCCGCATTGACCGCCGGCACCATGCAACTTCACTTCCTTCAAGATTTATTATGGAATTGAATAATTGTTATTATGTTCCTAGTATGAGTCGAAACATTTTATCCCCTCATGTTTGATGAGAGATGGTTATTCATTTGCAAGTAAAGACAATGGTTGTTTGATCTCTAAAATGGAATGTTTATGGCTTTTTGCCCATTGTGAATGGGTTATTTATTTTAAATCTTGATGATGCGCTCTATCTTTAACATAAATGCTAAAAGACTTCGACCTAATGATTTGAATCCCACCTATGTTTGGCATTGTCGTTTGGGTCACATAAGTGAAAAGCGCATGAAAAGCTCCATGTCGATGGTTTTCTAACTTCGTTTGATTTTGAATCATACGAGACATGTGAAGCTTGTTTGCTTGGTAAGATGACCAAATCACCTTTCAAAGGTTCTTTTGAGAGGGTGTCGACTTGTTGGAAATCATACATACCGATGTATGTGGACCAATGAGCACGATCGCTAGAGGTGGATTTCATTACTTCATAGCTTTCATCGATGATTTTAGTAGATATGGGTATGTCTACTTAATGAGCATAAGTCCAAACTTTTGAAAAGTTCAAAGAGTTCCGTAATGAGGTTGAAAATCAACATGCCAAGAAAATTAAGGCTCGCGATCCGATCGTGGTGGCGAGTATTTGAGTCATGAATTTAGCAATCATCCAAGAGTTGCGGAATTGTTCCACAGCTAACACCGCCCGAACGCCTCAAAGAAACGGGTATCCGAGCGCGTAATCGGACCTTGTTGGACATGGTTCGATCGATGATGAGCGAGTCGATTTACCATTATCCTTTGGGGTTACGCCTAGAAACGGCAGCTTTCACACTTAATAGGGTACCGTCTAAATCAGTAGTTAAGACACCATATGAGATATGGACCGGAAGAGTCACGCTTTGTCTTTTCTAAAGATTTGGGGATGTGAGGCGTTTGTCAGCTTAACTACAATCGGACAAGCTCACACCTAAGTCGGATAAATGCATTTTCGTGGATATCCAAGGAAACCTTTGATATTACTTCTACAACTGATTGGAGGGCAAAGTGTTTGTCGTCAAGTGGTGTTTTCCTAGAGAAAGAGTTCTCAACAGGGAGACAAGTGGAAGAATGGTGCAGCTTGAAGAGGTTCAAGATGAACCAATCGGGAAGACTCGACAAATGATGCCCATGTGGCGTAACGTTGAGGACCCCATGGCAAAGGAAGCACCACCACCACGGTTGTCGGAAGGCTCGCAATGCGCGAGATATGTTATTGTTAGACAATGATGAGCCTCACGACCTATGCGGAAGCAATGATGGACCCGCACTCGAGAAATAGCATAGTGCCATGAGATCCGAGATAGCATCCATGGAGACAATCAAGTTTGGAATTTGGTTGACTCACCTGATGGTGTTAAAACCATAGAGTGCGAATGGATCTATAAAAGAAGATTGATATGGATGGAAATGTTCATATCCATAAAGCTCGACTTGTCGCAAAGGTTTTTGGCAAGTTCAAGGAGTTGACTACGATGAGACTTTCTCACCAGAGCGATGCTTAAATCAATACGGATCATTCTAGCTATTGCTGCATATTTCGACTATGAGATATGGCGATGGATGTCAAAACGTCTTTCCTTAATGGAAATTTAACCGATGACGTGTATATGATACACCCGAGGGTTTTGTCGATCCAAACAATGCTAGAAAAGTATGCAAACTTCAAAATCCATTTATGGATTGAAGCAAGCATCTCGGAGTTGGAACATTCTGCTTTGATGAAGTGGTCAAAGGGTTTGACTTCATCAAAACGAAGAAGAATCTTGTGTTTACAAGAAGACAAGTGGGAGCTCACTCGTATTTCTAATCTTATATGTAGATGACATATTACTGATTGGAAATGATATTCCTATGCTCGAGTCCGTTAAGACCTCACTTAAAAATAGTTTCTCAATGAAGGACTTAGGGGAAGCGGCATATATTTTGGGTATTAAGATCTATAGAGATAGATCAAAAAGGCTAATAGGATTAAGCCAGAGTACTTACATTGACAAAGTGTTGAAACGGTTCAACATGGAGGAGGCAAAGAAAGGGTTCTTGCCCATGTCTCATGGCATAAATCTTGGCAAGACTCAATGTCCTTCGACAACTGATGAGCGAGATTGCATGAGTAAGATTCCATATGCTTCGGCCATTGGATCTATCATGTATGCTATGATATGTACTAGCCCAGATGTTTCCTATGCTCTAAGTGTTACGAGCAGATACCAGGTGATCTCGTGAGAGTCATCGGACAATGGTTAAAAACATCCTCAAGTATTTGAGAAGAACTAAGGATGTGTTCCTAGTCTACTGAGGTGAGGAAGAGCTCGTTGTAAATGGTTACACCGATGCAAGCTTCCAAACCACCAAGATGATTACAAATCGCAATCGGTTTTGTGTTCCTTTTGAACGGTGGTGCGGTAAGTTGGAAGAGTTCCAAGCAGAGACTCTGTCGACTCTACAACGGAGGCCGAGTACATTGCGGCTTCTGAAGCAGCAAAGGAAGGTGTTTGGATAAGGAAGTTCATGTAACATCCCAATTTTCAGAGCCTTAAAAATCTTTGAATAGTTAGTAGGGAAAAATTCACCATTTGGTTTCATTTGAATTTAATTTCAAAAGCTTAATATTGGGCCTTACAATCAAAAACATTTAATGTGAATAAATCCCAACATGAACAATAGCCAAAACTATTTTATTTGGGTTCTTTGTGCTCAGATATATTTTCTAGATTTTTCTAGAATTTTTCTGAGTTCATTTGCTATTTTTGATTGCCTATTTGAATTTCTGGTATTTTCTAAAATAGAAAACCTATTAATAATCTCAGAAAAGGCATCGGGCCGAAATCCAAACCTTCGCCCATTCTTCCCCCGCCACCACTCAGCCATGCCCACCGGGCGCCAAGGCCGCTTTCCACTCGACATGCGGGCCCCGCATGTCAGTCTCTCTCTCTCCCTTTCCTTCGAAGCGCCCGAGCATCCTCCACCGTCCGATCAAGGTTGAATGGCTAGATGCGCATAAGGCAACCGGAGTTGTCCGATTGTTTCTTTGATTGTGGGCCGTTCGATCAAGATCTAACGGCCCTATCCTTGAGTTCGCCATACCGCTTGCCCTCGCGCCAGTGGGCCCGCCGAGGTCGCTGCCTCCGCCTCGGCTTCTTCTCGCGACGCCGCCCGCGTCCGCCATGTTTCCGAGCTCCAAACTCCGTCCGACAAGACACGTTTCCAAATAAAACCTTTCTAGAAAACGTGCCAAATCTTATCCCCTATCTCCCCGCATCCTCTCGGATCAAAATCAGATCTCGTTTTCGTTTCTATCTCCAATCTCTCTCGCAACCGTCTCGGACTCTTTCTAGGGTTTGCCGCCGCCTCCCTCGCATCCCCGAGCTCCTATAAAGCCCCCGAGGTTCGCCTATCTCCCGCATCGAAACCCCAAACCCCAGACCAGAGCCCTCGCGCGCGCGCTGCTTCGATTTTCGGTTTTCACCTTCATCTTCTCCGACGAAGCCCCGCCGAACCAGAGCCGCGGAACCCTCCGACCACACCACCACCTTCGCAAGCCCGTGAGCTACCTCCGTGGCACTCACTCGCCGGATCTCGCCGAGCGCTCGTCCGACAACACCGTACATTCTCCGCCGCTCAAGCTCGCCGCCGCCACCTCGAGGCACCTCGACCACCCGAGTTGGTCCTTTAGGTGCGCAATAGCCTCGCCACGCCCTGCCACTCGCCGACGACGAGCCGCGGCGCCGTTGTCGCCGCCACCGCTGCTCGGCCACGCCGACCGACGTGGCGGCCGCGTGGCAGCCACCTCATCGCCAGATCGGCGCCGCAGCTGCGTGTCACCTACGTGGCGCCCACGGGTACACACGGGCCGTCCACCGTTCCAGAGTTCGAGGCTCGCGGACTGGTCCACCGTGAGCCTAGCCTCCGACGTGTGGGTCCCACATGTCGAGATTTCTTTATTATTTCTTTTTCCGAAATTCCTCCACGACGCCAAGATTGCGTTAGAATCTGATTTTCCTTTAGAAAATAATTGAAATTCATGAAATACTGATTTTCAGCATTTTATGTATTTTCAATCTTCCAAAGGTCATAACTTTTGCATCCTAACTCCGATTGAGCCCATTCAAATTTCTAAATTTGTCTAAATTCAAGATCTAGCTATCTGAGATTTTTATTTAATTTTTGGAGTTTGTTTTGCCTCTGTTATTTATTTGTTTTGTTGGTTTGTGTCTCGCTTATAGTAGACGTCGATTCGTCGGGGAATTTTGTGGAAGAAGGAGCACCCCAAGATCAAGACCAGTACATAGACCTTTTCCAAGGCAAGTCATACCTTTGATCATCTTGAACCCAGTTTTCAAATTACTTTGTGTTAAATTATTGCATTATAGTTTAATTATTTATTTAAATGCTTTGGGTATAGTTATTATCCAAATTGTTATCACACCTTGGCCTTGTATGTCATATATCCTTGTCACCCTAGATTGGTTATGAGTTGGTAATATTGTAGCACCAACGTGGGTTGGTTAGATGCAGTATAATTGCTTAGCCATGCTACGAATCATCTTCTCATGTGAGTCGCAAATATTAAATATGACTAAGTGTCTATGGAACTTTGTGTAAAACTGTGCTATGTGTTATTACTTCGTGATGGCATGTGTTGCACTAAAATCAACCGGGTGGTAAAGGATTTAGACCGAGGCAAGTGGTGGAGACCGTGTGACATGGTGGACTATGTGATGGGTTTGATAATCTGTGTGGCTTAGTTAGAAATTGGAAGTCTTGCCTTGGTCAATTAAGGACTTAACTTTGTGCGCCATTGAACCGAGCTCACTGCATTTACCACATGCCCGTATGGGACGGGCCTAACTTAGTAAGTTATGGATTCTCGGCATTGATGTTCGTGGTAGGTTAGGCTATGTGATAGGGTGGAGGTGTGACTACTTGGTGGTTGCATCACGGAGGATTCGCTGCCCCCGCCCAACGGTGTGTGTTATGCATGGGCTATGTGATATGTATAACGGTTTGTAAGCACACCGGGAATGTCAATGTTGGAGATGAAGTTTCAACTGCTTTGTTATGATTGGTGCTAGCTACACTGGTTATATCGTGTGGGTAAAGTGTACAACCTCTGCAGAGTGTTAAACAATCTATTCGAATAGCCGCGTCCGCGGTCATGGACATGCTTGGTGATTTCACATAAGGGGTAGTTTTCATAAAATGTGGGAATGGGAGCTGTGTGATCTCAATCATATGGCTATGTGAAATAATCTGTTTAGCTGTGTGTCTTTGTGAAAACAATTGTTAAATTAATACTGTCTATTTGTTTTGAATTATGCTTTCAATCTATTATTCGTATTCAATTGCAAATGTTGCTTTTATGCAAAAGAACCACAGAAGCCTTTTCTTTGGAATAAGCTTGCATCTATACATTGCATTCTGTGGTATGATTTGCGAGTACGGTTGTGTACTCACGCTTGTTGTAAAACTTGCGCCCAAACCTACAGAAGAGGAGGAGTCTACGCCTGCTTTTGAGGAGGGTTCGTTGAAGGTCGATCGCTCATAAGGTCCGATCCCGCTTGGTTGCCCGTGGTGAATCGGTGGGATCTACGCTGGAGTTTTCCGCTCCGCCGCTTTATTTCCGCTAGCTCGCGGGCTTAATAAGTGTAAACTCGATTACAAGGTCAAAACCATTATTTGTTATTCAAACTAATCGCTTACTTTATCTATCGCAGTGTGGATCGATATTTACCCGTGTTAACCCTGTGTACTAGCGTGATCCTCGACTAGTGTATTTTGATGATCAAGGTGCCAACTGACTGAGGTGGGTTTGGGAATCCGACTGTACTTCATGAAATCTGACGACACTTTCTTTTTATTCTAAACTCATTGCTACCATCTGTATGGTGTACTAATGGTCTTCTGAGTGTTTGGGCTGCATAAAGGTGTTGGATCAAGGAATGGTTCAAGGGTTTGGCGATACATGATCAAAGACACAGGAAGGCTTCGAAGATGCATGCAATGATTTAGATTGTATTTTTGATTACCTGATGTAATGTATGTCTTGATTAGTTGTAAAGCATTTTTGAAATGAAGTTCGATTTTGTACTATATTACTCCTGCCTTGCAATTGATTTTTGTAATGGACTCTGAAATTATATTGATGATTTATCACTATGTTAGTAATTATATTTGCAAATTTCTGGTGATGAATTATTGATAGCATTATCTTGCATGAAATTGCTTGTGATGTTTTGTTAATATTCTGAGCTTATAATTGATCTTGTTTTAAAAGAATTTTATTTTGCTGCTAATCACTGATTTGCACTGATTAATTTAGTTTAATCTTTCTGGGTTCTCACAGTCAACCACTGTCAATACAACAACCTACAACAAAAGAATACACCCAATCACACACTCTTGATCCCGTCTACTTGACCACACAAGAGTAGACGTCTTGCAGGGAGAACTCCCAATTTCCTCAAGGTGAACTTGGCTTACCTAGGAAACAAGAGTATAATTCTCAAAATTTGTTTATTCGTGGTCTAAAGATTACAAAGGGTAATGCCCTGAATATATATAGGGGTTGTCCTCGCCCTAGTGGTCAGCCAAGGGAGCTCCACCTCCTACTCTAATTCGGACCTGGAGGGAATCTGTAGCATCCCAGGTTTTTTTGAGCTTTTAAAAAATTTAAAATAAAAATAACCATTTGCTTTTGTCGAAGTCTTAAAGCTTAACTTGAGATTTTGGGAAAATAAAATGATTTAAATGACAAAATCAAACTTCAACTAATTCAAAAACCTGGTTTGTTTTGAGTTTGCTGGAGTTCTTGGTTTTTGAAGTTCTGCGTCTCTGTTACCTCCTCCGCAGGACCTCCTCCCTTAGGGCCTCCTCGTCAAGACCTCCTCCCTTAGGACCTCCTCCTTAGGACCACCCTCTCGGTCACGACCACCCTCTTGGTCATGACCACTCCCTAGTCATGACCACCCTCTTGGTCACGATCAGTCTCTCAGTCATGACCACCCCCTTAGTCGCAATCTCCCTCTTGGTTTCGACTAGCCCCACCTGTTAGCCCTGCTCACCTTCTTCCTCCCGCCGCGTCACTGCTGCCGTGAAAGTCTTCGTGTATTAAATGTCGTTGTATCGCATTAAATGTTGTCGCCTCGGATGTGACTGTTCCCTCTTTGGTCTCCTCCCCTACCTACCCCAATCCTCTCCCTCACCTGCCGGCAGTGCGCCCTTATCACACCGCCGTGAATCCCGCTCCACGCCCTAGTCATCTTTCACCTCCGCTCAGGTCAGCGCCGTAAGTGCTTTCGCACCAGCTCACTGCCCCGTCGCGCGCATTGAATGCGGCGTCCTCCGTCGCACCCGTTGTAGTCACCCACTCTCCTCTCCGGACCTCCCCACGCCTATATATGGCACTAGGGAGCCCTCTTGCCCTCCTTTGTTTTCCCCTCCACTCCTCTCGGTTTAGACCTCTCTTAGTAGAATCTCCTTCTGAGGACTCATTCTCCTTCGTTCGAGCTCCGGTCAGAGTGATACAAATTCCTAACCTTGTCTAGATTCTGTACCTTTCGTTTTGCTCTAGTCTTTATTTGGAGTTGTTTTAGTTACTTATTTGGCTTTGTTCGCATGTGTAGATTCTGGTGTTTCGAAAGACTTCGTGGATCTAACGACCTCGACAGAAGCATCCCAACTCTTCATCGAAGGCAAGTCGTGGACCTTTGATCATATTGAACATATTTTATAAAAGTATATTGTTTCATATCAACATGCATGGCTAGTTGTATAAAATTGGTTTGGAAACTAGCTAAATACCTACTCGACGGTATGCCTCCTTGATAAATTGCAAACGACATGTTGACATATACCCTGAGACACCATAGGATGGGTAATTTTAGTTGAACATTGTTGTAATACCAACATGGGTGCGTATTATGCTTAGCCATGCTTTAGTTATCCGAGGGACTCTTGATCATACTCAAAGAATGATAAACTTGACTAAATGATATATGGAATTGTGGCGGAACTACTGCTTTTAAAAGATGTTGTGCCATGGCAAGGGTTGTCATTTTGGCTGGGTTGAACCCAAAATGATTTCTTACTCAGGCGAATGATCGTGTAGTAAAGGGGGTGCAGGAAGCACATTGGGATGTGGTTGTTTCGCCTGAGTAGTCTCTAAGGACTTAACTTTGTGGGTCATTGATCTGGGCAATACCGTGCAACCACAAGTTCATTTATAGGGTGCACTGGGCTAACCAATTAGCAATGCTTTGAATCGGTTCTGTTTTGGTTGAGAATGGCGCAAGATGGGGCCAGGAAGGCAAATACTTAGCGAGCAGAACCGAGTCAAAACAGAGCTTTGTAAAGGCCTTGACACGTTCTCTAAATTGCTCACCTAAGGTAGTGACACTACTACAAAAAGGCTAATACTGAACGTCTCATCACAGACGGTTGACCAAAATCGTCTGCATTACACACTGCGCAAAAAACCATCTGTGAAGAGATAATATCACAAACGGTTGATGATGAAAACAACCTGTGAAATATCACAGATGGTTCTTAACAATAACCGTCTGTGATATTTAGAAAAAACACAAACGGTTTTCAACAAACAACCGTTTGTGATACTTCACAAACGGTTCTAAACATGATCCGTCTGTGATAATTGTAGACTTCACAGACGGTTTTTAATTATAACCATCTGTGATAATATCCCTTCAGCTCCCCGGTGAGTTTCTTCGTGGCCCGATGAGTTTCTTCATCGCCGTCGTCAACGAAACATCTCTTCGTTGCATCAATGCTGCTTCGACTCCCCGATGCGTCTCTTCGTTTCACGCGCTAAATTTATTCCTTGTTTTATAAAAAGGATCATCCGCCATCGAAGATGATCATCATCCGATCCCCTCATATAACTCTACTCGTTTAAAGCTAGCAGAAATGGCTCCCTCTTCTGTTTCCTTGTCCCCGGCATTGATCGCCCACCTGGTCATACTGTACGAGCACCTCTCCGGCCGTATGTTGGCTGATGCAGTGGAAGGACACTGTTTGATCATGTCGGACCCGGATTTTCTAATCCGAATCCTCTGTGAAAACAATGTGCTATTCCCTGGATCAATAGATAGCACTCACAGGCATTGCTGAATCATTCATACATGGCGTTAACTAAAGTACCAAATTTATTACAACCAACAGAGTGACATAGACCACGCCGGGTCGAGTTTTACAACAAAATGATCAAAGCCAAATTGATTACAATACGTAACACCGAATACGATAAGCGGAAGCAAAGGGTAGAGCTCATCTCTTCACAGCAAGCGATCGGGGCAACTCGTACGATCGATATGATCCAAGGATCCGGATAATATCGGTTGTACGCAAGCACCAACGAGTCAACTTAGATCGCGTCGAGGCCTAGACTACGATCCTAGACTACTCTTCATCGCTTCCTTGCCCATCGACTCGGATCCTCGAGTACGCATAGTCTCCTTCATCAGTCATCCAAGGGTTTGGGGAGAGCGAGAATGAGCACAACTTCCGTGCTCGCGAGCCAATACACAATGCAATAATATACATGCAAGGCTTACAAGGATGGCTCGGTTCTTTTATTTGCGAAAGCAATACTTTTAAATATCATAAGCACAAATTCCTAGCACTTAGCATTTTTAACAAATTTCATTTTAGTTAAAGAGAGTAATTGTGCAATATTTGATATCAGAGAGAATCCTCCTTCTAAACTCTACTCGATGTTTATTTTGATTGGAGCTACCTCCAATTATTAACCGCGCTGAGTCTGAAAACTCAGGGAAAATCCAATCTCAGGGCTAGGAGAGCCCGCCACAATTTTAATACCACCCACAAGGTTTTTGAAATAGAACTAACTCAAGTTAAGTTCCCATGTCCGCCTTTGACCGTAGGCGCGGGCTGCTTAAAACAGCTTTATAAACTCGCAGAGATTGTACACTTTACCCACAAGAGACAATTAACTCGTTGCCCTACACGATTCCGTAGTCGTAGTCGAGAGGTTGTCACAATAACTTTTCAACTACCTCGCCCTTTCCATCATCTCACCCATATGGGGTTACGCCCATATATTCGCGAGGATGTTGTACCTGCAATACTGGATGTACCGCACGACGCTGGCAACTTCACCTTGTATCGGTGTCCCCGCTCAAGTCGATGTACCGCAAGCTTGCGCGTGCCATTTATCCACCAGTGAGATGACTTTCGTGATTCGATAAATTTACTAAGCCAAGTCGCGTTTGTCGCAGACTTGTGTTCGCACTGTTTTACACGGAGGTCGTGACAAGATTAAGTCCTTAGGAGTTATCTGGGCGGTTCATTCCACATCCCATCCACAAAATGACATTCCGTGGGCTACATTAGCACCCATTGTCATACCATCCACCTCTCCATCCACCCAGATATGGTAATAGCAATTTTAGGGTTTTTGAGAAGCAAAACACAACAATTCAACCATCTCAGCCATTTACCCGTAATGGCTGCCCAAATCATTTTATATTTGAAAGGATGATGATTGGGACAGTTTAATGTCCCGGTACTTAAGCAAGGCTAGCATGTCGCTTAAGTACAACCTATAGCTAGTATTACCATATAGTTACTAGGGTGACAATGGTTAAGGGATTCAAATTGTCAAGGATGGCATAATAATTAATTATTCAACAAATGGGTAATTAACAACCTTAAGCTTTAACATACATTTGTTTAAAGAATTAAAGCATGCAATTTGCTATTTTAAAAGAATATAATTTGCATAAAATGTAGGCTCAATATGATCAAAGTATTGACTCGCCTTGGTTGTAGGTGAGAGAGTCCGGGTAGTCTTGTCCTTGATCGATGTGGAGGTCTCCAGCGTCTCCGAAATCTACGCGGGCGAAGTACCGGCAAAATAAACGACAAGCAACGAGAGCAATTAAATACACAAGAATACACAAATGAACTCCAAATGGAACAAGACCTATGCCATTAGTAAGATCTTGATTTTAGAAATTTTTAGAAATTTATTTTACAATTTTTGGAGTTTAAATGGGGGAGTTATTTATTTTTGAAGTCTCACTTTTAAATTAAAATAGAAAAAGAAAACAAAAAAAATCACAGAAATGAAAAACGGAAACGGCCCGCAACCACTTTGCCCACCCACTGGCGTAATAAATAAATAAGACACGCTGGGCGCGCGCTGCCCGGCGTGGCGCAGCGCGCCGCGGCGCCTCAAAAGGAGGGGCCCGGGAGGGGCGAGGAGGAGGGTTACGGGGCGGCGGCGCGCGGCGGCGCGGCGTGTGGTGAGGGGGCTCGGGGGCGACGGCGGCTCGTGGGGAAGGAGGAGCGGGGCTCGGGGGGAAGAGCGGCGACGGCGATGCTCGAGGGAGTAGCGGTGGCGACCGGAGGGGAGGCGCGGCTAAGGGCGCGACGACGCGATGGAGACGAGGAGGTCCCGAGGCGCGCGGCAACGACAACTGGAGAAGGGCGGGGCACGACGGCGACAACGAGGCTCACCGGAGGTAAGTCCTCTGTTCCTTCTTCTTCTTCTTTGCTTGGGCGGGAAAGGAAAATGGGGAGGGACGGAGGTGCGGGCGGGGCTTAAAGCCGGGGAAGAGCTCGGGTAGAAGGGGGTCCGGCGCGAAGGACGGCGTGCGGCACCGGGGTGATGATGACGGCGGGGAGGCGTGCGGGAGGGCGTAGCAGGGGAGCAGGTGGAGGTGCCTGGGGTGGCGTGCGCGACGGCGACGGCAGCCGACGCGAGCGGGAGGCTTGGCAATGGGGTCCGGTCCGGGGTTGACGGGGAGAAACGAAGGGGCCCGGTCGGGGTTGACCTCGTGGGGAGAAACGGGCATTACAAATCCTACCCACCTTAAACGGAATCTCGACCCCGAGATTCGAGCTGCTCCGAGAACAGGGACGGGAAATCCAGCTTAAGTTGATCTTCTCGCTCCCAGGTGGCTTCTTTAGCTGAATGATGGCTCCACTAGACCTTGCAAAGGCGTATGACTTGACGTCTTGTACGCTTCTCGATGACATCGAGGATCTGGATCGGGTGTTCTGGATAAGTCAAATCCTTATCAAGTGCGATGGCTTCGACGGGAGTTTGCTCTTCGGGCACTCGAGACATTTCTTTAGTTGAGAGACGTGGAACACGCTAGGACGCCCGACAAACTTTCGTAGCTCTAGCCGATAGGCGACTTCTCCACGCTTAGCGGTGATCGGAACGGCCTATGTATCTTGGTGCGAGCTTGCCTTTAACTTTGAATCTTCGGTTCCACGGCGGCGATACCTTGAGATACACAAGCATTCCAACTTCAAGGTTAAGTCTCTTCGACGGTTGTCGCGATAACTCTTCTGTCTCAGACCGAGCCGCTTGAAGGCGATCTCGATTAGTCGAACTTTCTTCAACTTGCTTGAGAGTATCCGTCCAAAGATATATCCTTCACTGATTTCACCAATGCAGAGGAGTTCTGCATTTTCTTCCATAGAGTGCTTCAAATGGGGACATTTTCAAACTTGACGATAACTATTATTGTATGCAAACTCGTGCATACGGTAGACATTTTTCCCGCCTACGGTAAACTCCAAAGCACAAGCTCAAGCATGTCTTCTAGGATTTGATTTGTTCTTTCCGTCTCACCATCGGTCTGCGGATGATAGGTCAGGTGAAGGTAAGGTGTGTTCCAAGGGCATCATGTAAACTAGCCTAAATGCGAGGTAAATTGAGAACCTCGATCGGAGACTATTCTCTTGGGTACTCCATGTAAACACACGATCACGAGCCATGTATAACTCGGCTAACTTGTCTCCTTGTGTTGTCTTCACAGGATGAAGTGGGCGACTTTAGTCAATCACAACTATAACCCATACCGAGTCACATCCGACTTAGTTCGAGGTAGACCGTAATGAAATCCATTCCGATTTCTTCCTATTTCCACCGAGGGATCTGTAAGGGTTGTAGCAATCCACTGGTCTTTGATGTTCAACCTTGATTCGACATACATCACAACAAGCTACATACTCGGCGATATCTCTTTTCATTCGTGGCCACCAATACAAAATCTTCATGTCTTGGTACATCTTGGTGCCGCTGCTGGTGCAGGTGTAAGTAGAACCGTGAGCTTCCTTTAGAATCGATCTTTGAGTTCCTTCGTGGGGAACAAAGAGACGTTTCCCATACCATAGACTCCTTGCCGATCTTCGATCATTTTAGGGCTTTTCCTTTATCATGAGGTGCTTGAATCTCGGACTCTGTGATGTCCTCTTGAGCGGCCTTGATCCGCTCTTCTAGAGTTGGATGGGCCTCACAAATGGCTAGGTGCCTTGCTTTATTAAACAAAGGTTGAGTGCCTCAAATTCCTTGTAGAGTTCAAAGTTGATGCTCTTGCATCATGATATTATCTGCAGAGGATTTACGCTTAATGCATCAAGAATTACATTAGCCTTTCCAGATGATAATGGACATCCAAGTTGTAATCCTTTATTAATTCTAACCATCTTCTTTGTCGAAGGTTGAGGTCCGATTGGGTGAAAATGTACTTGAGACTCTTGTGGTCCTGTGGCAGATATTACAATGATTTCCAATCAAATAATGTCGCCAAATTTTTAAGGCATGCACTATCGCGCTAACTCCAAATCATGGGTTGGATAGTTATCTTCGTGAGGACGGAGTTGTCTGGATGCATAAGCTACAACTTTTCCTCCTTGCATGAGCACGCAACCAAGACCTTGGCGCGATGCATCACAGTAGACTTCGAAGTCTTGATGTATGTCTGGCAGGATCAATACTGGTGCAGAAGTTAACTTCTTCTTCAATTCTTGGAAACTCTTTTCACAAGCTTCGGTCCAATCATACTTCTTTTCCTTTTTAAGCAGATGGGTCATCGGTTTGGAAAGCTTAGAGAATCCTTCAATGAAGCGTCTGTAGTATCCGGCCAAGCCGAGAAAACTACGCACTGCTATCGATGTGGGTTGTTTCCATTCCATTACAGCTGCTACTTTGGATGGATCAACTGCAATTCCTCCAGCGGATACAATGTGTCCGAGGAAACTGATTTCATGAAGCCAAAATTCACATTTACTGTACTTGGCATAAAGATGATTCTCTTTAAGCTTTTCTAAGACCAATTGCAAGTGTTCAGAATGTTCTTCATCGGTCTTTGAATAGATCAAGATGTTGTCTATGAACACGATAACAAACTTGTCTAAGTATTCCATGAATACTTTGTTCATGAGGTTCATGAAGTAGGTCGCGCGTTGGTCAAGCCAAACGGCATGACAGCTGAACTCATACATGCCATACCGTGGTAAAAGCCGCCTTAGGAATATCCTCATTCCCGATCTTAAGTCGATGGTATCCTCGACCTCGTGTCTATCTTGGAGAAAATCGATGCTCTCACAACCGATCGAATGTGTCATCAATGCGAGGTAAGGGATACTTGTTCTTGATGGTCACATCATTGAGTGCTCAGAGTCCACGCACAACCGGGCGGTGCCATCTTTCTTCTTCACAAAGAGAATGGCGAACCCCGTGGAGAAGAACTAGGTCTAATGAAACCTTTGTCTTGCAAGTCTTCAATTTGTGTCTTAAGTTCTTCAAGTTCGTCAGCGGCCATTCTGTATGGTCTCTTAGCAATTGGGGCTGTCCCTGGCTTCAAGTTAATGACAAACTCAACATCTCTGTCTAGTGGCATGCCGGGTAATTCTTCTGGGAAGACTTCGGGGTAAGCTTGAACTGCAGGCGTTGTCTCTAGGGACAACTCTCTAAGGTGGTGGATTGCTCGATCCAAGGGAGAGGAACGATCCACACTGACCTTGATTGTGGTCTCTGGATTCTTAGTGAGCACCACTCTTCGCTGGTACGATCTATTAATCCTTGATATTTGGCCAACCAATCCATCCCTAGGATGATATCAGAGTTTGGGATTCTAGCACCGTAAGGTTTGCTAGAATCTGAACTTTCCAAAGCAATCTCTACTTTGGGACTTACCGAGGTGGCATAAAGGGGTCCCCCGGGTGAACTAAGTACCACGGGTTTCTTTAACTTATAGGTAGGCAACTTAAGCCTTTCAACAAACTTTCTTGAAACAAAAGAGTGTGAAGCTCCAGAATCAAACAAAACTTGTGCGGGTACTGAATTAACAGAGAACATACCCATTAGCACTCCCGAGGCATCTTGAGCTTCCTCTACCGTGACGTGGTTCACACTACGCGGCTTTGTGTTGGTGTAGACCTTGATGCTTGCGAAGTCCGTGACTCTTACTTGGGGCGGAGGTTCGCCCTGAACTGGAGCGGCCTTGGCGGCGATCGTGGCGCCGAGGGCACCGTTAGCAAGTGACCTTTTTCTCCACAAAGCGGCGGTGGAGGTTTGCCGGGTTGATCGTTGTCTGGTTGTTGCGGGCGGAGAGTACGAAACCACTTCCTTGGGGACGCGGGTGGAAACTTGAGTTTTCGAGAGGAAACGCAGACGATCCGAAAGATGAACCGCCTCGAATGTTGACTGGGAAAGCTACCTTGTGGCCTCTGAAATGCCATCTTCCTTTTGCGGCTATTCTCTGCAGTCTTCTTCTCATTTTCACAGATGAGAGCTTTGTTGACTAATTGCTGGAAGCTGGAGTAATCGTGGAGGATAAGCTGTCCTCTCATATCTTCGCGCATTCCTTCCACGAAGCGATCAATCTTTTCCTCTTCATTAGCTACATCATTAGAGCGAGCGTGCAAGTTGGTTGAACTTAGTCGTATTCATTAACCGACATATGGCCTTGCTTTAAAGCTCTAAACTCGTTCTTCTTCATCCTCATGGTACCAGCTGGTACAAAGTTGGCTCTGAAAGCGGCTTTGAATTCCTCCCAGAGAATCGGCTGCCATGCGGGTTTAGTTTCGCTTGTTGTACTTCAAAGAACTTCTTCTATTGCGCGGCAGAGGCAATGGATCTTGTGGGGCTCCAATCGTAGATGCTACGACTTCACTATTTCTCGCTTCTTCTTCCTCTATACTTTCACCACCTGGCAATGAGGTAATTTTCCCACTGCGCGCTACTTTTCACTGATGGGTGGCGAAATCCACCTTGTCCTCATTTGAGCAATGGCAAGATGAAGTTTCTTCTCAGTGTCCCTGAGCCAATCTTCAGCTTCCAGAGGTTCATTGGCTGCAGCAAAGGTGAGAGGTCTTGTCTGAGAAAGTCTCGCTAGCTTGGAGTTGCGATCTGGTCGGTCCACACGATTGCTTAGTAACGCTCAAGAACTGAAGTCTCGCCAAACATGACTTGAGTCATTGTTGGGTTGGTGGCGGCGGAGGAGGTAGCTCTTGTCCACGGCCACGGCCACGACCACGACTCGGCCTCTTCCTCGCGCGAAGGCGCCACTGACTGAGGCGGCTCTTCTTGGCGGCATCCTCAAGAAACTCAAGCTTAGAACTAGAAGGAGGGGTAAATGAGGGTTCACTAGCCCCTAGAGCACACACGTAAAGAACAAAACCAAAGCAAAGAGAACAAAACAATTACACTACAAAGTCTAGAGCGGCTGAATTATATTAAGAGGTTAAGTGTTACATGACTCTCGAACAAAGCTTATAGGCTAAGCTAAGTCATGACACAGAATACACCACAACGTCTACAAAAGAGGAAAACAAAAGTGCTTGCAACCCAAAAGACTGCCTAGCAAGCACTACTAGCTAGCTTAGTCTAATCTAACAACTACTCCACCGGGGACGGACCACAAGCGCATACAGCTGTTCGGGAGCGGAACGAACGAACGGCTTTGATCAAACTCGCGAGCGGGAGCGGGAGCAATCGCTACCGAGGCTGGGCGAGCTGGAGCGGGAGCGGCTCGGGTGGCGCCCACGGCTCGACTCGTCGAATCCGGGCGGCGGACTAGGGCTGCGCCCACGGCCGACTCTCCCAGCGGCGATCGGACGGCGGCGGCGCGCACCTTCTTGCGCGGCCGTGAGACGGAGACGGGTCCTTCGGTGGGGAACGCCGCCCGCACCGGCGACGGGCGGCGGCGGCGGCGACGCGCAACAGAGCTCGGTAGGGTCGCAGCAGCGCTCGAGGCGTGCCAACTCGCGCACGGCAGATCCTCTCAGACGCAGCATCCCTCCCGCACCGCAGCGGAGTGAGCTTCGCACACCGATCATGTTGCCGCGGAGGGTGTCGAGTGGGCATAGCTGCCGTGAGGAGTGTCCGAGTCCGTCGATCTCTCCATGGCAAGGCTGATGGTGGCGGTCATCGCCGCGTAAGCCGGACCTAGGACGCCAGCGGGGTCATCATCTCGTGTCGGAAACTCACGAGACACGCTCTCCTCGTGGAGGTGCGGGTAGAAGCGAACGGTGATCTCAGCAGAGATCCTCGCATTTCCAACACAAAGCGAGTGGAGGCGACGCGCGCGGCGCCCCGAATGGCGCCACGATCGTCGCGAGGTGCCTCGCCTTGAAGAGATAGGCCAGAACTCGCCAACCCCGGCGGAGAGATACACCTCCATCGCCCAGATTCGCGGCCTCGATCCTCGCCATCCTTCCCGAATATAGGTCGGCGGGAAAGCCGAGGTATCGCATCACCGGCGGAGTATATCCGCGAACCCTTCCTCGTTCGCCGTGAACAAGGAGGTCCCACTGCCATCTCGACGACGGGTGGCCATCTACAAAATTTGGAAACAAGAGGAGGTCAAGAACAGGTAAAACTCAAGTGAAGTAAAGATAAGTGTAGAACTAAGAGTGATAAGTAGAAGCAATAAATACTCTATATTTTAGCAAAAGCTTTTCTTAATTTTAGAAAATAAGATCCAAGTCCTTAAGGCAACGACCAATCTAACTAAGACTCTACAATCAGATGCTCGATACACTCTGTCTGACCCGGATTTTCTAATCCGAATCCTCTCAGGAAAACAATGTGCTATTCCTCGATCAATAGATAGCACTCACGTGCATTCTTGAATCATTCATACATGGCGTTAACTAAAGTACCAAATTTATTACAACCAACAGAGTGACATAGACCACGTCGGTCGAGTTTACAACAAATCGATCAAAGCCAAATTGATTACAATACGTAACATCGAATACGATAGCGGAAGCAAAAGGGTAGAGCTCATCTCTTCACAGCAAGCGATCGGGCAACCTGTACGATCGATATGATCCAAGGATCCGGATAATATCGGTTGTACGCAAGCACCAATGAGTCAACTTAGATCGCGCCGAGGCCTAGACTACGATCCTAGACTACTCTTCATCGCTTCCTTGCCCATCGACTCCGGATCCTCGTAGTACGCATAGTCTCCTTCATCATCATCCAAGGGTTTGGGAGAGCGAGAATGAGCACAACTTCCGTGCTCATGAGCCAATACACAATGCAATAATATACATGCAAGGCTTACAAGGATGGCTCGGTTCTTTTATTTAAAGCAATACTTTTAAATATCATAAGCACAAATTCCTAGCACTTAGCATTTTTAACAAATTTCATTTTAGTTAAAGAGAGTAATTGTGCAATATTTGATATCAAGAGAGAATCCTCCTTCTGAAACTCTACTGATGTTTATTTTGATTGAGCTACCTCCAATTATTAACCGCACTGAGTCCGAAACTCGTGGAAAATCCAATCTCGTGGCTAGTAAGTCCTCTGTTCCCTTCTTCTTCTCTTTTGCTTGGGGAAAGGAAAATGGGAGGGGGACGGAGGTGCGGGGCGGGGCTTTAAAGCCGGGAAGAGCTCGGGAGAAGGGGGTCGGGCGGGCGAAGGACGGCGTCTTGGCGTGGGGGGATGATGACGGCGGGAGGCGTGCGGGAGGCGAGCGTGGGAGCAGTGGAGGTGCCGGGGGTGGAGTGCGACGGCGACGGCAAGCGACGCGAGCGGGAGGCTTGGCAATGGGGGTCCGTCCCGGGGTTGACGGGGAGAAACGAAGGGGGGCCCGGTCCGGCGGGGGTTGACCTCAGGGGGAGAAACGGGGCATTACAGATCAACAGCGTCCTCACTCCTCTGTCTGAGGATTTGCCGGAGCAGGTGGTGGCCACCTTCCGCCGTCTTGACATCCTCCTCTGCCGTGTCTTCCGAGTGATCTCCCACATCCGACGAGTTTACCGCGTCATCGACGTGGTCCTCCACAACGATGTTGCACGTCTCCAGGAGGCTCACCATCACTTGGACTGCTTAATCGAGGCTGCGGGCGACCGAGTCGACCATGTCGAGACCCCTCAAGAAAGGGAAGAGAGCTTATGGGCTCAATTCTTCTTGATTCAGTAGTTCGAGAGTCTTCGAGAGACACTCGAACGAAGCGTGTCAGTAGGTGGACACATTTCGAGCTTTGTTCACTCACGAACCGTCCAATGCTGACGCCGCCTACGAAGTTTTGAACACAGAGATAGCAGCCTACCTCCACCACAAGAAAAACTTTGTTTATTTATGTTTCTACTTTTTTTTAATCTTTGTAAGAAGTGGGTGGCCACACACTGTTTGGCCATATGTAAATTCCAAATGAAAAAATATCTAGTTTGGAGGTGATCAAATTACTATATATTATATGTTTAACTATATATATATATATATATATATATATATATATATATATATATATATATATATATATACTCTGCTTTAGTAGTACATACTCCCACTCCCTCCTATATATATATATATATATATATATATATATATATATATATATATATATATATATATATATATGACGCTCGCTTCGTAGTACATACTCCCACTCCTCCCTACGGTTGATCAACTTTGAGATGTCCACTGTCTAAACGGGTCTTCCCCATTAGCGGGTTATGCATCCGATGAAAATGATTAAAATACTAACTAATTACCGTCCATGCAGAACTACTCTCTTGTAAATAGGGAAGGTGCACTGCATGCTGTTTGTTACGTTGTGCATGGGAGTATAGGAGATTTGCCATTTTGGTATGTTGTCGGTGGGAGTATATACTCCTATGTGTTTAAATTTTGAATTGATGACTAATTTGCCGTGACCTAGTTTTCATGGCTAATCATCGTATCTAAGAATAACACTAGTGAACCAAAAAAAGTATACACTATACTAAGTTATCACTGTTCTTCCTTCAAAAAAGATTGTATGGTGATCGAAGAAAAGAGTATCTCAACTATGCAAAAGAAGTATGTTCTCAGCAGAGAAAAGAAGTATGTTCTAATAGAGAATAAAAGTATGTTCTCAACAGAGAAGAAGTATGTTCGATATCAAAAGAGAAAACAAGTATGTTCATTTTAAAAGGACATACGCGTCATACTAGTTAAACTGAATGCTTCATATACTCTCGAAATTTGAATTATATGAATCTCGAGTATCAAGAGCTAAGTGTAGTAGAACTAAATTTTGCTCTATTTTACAAGACCAGCATGACATTTCCATTTTAGATTAGTACGAGGTGCCAAATTTTCCATGGATAGTATAATATCAAGAATCCATAGAAAACAACATGTTCATACTATTTCCGAGGCTTATGTACAATTTCAATTGAACTGATAACAAAACTGAGTGCTTAGTGTCCCATCAACGTATGTAGTCCTAACATTCGGTGCTCGTTTGCTTGTAGCGCTCTCGCTTTTCAGTATGTTGAGCTCCTGGGTATAATAACCTTGAGCTGCACCTTGTTACATAAACAAATCAAAGGAGGTGTGCAGAAAAATAAGACAAAGGTATATTTCAAATAACAAAAGTAAAGCAAAAGGTGAACCACAATTAGCACATCTCTTCACAAGGACTATGAACTATCATGTTTTCTTGCCATGGTTGTGCTAAACATATGACAAAAGAAAGGAGATAACTATATCACAATTCATCAGTATAGAGGTATACTCGGCATACCCTCTTCTCTTTGCTGAATATACCTATTTTCCAAAGACAACTTCAACTAAAGACACATTTAGTGAATAAGGCCGGTTGGCAGTATGCCTTTTCTATTCTGCATATTTTTACCAAAAGTCAAATCTCTAATACAAATATTCAATATAATAACTAGTCAATGATTGTTGGTATCGACTAGTGACCCCACTGAATATACTAGAAAAAGAATACGAATGTATGCACTGAACCAAGTATATGCCATGCATAGAGACTGGATGCATTGTATAATTTGATATCAATTGATTAGATTCCATAAGAGGGGCTGCTATTGAACAAGACAGAAGATCAATTCGAAAGGCACGAAAGAACTAGACCCAATCCTACATAGCAGCAATGGAATGATCAGTTCATTAAAGGAGTATTTATATACTTCACAACAAAAGCATGAAAGAATGAACCTTCTAACAAAAGCTTCTAGTTTTGTGGTGTTATAGATCCCTATTGCATTGTAGCCGACGGTTGAGTATCTTTATCTAATAATTTTTAACCCTTCATACCCTGACAAAAAAGTCAGTATAATTAGAGATGAAATACAAATATACTACCACAAGGTTATACTACCTTGTGATTACCACACTACTTTTTTCAACCAAATATAGTCCCTAATCAGAGATGAAGTTGAGCCGTCCCTCACAAAATGAACTTGCCAACTAGTAGTGTGAATGCTAATATATGCAGAAAACGAATCAAATGGAAGCATGCGAACAAAATAATTTACAATTAAGGTAATCAGAAATACGGGCGGCTATAACGGCCACCTCCACCTATGCTGACATACTGAGGAATAGATCTTGATCAACACAACCTAGCGAACTCACCTCCAGTCGCATGATCCGCAAAGGAGTATATATGAAAAATATAACAATTAAAGAATTATGACTGCATGGTTCGTTCTACCAATAGAGATTGAAAAAACTACCAACAAATTAAAAAGTGACTCAGAGCTCAAAGATAATAATGGTGACATGCACAAGGTGCTTTTAGCTGTCGTGTTCAATCCCAAACCCCGTTTAGCGCTCTGCTTATCTTCGGATTATTCCCCTACATATCAGAGCAGTATAACGTGAAATCAAATTAACAACTACACTTAATGACAACCAATTATATGCGATAGTACCCCCACAAAGGTCAACAAATTACTTGGTAATTACCTGGTGCGAGCAACAGAATTCCTGCATCGTTTTATGCCCATTCGTGTTGTTTCAGAATTTGTTAAGACGAATTACAAAACCCATTCTCACAGCATATAGGTTGTACAAGTTGTAGGCATCCCGATCTATCTTGAATGACTGTCCCTGTGTCGGCATCATAACTTCAGGATCAGTGTACTTCGATGGAATTTTAGTATTTTCATTTAACTCTCCTAACACAGCACTGATACAGCAAAACACAAGCATTTAGTTTTCAAAACATGCATGTAATGATGTATTCAGTATGCCATATTGACGAGAACTCAGTATCAATATTGAATGGATATTGCCTAAGGCATGGTCCATGGTATTCAGTATTCAGTATTCAGTACTGATGATTAAATTCAAACTATAAAACCCAGGAGTTTCTCCATGTGAAAACTGTAATACTGAATACCACGGATGCTTAAAGCTTAAAGAACTTAACCAAGGAGTTTCCTCTGATACTGAGTAAGAAGGCCTCAATACTAGAATGGATAAGCTACGCAAAACAGATGTATTCAAGAACTCATTTTTCATGTCTAACCTTTCAATGGGATGATAAGCACCATGCAAATCACTTGGAACACCATCCGTCCTATCCAGGCATAGCAAAGATTCCCTACGTACAAAAATCCAAGATGCGTGAGATTCAATCGGGCCGGAGGCGAAGGGGGCTGAGGGGACCCCGAGGCCGGCACCGTCGCGGCGAGGTCTTCAGTGCCCGCAAAGGTTGGAGGATTTGTCCGCTGAAAATCAGCGAGTCCCCCTCGAGCTCGAGGTGCAGGGGCCAAAGTTGGGGCTGTATTGTGAGCAATTGCTTCCAGAATTCGAGTCTGGTCCATCCTATTTCGCTCAATCTGAGCCAGAACCTCCGCCATTGTAGGAGGTGGTAGCACTTCCTCAGGCGGACTACCCTCCTGAGTAAGCTACTGGGATGGAGATCCCATACTCGGATGGGCTCTGGAACGAGTGTTCGGTCCCGTCATCTGTTAGATCAAGGAAATTTTGATAAAGGACCGAGATGGGACTTGTACAAGGGCGGATTAAAATTTGGACAACAAGCACATTATTCTATACTAAGCATGCATAATGGTATAAAATGCACAAAATCATAACACCAAATGGGTGTACAAAGGCACTAAGGCCAGTACAAGATCCATAAATTCAAATCATAGTTTTCAAAGCAATTACTTCCATAGAGGCCCGTAGGCGAAAAGTAACTGCCTGAAACGAAAATTCTCGCAAGAAAATAGCAATAGTTCAATTACTACCACCTATTACATAAATTAGGGATACAAGCTCGTTGAAAACGAGTCCGGGCAGCAACTCACTAATCTAACACCTAAACATTGTTCTGGTCGAAGTTCACCAAAAACTCATTCAAGAGGTGATATCTAGGTGATCCCGTGTCCTCAGGGTTATCCGGGTTGGTGAGGCGCAAGGGAGACCCTTGCTCTATCACACGGCCTCCAGCAGGTTCCGTCCTATGGGTACGAGCAAAACCGATCGACATACGAGCCTGGCACCTCATCCCATAGTTAGGTACTCGTCCTTGCACTTCTGGAAGACGGTACACCGGTGGTGCTGAAGCGTATGGGGAGATCTCATTTGCTCCATAAACCACATGGCGGTCAACAATCCCCATGCTACACTGGAGTTGTAGGTGCTCCTGGGCCACCACGAGACGTTGATGAGTCTCAAACAACTCATGCATAGTGCACCTATGGATTTGGTTCATAATATGAACCAACCTCGCTAACTGTCTAACCTGGGGATCTTCCCCGAACTAAACCCGGGCAAAGGTGTCCACCTCCGCGCCACGCTCTTGCATAGGAAAATGGTCGTATGGCGGTTGGGACAACTCCGTCAAATCATGACGGAGGTGGCTCATGGCCACGCGCGCCACTTCCTGAAGAGCCGTGGCCTCGGAAGTGCCACGTGCCTGGAAACAATACGAGATGCTCCCCGAGACTTGTCTTGCGATGATATTGATCACGGCCAAATATTCCTCCATGCCTAGCCCCCTGTCGTGGCGATAGATGGTGTAGGTCGGTTGGTATGTGAAATTCGCTCTCCACATTATATCCCGGAGAAGCGCCAGGTATCCATCCACGCCCTCAGCTTGGGTATCTTTGACCAGATATTGACGACTCATCTAAAGACAAGAACAACAAGATAAGAAATCTTTGCAATTTAAAACAAGAATTAAGGTAAGTGAAGATACTAAGATGGATGAGGAATAAAAGATATTCCTAACTTATACTTTCTGAAATTAGTTTAGTAATTTTGAAAATAACTCGACCAAGGACTTGCTAAACTTAACGCCCATGCTATCTCTAACCTACAGTCAGTATGGCTCTGATACCAACGCTATGGGGACCCCAGGTTATTTCCATAAGACTGAGACTAAGCAAGGTCTTAAAGACATAACTCTGGATCTCCAGTAAATGGATTCCAACTTAACTCCATCTAAGTGAGAGGCTTAACTGATAGCTAGAGCCCCGATGATCATGCGTGCTGCTCCTCTACGAGCACTACATGATTGTCGGTTCTCCAACAAGTTAAGCACTACACTTAGTGAGTTAAATGGGAAGCCATGAACAGCGAGTATGACTTATATTGGCTCCCAAGATCAGCTACCAATATATTCATACTCTCATATAACGTTGATTACATCCATACAACACTCATACATAAATAGTACAGAAGTCATACATCAATATTATCCAAGTTTACAACTAATACAAGTGGCTGACCGGCCAAATTAAACAAGTTCATAAAGTAGCAGCGGAAAGCATGTAAGTAAACCAAAATACTAGCAGTGGTATGCCCCATAACCCATCGGCAACCGACTAGGAGTTAAATGATAGCATTACTCATCAGTGTAGCCTAAACCGACACTGACAAGCTCGTCGGGCTCGATAACATCCTCACTTGTAAGCCAGTAGACAAACTGGCTGAGTACAAAGAGTACTCGCAAGTCTTACACAAATAAAAATTAGTTATGCATAAGGTTGTTCCAAGGGATGGCTCATATTGACTTAGTTTTGCAAAAGAGACGCAACGATGTACAACCTACACATACTAGTTTTTGAAGTGCCATTTCAAAATCAGATTTGAAGTAGAAGTACAGCATATGGATAAGTAATGAATTGAATAACAAATAAATCATACAAATAGCAAAGTGGTTGTCCACTTTGATACAACAACAAGCATGAACATCCCATTCATGACGAATACCAAGTTTACCCACAATTTTAATTCCAAGTCTAACAATAAGCAGCCACAATTTCAAGCGGTCGTACATAACCGTGGACACGGCTATTTGAATAGATTATACCCTGTAGGGGTGTACTACTTTACCCACATGACTCGATTAGCCCGTAAGCCTTCGGATAATGGCACACTTCCTTTGGTATGCTGGCCGGGGAGAATCGAGATACGGTCGTTTTCAGCAAGAAAACCCTATTGAGCTAAGTCCCCCATGTGAGATGTTTTCGGTCTTAGTACAAGTAGCGTATAGCACTTGCTAAGGGGCTCACACGTTATATTGGAGATATCGATGTAATGAAAAAGGTAAATGGTGCTCCCTTGCACACTATAGAACATTGACATCGGTTCCTGAGGACAATTGACAAAGACACAATTGTCCCTACACCACCGTGAGACTTAACACAATAGAACCTTCCCCTTACTTGACCATACAACACCCATATACTGCGTATGGTAGCACGAGTTTTACTTGAATCGCAACAATCCAAAGTTCGGTCCTTAAGTGTCCAGACAAGGCAAACCACATGATGAACCCGAAGGTCTGATTGTTGGCCCGATCTTTCGATGAGAACGATAAGTTCGGTAGGCGTCGCTCAACTCTCACGATCCTGACTACGAACACGCAAGGCTCGAAACCACGCAATCGCTGAACTGATTGACAAGTCGTTATCAACCGTGCACGAATACCCGGATGACCTGACCACGAAGGTCGATTCCTGCATACACCGAAGAAGCACGCAAGAAAAAGATAAAGCAATCTGAAATTGCAAATAGGAATTGAAATATTGAATTGAGTTGGGATTTTGAAGCGGTATTATGGTTGGTCTAGTCGACACAAGCCAATACACGAAGTTGCAACAAGGCTAACTTTTAACTAAACAAAATCCAACAAAACTAGAGGGGGTGTGGCCTCCTTATATAGGGGAGGAAGAGCCACAAATCTAAAAGAAATAGTGAGGTGGGACTAAAACTCGTGGTTACTATTCATGTGATATGATGTCTTCTTTTGATGATTGCGATCAGTCCAGAAGGAATTTGGAGGTGAAGCCAGATCTGTTGGAAAGAGGACGAAATAAGCTTTCAATCAAGTACTTGTGGACCTCCAACGGACTCCGTATGTGAAAGTTATGTCTGTTTTAAGTTGGTGTTGTCAGGCTGATTCCGGAGGCCGAACTGGATTCCAAAACAGGTCCAGCTCGATCTGCTTGCTTGTCTTGGACCAAAAGTGACATGGTGCTGCACATATGTATATTTCATCATTAGGTAGCATCATATAGTTCATATGATATAAAGACACTCCTAAAAACAAGCTCACCTGATAATTTAAGTGAAGCATACGAGCTCTTATATTTGGAATAGTAAGCATAGCAAATATGGTTGTATCCATAGGGGTCATGTCCTCATCACCACATACCCAAATCTCGTGCACGAAGGCACCATCACTAGCCAACACTTGTCCAGACCATCAACTTCTTTTAAAATGTCAAATTTAACTCATAAAACAGATATAAAGATCTGGAACAAAAGTATATAATGAAAGTTGTGTTTATCCCATAATTGTCGGGTTATTCCCGACAATCAAACTACCGTTTCTAGACTTGCATGCATAAGCAAACCCGAATAATATAAATTCATACATCCTATCTTAAGCATGTGGTGCTGGAAATAATTCAAGGATAACCTCAATGAATTAGGATATAACTAAGCTATACATCACAAAAATAGCGACATTATCAAAATAGCATGCAAGCAATTATCATTGCACTATCTTAACAAAACTGGGATCAAATATGATGCAAAAAGAAAATTCAAAGGATGCTTGCCTTGCTAGAAAAGTAGTTTCTCACTCTCTGTAGCGTAAGAGTCAATATCGATCGCTTCGGAATCTAAAGAATAAAGACTGATATAAACACCAAGAAATACTCCAAAAATCAAAATGATCAAAAATGCATGATGTTTCTACAGTAGCTAATTCATGATTTTAGATGAATTTAGGTGGAAAAGTTATTCCATTTGGATTTAGTATGTGAAAGTTACGGCAGTTTAAATTTCAGTTTGCTCGAAATTCCAATTTAATTAGAATCTATCACTATTCACAGATTTTAATTATTTGGTGAAAATTTGCAGAGTAGTGGTGGTTGTAAGGATTACATAGTTAAATAGTGGATAACAAGATAAACTCAAAATGATTTGGTTCATCTCATTTGGAGTTTGTATGAATTAGTTATGTATTTTTAAAGTTATCAGCCTTTTCCTATTGTCCAAATAATGCAGTTAATAGAGAATTTTCCAAAAGTACCTTCTCTGTTACCAAGACCAGTTTAAAACCTATTTTAAAATAAAGTACATTGAAAATGAAAATTAACAGAAGTGGTTCCAGTTAATTTGGAGTTGAATTGAGGAAGTTATGAATTTATCAAGTTAATACCATTTTCTGTATATAGAAAAAGAACTGAGGGTGGTCTTCGTAAAATGGTCACGAAGAGGTCTTTAGGGTGGTCCTGGAAAGAGGGCCACAAGGAGGTCCTAAGGCTTGTTATTGCCAAACAACCACAGGGAGGTCCTTGCGGTAGGTTTGAGTAAAGAGGTCTTGGACGGCTGAGATAGACTCAAGGAGGTCCTGGACGGCTGAGATAGACTCTAGGAGGTCCTGCTGCTGATAAGAGATTTAAAAGGGTTTTAGCGGTCCGGATGCACCTAAGGAGGTCTGGACGGTCCAGATGAAAATAGGGGGAGGTCCTGCGGGGTGATCCTTTTGCAAAGACGACCCCGAGGGAGGTCCTTTGCGGGACATCTACAGGGCGCGGGGTTTTTAAAGATTTGGGCCCACGAGTCGGTTGCTTAAGTACTTTTGTTAAGACAGCACTTAATGCTAATGATTACCTATTAACTCCAGATCTCCTGCTACAGTGTTTGTCTGTATACGACAACGGGATTTGTACAGCGGCTTGCCTGGCAGCTCGTCGGCGCTACGCGCCACGGCGAAGTCGGCCAAGGGCCGCAATAACTGGGCAATAGTATTGCGCACCTCCTGGTGACAACCTCGACGGTGGAGCCGGCCTTCACCGACGGCTAGCCGGAGTTGAGCAACGTTAACAAATACGGCAAAAGTGCAAAAGACAAAATGAAGCTCGCATTGCTAACTAGCGAGTGCCAGAGATCCTAGGGACTATATGGAAGCTACCTGAGTGGAGCAAGGTGCTCGAGGAGCTTGGGGCTGGTCGGAGCAATGGCGGCGCCGGAGAACAAGATGATGACGCACGGTTTCGCAAAATAGAAAAGTCCTACGAAGAATACAAAGAGTAGGTGCTCTGGGTAGCTCAAGGGTCTTAAGGACATGCTAAAGGAGCAAGGAATATGATAGTATCTTACCGAAAAGAAGTGGGAGGTGAAAGGTTGCTTACGGCCGAAAATGGTCCAAGCTCCAATTCACCAGATCCTGTCGTGCAATTGCAAAATTGATTGAGGGGAACACTTTATAATGTCCTAAGACACAAAGTTACCCACAAGGTTGAGGATGAGACTCACCGAGGATGGAAATGTGAAGGAGAGGTCCTCGGATGTGTTCTTCGAAGTACCAGAGGAGCTCAACTTAGAACCAAGTGCTACAAGCAAAATGAGAGCTTCACATTAGCAAAAATGAAATGGCTCTGAACTTGGAGCAGAGAGGAACCAACGGATTCGAGCTTACCCAAGAGATGAACATAAACGAGCTCCCCTCTCCACGAAAAGAGGAGAAGTGAGGGAAACTAGGGTTCAGAGGGGGGTATTATGCTCAGAAGATGACGGCAAAGGTGGCAGCGTCAAATGGGGAAGCTCCAGGATAGATCAAAAGGGGCGGTGGATTGACGGCGTCGACGGGGCAGTTCTGAGCATGTCGGAGAAACTCAGACACATGGTGAGGAGCTCTCGCGAGGTCAGAGACGAGTCTGACAACGCAGGCCCACGGCGACAGTGTCTCATTTGCGCGCGCGCGAGTTAGAGGAGAAGGGGTGGTCGTGGGCCGTTGGATGTAAATCAAACGGCTCACGATCACTATGGCGGGCGCGAGGGTTATAAGACATGGGAGGTCGTGGGCCATTGGATCTAGATCAAATGGCTCACGATCACCAAGGCGGGAATGAGTGTTAAGAGGGCAGAGGGAGGTCGTGGCGTTGGATTTGGATCGAGTGGCTCACGATCTCCGGTGCTGTTTGAATTGCCGAGTAAAAGGGGAGGTCCGGACCGTTGGATTTAGATCCAACGCTTGCATGTAAGGGTACGCTTTTAGGGGTTTGGACTGAGCCAGTTTACTTAGCCAGGCTCGAGCCTGAGGAACAGTGGCGGTCGGTTAGGGTTAGGATTTGACTGAGAAACAAATTAATTTCCTCCACTTTGACGAGAGCTTTAAAAATAGAAATAAATTTCAGAAAAATGTGAAATAAATCACAGAGGTTCCTGGGATGGTCTAATGCCCATAAAAATTATTGAGCACCACTATCTATGATATAAAGTGTGTAATATAAATTCAATCTTATTGTATGTCTTTAAATTGTGTTTGATTTTTCTTAGGGTCTCAACTAGTCCCAAAAATTTCAAAAAAATTATATCAATTCAAGATAATTAATATAATATTTTAATAAATTATTTCCAGAGGAACTTCAGTAGCATTTGCTTCGGTTTTTCTTTTGGAGTTCAATTTAATGTGTGTGTTCCATCTTTGTTTGATATTTCAAAGTGCAATGTATATAATGAATGTTTCAAAATAATGATGCATGCTGATGAGATGCATAGTAATCCTCTTTATTGATTTGGGGATGTGACATGCTTCTCCACCCAAAATCCCCTAGGAATAACGTGAGCTTGATCCATCCGAGAAAATCGAAGGTCAATAATGATTTCCATATTTACTAGATGATTTTAATTAAAGAAAAATCAAAACGTGTCTTACCTTCGACACCCAATAGGCTAGTAGTAGCGTGCCCATGGGGCATGTTTGATCGACGATGGATGGAGCCGGGAGTAGGTACTCCTAGTAGTACTAAGCCATTTTCCTATATATATATATATATATATATATCACAGATGGTTTAGTGGAACAAATATTCGTCTGTCATATGTATCATAGTTAAAGCAAATTTTCAGCAGTTCACAGACGGCTCCATAATAGAACCGTCAGTGATATAGTCTTATATCACTGACAGTTCATTATAGACCATATCACTGACGGTTCTATTATGGAATCGTCTGTGATAAGTGTCATTGACAGTTCCATAATAGAACCGTTTGTGATATCCCTTTATTAATAACAGCCCGCGCGCTAGGGTTTATGCCCTAACTAGTCACTCCCCAGCGCCCTTACTCTCGCCTGTTCCCCTCCCCGTCACGCGCTAGGGTTCGAGACTTTGGGCTCCCGCATCGCGCCTCCTCCGCCGCCAATTCGACCTCACCGTCGCAGATCGAGCTCGCCCCGCCATCTCTCCCGCCGAATCGACCTCGCCGCCATCTCCCTTGCCATCTCCCCCACCGAATCGAGCTCACCCCGCCATCTACGCCGCCGAATCGAGATACGCCTCTCCCCTCTGCTCCAGCGCCGCTGACCTCCCCTCTCTACTCCCCCCCTCGCGCCGTCGACCTCCCCTCCTGGTGGTTGCTTGCTTTGGCTGAGGTTTGCGCATAGGGCTCTCCATCTCTCCCTCCGGTTGCCTCTCCTATGGTTTCATTTTTATGCTTGAGCATTGAGTGGTGTTCTGATGTTTGGTTGATTTATGCATAGTAGGAGATGGATGTTGGCTGTGCTGGCGGTGGTGTTTACCGCCGTTGCCATGTCGCACTGAGGTAAACTACTCCTCTTTATTCTCTATCCCGTTCCCTTCCCTTTGCTCTGTGATGGTGTTGGTGATGATATGGATGATACTACTGGTGTGGCATGAGTCCTTCAGTAGCATTGAGTGGTGTTCTGATATACTTGTATTGTTTCGAGCATAAAATTTATACATTCTGATATACTTGTTGTCCTACATCACAGTTGATAGTATCTTGATACTGCTAGTGTGGAATGAGCCCTTGAGTAGCATTGAGTGGTGTTATGATATACTTGTATTGTTTCGAGCATGCAATTTATACATTCTGATATACTTGTTGTCCTACATCACAGTTGATAGTATCTTGATACTGCTAGTCTGGCATGAGCTCTTGAGTAGCATTGAGTGGTGTCCTTATATACTTGTATTGTTTGAAGCATGCAATTTATACATTCTGATATACTTGTTCTATCTTGATAGATTTTGTTCCTATGTAATAAGTTAATTTTGGTTGATTTACTTGAACTAGTCTGAATATATTAGTAAGTTTTAATCTTGTGCAATTAGCCTTCTGAGAGCAATAATCAATCTTCTTAATCTTACCTTTGCTTGTGTAATCAACCAGCCTCTTACCATTCAACTAGCCTCTCACCATTCATTTCACCTTTGTTAGGTACGCCCTACCATTCCATTCCTGATCTCTTCTCTATAAAGTCTCTAGCGATGTTGCTTGTGCCTTTAAAACCAGCATCATATATATATATATATATATATATATATATATATATATATATATATATATATATATATATATATTGTTCGTAGTTCCTCAGTCACTTTTGGGGGGTCGTCCACGAAGCATGAGGGGGGAAGGGATAGCAGCCATGGACAACTTCATCGAGCCCCTGCAAATTCAAAAAGCATGGCTGCTAGGAGAGCGTCAGGACATGCAATTACCTGGATATCGTCGATAGGTAATTCTATGGTGACTTGACATCAAGCAAATGGTTGGTTGCTAATACATGAAGCCACTTCCTAATCGGATTACCTGCGCGTCCATGTCACTTTCTGAACATAGAGACGTCCAAATACCTATCGACAACATCTAGGTAATTGGAAGTCCTCACACTCTCCTAGCAGCCATGCTTTTTGAATTTGTAGGGACTCAATGAAGTTACTCGTGGCCGCTGTCCTCCCTCCATGCTGCGAGGACGATCCCTGAAAGTGGATGAGTGACTACGAACAATGTATATATATATATATATATATATATATATATATAATATGATGCCGGTTTTAAAGGCACAAGCAATCACTGCTTGGAGACTTTATAGAAGAAAAAAAGTCATCACAGACGGTTTCATCTACAAACCGTTTGTGATATATGAATCATCATAGATGGTTTTAGCTACAAACCGTCTGTAATCTCGTGAGAATAGTTTGGCACAATTTAACAACATGAGAACCTTAAAACTTGATTTTACATTTTGCACACGAGCAATTTTGGATTCACAACGGAACAAGAAGCTCAAAAGACATCCAATCCTAGATTCAAGAGTTAACAAGACAATTTTGACATGGCAAATGCCACAAAATGATCACTAATTGTGCAACTAGGTAAAGGATCCACAAATTGCAATTTTTAGTTCAAGTTATCTTAAAGTTCTAGCTCATCAAGCAAAGACTAAGTTACACATATGAAAGCATGGTAATTCTAGCAAATCAATGAACTAGACAAGGAATTGAGTAAGAATAAAAATACTAAAGCCCAAAAGGGTAATAAGCAACAACAACAACAACAAAGCCTTTGATCCCAAACAAGTTGGGGTAGGCTAGGAATGAAACCTCGAAAAATCAAAGTCAAAGAGATGAGAGCCTTGCAAATAAAATAAAATATAATAATAATAAAACCCTAAGCCTAAAACACAGTCCCTAAGCCTTCTTATGGTTCCGGTACGTGGATCGCTAACTTCCATGCGCTTCTATCCAAACCTAATTCTTTAGCTACATTCCAATCCCTCAAATATCTTTTAACTGCTTCCTCCCACGTTAGTCTTGGTCGACCTCTGCCTCTTCTTACATTTTCAGTACGTCTTAAAATTTCATTATGTACCGGTGCCTCAAAAGGCCTCCGTTGGAGATGTCCAAACCATTTCAAGCGATGTTGGACATGCTTCTCCTCAATTGGTGCTACCCGCACCCTATCACGTATATACTCATTGCGGATTCGATCTCACCTTGTGTGACCACATATCCACCGCAGCATCCTCATCTTCGCTACACTCATCTTCTGTATATTTTGTCTTTTAGTCGCCCAACATTCTGCTCCATATAGCATCGCAGGTCTAATCGCTGTCCTATAGAACTTACCCTTTAACTTTTGAGGAACTTTTTTGTCACACAAGACACCCGAAGCTTGGCGCCATTTTACTCACCCCGCTCTAATCCTGTGGCTCACATCTTCATCAATCTCTCCGTCTCGTTGTAGCATCGATCCCAAATACTGAAATGTGATACGGGGTCGCCCAATCTTCTCGACATAGGATCAAGATACTCACGTGTGGTCTCTCGAATCGTAGTGATCCTCCGTTGCCAATGCAAGAACGGACACTCTTTAATTCGCAAGAACACACGCGCTGGACTCCACGACCACCAAGCGAAGCCCTATCGCGCTCCCAATTCCCAGCAGAAAGGTTGAACGATCTCAATTAGCAAGAACTTTCAATTTTCCCCATTGATGCAATCAGCCATCAAGAAGAAACAGTAATCTATTTTTTGTTTTTATCATAATAATCTCGTCTCTCTCCTTACAATGGAAGACGATGGCTTAATACCCCCAGCCAAACCCTTATGCTCGCACACACGCTTGCATGGGCCTTGGGCCAGTGTTGAATCGGAGTTTGGTTAGGACCAAAACCACACATATTAGTCTATACTAATGGTCCACCATTGACCTGACTGAAACAAAATAATAACTGGTTACATGTTCAATTGGTAGGGTAACGTGCATGGCCTTGGGCTATTAACAACATGCTTGACTAATGTGCATGCTAGGCTAATGTGCATGTTGAACTAATGTGCATGCTGACCGTAGCTTGCATGTTAGCCTGACCGTAGCTTGTATGTTGGCTTGATCGTGACCGTGGCTTGCTTGACATGTTGGCTGCCGAACGACCAAGCACATGACTTGATCCCTCATGGTTTCAAAATCTTCAGTGTGTTCAAAACTGAGAATGCACAAAGAACTTGCATGAGGTAGTATACTATTCTCATCAATACAAGGAAATTTAATAAGAAACAAATTCACCTGTTGATTTAGAAGTTTAGCTCTTGTTCTAGTCATTGGACCTTTTGGTGCTTCATAAACATTCTCATGCACACTTGGCGTGGAAGATGTAGTAGTTGTAGGGATGCCCTCATCATCCTCCCCCTCTTGAAAAAGAGTCATCCTCGACTCTGTATCGTCTTGCCCAAAAAATGGTGATAAATCAGCAACATTAAAAGTGGTACTTACTACATAGTCATCTCCCAGAAGCTCAATCTTGTAAGCATTATCGTTAATCTTGGCAAGGACTTTAAAAGGACCATCACCACGGGGCATCAATTTTGATTTACGCCTCTCGGGAAAGCGTTCTTTGCGAAGATGAACCCATACTAAATCACCTGGTTCGAATATCATTTTCTTTCCAGTTTTGTTAGCTTTGGAAGCATAAGAACGTACCTTCGCCTTAATTACCTCTTTAGTCTTTTCATGAAGTTTCTTTACAAAATCAGCACGCGTAAAGGTCTCCATATTAGCACGTTCTTGTAATGGAAGTGTTAGCAAATCAAGTGGTGTGATCGGTTTGAAGCCATACATCACTTCAAATGGACACAATTGAGTAGTAGAATGCACCGCCTGATTATAAGCAAATTCCACATGCGGCAGACAGTCCTCCCACTCTTTTAGGTTCTTTTTAATCATTGTCAGTAGCAACATGGAGAGTGTACGGTTCACCACCTCTGTTTGTCCATCGGTTGTGGGTGACAAGTTGTCGAAAAGAGTAACTTTGTCCCAAGTTTAGCCCACAAAGTTTTCCAGAAATAGCTCATAAACATCACATCACGATCTGAAACAATGGTGCGAGGCACGCCATGCAATCTCACAATTTTCCTGAAAAACAAGTCAACTACATGCGATGCATCGTCGCTCTTATGACATGGAATAAAGTGTGCCATCTTAGAAAATCTATCCACAACTACAAAAATAGAATCTCTCCCCCTCTTAGTCCTAGGCAATCCTAACATAAAATCCATGCTAATATCTTCCCAAGGTCCACTAGGAACTAGAAGTGGAGTATACAAACCATGTGGATTAAGTTTCGATTTAGCTTTATGGCATGTGATACATCGTTGAACAAACCTCTCGATGTCACGTCGCATCTTGGGCCAATAGAAGTGATCGGCTAGCATCATGTATATTTTCTCTCTCCCAAAATGTCCCATCAATCCACCTGCATGAGATTCCTGTAATAATAACAAATGCACAGACGAACCTGGAACGCATAGTTTGTTAGCACGAAAGAGAAACCCATCATGAATATGGTATTTATCCCATCCTTTTTCATCTTTGCATTTAGAATATGGTACGAAAAATTCATGGTCGGAAGCATATAAATCTTTCAAACTCTCTAATCCAGGTACCTTTACTCCAACTGAGTAAAAAGTACATTCTTTCTAGACAAAGCATCAGCTACTACATTCTCTTTACCCTTCTTGTATTTAACAATGTATGAAAAAGTCTCAATGAATTCAACCCACTTAGCATGTATATGATTCAGTTTAGCTTGACCCTTCAAGTATTTCAAAGCTTCATGATCAGAATAAATAATGAATTCTTTAGGCCAAAGATAATGTTGCCAAGTCTCTAAAGCACGCACAAGAGCATATAATTCTTTGTCATAAACAGGATAATTCAATTGTGCACCGCTAAGTTTCTCACTAAAGTATGCAACAGGTTTTCTTTCTTGCGTCAAAACACCACCAATACCTATTCCACTAGCATCACATTCAATCTCAAAAGTTTTAGTGAAATCAGGTAAAACAAGCAAGGGTGCTTCAGTCAAACATTTCTTTAGTTCAGCAAAAGCTTTATCTTGTGATTCCCCATTCAAAAGCAACTCCCTTTTTAGTTAATTCATTTAATGGGGCAGCAATGGTGCTGAAATTTTTCACAAAACGATGGTAAAAACCAGCAAGCCCATGAAAGCTACGAATTTGACTAACATTGATAGGAGTAGGCCAATTTCGAATAGCTTCAACTTTAGAGTCATCTACTTCAATTCCATGAGCTGGAAAACATAGCCTAAGAACACCACTTTGTTTGTGCAAAAAGTACATTTCTCAATATTAGCATACAATTGTTCAGTTCTTAGCACTTCTAGCACTTGTCTAACGTGTTTAACATGTTCTTCCAATGAGCGGCTATATATCAAAATATCATCAAAATAGACTACCATAAATTTTCCAATGAAGTGTCTCAAAACATGGTTCATTAAACGCATGAATGTACTAGGAGCATTAGATAAACCAAAAGGCATAACTAAACATTCATACAAGCCAAGTTTCGTTTTAAAAACAGTTTGCAAGACTATGAGCTAGGCAAAAGAATTCATGATACAATGAGCATTGAGACATTTTCCCAAATATTCTCCCCCTTTTAAAACTCTACAAAAGAGAAGGTGAGAACATTCAAATAGCTCACACAATTTTTCCCCTTTTGGATAAGCAAAGGAGGAAACACCAAATGAACTCCAAATCAATTTCCCCTTATAGGCATAAAGCACCAAAGAGCAACACGAAGCCAAAAAGTAGTTTTTGCAAATTAGTTTTCCCATAAAATGGATTACCCATTTTTTAAGTAAAACTCAAAAGGTTTTCAATATAGGTTTTATAAAACTTTTTAGAAAACTCCCCCTTACACAAAGGTTCCACTCCTTTGACACACAAAGGACTTCTTCGTCTACTTATCTTTGCTTATGACACATAAAAGGTTTCTTCGTCCAATTATCTCTGCTTTTGACACACAAAAGCTTTCTTCGTCCAATTATCTCCCTCTTTGTCATCTTTTGAAATATATCTATCCAGAACTTATGATGACTTGAAATATCTCTCTTTGACCATAATTTGCAATTAACTTCTCTCCCAAAGACATTAAGCACCAAAGAGAAGAGAGAAAGAGAGAATCCATTTGAGAGAAAGCATATACCAAGTATAATTAATTCCATTTGTAGAAACTTGGTACCACTTGGAGAGATATTACTTGACGATACCATTTGAAGATACCACTTGAAGAAATAATACTTGAAGAGATCTTTATGTATCAAAGAAACCACTTGGATAAGAAGAGAGATTAGGTATCGGAGAGAACTTGGTAACAAAAGAATTGATCGGCATGGTATGAAATAGATACCACTTAAAAGATATCGTTTGAAAGGATAGGATGATATCAATTGAAGGAATACCACTTGTAAAAACAAGGATATCACTTGAATCAAACAAATATGATTCTCATGCCGTGGTCAAAGAAGATCAATAGGAGGTACCACTTGAAATAATACCATTCGAATGATAAATGTATCACAATGAGATCAAAATGGCATATAGAGTCAACACAGTATATGTGAGTAGCTCACAAAAATAATAGGGATCAATCTTGACTTTGGGGAGCAAGGAGAGTGGCTGCAAAGAATTGAAATGAACAAATTTGATCAAATCAGCCAAAGTCTTCAGGTCCGGTCAGACCGGCGACATAGAGGCGATCTGACCGGGAAGCGGTCAGACTGACGGCAATTGAGCGGTCAGACTGGCTACGACTGAAACTATCAGCAGATTTCAGTTCTGGAATTTGGAGAAAAGATTGAATTGTTGTATTTTGCTCCAAACTTTCACACAAACATCCAAATAAAGATATTTGGAGCATTTCCAACTTATCTAGCCTTTAGATATCCAACTTTCAAATAGTTTTTATGAATTAAGCTTTTGATTTTGCAAATGAAAGCATATTTTCGAGACTTTTCACAAAAAGAGCCAAATTGAGCATTTGATGAAATCTATAGCATCTAATTTCATGTATGAGTTATAAATACCATCATAGATCTATTCATGTGAATAATTTAGGCTCAAGTGGCTAAACTCACTTAAGTGCTAGAAAGTGACCTTTATGGTCAAGCTAGTATTTCGGATGAGTTTCGGAATCAAATAACTTTTGATGAATTGGTCTTTTGGAAATCATTTGAACACCAAAAAGGTTTAGAATAGCCAACTCTAATATTTTCTTTTTGGGACAATTGTTAAATTCCTTTTAGAATAGATTTTACACAAAAATCTAGTTTAGGTCAAAAATAAGATTATAAGTTCTAGAATTTTGGGTAGAAACTCATTTTCATTTAAAATATATTTTTCTTGAACCAAACCATTGGTAAACCTTTGAAATGCATTTGTATACAATTTGCAACTAGTTTTTCAAAGGATATACTAATAATTTCAAAATTTTGACTTTTGGCTAAATGGCTCAATTTTGATAAACAATACTAGCACTTAATTAATTTAGGCACACTTAGGGATGTGATATACATGAACATGACTTAGCACTCCCCTTTAATGTGCCACATCCAACTTGCTCAAGATTTGAATAATCAAGATTAAGCACAAGAGCAAGAACACCATTTTTATAAGATTTTTATGTAATGTAACCTACACAAGGTATAAAGGGATAGATACTTTAATATAAGTACTTATTACCGAGATAGCATTGGTTCATAATATGAATTGGTTATCTTCAAGCTTGGCTCCAAATTGGCATATGATGAAATTCACCTCTTCATGAATAAGCCAAACCTCCAATGCATCTCCAAGTACCTATTAAACATTTAAACACATTTGGTACCTAATACTTGGTTGGGTCCATGAATGTTAGTCACAAGAAATTTGAGCACCCAAATGGCCCTAGAAATAAGCTTTGGTGAACTAACAATTCTAGCAAACACATTGTCATTCTTATCCTTCCTAAGCAAATAATCATTATTATAAATAATAGGCTTGGGAGAGATACCTTTAGGACATTCCTTACTAAAATGTCCTTTTTCCCGGCAATTGTAGCAAGTAGGGCTTTTGCTTCCCCTTGATGTATTCTTATCTTGCTCATTGCCGGCTTGCCTCTTCTTTAATGACAATTTCTTGTCATTTAGCTTGTTTGGACACACCAAGGCAATGTGTCTATTCTTGTTGCATCCAAAGCACTTGACCTTCTTGGATTGTCTTCCATTTTTCTTTGGGATGCTCTTCATCTTCTTCTCGGCGGTGAGACCAAGTCCTCTCTTATTATTTTTCTTGTTAGGGCACACGGAGGAAATGTGACCCTTTTCATGACAACCAAAACATTTGATATTTTTCATTGTGTGTCTTGTGTTGTGTCTTGTCTTGCTATTTTCTTTCTTCTTGGGAGTGAAACCAATTCCACTCTTGTCTTGCAAGCTTCTTTGCTTGCTCAATATATCATCGAGAGTGGTATTCCTTTTGTAGTTTCTTTCCAAGTCATTCTTCAATTTTGTGACTTGGGCCTTGAGCTTTTTGTTTTCCTCTACAAGAGTAGTCTCAACAAGCATAGAGGAAATAGGTGCATCCATTTTTGAGCAACAAGGTATATCAATTAAATCATCATATAAAGTGAATATATTGACTTTAGATGAAATGCAAGGGCTAGGAGAATTGCATGGCAAATCATCTAATAAATCACAAGATATTCCTATATCCACTTTAGATTTTTTAAGCTCATTTAGGGTAAGGATTTCATGTTCTTCTTTTAGAACATCATAATTACTTTGAAGCAAATCATATTCTTTCTTCAAAACTTGAAATTTTGATTTCTCCTTTCCTAAATATTCATTTAATTCTTCAAACATGTCCATCAACTCATCATATGTAGGCTCATAGTCATTTACCTCCTTTTACCTTTTGCCATGAAGCAATGGGGCGATGTTGATGGAGTTGAGGAGTCATCATCGTCGGAGCTAGAAGTTGAGCATTCTTCTCTCGACATCCATTCTTGTATGCAATCATCACTTGTGGAAGTGGACATTTCATAATGGCATTGTAATTGTGTCCACATATCATAAGTATTCTTGATATCGCATACTTTATTGAACACATATACGTTCAAAGCACTAAATAAAGCGTTAATTGCTTAAGCGTCGAGATGTAAGCATTTCTCTTCCTCAATTGTTGGAGCAAGATGATCCAATAGAGAAGAAAAGCCTGCATCTACAATCCGCCATATATTTTGGCCCGTGGCCTTAAAATAACATGATATGCGAATTTTCCAGTGAGCATAATTTGTACCATCAAATAAAGGTGTCTCATCGAGGTGCACTATATCACTAGTCGTCTTCCTTTACTCTCTAGACGGTTAAGCCTAATAAATGAGAGACCAAGCTCTGATACCACTTGTAAGATTGAGAAGGCCGACTAGAGGGGGGTGAATAGGTGTTTTAAAAACTTCTATGTGCTAAAACTAATTCCTAATGCGGAAGCTTATAACAATACGATTTTGCATAATTAAAACCTAAATCAACTAGGTTCAACTAAGTACACCAACAATACAAGTCAATAGATGAATATTGCAATAAAGCAAAGACTTGTAAGCTATTCAAATCAAGCAATGTAAATAGCACAAAGCATGGCAAGCATTCATACACAATGAATAAGCAATTTAATACAAGAAATATAAATTGCACAATGTAAAGCAATAGAATGCAAACCACAAAAGACACGGTGATGTTTTACCGTGGTGTTCGGAGACTTACCGGTCTCCCCTAATCCACGTTGAGGGAAGTCCAAACCAATTGCTCTTACTCCACTCCGGAGATGGCGAGCACCAAGCCACTCACAGACACCGGGCCTTCTCACAAGCTTCACTTGAGAAGATCACCGGACCACGACGCCTCCACACCGTCTAGGTGTCGGCAAACGCCAAGAGTAATAAGCCAAGCCCCTTGCTTGACTCTCACCACGTGCAACGAATGCACAAGCTCACATGGATACGAAATCCAACTCTAGATGCAACACATGCAACTAGAGACCTCTCCTTGCTCACAAGGTGCAACACATGCACAATTGAGAGAAGAGGCTCACACTAGCTCAAGAGAGTGAAATGAAGTGCCAAAAGTTGTCCTCCAATCGGCCAAGATGAGTATTTATAGCCCACACACAAAAAACTAACCGTTGAAAGAGAAAACAGCAAATTCGGCTGAAAAGCGGTCGTACCGCACTCACAAAGGCCAGTACTACCGTTTTTGAGTCAACGGTCGGAAAGGGTGCATTAACGGCTCAAAAACTAGCTGTTAAAACTTTGGTGCGGTCGTACCGCACTCACAAGGGCTGGTACTACCGTTCTGGGTGATCGTACCTCTCTTTTCATGGCGGTCGTACCGCAGCTCAAAATCAGCACAGACGACACTCGGTAAAAAGGTCATAACTTTTGACTCCGATGTCGAAATTGAGTGATCTTGGACTCTATGGAAAGCTTATTCAGAGGGCTACACAACCCACCTATTTTATTTGATCTAAAACACATTTTATCAAATCAAAAATCACAACTCCAAAGAGCCACTACCATGATCTAAGTCCAAAATATTAGAAACAAGCAATCTTAGACCATGCCAAGGGAAAATACATGAATCCCAATAATTTGCAAAACACATTTGTAAACTTAGATCATGCCACAAGGAGTAGGTACATGGACTTCAACCATTTGTAAAATACATTTGCAAAGTATAGTCACATGTTACAAAGATTAAATGCATGAGCCTCGACTATTTGCAAAACACATTTGCAAATGATAGCATCATGCCACAGAGAGCTAGAGCAAGTGAGATTGAGTTATCAACACATGATGAGACACAAGCTACTAGACAAGACCCTTTTTAATAGTACGGCAACCTATACTAGCAATCCGGTCTTCCAACCAAACACCAAGACCGGTAAAAGACTAAGAACACATCCTTAGCCCTAGCTAGTCATACCTTTGCCTTGAGCATCCACTTGAAGCTTGATGACGCACATCCTCGCTTCAACTTCGGGTTCTTGACTTGAAAGCTCATCAACACATGATGACTTTCTTTGCTTCGGGATCTTGACTTGATGCCCATCAACACATGATGACATCCTTCATCCCGAGTCCTGATATGCATCAACACATGATGCAATCTTGACCTCCATCAATACATGATGGATCTTCTCTTGACTTGATGATCAACTCATAATCATCTCTTCTTCGAGATCTTGACATGCATCAACACATGATGCATCCTTTACTCCAAGCTCTTTTCTTCAATATCATCAGCACATGATGATCTTCCTCTTCTTGAACATCATCAACACATGATGATTTCCTTCATCCCAAATCTTGACTTGATGACCATCAACTAATGATGTCATCCAAAGTCTTCAACCACTATGGAACAACCTATTCATCCAACTCATGAAAAATGTTAATTCCACAATGTCATTAACATTGATTACCAAGATATACCTGCATAAATGCTTCTAAATAAGTCATTACTTTCATGTGTGGTACTACCGCCGTTAATCATGCGGTAGTTCCGTTCTCTGGTAGTTTCGCACAACAGCATCGGTACTACCATTCCACAAAAGAGTAAACCAATCCAGAGAAACACATTCTCTAGAGAAAAAACATACCGCCACTAAGGCCAGTACATCCGGTGTTGCGGGAGTTCTGCTCAAGGAACGCCAGTATTACCGCTTATCAAGGAGAGCAACACATGCTCAAAAACACTTGTTCTGGAAATAACGTACCGCCACTAAGGTTCGGTAGAACGGTGTGCGATAGTTCCTCTCAAGGAACTGTTGTACTACCGTGATGCGGTAGTTCCGCTAAGATAACTCTAGTGCTACCGATACTACTGAGAAAAACAGAACACCAAAAACAACCTCTCTGGAATAAACATACCGCCATGTAAAACCCGATACTACCGCACACCAGTAGTACCGCTTACCAAATGCGGTCGTACTGATTTCCACTGAAGTTCTTCCAGAAGCTTTTCAAAATGCAATGCATGACTCCTTTGTCTTGAGCCATGTCGATCTTTTATCACCTTTGTATTTCCTTTTCATGTCACCATTCAAACTCTAGGACTAAGCCTCAAAAACATCTTAGCACGCCCATTAGTCCCATAACACAATTGTAAATAATTGAATATAAAGCAATATGAGTATATATGAAGTACACAAGTTATATATATCATGAATATATACGAACTACAAGTTGTATATACTAAATATGAGTGCATACGAACTACACAAGTTGTATAAACTCATATGAATATATTAACTACACAAGTTAAATATATTCAAGGATATGTTTCAGAGTAAAGATTCTTAATATATGTGGAAAGAGAATATGGATCAATACTAATGAAACCACAAAATATAGAATGAACTCCCCCTAAATGTGAGCATACACAAATGTGTAAATGAAACATATGCACATATCCAAGTTAACCTTTTTGATGGAGTTTAACCTATATTTTGGATCCAAGGAATGCAACAAGATATAATAAGAAGTAGAATGCATACCTCTTGTATTTTCATCTTTATATCCAAACGAGACTAAGCAATAGATAATCAATAAGATTGTTAGTCTCACAAATAGATTTGTCATTAATGAATACATACCTGTTTCGATTTTTGCTTTTATATCGAAGCTAAGACTAAACATAATATAACAATAAGAGTGTTAGTCTCACAAGTGCATTTGTCATTAATCACCAAAATACTCCATTAACACATAATGACGGGTCTAGATCCTTCACCATCTTTACTCACCTGATCTCTTGTTTGAAAAAGATTGCAGCGCTGCTCATGAGTGGGTTTTGCTTGCACACTCAACGCCGTCGGTGTACACACAAGGATAGGACCAGCCTCAAGGTCACAAAAACCATCCTCATGTGCCTCCGCCCCCTTGTCCTTCCTCATGTACATATCCTAATCTTCCGAAATCAGCAAGGGCCTCACCTTCCTCCTCGCTAGTAGAGTCATACTCTCCATTCTCCAAAAGCAATATAACCTTGTTATTTGGACAATCCTTTTGCATATGACCTCGTCCAAGGCATTTGAAGCATTGGATGGCACTACTTCTTGCTGTAGAACCCACTGAAGATGAGGTGGAAGGGGCTGTACTCTTCTTCGCAATGGGTGTTGTTGCATTTTTTCCGCCGGACGCAGCACTGGTACTAGGAGCAAAACTTCCACTAGATTGATTAGTTTTGAAAGAATTGAAACGGGATGTGGGTTTACCTCCTGTAGGTGCTGAACGGGGTGTGTATGATGATGTTCTTGTTGCTCTTATATCTTGTTGCACTTGCCTTTCAGCCTTGGTTACTTGATGCACCAACTCCACCATGTTGTTGTAGGGCTGAAATTCGATGATGCGCTTGATGGGAGTGTACAAACTAGCAAGGAAGCGAGCCATTGTTTGTTCTTCTTGCTCAAATATATTAGCTCGAATCATGGTCATCTCCATCTCCTTATAATACTCCTCCACCGTGAGAGTTCCTTGCTTCATTTGCTTCAATTTATCAAATAAATCACGTTTGTAATGTTTAGGAACAAACATCGCTCTCATGTGATACTTCATCTCTTCTCATGTAGTGATGGGAGGTTCGTCGTACTCTCTCCTTTGATTTTGAACTTGTTCCCACCATAGGAGCACATATTTGTCAAATTCAAGTACTCGTGGACCTCCAACGGACTCGTATGTGAAAGTTATGTTTGTTTTAAGTTGGTATTGTCAGGCTGATTCCGGAGGCCGAATTGGATTCCAAAACGGGTCCAGCTCGAGCTGCTTGCTTGTCTTGGACCAAAAGTGACATCGTGCTGCATATATATATATATATCATCATTAGGTAGCATCATATAGTTCATATAATATAAAGACACTCCTAAAAACAAGCTCACCTAATAATTTAAGTGAAGCGTACGAGCTCTTGTACTTAGAACAGTAAACATAGCAAATATGGTTGTATCCATAGAGGTCATGTCCTCATCAACCACTACATCGACGCGTTCTTTGTCGGACTAGGCTGCTTCGACTCTACTTCCGCTGCACTGCGCATCTAGTGGTAATGATCTGTGATCATCTAACTTGCTTGGCCTCCTGGTTTACGTGGTAGAAATTTTTATTTGTTGCTAGCGTAGCCTACCCGTATCCCTTCACCTCATACAAATGTTTTGTGCATTCTCAGGTTTGAACATTGTGAAGTCTTTAGAACCGAGAGGGAGGAGAGGGAGGCCGGAGCCAAAGCAATGGAGGAGAAGCTCACGTGGGTCAAGCAAGAGGAGAAAAGCCCAAGAATTCAAGCCCAATTCGGATCTTCCACAAGCCAAACCAAAATTCATCTCAGAATCAACTCAGAATTCAATTCGGATTCAGTTCGGGACAGCCCAACAGACATGTAATAAAAAGGTCATAACTTTTACATACGGAGTCCGATTGGGGTGTTCTTGGACTTGTTTGAAAGCTTATTCCAAGGCCCACACAATGGGTATAGCCCCAGCTTTAGAAGACTTATGGTTGCGCTGCTATGGCTGAAACAATGTAACGAATTTAAGTTAGGTTTTCCTTTTTGTGTGTTTTTGGGTCTTAGCCGAATTAGAGTTTGATTCGGCATGTCTAGATGGCCCTAGGCCGTGCGTGAGTCATGGAGGGTGCCTTAAGTACCCTTGCCCCTCCCTTGTATCCATTAGACCAGTTTATGCATAAGATTGAAACATAGTTATTGCTTGTTCTTTCGACACCAGAGTTCATGCAAGGACTTTGAGAGAGGACTAGGCGATCCATCGTTTCGTGCTGCAATTCAAGTTCAAGCCGTTGTTCCATTGGGAAATGGGGACTTGGCATTCGTTGTTTGTGGCCTCGCGACGAACAATTACCCGGTGCGTTTGGGTGTTATCCAAAGAGTTTAGGGTTCGTGCATGGGCGCGAGTGTTCAGCTAGGACATCATCTACTTCGCATCCACTATCCACGGTTCCTCGTCGAGAAGATTGGGCCTCCCCCGTATCAGACAGCCTCACTTCGACGATGACGACTTGTACCGCTACGATGATGGATACCACCGCCGACACCGCCACGGCAATCAACGACCTCATGAGGAGAAATTTGGTAAGTTTAAATTTACTATGCCAATATTTTTAGGTACACATGATCCCGAAAATTACCTCACTTGGGAACTCAAGGTGGACAAGGTGTTTCGTATGCACAATTACTCCGAAGAAAAGAAAATACACATGACCGCACTTGAATTTGACAAATATGTGCTCGTATGGTGGGAACAAGTTCAAAATCAAAGGAGAGAGTACAACGAACCATCCATCACTACATGGGAAGAGATGAAGTATCACATGAGAGCGAGGTTTGTTCCTAAACATTACAAACGTGATTTATTTGATAAATTGCAGCAAATGAAGCAAGGAACTCTCACGGTGGACTATTATAAAGAGATGGAGATAGCCATGATTCGCGCTAATATATTTGAGTAAGAAGAACAAACAATGGCTCATTTCCTTGCTGGTTTGCACCCTCCCATCAAGCGCATTACCGAATTTCAGCCCTACAACAACATGGTGGAGTTGGTGATTGGTGAAATAAATCGCCTTTGGGCGGTTACTTGATTAATAAGGAATGATGATATTAATGAATACGGTTATTGTCGAACTGTGTCAAATATTAGTAAACGAATGTGAAGATTTCTTATCCACTAAACCAGAAACTCATGGTAGGAGATTTAGAGATTAAATTTGGGGTACTGCATGTTATGCTAGGACCGTGGAGATCCAATAATATGTGTAGAGGCGGATGAAACAGGCTTAATTTTGTATAGTGTGTTGTTTTGGATAGAATACTTTGGGTAAAGTGAATAAATGTGATTGTGGATGAAATTTATATTGAGGAATGTTGAGAATTATTTGTCAAAATAATTCCTTTGGTAGAGAAGTTGATCCGAGTATGTTATTGTGAGATGAAAGAGTCTCTCTACATAGGTGTGGATTTTGTAATCGGTTTGAGCATAGCATTGAAGTTGTCAATTTAAGAGAAATGCATTAGTGTGAGATGTGATGATTTGAAATCTTTTGAGTTAAGAAAAAAAAATGAATTCTTACAAGAAAGGTTGAGGAAAAGGTGGTATTCTCGGATAATGAAATGTTCTCCTGGTTTTTTTTTGGATATTCGAGTGATTTTCGCTTTTAGCTTATGTGGTGTTCTTTGGCATGCTGCCTACTTCGAAAGTGGAAGAGTTTCATGATGAATCTTTTGGTCTTGAATTTAACTCTTTTGGTGGGGAGTTGGTGATGTGTGTTTGTGATGAGAATCCTTGATTTTTAATCGAGTTCTATGGTGCATTCCTAGTGAAAGGAGGTGTCTATTGTTAAAGTGAAGAGATCAATCGAAACAAGGAACAAGAGTTTTGTGTGTTTTGTGCAGGTTGTGTGGTTTGGTACTAAAGGAAAATGTTGGCCTTTGGTACATTGGTTGTTTCTGAAATAGGCGAAGTTTCGGAAGAAAGCTGGAGCGTGAAGTTTCGTTAGGGCCGTTGGCCCACGAGTAAGATCGTGCCTTCGAAACGTGTCCGTTGAGTGACTCATGAGAGGTTGAGATGAGTATTAAGGCGTAAAACGTTAGTTACGTCAAGGGACGGTGGTCTCATGAGTTCGAGGGGGAACCGACTTGGGAATTGGAGTCTCGTATGTGGAGCTTTATCTAGTAATGTTCACAGCAGTGCTGCAGAATGAATGGTAAATTTTAACTGGGATTGTTCTTTGGTGCAGCGTGGGTAGAATTGGTCTAATTCGTTTAAGGGTAGAATGTAATACTCGCAGTAGATTTTGAGAGAAAGTGAATATTCAAGAAAAGGACTAATTAGAAATTGATCCAGAGAAGGACCTAATGGAAAATAGCTAATTAATCAACTGGAGAAGGGGTTAGCAGCGTTTTGTAGACAACCTGGGCGGGCCTCCGCCCATGTGCGCTCAGCCCACAAGTGGAAGGGGGAGGCCGCCTTAAAAGAGGCCAAAACCCTAGCCGCCTCCCATTTTTCCCCTCTCCCTTGTGTGGCCGCCACCCCTGCTCTCCCTCCCACTTGGGAGCCTCCCCTGCCCCTATGCCTCCTCCCATGGTGCTTCCCCTGCTGGTCTTCACCCCATCCATTGGCGCGGCCACCTCGCATTGGTGTTGCCCTGCCCATTGTCGGCGATCGTGAAGGAAGAAGAAGGGGAAACAGTGGGTGCTGGGCGATTCAAGGGAGAAGAAAGGTTCTTCTTCTTGGGGGAGTTGATCCACTTCTTCCCACGGGTCTTCAAGGGTAACGACGTGTTTTCCCCCACTGTTTGTTGAGGATTAGAGGCGAAATCGATTATTTGGGTTCAATTGTTTTGCTGTCAGCAGACGTTCAGATCTGTCCAGTAGGATGCGTGGCTGTTTTCGGGTCCTTAAAGTCGGAACTAGAAGTTTTGATCTCCTAGAGAATTGTGTATAATGCTCTTAGCTTTCAGTGGCCGCCAAGAACATCTGATTCCGACATTCGAGTCAAAAGTTATGTTATTTTTAGTGTTTACTGTTTAGAATCCTGACGAGAATCTGCAGTCATCTTGTTTAATAAATAAGAAATTATTAAGTGCCGAATTAGAACTTGGTATCTCCTAGAGAGTTGTAGGTTATCTCGTTACCTTTCATTGCCGACAAGAATCAAGTCATTCGGACTTCGGTAGCCAAAGTTATGAATTTATTAGTACTTCTGTGTTTCTGGAGAGAAGCAGATTTGCTAGTGTTAGTTAACCTGATAGAAGCGCTTATTTAGAGGGGTTTCCAGAGGGTCTCACCATAACGAAAAATGAGGCTAATCCTCTTAGCTTTCAGGAAAGCTAAAGATCACTGAATTTGGACGAACGTAGAGAAAGTTATGATAGTTTCTTTGTCGCTGTCCAGAAACCCGACGTGAAATGTTTGCTCTGATTAAATAGATTGGTAGGTCTGGTAGATGGCCGAATCAGAGGGTCTCCCCAACTAAGTTTATTTAGACATTTCAATTAAATTTTCAGATTGTCCAAGATCATCCTATTTGGACCCCTGAGCAGAAAGTTATGAATTTTTGAAGTCTGCTGTCCGCAGTGACCGATCGCTAGAAATTAGAAAAGCTAGACGTGATAAGAAGATTAGCGATTTGATTGTAATGTGATGTATGATTTTGGTCCTGTATGCTATTCTTAGTTTGGGGTTATCTACTTGTCCAGTGGCGTGAGATCCCAAGGCAGCACTCCACTTCAGCGTCCGCGCTCTCGCGGTTGAGGCAAGTATTCGGGTTTATGTGTAGTATTGGTTGCATGTCATGATTGAGTGGTGTATTGTTCATCATTGCCATGTGAATGTGTTGTGAGATGATTCTAGTTATGTTGATGCTTGCGAGTTATGTTTAAGGTTCCTTCATGATGCTATTGTTTACATACCCGACTACATATTGAGTTATGATATTGGAAATATGATGTTGTAGTTCTTATGCATGTTGTAGATTTCGAGACTTGGTCACGTGGTGACCAAGAGTACAATGTTGAGGTCCCTGTCATATGTAATGATAGGCTTGAGGTCCCCGCATTCATGGGATGTGGGCAATGGATCTGAGAGGTCCCCGTCATTGTGATGACGGCAAAGTCCCTATACATGTGATGTATAGGCTCTTGGTCCCTGTGCTGAGAGGGCACGTGCATGGGTATTCATTGACGGATGAATACCCGCATTACCGGTAAAATGCGAAACGAGATAAAGATCAAAGAGTGCATAGCATTATCATCATTTAAATATTTGAAATGTCTTAATGGTGTTGAATAAAGTTGTTTTTAGATGTTATGTCTATATGAATGTTGCAACCTTGTTGATACTTGCTTTGAGTCGTATGGCTCACCCTTGCTTTGTCTTGTTATAGGTACTTACGGCAAGAACGTCATGCATGGGAGGAGTAGGCATTGAAAGCACGCACTACCTCACAACATTTATGCAATTGCTATTTGGTTTCACTTAGGAATAAATAATCGTGTGGAGACTATCTATGGATGTTTTATGATGTTGGTTGTTGGATTATTCATGGTTATGAGAATGATGTTAATTGTTTACAATCGAACGATTATTTTATATGCATGAAAGACTTGGATTATAGAAATAATAATAAATGTCATGATCATCTGTTGATACCTCGATTTTGTTGTTCATACAAAGGAAGTTCTGTCGAAAAATTTATAGAATGTTCTAGTTAGTTTAATTCTTGTAGCATTCTAGGCTCATGTGGAGCTGGGGTGTTACAGTTGATTTTGGAGAATGGAGAGTATGACTCTACTAGCGAGGAGGAAGGTGAGGTCCTTGCTGATTTTGGAAGATTTGGAGATGTACATGAGGAAAGACAAGGGGCAGAGGCGCATGAGGATGGTCTTTGTGACCCCGAGGTTGGCCATATCCTTGTGTGTACACCGACGGTATTGAGTGTGGAAGCAAAACCCAATCATGAGCAGCGCTGCAATCTTTTCCAAACAATAGCTCAGGTGAGTAAAGATGGTAAATGTTGCAAAGTTATTATTGATGGTGGAAGTTGCCACAATTTAGCTAGTAAAGAACTTTGCACTAAACTTGGGTTGAAATACAAGAAACATCCACATCCATATCAAATTCAATGGTTGAATAATGAAGGCTCTATGAATGTTGGATACACTGTTGATGTTAGTTTTCAGATTGGGAATTACCGAGATACTCTGGAGTGTGATGTTGTTTCTATGGATGTATGTCACTTACCGAGATACGCATGATAGTAGAACAAATTAATATAAGTTCATGTGGAATAACAAAGAAATAACATTGCGACCTTTGACTCCTTCTCAAATTGTGAATGATAGCATACAAAATATTGAGGTGAAAGTAGCGAGTGAGAGAGAGAAGGAGCAAAAGAATGTGATTCCAAAAAAGGTGAGTGAGAGCCATAAGCTAAAAGTGAATGGAACAAGAAAGAATGAGGGAGAGAAAAAGTTAGTCATGATAGCCACTAAATCTGATTTGAGAGAGATTAGCCTACTTTGATGCACTTTGTATTGCTATACAAAGATGTTTTGCTTTCTACTTATGACATAACCTCGCTTCCTATCGTGGTTTCTCAAGTTTTGCAGGCATATGAGGATGTCTTTCCGGAGGAGGTGTAACATCCCAAGGTTATGTTACAAAAATAAAATAAATAAAGATATTATTTTATTGGATTTTCTAGCTGTCAAATAATTTTTCTTGATTTTCTGTAATTTAAAAAGAGTTTTCTTTGTAAAAAAAATCAATTATTTAATTTCTTGGTTTTAAAGTTAAAAAGAAAATTTGTGGAGTTTTCTGGGATTTTATTGGATTTAAAGTGAAAAGTAAAATTTTAATTAATTTTTGGAATTTTCTGGTATTTAAAAAGGTTTTTCCTATTTTCCAGAACATAAAAATAATTACTGTACAAAAATAAAAACCAACTTTAAGTTGAAATTATTTTTATTAAGTCAAAAATAATTCGAGGAATTTTTGTGAATTTTTCTAGAATTTTTGGACACTATTTGCTATTTTCTAAAAATCCATTTTATTTATTGATTTTTTAAAATCCGAAAATCAAAAAAATTGTTCGGACCGTCCTAACATCATGAACAGTAACTTTGCACAGTACACTATAAACAGTAATTTCGAAAAAATAATAATTTAAATAAAAAAATCAAATTCCCGTTGGGTCACCAATCCCAATTGTACTACGGGCATTGCACGCTTAACCCCAAAGCATGTGCTATCAATCTTCCTTTGTCATTCAATTGAATAGGCACTTCCTTTTATTGCTTTATTCCCTCCCCTCTCTCTCCTATTCATCTTCCTCACGAATCTTTTTCTTCTCTGTTGTTTTTCTCTCAAACCATGAATAGCCATGGCTGAGCTCCCTCAATGGCCGACCCTACCGCCATCCTCACCACCTCCGCCACCACCCTCGCCACGCCCACCTCCACCACCACGCCGCCTCCCCATCTCTTCCCTCTCCCCTTGTCGCTCCATACGCAGCAGAGCTCCAACCTCCATTAATGGCAGCCAAACCCGAGCTTTGCCTCACGGCCACCCCAACTACCCCGTGATCCACGCGTGTGTGTGCACGACCCGCACCCACCTCCGCCTTAACCCCACTCTTATCCCCTCACGTTCGCGTCCGGTGCGCTCACGTTCTCAACCGTCGCCGAAGACTCGCTCCACACGATCTCCTCCCTCCGGCTCCCTCCACCCCCTATAAATAGGAGCACAGTGAGCCCTCCCTTCACTCATCCCATTCCCGATTCTTGGTCGCACTCCTCTTCTCCTCTCGCGATCCAAGTTTGAAGCTCATCGGCCGACGCCGCTTCGTCGCCGATATCGTCGCAAGTAGTGGAGCTCCCCCGCCTTCGTCACCTTCTCCGGCATCGCGACGTCGTACTCTACACGGTGCTCCCCTCCCCTTCGCCGGAACTTCGCCGGAGCATCACCTCCCCGTGCACCACCGTGCGCTCGCCGCCGCCGCCACCGACCACCGTTCGTCGTGCTGCCACCTCCTACGGCATCGTCGCGGGGTAAGCAACCCATTTTCGTTGTTCGCCAGCCACCTCTCCCTTTTTCTTCTTTAGCACCATGATTTCTTTCTTTAGCTTACGTTCGGCTGGAGGTTGAAGATGAATGAACAGTGACCAAGATTATCTAGTCGATGCATTGAACTTTGTACATGACGTTTTAATCCTTTCGGAAATCCGTTCTTCTCTCATACAAGCTCCAAATACGTTGATTCTTTCTTCTAAATTCATCTAATATTTTCAGTATTTATTTCGTAATTTTTAGATTTTATTTATTTTCTGTCATTTATTTTGATCCATTAATAATCTCTCCTCTGTTCTCTCTCCTCGGTCACTCATTTCGAGCCGATCGTGTCGCGTGCCTCGGCTACCTCTTCATATCCACGAATTAGCCTCTATCTCGCCTCAAGCAAAAATTTGCGAGCGGTCGAACCACCTTCTATCGTCATTTCGATGCTATTTTGATCCCCGACGACATCGTCCACACCGCCCGCCGCCATAACGTTCTCGCGGTGCTACCTTCCTTTTCTTCAAAACACCCCACCACCGGCGCTACTATTCCTCGACACTATTTTGCGCACCGCCACACGCACTTCACGGCGACGCCACCACCGATGGGTCCGTTTTGCTCGTGATTCCATTTTTGTGGTTCACCGACCACTTTGTCCATTCTTATCGCCCGCATCGCCATTTTCGTATGAGCTACTATTCACATCGCATGGCAAGCTACGATGTCATGCATGAATAGTGTTTTTGCATGCATCTCATTTTCTACAATTTTGTTCTCCCTCATACGAACTCCGATTCTGTCGATTCAAATTCCTATATTCATATAAAGTTGATACCTTCTGTCCAGTATTTATTTTATAATTTTTGGAGTTTATTTGGATTTTATTTGAGTGTTATTTGAATTTAGCTCGTTTACACGTATAGATTTCGACGACTTGGACGACGGATTTCGACATCGTTTTTGAGAGCGTTCAAAAGGCAAGTTACATTCTTGATCATATTTGCACTCATTATTTAAAATTATTTAAATTCTATTTCAAATTATTACTGCATGCTTATTTATATTCAAGTATTTAAATTCCTGTTTTTAAATTTATAGTTATGCCTAAAATCCTTTGTATGGCCAATTTTAGTAATTGAAGCAAGCATATTGTCACCCTAGATAAAACCTAGTTGATACAATAGTATGGACTAGGATAATTTGGAAAATATTGTGCTTAGCCATGCTTATAGACCAAATATGTTTGATTTGGGATATTTCAGCCAAAGATCAATTGATGTTTAATTTGTACCCTTGGCATTGGTGTGTCATAGGAGTTTTATAAATGACTTTGGAAAATAAAATAAAATGATGGTTTGGAATTTGGCGAATTGGTTGTCTGGTGGGTACAGGTTTATGCACGGGCTCAACTGGGTAGGTTGAGACCCAGGGTTCTGTTGGTTGTCGCCCAGGTCGTTTAAGGACCGGTCTTCGAGCCGCATCTTGCTAAGCCACATCGTACTACCACATGTCCTCAGTATGGGGAGTAGGACCTGGCTGACTAATTTGCAAAGTTCCATCGTGGTCGATCCAACTGTTTCGGAGGGTTGTCTTTCATGACTATGTTGTCCCACCTGGCTCAAGAGGGGGCCCCTAAGCCCGGCGGATTTCCATCCAAAGGGGGAGGCGAAACCTTAGAGAGGGTGGACTACGGTGGAATGACGCATTGTAAAGGCCTTGTCACGTGCTCTAGACTGCTTACCTAAGGTAGTGAGCGGTGGTATCGACGGATGCCAAACAAACTAGAGAAGTCGTGTCTTGTGGGTAAAGTTGTACAACCTCTGCAGAGTGTGAAACTATTCGAATAGCCGTGTCCACGGTCATGGACATGCTGGCAAAGCCACTCAAAGTTAGACTTCGATTTCAAAATATTTTTGTAAAACAAGTTTGACATGGATGGGTGTCCATGAGAAAAGTTATGGGTTGGTGCCCGTGTTTATGTTGGTGTTAGGTTGGTGCCTACACTGTCTTTAACAATTCAAAATCAATTTTAGATTTTATAAAACTTGAGCTTTAGAACTTAGTATGGTATTTAATGTCAAATGTTGTTTTTGCACAAATGACCCTATAAGTCATCCTATGTTACATCCATTTATGCATGTCATTACATTATTTTTGGGTGTAACTTGCGAGCACGGAAGTTGTGCTCATTCTTGCTTAATGCAAACAAATTTCAGAGGAGAAGGACTTCGCTTCAAGTGTGGATCGTGACAACTAGGCCGCTACCCCAGTCGATTGCCTGTGGCAGATTGTTGGACCCTACTACTTCTTCATCGTCTTCCGCTGTGTTTATTTAATATTGCCCTGTAAGGCTATCTTGTAATCAACTCTGTTGTTATTTAATAACTTTTAACGTTTATGGTTGTGTTATCACATTTATTTACTGTGTGAGCTAGCCACTGATCATGGGACTAGTTCAGTTATGCACAGAAGATCTGTGATGTTAATCGCGGGTCTTACAGGAGGTACCTGGTGGTCTACCACCCATTCGCGGTATTGAACATCAAATTGACTTGGTACCGGGAGCTCCACTTCCCAACTGGTCGCCGTACCGCACAAACCCGGAGGAGACAAAAGAAATTCAGTGACAAGTGCAAATGCTTATGGATAAAGGGTATGTACACAAAAGTCTTTGTCCTTGTGCCGTTCTTTTCATTCTTGTTTCTAAGAAAGATGGTACATGAAGAATGTGCGTAGATTGTAGAGCTATCAACAATATTACCATTTGTTATCGTCATCCTATTCCTAGGTTAGATGATATGCTTGATGATTTGAGTAGCTCTACTATCTTTTTTTAAGATTGATTTGCGTAGTGGATATCATCAAATACGAATGAAATATGGTGATGAATGGAAAACTGCTTTTAAAACGAAATTTGGCTAGTATAAATGGTTAGTGGTGCCTTTTGGTTTATCTAATGCTCCTAGTACATTCATGCGTTTAATATACCATGTTTTGAGACACTTCATTGGAAAATTTGTGGTAGTATATTTTGATAACATTTTGATATATAGTCGCTCATTGAAAGAACATGTTGAACACGTTAGACAAGTGCTAGAAATGCTTAGAACTGATCAATTGTATGCTAATCTTGAGGAGTGTACTTTTTGCACAAACAAAATAGTGTTCTTAGGATATGTTGTTTCAGCTCATGAAATTGAAGTAGATGAATCTAAAACTGAAGCTATTCGAAATTGGCCTACTCCTATTAATATTAGTCAAATTCGTAGCTTTCGTGGGCTTGCTGGTTTTTATCGACGTTTTATGAAAGATTTCAGCACCATTGCTGCCCCATTAAATGAATTAACTAAAAAGGGTGTTGCTTTTGAGTGGGAAGAATTACAATATAAAGCCTTTGCTGAATTAAAGAAATGTTTGATTGAAGCATCATTGCTCGTTTTACCTGATTTCACTAAAACTTTTGAGATTGATTGTGATGCTAGTGGAATAGGTATTGGTGGTGTTTTCATACAGGACAAAAAACCTGTTGCATACTTTAGTGAGAAACTTAGCGGCGCACAATTGAATTATCCTATTTATGACAAAGAATTATATGCTCTTATGTGCGCTTTAGAGACTTGACAACATTATCTTTGGCCTAAGAAATTCATCATTCATTTTGATCATGAAGTTTTCAAATACTTGAAAGGCCAAGCTAAACTGAATCGTAGACATGCTACGTGGGTTGAATTCATTGAGACTTTTCCATACATTGTTAAATACAAGAAAGGCAAAGAGAATATAGTAGTCGATGCAATGTCTAGAAAGAATGTGCTTTTGAATCAATTGGAAGTTAAGGTTCTCGGACTAGAGAGTTTGAAAGAATTATATGCTTCTGATCATGAATTTTCAGCCCCATATTCTAAATGCAAAGATGGGAAAGGATGGGACAAGTATCATATTCATGATGGTTTTCTATTTCGAACTAACAAGCTATGTGTTCCAGATTGTTCCGTGTGTTTGCTATTGTTGTAGGAATCTCATGCAGGGGGGTTGATGGGACATTTTGGTAGGGAGAAAACCTTCATGATGTTGGTCGATCACTTTTATTGGCCAAAGATGAAGCGAGATGTTGAGAGGTTTGTTCAGCGCTGTGTTACATGTCATAAAGCTAAGTTCCTAGTGCACCTTGGGAAGATATTAGTATGGATTTTGTATTATGATTGCCTAGGACTAAGAGGAAGAGATTCTGTTTTTATGGTTGTGGATAGGTTCTCTAAAATGGCTCATTTTATTCCTTGTCATAAGAGCGACGATGTGTTGCATGTAGCTGACTTATTTTTCAAAGAAATTGTGAGATTGCATGGTATGCCAAGAACCATTGTTTCAGATCGTGACGTCAAGTTTATGAGCTACTTTTGGAAAACTTTGTGGGCCAAGCTTGGGACAAAGTTGCTCTTCTCGACAACTTGTCACCCACAGACCGATGGGCAAACGGAGGTGGTGAATCGTACACTCTCAATGTTGTTGAGGACAATGATCAAAAAGAACTTAAAAGAGTGGGAGGATTGTCTACCGTATGTTGAATTTGCATATAATAGGGTGGTGCATTCTACTACTCAATTGTGTCCATTTGAGGTGGTGTATGGCTTCAAACCGATCACGCCACTTGATTTGATACCACTTCCATTACAAGAACGTGATAATATGGAGGCTTCGAAGCGTGCTGATTTTGTGAAAAAGCTCCACAAAAGACTAAAGAGGTAATTGAAAAGAAGGTACGTGCTTATGCTTCTAAAGCTAACAAGTCTAGAAAGAAATTGCTATTTGAACCAAGTGACTTAGTATGGGTACACCTTCACAAAGAACGCTTTCCGAAGAAGCGTAAATCCAAGTTGATGCCCTGTGGTGATGGCCCTTTTAGAGTACTTGCCAAGATCAATGATAATGCATACAAGATAGAGATTTCAGGAGATGATTATGGCGTAAGTACTACTTTTAATGTTGTTGATTTGTCACCATTCTTTGGGCAAGACGACACAGAGTCGAGGACGACTCCTTTTCAAGAGGGGGAGGATTATCAGGGCATCCTACTACTACTACATCTTCTACCCCAAGTGTACATGAGGATGTTTATGAAACACCAAAAGGTCCAATGACTAGAGCAAGAGCTAAACTTCTAAATCAATAGGTGAATTTGTTTCTTAATAAACTTCCTTGTATTAATGAGAATAGTATACTACCTCATGCAAGTTCTTTGTGTATTCTCATATTTGAACACACTGAAGATTTTGAAACCATGAGGGAGGTGAGGGAGGCCAGTACCAAAGCTATGAACCACTCTGTGGAAAGGAGAAGCCCATGCAGTTACCATGTCCAAGCCCATGTGCATGAAAGGAAGTCGAAGGCATGAGAAACTAACCAAAGGATGATGTGTTTTGGTCAAGCCTTGTGTTCGGCATCCAAGATAGCTTTGTTCGGTCAAGCCATGTGCTCGGTCAAGCCTTGTGGTTCAGCAGCCAACATGCCAAGCAAGCCACGGTCAAACCATGTCAAGTCACGGTCAGGCCATGTGGTGCGGCCCACATACCAAGCTTTCGATCTAGTTAGTCCATTGAGTCTGAACCAAAGATGGATTAGGAAATCCAAATATGACTCAAAGCCGACCAAGGCCATACATGCGTGCATGTGTAAGGATTGGCTAGGGCGCTTTAAATAGCCGCCACCTTTCCGATTGTAAGGGGGCGGATATTTTGAGATAATAGATTGTTTTTGTTTGAGAGTTCTTCCATGGTGACCGAATTCATCATAAGGGGAAATTGAGAGTTTGTTGAAATCAAGATCGTTCAACCTTCCCACTGGGAATTGGGAGCGTGATAGGGCTTCGCTTGGTGGTCGTGAAGTTCGGTGTGTGTGTTCTTGCGAATTAAAGAGTGTTCGTTCTTGCATTAGCAACGGAGGATCACTACGATTCGAGAGGCTACACGTGAGTATCTTGATCCTACGTCGAGAAGATCGAGCGACCCCATATCATCATATTGCATAAGGTTCATCTGATATAATATTTATGTGTATTCAAGAGTTGTTATGTCCCGCTAGGAACCGCTATCGACTTATGGCCGGAAAGAAGTTTCTGAGTCACGACCGATTACACATAAACCTACAAGGTCACACACTTAATAGGTTGGAACAAACTAGTTCGGGTAGGATCCGTTATGGGCTCTTTATAAGGGGATGCATGGCTTGTTGGGAGATGAGAGTTGCACCACCGAACCCTAACCACCACCTCCCCGAAGGTCCTGCCGTGCGCACTGGTGCTAGCACACCCCTATGTATGGCGTTCCACCCATGGTCCATGGACGTGTGGATATCGTAGAGGCACTGCTGCACTGATCGAGGACAATCCGCCACCTACACAAGGAACATGTTAGGTTGCTGGAGGATACAATCAATGCTAAGGACGTTGGACGATTGACTACAACTACTACATGGACGCGCTCGATGTTGGATCAGGCTCCTCTAACTCTTCTTCCACTGCACTGCTGCGTCTAGTGGTAACGATCTATGATCTGTTACAAAGCTTCCTGGTTTACATGGTAGAATTTTTGAATTGCGTGCTAGTGTAGTCTACCCATGTCCCTTCAAATTAATGGATCATCCAAAGTAATTTATGGATGAAGGAAAGAATGAGAAACCAAACAACATAATATCTGTGTTGGTTCCTCTCTACTCCCTCCAATACGATCTGAGGGAGACATGTGCTTGATATCAGTGCCTTTGTACTAGCACTTAAACTGTTCACGTGATACTGTTCATGCAGATACTATAGCACACCTTCATTTAGTTGGATGGTTCTCTCTTTAGTTGGTTAGCTGCATGCAGATCTATCATAATTTGGTAGTCATGTTAATTGCATAATTTTAGGATTCCTTGTTTAGTGAGCCTTGTTTGGATAAAAGGAAAAATAAAGGAAAAGTAGGATTCCTTGCCTTTAGGGGTGTTTGGAATGGAAGATTGCCTCATACCATTCCTTTGGAAAGTTGCATCTTCCTATGGTTTTGGAGGAAAAGAAAAAAGAGGTGAAAGCTGAAAATTTTCCTTTGAAAGTTCCAATGCAATCTCGTTCTCTTTCAAACATGAGTTTTTTCTTCTTCATTCTTAAATTGTTCACATTTTTTTATCCTACGTTCCAAACACATCTTCCCGTATTTTTTCCTGTGTTTTTCAATCCATTCCTATGCATTTCATGTGTTTTCCCTCATTCATATGTTTTTCATGTCTACGTTTCAAACAGGCCCTTAGTGGTCAAGTCATCCATCTATATACAGATGAGATTGTATCTATTACTATCAAGCAAATAAATAAATAAAGTTTTCTAGTCTCCCTCTCTTCTTCTCAATCAGGCCTTAGAGTCTCGGCGACAGTATGGCTAGCTGATCAAGGGCGGACGCTCTACCCTCGGTCCTCAGACCCTTATCCAGTCGTGTCCATAACAATTTGGTATTAAAGCCAGTCGTTGCCCCTTCCACCATTACGGGCGATGAGGGTTTCGATTCCAAGACAATTGATATGTGTATTTTGCATACATTTTTATTACTATTATTTTGCATATTTATTGCTATTGTTGTCTATTTCTATGTCTTAATAATCAAATAAAGCCGAGTCTATGCAGAAATCCCACAAATGTCAGGTATAGATGCAATCCAGAAGGAATCAAGGAGGATCCCACATTTTTGGAAGATATTTCGGAGCAACCAACAACACTAGGCAAATCCAGGATCCAAGATAAGCACAACATAAGAAGTCGCATCGCATTTGGAGTCTCCAGAGGAGAATACAACCTAAGGTCGCTCATACCATGTGACTGTACCAACCCTCAGACGGTTCATCTTGTAACAGATCATGATGGCGATGGTCCCACACATTAATTCCGCATGGAGGCTTAGCGATACGTCATATATTGAGTTACAAAGGGATCGAAGCAAGACAGACGACATCAAATCGGCATAGGGAGACACCACCACCACCTAGAGCGGAAGAACACCTCTAGCACCTTCTTCCACCTCTAGATCATCATTTCCACCATATTTCTCCATAGGATTTAGCCATAAACTATCCTAGATCATTCCGAAAACTTGGGACTATGCATCCACTGAGCGGTTTCTTCATCGTATTAGTTTTGTGTTTAATATATTATTTCCATAACATGTTTAGTGTCATATCTATGTTGTTCATACATTCTCTTTATTATTGTCGGGGCCCAAATATACAAATATGGATCCTTTATGTATAATGCACTAGTCCAGAATCAAGCTAGTACACATAGTGTCAACATAGATGAATATCATTCCACACAAGACGAATATAAGAGTAAACGATTAATTTGATTATTAAATAACGGTTGTGATCTTATGATCGAGTTTACACTTATTTAGGCATATATGGCTGCACTAAATAGAGAGATGGCAGCAGAATGGAAACAACTCCATCGGGAGTCCATCGACTTGCCACAGGCAACCGACTGGGATCAAGACCTATCGATTACCCTCCTCGTAAAACTCCTCCTCGAAAGCAGACGAAGACTCCTCCACTTCAACTGAATGACTGTAGCAAGAATGAGTACTCCGAGTACTTGACAAGTTATACCACATAATGCAATTATAGATGATGGCTTATTCCAAAGGAAATGACTTCTGTGGTTATTTTGCAAAAAGCGACACTTGCAATTGAATATAAATAATAGATTAAAAGTATAATTTAAAACGAATAACAATAATAGTTTAACAAGTATTTTCACAAAGAACACAAAGTATAATCAATTTCTTTCACACAGCCATATGAGTTTTTAATCACACAGCTGTCCATTCCCAATAATTTTATGAAAATCTACCCCTCATGTGAAATCCCCGAGCATGTCCATGACCGCGGACGTGGCTATTCGAATATATTGATTAACACTCTACAGAGGTTGTACACTTTAACCACAAGATATAACCAGTGTAGCTAGTACCAATCATAACAAAATATTTCTAAAACTTCATCTCAACAATTGACCCTCCCATTGTGCGTACTGATGGCACCAAACCCCCACACAGGTTGTTGGACCGTCGCACGCCGTTGGACCTAGACACGGCGAACCGCTCATAAATGTGAATCACCACACAAACAGAATCACACCTCTATCCTGGCACACAGTCTAAACTATCTTCCTGAGTAATCAATGTCAAGAATCTGTGACTTACTAAGTTATGCTTGTCCCATACCAGGCATGTGGTCGCACAGTTATCGCTCAGTTCAATAGTGCACAAAGTTAAGTCCTTAATTGACCAAGACGAGACTGCCAAATTACTACCAATTACCACATTTATATTTTCCCAAACGCACACAGCTCCACTATATCAAGATTCAATCCACTTGCCTCAATCTAAATCTTTTTTCACCATATTAGTTAAGTGCAACACATACCATCAACGAGTAACAACATACTGCACACAACTTTCCATAAAGTATTTTATATTCACTTAGTCAAGTTTGATTTTCTGGCTCAAAATGATGTCAATAACCCGTTGCATGGCTAAGCAGGCTAATCGTATCTAACTAACCCACGTTGGTGCTATAATGATACCAACTAGTAATTATCCAACTAGGGTGACAAAAGATCACGATATTACAATGAGCAAGGTGGATATAATCAAATAGGTGTATAGCTAATTCTAAAGCATTTAAAGAATTAAATACTTGAAATAACATGATATAGTTTGAATCAAAATAGTTTTGCAAAACTGGGTTCAACATGGTAAAATGTACAACTTGCCTTGAAACAAGTCTTGGTACTGGTCTTGAGCTTGATCAACAACTCTGTCCTCGAAAGCTCCCAAAGTAACAACGTCTACTCCCAAATGAAAGTAAAAAACCTAAATAAATACAAAACAAAGCAACAAATAAACTCCAAAAACTAAAAAAAACACAGGAAGGTAGGGCTTGAATTTAAACGAATTTAGAAACTTGAATGGGTTCAATTGGAATTTGTATGAGGAAGAAAGGGCTCTCAGAAGATTTAAATCTAAGAAAAAGAAAAAGAAAAACTATTTAGAATTTTCTTTCTAAAGAAAATTTTGAAATATTGCATCCGCATGACGTCAGTAATGAATTTCAGAATTAAAAGAAAATCCTGAAAATAGGGAATAGAGACTAGCAGGTGGGACCCTCGGTCTATGGACCAAGTCTATGGTTTTGGTCTACTGGTCTATAGCTCATGGGTGCGTGGAATAATGGACTAACATGTGGGGTCCACATGTCAGTGGGTGGGTTTACCGTGGACCAAGTCCACATGGATTGACTCTGATGTTGTTGCGGGTGAGGCTGATGCGGCACTGACGTGGCAGACATGTCGACACGAGGCCGAGGTGGCACTGACATGGCTGACACGCGGCTAACACATGGCCTCCACGTCAGCTCGATGGCGGTGTGGCTCGGGGACCTAAGGTCACCGGTGTTTGGGGCCACGACGATGGTGCGACAGTGCACTCACGGACGAAAGGGGATGACGGGGTTGACCGGCGGCGACGCACATCTTCAACGGAATCGGGATTTCAGCGATGCTCTGGTGAAAACATGGAACGGGCGGTGTAGATCAGGTCCTTGCAATGCCGGTGGTGGTGACGATGAAGCTTAGGGTGCACCGACGACGACGGAACACAGCAACGAGGGTTTTGGCGGCGACTTTTCTTCTTCGAGTGATTTTGGTGGCTAGGCGATGAACTCGAGGTGGCGGCTAGGGTTTTTGAGGACAACGTGGCTCGGGGTGTAGAAAACGAAGGCCCTCGGGTCCTTTTAAAGGCGACGACGAGGTGTCCAGGTTGAATGCGGCAGTGAGGTCGTAACGGACTCAGAGAAGGAGTTCAGGTCGAGGACGATAAACAGTAACTTGATGGAACCCACATGTCAGCGACAGTGGCTAGGGTGGATTTGCGTCGCACACGCCTTGTGTCCGACTGGCAGGTGGGGCTAAGGATGTGGGTGAGCGGGAGAGAGAGGAAAGCGGGCTGCATGCGGAAATGGGCTGGGGCAAAAGGAATTCGGCCCAAAGGATTTCATGAGATTTATAATAGTTTTTGTATTTTAGAAATACCAGAAAATCTAAATGGCAAATTAAAAATAGCAAATGAACTCGGAAAAAATCCAAAAAAAACTTAAAAATATTTCCAAGCACAAAGAACTCAAATAAAATAGTTTTGTATTTAATTGATGTTCAGATTAGTCACATTAAATTATTTTGACATTTGAAAGTCTCATTTAAGATTTAATAAATTCAAATAAAATTGGTGAATTTTTCCAAAAGACTAAAGTACTCAAAAAGGTTTTGAAACTCAAAAAATTGGGATGTTACAATAATTGAGTAATTTATTTATTTTTTGAGGCCACGGGGTATCCCAATGTAGAGATCGTAAGATAGATCGGGATCCATGTGTGGCTTAGTATATTCTTGTGATGACATTCTTCATTATGATTGTACGAACATTGGATGTGCACCAATTACCCTTGCATGACATGAAGGATAGAACCGCTAGATGAGATGAGGATGAAAGGTAGAAGGGTAACAAGCTATACCTGAATCCCTACATCATTGATGCGGGGAACTACGGAGACCCATCCACTTAAGGTTGTAGCCTAGGGTACATGATAAGGCTTTCCTTAAATCCATCTCGTATTGATGTTGCGATGCTTACGAGTAGGATTACAAGGGCTATGTTTGATAGTCATGTTCGTCTTCGGCCCCAGCCTCATAAAGATGTTATGAACACCACAATGGCACCCATAGAACCTCTTTAACTTTACTAGTAGAGAATAGACGCCTCAAGAACGCCCTTAATTAATGTATGTCGTGCAATTTATATTTTTGTAAGTTATTATTATTAGTTGTTCATTTATCACTTATTTTATGATATCAAGACTAGAAATTTGCAATATAAAACCTAGCACTCCTTGTGGATACGATACTCTTACTCATTTGAAATAGTTACTGGCAACAATATTGTGCATTTGCGAGGCATTCGGCCATCACCGATTAATGTCAACCTTGATCAAATCCTAGCGCAATTGGCAATCATGAACATCCACCACAACAACCATGACGTGTGGCTCGCATGCCTGGAGGAGGTATTGTTTGGTGGGCAAGCCGAAGTGGAGGTCAACGCGATGACGACCAACGCTGAGGGTGTGTTGGTCAAGCCATCGGCGTTGCCCCCGATGAAAGCACCATCGTCAGCATTATCACCACCGCCTTTGGAACCAGTGCCATTTCTGGTTTTGTTAGCGCCCCTACCGGCGTCACATCTGGAGGTGGTCTCTATACTGCCGGAGATGCAGTGACATCTTCCTCACTATCGGAGACTCTCTGCCTTTGTTGGTGTTGATGAAACATGACGGTTGCCTTGTAGGGGATCGTGACATCATCGTGTCTCTTTCACCGTCGTCACGCTCCATGGTAGGAAGGGTGTCACCTCTGCCTTGCACCGGTTACCTACACTGGTGGCAACGTCCTCAATGGTGGGTAGCACTAGGGGCTCCCTGCCTTCACTCTCAAGCATCGTTGGAGCCTTGTTGATTTTATCTCATACGATGAAGGGCCACCTACACGCTTTGATGCCGTCATTATACCAGGTTAGAACCATGGCTACCATTACAACTCGAGGACGAGCTATATCTTCACAAATGATGTAATGTTATGGACGTGGGTCCAGTGGCAACGGAGGAGTACTAGAGAATGAATAGAATAGTATGTGTGGTACTGTTCACATAAATTTAGGATTCCTTGTTTAGGAGTAACTTTCTAGTGGTTAAGTCATCTATCTATATATAGGTGGGATTATATCTCTTATCATCAAGCAAAGAAATAAACAAAGTTCTCTAATCTGCCTCTCCTTCTCAATCGGGCATTAGTGGTTAAGTCATCCATCTATATATAGGTGAGCACCCACCCTTGGCCCTCGGACCCTTATTGATATGGCCGAGTACCTACTACTAACTCAATTTAACTCAATTTGTTTTCTTATTATTTCATGGTCCGTACCCTAGTATATTAAACAGGAAAAACGACGAACGTTCTTGCGAACGTGCCTTCCCCATACACATGTCGCACATGGAGTGGTGAGCCGCTAACTCACCTACTATGTCAACGAGGGATAAACCCTATGAAAGACCTTTCCCAAGAGAACGACGATCCGTGCAAACAAAACAAGCAAGCTAGAAACGATCTACTAGACTGATTCTCACTGCTAGGAGGGAATGACGACAGAATCCGACAACGTACCTTAGTCTGTAGAGCAGTCGATGCTAATGACGTGTGACATAACTAGTGTCACCGAGCGATAAAAAAAGCCAATTAACACAACTAGAGCGAGAACGATCATAATCAATTAGCAAGAGCAAAAGTAGATGAAGCAAAGAGACAAAGATATAAGACAGAGCAATCCGATGATCTTCTTTATTCCGTGATTTCTTGGTACATAATACATGAGTCTCTTCCCTGCATCTATAGCCTAAGGGTTTGTTTGGACACATTGTGATCCGACTCAATCCTTTCGGATTGACTCAAAATATAAACCGAAAGAATTGATTATAATCTCTCCTTATCCAAACAAACAAGTCCTAAGAGTTATGCTGGTAATTTGGTTTACGCCTAGAACAAGAAACCAGACGAGGCACACAAGGCCGGCCGCACGTCTCCTGGGGGGTCGGTTTCGGAACAAGTGAAACCTAATGTCCCGTTTTCGCGTCGTTATGTCTATGTCACACCTTTCTGAATTCCAGTGTAATTGCAAGCTTGCAACACACACATTTACTTCTCACGACATACTTGTGCTTATTTAGGTTTATTTTAACAAAACTAGAACTGCGAAAAAACTAGCCTGGACTCGGGGAGATATGCACAACTCTTAGCATGACAGCGAAGAGATCAATAGCTCAGCTGCCTGTTCATCCAGTAACGTGCAAACAAACTGATGGAACGCTTCTTGATGCTAACATACTACAGTGCTTCAAATTTTACGTGCAAAAAATAATGCCGTATTTCAACTAAAAAGTAAAAACCCGTATAAATGCAGGCATATCTGTCTAACCAAGAAGCTAAATTTATGCAGGGAACTTAATTCGGCTGTACAAGACACAACCCAAAAGACATGAAAAGGCGGAAGCCCACATGAACTGTTTACTTCTTTAGCAATTACAAAGGGCTGTTCCTGAGGTTTGACACAATTTGTAAACTATTCATCCTTGTATCCAGGCTACCTCAACTGTTTATTCAAAAGAATTAGGATTAACCACTACAAAACTATTTGGTGGCATATGCCAATTGCCGCACCTGTGGGCGAATACACAGTTAGATTTGTCACGATATAGCTGCAAACTTACACTACATGAGATGACACCTCGGCCAGGCCTGAATCTGAAAGGGACTACTGAACTCTGTTCTCTATTACTTCTCTTCATCTGATTGAGAAGTGTCGTTGATAGCATCGGCAAAGTACTCAACTGGGCAAAGTTTAACATACCACAAATTAACAAATTAGGTATGATGCTTAATGGTACTTAATGACAGATAAATCACAGAGACAATTAAAATTACCTATGTCATCCTGGTCTGGGGAATCAAGTAAGATGTCTGAGTCTGAAGGCAGGAAAGGGGTACCCGTGTAGTTCTCAAGAGCCGCCAAGTCTGAATATGAATACCAACAGTGATTAGAATGATCAGAAAAGAACACAGCACAAATCTTGTTGTTCAAATGTTAACTGAGTTGTACCGTTTCCCAATGAACTTAATTATTTTCCCAAATGCACAAAGCAAGAAGAAAAGTTATTCAGCACCAAAAGATGTTTGCATTTCAGTTTCTACCAATAAGGCAATAACATATCTAATGGACGAAGCACAGTGGCAAAAACAGTAATGTCGATCTTTTGACAACAGAAGACAGTTGCACTTGTACGAAACAGCCTATTGTTGTCATTGTACCCATTTTTTTTTTCTTAATGCACAAACGAACTCATGTACTACTGTACTGCAACCAGCAGCACAGAATTAGCTAAAAAAATTAGATTATATCTTTACGTTTTGAACCTAAGTAGATCAATAATGCTAAGTTCATACTTCAATGATGGAAGAGCTGATTACCAAAACAAATTTGACATGAGGTAAAATTGCCCACGCAAGAAAATTACCTCCCAAACTTGTCAAATCTGCTGAAAAATCAGAAATGCTGAAATTCCAAAGCTGCCCCAAGGATCTGATGGAGTCTCTTGATGAGCCATCTGGTGCTAATTGCAGAGGTCCTGTGTTCCCTACATCAGATCCAAATGTTGAATCTAGGGCTGATGTATCCATGGCCATCCCTGGTATCTCAGATGGAGTGAAAGGAGCATGGTTGCTTGATGCTGCTGATGAGGGGCTCACAGCCATCTCAGATGACATAGCACTGCAGGTAGCACCAGCATGTGCAGCTTCAGGTGCACCGTTGTCCGCAACCATGCTTCAGCAACATCAAAGTAACGTCATATGAATCATGAATGTGAATAGCAAAAAAAAACCCCAAAAAAAGGAATAAGAAGAAGCAATTATAGACTCGACTTTCTTCAAGACAACAGGTTACAGAGTTACAACCCACAATCCTACATTTGCAGCAACAGCTTAACAAACATGCGTGCCCGAAAGAAAATGAACATGCTTCAGCAACATCAAAGGTCATCAAATGAACCAGAAATATGGATAGCAGAAGAAACAACAGGATTTTTGGCAGTAACAAGCAGACTGCCAAGAAACTTTCGTTGCAGAAAGAAATAAAAATTGAATACAGAAACAATGTAATTCAACAAATTAATGGATAACATCCTGTGGTATTACTTTAAAGTACCGACAATGCAGTAAGCATGTAGTCCTTAGCAGTTTGATTAGTGCAGTACTAATCAGTTATAAACTAAACACATTTAAAAGTAAGCCTTGAAATTTTATATGCCTTTGGTTTCAGTATGTGTAAATGCAGGATGTGCTTCAAGTACTCTATAGACAGAAGCACCACTTGGAAAATAAAATGATCCAATCTTTCAATATGCATAATACGATTTCATCAAACAAAAATATACTAAAAAAACATGATTAAAAAGATGCAGCCCACAATGCAAATGTCTAGCATGAAGGAAACAAGAACATGAGAAAAAGGTAATGCTTACTCATTGCTAGAGTTCATGCGAATTGGATGATAGCCACCTGGTGCAGGGATCCCATTCACTACATGACTGCTAGATAGACCACAAGCCATCGAATCAATGTGAGGCTGGCCAGGAGCAGGCATTATAGGCTGCTGAAGTACTGGATACCCCATCGGTAAATTGTTAACTGCACTGAAACCAGGTTTGCATTGAATAAGAATGATAACAATGTGTAAATCAGTCAATGGTTGAAGCTAACCTTGAACCATTGCTAAATCATGCTAAAGAGTCACTATAAAACAAGATATTGGTGCAGAAATACTATATCATGATAATCCATTACTAAATGAAACAAAACTTCCACAAATTTCACATGCAAGCCTGTTAAGCAGGCAAATCATATTTCAAAGTGCAGTATCATAATGCAACAGAAAACTTGATCTGAAAGTGGCTTAACAAACTAAGATGCAAAACCATTCACTGCAGAGTAAGTATTTATATATTCATCTGGAAGCCAAATGCATTGCCAAACAACAGTAGCATGATAACTGCCCACATTAAGCCAGTTACCCCAGCAAGTGAAAATTATGTGGACAGCAAATGTGAAAGGAAGCAACAGATAGAAACTAATTATTGCTGGTTACAGACATAGCAATTGAGAATTTTGAAAGTATTTCTGAAACAGTCCATCCCAGATATCTGTCATTGTAGAATTATAGGAACTTGTCCATGGTTATTAAAGCGTCGCTTAATTGCTAAGGCGGTCAAGGGGGGGTTCGCCTCATGGGCGGACCGGACCCTCGAGGGGTCATGGCCTCATGGGTGTTCAGCCAAACACTCATTTTTTTACTTTAAAATATCTGGTATATAATAAGTATATTAGATATATATGTTATTAGTTAGACCAAAATTATATATTTGTGTCCGCAAATGAATTCAGCTCGCACTCCTCACACCTCGCGTGTGACCCATGTAACACATTAAGCCCATTTTCCTTCCTACTTCAGCCCACCAAACCCTAACCTTTATTCTCTCTCTCATCTTGTAGCTGTCTGTTGGTGGTGGGTGGGGGGGGGCTCTGACCTCTAAGTAGCGAACGAGCAGAGACGCGGGCTACGAAAGCGAGCGACGGTCGGTGGACACGGCGCTACAACACGAAGGCAAGCAGGCATGAGGCGACGCAGAGCGAGCATGCGGCAGCGCACCTGCGCAAGCGAACAGAGAAGCGACGCGAGCAAGTGGGTGGTAGCGCGACAAACAGAGAAGAAAGGAGCGGGCGGCACCAAGAGAGCAACGCGGTGGCTGGGAGAGAGCGTGGCGGCGGGAAGGGACCAGCATATCCAGCTCACCGTCATCGTCCTCTCTCCAGATCGTGGTATGTTCCGCACACTCCACTTCTTCTCCCTGGCTCTGCTCCGCTCCAGCTCTGGTTCTTTCTGGAGTCTAGCCTCTTCCTCTGCTTTCTTGGTTCTTTCTAATGGATGTTGTACAAAATTACAATCTTTGCCTTGGGCAATGAACAGATAGTTGGGCCCTTATTACATATGTTTACATGCTAATTTTTGCTCTATGGAAGAAACATTCTTAGATTGGGTTTTTGCTGATGGGAAAAGAACAAAAGCGAGCAGGATCAGCAAGGTATGCATCTGTAAAAAAATAAAAAAGAAGGCAAGAGCTCTATCGATCACTATTAGAGGAAAAAAAATATGTTTTAGTAGTCTAGTTGCTAAAACCTGGAACAGGAAAACAACAACGACCAAGACCAAGCATAAGGTTTTTTTTTGAAAAGAAGACATGACCTCTATCGATCACTATTAGAGGAAGAAAATAAGATTTAATGGTATAACTGCTACAACCCAGAACAGAAAAATAGAGAAAATAACAACGGCCAAGCAACAAGCACAAGTCTTTGCCGCACCTTGTAACAACAACATAACTCAGCAAAATAAGAAGCATGGAGGAAAAATAGCTCTATTTATAGTTTTCACCTCCTCAACTGTCATTGATATTTATAATTTGTTGTTTAATTCATATCATTATGCTTGCCTTATATCGCCCATTTCCTCATATGAAATCATTAATTTCTATATTTTTTGTATTTTATTATATATACGTGTATCATCGTATCAGTGTTTTGGGGGAAAATGGCATCTCACGGTATCAACTTATTAGTATCGGCATATCTAGACAACATAGCTCCAAAATCCGAACACCCATCCTAAGAATCCTGGGTCCGCCACTAGTTCGCCTCGCAGTCGCCTTACAAGATGAAGGTATGACATCTGCCTTACTGGGAAGTCGTCGCCATGGCGTCGTTTCGGTGGCGTAAGTCGTCGGGGATGGCTGATGTGGGCACCATAGACAGGGGCAGAAAGGGAAACGGGAGCTTTTGGGGGGAATAGATAGGGCATCGCATCGAGTGGGGCAGATGAACAAATCTCGTCCAAAACCTTGCGCCGCCACCGCCACTCGCCTCCATCCCCACCTCCATCCCCGTCGCGGCGTCACCGGTCACCCTACACCACCTCTGCAGGTACGGTCTCTCTCCTCTCCCCCTCCCGACCTCCCCTCTCTCCTCTCCCCCCTCCCGGCCTCCTCTGCTCTCGCCAGCGCCAACACCATCGGCTTCCTCTGCTATCGCCGTCGCCATCACCAGCGCCCTCCTCTCCTCTGCTCTCTCCCCCTGTCGCCCTCGCCAGCACCCCATCGCCATCGCCGTCGCCTTCTCCCTCTCCCTCTGGCCCTCCACTCCTCCTCTCCCTCCGCCTCTGCCGCTCTCGCCCTCGCCCCTTCTATCTTCTTCTATGTTGTGTGTGTGGCTGTGTTGTGCTGCATGTGTGTGTTGTGCTGTGTGTGTGGATGCGTGTTGTGTTGTGTGTGTGCGTGCGTGCTGTGTGTTGTGTCTGTGTGTTGTGTTGGCTATGTGTGTGCTGTGCTGTGTCTGTGTGTTGTGTTGGCTATGTGTGTGTTGTGCTATGTGTGTGTGCTTACTCTGTGTGTGCTCATGCTATTTATGCTCTTTTGAATGCATCAAGTGAAGCGCATGAGGCCACGATGCTAGCTGACTTGCTAGAGAAGAGAATCGAGAACAATGGTTATGTTGTGCTTGTTATGTTGCTCATTGTTCACGTAATTGTATATTCGTATATTTAATTCTCAGTTTTTCACTTCATTGTTATCCCATTTCCATGTAGCTTGTTGCTTGGGAGGAGAGAAGAGATGAGATATTATCAACAAGGTATGTCACTCAACCCCATGCTTGTCACGGTGTCGCCAAGGCATCGCCTCGGCGTCCTGGAACCGCGGAGGGGACGCCGCGAGGCTCGCCTCGCCTTGGTGAAGTGAAGCCGCACGGGAGGAACCCTAGCCGGCTAGCCGTCAGCAGCCACCTGCCAGGTACTCCATCTCCGACCTCCACTCCTCCCGCACCGCGCGCCACTCGCGCTCCGTCGCTTCTTGCGCGCCGATCGCCGCCACTCCCTCTCTCGCTTCTCCTCGCCTTAGCTCACCTTGGGGACGCCATAGCGTCATGGCGCCTCTAGGGCATCGTGGTCGCCAAACACGCCGTGACAACCATCCTCAATCCATATTTACTTAATTAATTGAAATATGAATTATTGTAATGTATTGTAACAAGCTATATGTTGGAACTTGCAAGGAGGATGGGTGCTACATTGGCTCAAGAACCGGCAACATCAAGGTATGCATGTGCTACTAAATTGTTGATTTAATTTGCTGTCATACTAGGTTAGGATGTGTGTATGGCGCCGCCTCGCCACGGGCCTTAAGCGCTTTGGCGGTATGATCACCGGGAAGATAGCCGGGTGACGTCGGCTGCTAGGGGAGAGGGAGACTATAGATTGGGGAGACAAAGGGGATTGGGACTTAGACTTGTATTCTCATTGCTTAATGCCAACGATTACAATATGCCTCCTTATATGGAGGGTTCTTCTAACAATTATAGATAAGATCAATCTAAAAGATAACATTCCTAACTAATAGATAACCTTCCTAACTAATAGATAACCTTCCTAACTAATAGATAACATTTCCAATTACCTAATCCCTATACAAGGAAACTAATCAACTATTTAAGGAAATAGATATTCTTATCTGAGACCCTTCCTATTTCTGTGCTACAGTACCCGTGGTACTGTTCACGCGCGTGAACAGTACCCTGGCCTATGACACGGTAAAAAGGTGGTGAGTCGCCTCCCCTTATCGCTTTAATAACCTTGAACCTGTCCAATATCAAAGTGCAATATCCACAAAACAAGATATGTAGCCATATCGAGCCAACATTGCTGCAGCGAACGAGGATAATGTGGACTAGGGAAAGCAGAGGGGAAGTGTAGTTACTAATGATGAGAAGCTAGCTAGTTGGGAATTTCTATAGAAAGTATGGACTTAAAAAAATTGTTACTACAGAATCTTAAAAAAAATTGTTACTACAGAATGTCAGAATCACAGGAAAGAGAAGGAAATTGCCTGATAGAAAATGTGCACCGTTACTGTTGAAGGCAAATTGTAGTAAAAAATAACAGCTAAGGAGAACAACTGAACAGGATATTAGAAATTCCAAACTGCGATCTACTTATTTAACCACTTTTCAGGGCTTTACAAACATGGACATTACCTGGCATAGGATGAATTCCATTTTGCATTGGAGCCAATGGAACATTCGGAGGTGCTGGATATTTCATTAAATTGTACTGGTGTTGCAATAAATTGTTGAACAAGATAATCTGTCTTTTCAATTTCAACCTTATATAGTAAGCTCGAAAGAACTCAGAGTTCTCTTCTTCGAGTTTCTGCCATACTGAACATACAAAAAAAGCAAACAAAATGAGCAACAGGACTTCAGAACTCTAATGGATACATCTATATACTTCATATTCAAGAGACATAGTATAACAGAAGTTGAGCTCAGAGTACATTTCAAGATTTCCATTTGTCCTGAGCAACTCCTATCCCTATTGGTATCAAATGATCAATAGGGTAAAGTATGTACAAGGCTACAAGCATCTGGTATTGAGTTTATGCCATAATCAAAATTTGTATCCAGAGCAACAGCACATTTATATTTAGCTAATTTGGTCATCAATCTGAAGGGAAGGAATTGCCTATTGACTCTGAGTACTGGAAGTAATAGTACCGTATCTTACTGGTTGTACTTTTAAGTATGCGAAATAAACAAACATCGAAATAAACCAGTAAAAACAAAAAGGAACTCTAAAAATGAATATCATAATTCATAAGCAACTGAATTTGCATCATCACCTAAAGTAGTGAAGCCAGGTTCTATTCTTGCACGAGTAGAAAGCGTCCTAACAACCTCTCCTTTGTTCATGTATAGCTGTAGACAGCGCTCTATCAAATTCTGGACCTGCAACAGGATGCCAAGTTTAGTTAATTAGTTGGTGACAGTGTAATACTGGCACTGTAGAGGGATGTCATCTGGTCAAAATTAAGCCTGCAAAGAGCCAAAGACTACAGAATAGCTAGACATCTTACAAGTGCAATGTCTTCACGAGAGACCTTTCTATTATCATTACTAGCGACTGACAACGAACCAGAGTCTCCTGCAGGAGCATCAGTGGCCATTGGATTTGGTCGGTTACTTTGCACTTCACTAGTACCTTGTGCTGACGACTGCAACTCTGTAGTGCTCTGAATATCCTGTTGCAAATATCCATAAGTAAAATAAGTCAATCACCTGCTACAGGCAAGAAAGGGGGAAACGCTGATACTGAAAGCAATAACAGTCAATTATGAGTGTTATTAGCAAGGAAAAACAGAGGCCTTGGGCCTTGGCATTAAGGAATGAATCATCTTAAAAGAACTGGTAGCAATACCATGATTGGTACCACTATCGCTAAATAACATAGATCCATAAGGCCAAAGAAAGTGTCCTCAGCGTAATCTCATTTTCATATCTAAATGCAAATATTATGTGTTTACTCCTATATTTGCCTAGTTACAATAGAAATATTCTGCTACCAAGTACTAAATCTTTTATAGAAAATATGTTTTAATATGCAATGCACATTGCATAATCAAATCACTCTGTAATCTGCTGAATAAAAAATCCATGCACTTTCACCATTTAGTTAGATCAACCATATATAATTTTTACTCTGAAAGATAAAGATAATATAAAATGAGGATCTTCAGTGAAAACTGAAGATAGTGGCAAGCAAACTCACCTGAGAATCCTTCATTGCAGCTTATGACATAATAAGGAGCTAGTCCAGGGTCAATTATCCTGATAGGAAAAAGATATCAATGGTTATGCTGGAATGCATGTGAAATAGTGTCATTTCAGCAGGGCGAAAAGCCAAAAACAAACATAAAACCACCACACTAGCTCTAAAATACTGTTGCTGCAACTTTAACTACGAAATTGCTGTATCATATCATCTATCCCAGTTTTCATTTTAGCACTAGGAAGCCAATGAACTTCACTATTAATCAAATAATGAGAAAAAACAGTATGGTAACTTAACAGAAAGAATGTACTATATAAGAGGTCCTTTCAGGTATGAGAAAACAAGTAGGATTGGCATTCTTCTGGGAACATGGCCCTCCAAAGTTCATAAGATGAAACAAATATTGGCACTTCATCGAATTGGATTGGTAACAGCAACAATATATTATCATATTCTTGGCATCATAGAGAGTGAAAATGTCCATGATGCATAAACAAGAACTAATCTTGTTGCAGGTTTCATAAAAAAGAACTTATCTACACATCTACTGAACGTGAAGTACATCAGGGGGCGAACCTAACGTGTGGGGCATGGGGGTTCAGTTGAACCCCAAAAATTTCGGAAAATAAACTGCTATTAGTACTCCGCCACGCAACAAACTGCATGGATTGGAGTATCCATCCCAGAAATAAAGGTTTGGATGAGATTGCTCACAGCAAATAAAAGATCCCCGACGAGGATGTTGACGGCGGATCTCCGGCTGGAGCTCCCCGCGCCGGCCGCCACCGGAGAAGGGGAGGGGGGCCTGATATGGCGGACGGTGGAAATGGAAACGGGGAGGAGAAGAGCTCACCGCGCCGGCCGCCGGAGAAGGGGGAGGGTGGCAGATCTGGCGAACTGTGGAAACGAAGGGGAGGAGAAGAGGCGGAGAACGTCTCGGTGGTCTCGTTCGTGCCGTGTCTTTTGGGACGAATGAACAGGGCGCCGCCTGCCACTGCCAGCGATGTCGAGACAGAGTCGAGACTCGCGTGAGGTAGGTGAATCTAACACACGAAGGGGAAAGATATAATCTGGGGCGTGAGGCCGTGCGGGACGACGAGACGGCGACGTGAGCACGGCGGGAATTCACGAGGGCGCATCATGCTGCAATGTGCAGAGCTTCTAAGTAAAATTCACTGCAAATGAACACAAACTATCACTAAACTATAATTCTTGTGTTGCTTATGTGTGAGCCTCGTTAGCGTTTGCGTGGCACTCAAAGGCGGAGCTGGGCCATGGGCCGACGAGGCAATGGCCTGAGGCTCAGGGTCTAAATGCTATGTGAATCACCGGCTCTACGACGGTTCTGCGGTGTGAGACGACGCACAGTTCAAGCTCCACGACTAGACGACATGAGTCCTGACCATGATCCAGCTACGCCACTGGTGGCACTGGCACCCTGTAAGGGCTTGTATGGCATTTGGATCTAACTTGTTAGGAATAGGATGACCCATTCGTGAAGAAGTTGCAGTTTTGTGAAAAATTTGGTCTCTTAACGGTGCAGCTACCCGAAATCATCACTTAAAGCTATAAAAAACGGGTAGTTTCGCAAATAAAGATGCAGTTTTGTGAAATAATCAAGAAAGTTAGAAGGAAGATGGGCGGTACAGTGAAATGGGCATTCGTATGGTGTTCGTTACTCAAGATTAGGGGTGAAAAATGGTAAAGGATAATCCGTTTTATCCGATATTCGTATCCGAGAAAACACAAATGTGGAAAGTAAAAATCCGCATTCGATACTGTTCATATCCGTATCCGGTGTTATTCGATCCGTATTCGGTGTTATTCGTATCCGGAAAAATTGGATAGTATTCAGATATCGTATTCGGTGTTATTCGTATCAGGAAAAAACCGGATAGTATCCAAAAACAAATACTATCAGGAAAAACGAATCGAATACTATCTGCTTTTTCCGAATACGAATACGAATACTATTTGTTCTACCGAGATTTGTCACAAAAGTTGTAGGATATTCGCATTCGACCGAATTGAGTACATATTCGATTCGAATTGTATTCGTTCGACATTCGATTCAGATTCAGATTCGAGAATATTCGAATCGTGATTCGAGAATATTCGAATTCGTATTCGTATTCGTTTAAAAAATAGGGATTCGTATTCGTATCCGTATTCGTTTAAAAAATAGGGATTCGTATTCGGGACTATTCGATTCGTATTCGATCCGTTTCCATCCCTACTCAAGATATAATATTTCCGCTTGCAAAAAATACTTCCCTACTTAAATTAGAGAACGACTAGCCATCGGTCGTGCAAAATTCAGTCGGATCTTATATCGATCGTAATTTCTCCTCTTCTATAGTTATAATCATCCACATCCTGCCGCAGAAAATTTTTAAAAAAATATATATACTAATTTAAAAAAATTTACAAAACTAGGTGGTCGCCCAAAACAATTACAAATGGATTTTGTATTTTTTTTCACAATTTTATATGTTATAAAATTGTCTCAAAAAACACCATGACATACTCCCATGTATAAATGAGTGTCTCTTACTTAGAGTATATCATAGTATTTGTTAGAGACAATTTAAAATATATAAAATTCTAAAAATAAATACACAATCCATTAAATTATGTAAGGAGCCTTCACAAAAAAAAATTCATAATTTTTGGAGCTTATTTTATACATTTAGAAATTCCTACGAACAGTATACTTAAATGAATTTAGAGAAAAATGCAGAACAGATAAAATTATAAAAAAATTACACAAGCAAGTAAGCTGTGTCGGGGGGCTCTACAAAAACATTTGTAATTTTTTTAGCTCATTTACTATATTTAAAAATTCCTAAGAATAGTACTGTATTCTGAGGGAGGAAACAGTGTCTCTGTCGCTAATTCAACTAACGACAGGAACTTAGTCTTGTAATTGTTTTTTTAACTATTTTAATTTTGTAATTATCTTTTAAAATAACATTATTTCAAAAAAAATATTAACCCAATACCAACCCTATTCAGTCATGCTATAGATAATCTTATGTTCAGGCAAGAGGCAAACGATTGCTTTAAATACCTAAGTATTAACCCAATTTAATATATTTATAAAATGATTATTGTAAAACACGTTTGGAGTAACATAATGTCCCCCCCCCCCCCCGCAGTCAATGTAATATTAACTAAACACGAGTTTAACCATTAGTTGTACCATAACAAAGTTATAAAAGATAAGACTATGGAAGTTAGCTTATAAGTTATAACTAACCAATGCATATTATTTTCACAAAACTAACATAGATATTAAAAAAATATTATTTGTAAAAAAAAAGTTTGATAGTACGCTTCCCACAACAAAGAAGTTGTGGCCGAAGAGAGGGATAAAATACCTGCCTATAAACAATCCATTGTCATGTAAAAAATATCTAAAACAAAAAATATTTTTCTTAATTTAAACCATAATTATAATAAATTTAAAAATATAAATAAAAGCTTTGTACGACTGCCATGCAAATCGCGAAGGCCACCCACATAGTCTAGGCTAAAGCTCAATACCGCCAAGGATTTTCCATGGGTTGCTAGTTGCGACACATTCATTGCCAACACAAGGTTACATGGAAACTAGGCTTAATACTCTAGACCTATCTAAATGGGTCTTGTCTGTTGGGCCGGTCAAAAGCACGACACTGTTGGTTCGGTCTAGACATGACCTGACACCAAAATGGGTCGTGCGCCTATGCCGGTCCGGCCTGACGCACCGTGTCGTACTTGGGGTCGCAACCTCGGCCTAGCAGGCCAGTCTGGCATGACACGCACAGTATCGTGTCTAGCACGACCCGGTCCAGGCATGACACGACATGGTTGGTACGATCCATTTGTAAAACCTTCTTCTGCGCCCCCACCCTGCCCTAGCGGCCACCTTCCCGTCGGCGGAGTAGAGCGTGGCGTCAGCGGTGGTGGGGTGAGTGGCTCCTGAGGTGGCAAAGGAGGAGATGGTGGTAGCGGCGGAGGAGGAGGAACAAGGGAAATTTTTCTAGATGGGCTAAACGGGTTGACCTTGACCTATCGGGCTAACCGTGTCTAAGCCTACATGGTACTACCCATTTAACTTGTTGGGCCATGCCTAAATGATCGTGCCTAAACGGGCCGCGTCAGGCGTGCCGTGCCACCCATATGTACATCTCTAAATACTCTGTCATAAAAACCGATGTAATTGTACATATAGAGAGAAATACACACAACTAGACGCATGAAAATGGAACACACGAGTTGCCTTTCCTAGATCATAACTAGGGAGCGATAGATCGACAACTCACTAATGTTTGATGTCACGAGTTGACAATCATCAACCCTAGATGGTCTCTCTCTAGCTAGTCTTGCTCTGAAAACAACGGCGGCTTAGTCGTTTCCGCTGGCCTGCCGAACTAGCACTGTTTCAGCCGTTATAACGGCATTTTTACCGACGTTTTTACAAATTTGACGTTCGACACCGTTTCTCAGTGGCACGAATGGCTCCCGTGCGGCTACATGACCTCATCTACACCAACCTAGGACGGAGATGCCTTATCCGTGCCAGGAGGGACGGATCCGTCACCTCGACGCCTCGTCCGTCCCAGGGAAGGGCGGAGCCGCCACGTCGTCGCTCATCCATCCTACAGTGGGACGGACACGCACTGCACCGAAAAACCAAGACGGATGGGACGGTGCATCATCTCAGGGAGTCAGGGGATGAGTACTACTGCACGAGTCTTCATCTCGGGGCATTTGCTTCAGAACCAAACTTGACCCAGTTTTCAGTGTTCGATTCCGAAATTGGCGGCCCGATGACCCTTGATACGTCACCATCACATGCATCAAGATTTGGGCTATTGTTAAACTCTCAAACTCCACTGATTAATTGTGTTCTAGTGGATCTCACACCTTGAAAGGTTTCTCACATAGAATCGCTCTCAAGGCTCAAGGAAATGCCGAATTTTTGGCGCATACGTCACTTTTACGGTTGTTATTTATACCATTAGCATCTGTCGCGACAAAATTATAAATTTGATAGACGTCGTACACGTGGCCAGACAGCCTCGTCTGGTTTGTGACCGGCCGGATAGCCGCTTAATTACTTGGAATGTAAAGTCGCTGCGGACATAAAGCTATATGTCGCTTGATTACTTGAAGTGTTTCATGACAGCAATATGTCGATCAGACACTAAAATTTTCCCTTTCAACTTTTGGATACATCACATCAATATTTTTTATATTATCATGTTACACTTGATTGAGTCAGATCCAAAGAACTGTACCAAATCATGCAAACCAAGAAGCACTCGATTATTTTAACATGCCTAACTCTATTACTGAAGAATTTTAGATCACATACATATCAAGAATGTAACTAAAGATATGAAACATTAATACTAAGTTGTTAATTGTCTTCAAATGTCTCACTAAACCAATTGCAGATCAAGATGTCCAAGATAACACTATCCCACCAACACTCATTAAAATTTGGCAACATATGCGAACATACCATGAAATATTTAGACTTTTGGATACATCACATCAATATTTTTTATATTATCATGTTACACTTGATTGAGTCAGATCCAAAGAACTGTACCAAATAATGCAAACCAAGAAGCACTCGATTATTTTAACATGCCTAACTCTATTACTGAAGAATTTTATATCACAGACATATCAAGAATGTAACTAAAGATATGAAACATTAATGCTAAGTTGTTAATTGTCTTCAAATGTCTCACCAAACCAATTGCAGATCAAGATGTCCAAGATAACACTGTCCCACCAACACTCATTAAAATTTTGCAACATATGCGAACATACCATGAAATATTTAGACTTTTGGATACATCACATCAATATTTTTTATATTATCATGTTACACTTGATTGAGTCAGATCCAAAGAACTGTACCAAATCATGCAAACCAAGAAGCACTCGATTATTTTAACATGCCTAACTCTATTACTGAAGAATTTTAGATCACATACATATCAAGAATGTAACTAAAGATATGAAACATTAATGCTAAGTTGTTAATTGTCTTCAAATGTCTCACCAAACCAATTGCAGATCAAGATGTCCAAGATAACACTATCCCACCAACACTCATTAAAATTTGGCAACATATGCGAACATACCATGAAATATTTAGACTTTTGGATACATCACATCAATATTTTTTATATTATCATGTTACACTTGATTGAGTCAGATCCAAAGAACTGTACCAAATCATGCAAACCAAGAAGCACTCGATTATTTTAACATGCCTAACTCTATTACTGAAGAATTTTAGATCACATACATATCAAGAATGTAACTAAAGATATGAAACATTAATGCTAAGTTGTTAATTGTCTTCAAATGTCTCACCAAACCAATTGCACATCAAGATGTCCAAGATAACACTGTCCCACCAACACTCATTAAAATTTTGCAACATATGCGAACATACCATGAAATATTTAGACTTTTGGATACATCACATCAATATTTTTTATATTATCATGTTACACTTGATTGAGTCAGATCCAAAGAACTGTACCAAATCATGCAAACCAAGAAGCACTCGATTATTTTAACATGCCTAACTCTATTATTGAAGAATTTTAGATCACATACATATCAAGAATGTAACTAAAGATATGAAACATTAATGCTAAGTTGTTAATTGTCTTCAAATGTCTCACCAAACCAATTGCAGATCAAGATGTCCAAGATAACACTATCCCACCAACACTCATTAAAATTTGACAATATATGCGAACATACCATGAAATATTTAAGATGTCCAAGATAACACTATCCCACCAACACTCATTAAAATTTGGCAACATATGCGAACATACCATGAAATATTTAGACTGGCGTGCTCAACAGTAGAGAACACTTAGCTATGCTGCCAGATTTACCCAAGTTAAGATGACTTATCAAGAATTTGCAGGTATGCTGAAAAAGGAGGTGTGAATGTCTTGGCTGAGATTGATGTCCCTGGCCATGCTCTCTCATGGTAAGATATTTATTTTTCTGCAATGATGTTCTTCTCTAGAATATGCTCCATGAACTTCAAATTTTATTGATACAAAATGAAATCCTTTGTTTTTGTTGTACTGTGTACTCACAGTATATTGTTTAAATCCAGAAAGTACAATTTAACTTATATAAAATAATATAAATATATATAAAATGGGCATAAGCCGCATACCTAAAAGGAGTAAAAATTTAGTGCATTTTTCGTGTTTCAGGGGTGTTAAATATCCATCATTGTGGCCATCAGCTAGCTGTAAAGAACAAGAATTTTTGGCGCATATGTCACTGTTACGATCGTTTTTTACACAATTAACGCCTATCATGACAAAATGGTCATTTTTTTACACAATTAACGTCTATCGCGACAAAATTACAAATTTGGCCGGCTGCACGCACCGTGCACACGACACGCGTCCTTGTCCGGCTTTGGCCGGCCGAACGAGCCTCCGGCTCATCTGTCCCATGGTCGGCCGGACACCGCTTGATTACTTGGAATGTAAAGTCGCTACTGACATATTTCATATCAATATCTACTAATTATGCACATCAAGCAGTTCTTTACTGCTAGCTGATGGCCACAATGATGGATATCCAACACCCTTTTTTCACGACAAATGCACTAAATTTTTACTCCTTTTAGTTATGCGGCTTATGCCTATTTTTTTATACTATGAGTGCACAGTATAGCAAAAACAAAGGATTTCATTTTTTATCAGTAAAATTAGAAGTTCATGGAGCATATTCTAGAGAAGAACAGCATTGCACAAAATTAAATACCTTACCATGAGAGAGCATGGCCAGGGACATCAATCTCAGCCAAGACATTCACACCTCGTTTTTCAGCATACCTGCAAATTTTGATAAGTTGTCTTAACTTGGGTAAATCGGGCAGCATAGCTAAGTGTTCTCTACTGTGAGCACGCTAGTCTAAATATTTCATGTCAAACAGTAAGTGTTTCATGTCAGCAATATGTCGGACACTATATTTTTTTTCCCTTTCAACTTTTGGATACATCACATCAATATTTTTTAAAATATTATCAAGTTACACTTGATTGAGTCAGATCCAAAGAACTGTATCAAATCATGCAAACTGAGAAGCACTCGATTATTTTAACATGCCTAACTCTATTATTGAAGAATTTTATATCACATAAATATCAAGAATGTAACTGAAGGTATGAAACATTAATGCCAAGTTGCTAATTGTCTTCAAATGTCTCACCAAACCAGTTGCAGATCAAGATGTCCGATATAATACTATCCCACCAACACTCATTAAAGTTTGGCAATATATGCGAACATACCATGAAATATTTTGACTGGCGTGCTCAACAGTAGAGAACGCTTAGCTATGCCAAGTTAGCCATGACTTTACATTTCAAGTAATCAAGCGGTGTCCGGCCGACCACGGGCCGGACGAGGGGCCACCGTGCGCCGCGGCACGTCCAGCCGGCCACGAGACGGACAAGGACACATGTCACGTGCACAACGCATCCGGCCGACTACCGTGCGGACGATGTGTCAAATTTGTAATTTTGTTGTGACAGACGCTAATTGTGCAAACAAAACGACCATAACAGTGACATATGAGTCAAAAAAATCGGAAATGCCGACACTAATGCCTGATCTATTGTAGTATCAGCAATACTACTAATTACCCATTTTGAGAGTATAGATTATGCTGATGACATTGATATGCGTCACTGACGGCTAAGAGAAAGATTAGTCAGAGATTCCTCACTCGATGTTAGTGAGAGACTGAGGGCCATGCTACATAATCATATTGGACTCTGAAGTTTGAACTGTGAATAGCAATGTTCCTTATGCTTATCGGTTTGATGAGTTGTGCTAATCATTATCCAAAACTCAATCAAATCTAGACAGAAAAAGAATTATGGGTATCGACTAGTGAGGCTGCACATGAGTTCCAACTGTTTCATGATCATGATCATTATTCATTTATTATTAATAACCCCTCACTTAACTTATTTACAAATCGAACTCTTTTGATCATGCCACCATCCATTATACGGCAAACAACACTACCACGCTACAGAGTAAGTCTAACCCCCAAGTCAAAAAAATTGTCATTTTGACCACGCCAGTGCTCTTGGTATAACCAAACAACATTTTCGCATCAGGAATGGTGGCATGGCAAGTTTTGGCTACACCATGATGACTGGTGTGACACTGTTATTTGGTCACGTCACATCTATTACCATGATCAAAAGGGTCATATTTGGAAATAAGTTATATCATTAATAAAAAATAAATTTAAAAAAGATTAAATAATAAAAGAATTCCCGTTGCTCTTGTAGCCGTTCATGGACTTACAAAGTGTAGCTAGGGCCACCTTGGTTCCATCCATGTCAAGTATTATCTCAATTATTAAGCTGAAGACCAAAAGCATGTGCTAGCTAGGAAAAGAGCTGCTACTTTTGGTAGGCAAGGGAATGGCCAGAAATGGATTTGATTCGTTCGGACCAGCGTGTGTTGAAGCTCGAAACAAAGAATTCAATCTCAGAACAATGTGCCCCCACAAATCCGAATAATTAATTATAAAACCTTGTAGGCGACTGGCGACAGGAGGTGCCCCATGCCGTCGACGCCGCGTCACCCGGCGCGTGGTCCCGGTACGCACCCACGTGGCCTCTCCGGCTCCAATTATTAGAGAAGTACTAGCCTGACAACTACACAAGTTGGCACTGTTACTGTACAGCATTATACGAGACAGTTAGGAATGTATAATGGAGTACTGCAATTGCTTCTAGTTTCTTGTTCCACGAAAAACATTCTTTATTACTTATTCCCTCTATTCAAGGTATATGATATTTTGGATATCGACACGGTCTTCGTTATACAACTTTGACTATTAGTTTTTATATGAACATCTTCATAAAATAATATAAAATTATTATATTAGAAAAAAATATTTTTCATGACTAATATAATGATGCCATTTTCACATGACCAAGATATCAACAAAGTCTCCATCATGCAACTTTGACTATTAGTTTTTATATGAACATCTTCGTAAAATAATATAAAATTATTATATTAGAAAAACATTTTTCATGACTAATATAATGATGTCATTTTCACATGACCAATATAAATAATTTTTTATATATTAGTGTTCAAAGTTAAGGAAATTTGAATAGAGGAAGTAATCTTTTTCAAATAATATTGTGAACCATCACTTACGCTACACGGGAGTTTTCATGGAAACGGTATAATTTCCATATAAATTGTACAAAGTCCCAGTCTTCCAGACGAGCCTTAGGTTTTTTTCCCTTTCTCCTTTCTCCAAGGACCAACTCATTTTTAACATCTAGTCATCAACTAGCTCATGGTGACTAGGGGTGAAAATGGGTCGGATTCGGGCAAATATTGCTCTTTTTATATCATAACTTATATTTTTACTCGGATTCGGAGCCGGATAAGAATACCCGGATACAGATACGGATTTTCTGGGATACAAGCACGAAACGGATGTGGATCAGATTCAAATCGGGTACGGATAATTTGACGGATAGTGTACACATAAAGAAAATATATAACTTCACCAACGAAAGTGTCAAATTATACTACCTATTAGAGAATTATTTATCCTACTTAACAACATAAACATAATCAAATTTAATTCATACTAGTTAAGTGCCTATGTTGATACGAAATATCTCACGAATGTAATCATTTATCAATTAATTAGATATAATATATCTCAATTCATCAAGCGCGCAGAGCAGAGCAGAAGAGCGGGGGCGGAGAGGAGGAAGTGAGGCCCGTCCAAATCTGGTCGATGGAAGCGGCGACGGGCGATAGGGCGGAGGCGCACGAAGCAGAGTAGAAAAGCAAGGGGTGGAGGCGAGGGCGGAGAGGAGGAGTAGGGAGTACACGATGCGAGGAGATAATTTACTGATAACGTGGCTCACATGTTAGTAGAAAGGGACATGGGTGGAAGGGTGGGGAGGACGGACGATCACCAACTCCAATTTTTAAGTACTAGAGATTATATATTAGTCAATGACTAGAAAATCATAGAGAATATTAAAGAATATTGATGTTTATCGGATATCCTATAAAAATACAGATACGGGTCGGATATTACTCTTTCCTTATCCTAATCCATATTCCACAATATTTTCTGAATACAAATATGGATAATATCGATACGGATCGGGACTAAAAATGGTGCCCCTGACGGATTTTTTCCGAATAAGTCATCGGATCGGGCAGGAATTATCCATCCCATTTTAACCCCTAATGGCTATCTCCAAAGTCCAAAGTCAAGCGAGGGTAGAGGCAGCAGGGGTGCCCGATATGCCCAGGCACACCTAAAAATCAAAAAAATCGGGGTCAGTTATGCATTTAGGTCATATTCATAGAGATCCTTGAAGTACACCACTTGGAAGCCCATCATGCCTCCCACCAGCCCACATCCACCTCATCACTCAACAGCTCGTCTAGTCCACAGCCACCTCCATCTAGGGGTGAAAAAAAACTCGTTAATGGAGCTCGTTGGCTTGGTTCAAAATTGCTCTAATTACACTCGTTAATTGGTTAAACAATGAAATGAGTCGATTTCGAATGAAATAGAATTTCGCTCTAACTCGGCTCAACTCGTTAGCTCAGTTCTAAAAATAATAAATAAAATGACATTAAATCAAATTGTGTCAATTTCGAAAAACTCGATAAGATGAGCACCTGACTCGATATCCACCCCTACCTCCATCTGACCATCTCCAAAAGTCCAATTTGGTGATTCATCCCCAATTCCACAACCCTAGATCCCATATTTCTCTTCTCCCCTCACATCCCCCACCAACCCACATCCTCCTCACACTCACCAGCTAGTTAGGCCCACAGCCACCTCCATTTGAGCATCTCTGTAACATCCCAAATTTCTGAGTTTTAAAAACCTTTTGAGTAGTTCAATCCTTTGAAAAAATTCACCAATTTTATTTGAATTTAATAAAGCTTAAATAAGACTTTCAAATATTAAAACAATTTAATGTGACTAATCTGATCATCAATTAATTCCAAAACTATTTTATTTGAGTTCTTTGTGCTTAGAATTATTTTCTAGATTTTTTTGGATTTTTTCGAGTTCATTTGCTATTTTTAATTTGCCATTTGGATTTTCTAGTATTTCTAAAATAGAAAAGCTATTTAAATCTCAAGAAAATCCTTCAGGCCGATTTACTTTTTCCCGGACCCAAATTTCCTACTTCTGGCTCATTTCCGGGCGCGGCCCATTCCCCTCTCTCTCCCGCTCGCCTGCGCCTTGGCCCCACCTCACACATGTGGCGTGTACGACTCAAACCTACCCTAGCCTACGCCACTGACATGTGGGCCCGCCTCCAATACTGTTCACTGCCTCCACCCGTGCGTGAGCTTGACACTGTAGTCGTGCCGCGTTCAGACTCTCCCGTAGCCCCGCAGCTATAGGCTATTTAAAACCTTGACATTCGTATCAAAACGACCGCCTCAACCCTAGCCACCAATCCCCTGAAGCCAGAGCCCTAGATCGTTGTTGTTGCGTCGGAATTTTCACATCTAGCCCTAGCGCCGCCGTCTCGGTGTTTCGTCGATTCTATCACCGCCAGTGATGCCTTATCGTCATCATCTACATCGTCGGGTTTGCCTTCTCATATTCTATAGGGTGCACACCTTCTCGTCACCGGAGGACCACCGTAGCACCATCGAGGCTGCACCACTGCCATGTTCCACCGTCGCTGCCACGTTCCCCTCACCGCCGGTGACCATTGGGTCTCGTGCGCCACCCATTAGCATCGCTAGAGTCTCAAGAGCCCAACGCGCGTGTCCAAGACCTCACCGGAGCACTGTGTTGCCATTTCGTCGTTCACCGAGCCATCGTGGCCGACCACCTTGTCGGCCGATCTAGTCGCATCTAAGCCGCTAGATGTGATCGGCGAGGCATGGTGATGCCAGAGGTGTACCCCGTTCACCGCCGATCACCATCACCACCGTGGCCGTCAATCTTGTTGATGTGGCCGTCTAAGTGTCAGCCTCGTCACTGCCACGTGTGCGCCACGTGTGCGTCGCATCAGCAATCAGCTGCGTCAGCGCCACCCGTACCAAAATCCTAAACCTAGGTCAGTGTGGACTTGGTCCATAGTAGACCCACCCCACTAACATGTGGACCCCACATGTCAGGTCCACTGTTCCATGCGCCAGTGAGCCATAGACTAATAGACCAAAGCCATGGACTTGGTCTTTAGACCGTGGGTCCCACCTGTCAACCTTTATTCCCTATTTTCTGGATTTTTTAATTCTTAAATTCATTGCTGACATCATGCTGATGCAATATTTTAGAATTTTCTTTAGAAAGAAAATTCTAAAAATTTAAAATAGTGTTTTATTTATATTTTTCTTAGATTTAAATCTTCCGAGAGCCCATTCTTTCTTACATAAACTCCGATTGAACCCATTCAAGTTTGCAAATTCATCCCTACCTTCCTAATATATTTTTTATTTATTTTAGTTTATTTGTTGCTCTGTTTTATATTTATTTAGGTTTTCGCTTTCGTTTAGGAGTAGATGTTGATACTTCAGGAGTTTTCGAGGAAGGAGGAATTGATCAAGCTCAAGACCAATACCAAGATTTGTTTCAAGGCAAGTTGTACCTTTTGAGCATGTTGAACCCAGTTCTCTCTAAATTACTTTGATTCAAACTATTGCATGCTATTTTAAGTAATTAATTCTTTAAATGCTTTGGGATTAGCTACACACCTACTTATTATATCCACCTTGCGCATTGTATTACCATGATCTTTTGTCACCCTAGTTGGATAACTACTAGTTGGTATCATTATAACACCAACGTGGGTTAGTTAGATACGAATAGTCTGCTTAGCTATTGCAACAAATTATTAACATTATTTTGAGTTACAAATCTAAACTTGATTAAGTGAATATGGAATATTTTATGAAAAATTGTGTGTAGTATGTTGTTACTCATTGATGACATATGTTGTACTTAACCAACAGGGTGGAAAAAATTTAGATCGAGGCAAGTGGGTGGAATTATGATATGGTGGAGTTGTGTGCGCTTGGGAAAATATGAATGTGATAGTTAGTAGCAATTGACAGTCCTGCCTTGGTCAATTAAGGATTTAATTTTGTGCACCATTGAACTGAGCCATAACTGTACGATCACATGCCTGGTATGGGACAAACGTAACTTAGTAAGTTATGAAGTCTTGATATTGATTACCCAGATATATATGTTAAGCTGTGTGATAGGGTGGAGGTGTGATTCTGTCTGTGTGATGATTCACATTTATGAGCGGTTCGCCGTGTCCAGGTCCAACGGTGTGCGACGGGCTAACAACTTGTGTGGAGGTTTGGTGCCGGCAGTATGCACAACGGGAGGGTCAATTGTTGAGATGAAGTTTCAGAAAGGTTTTGTTATGATTGGTGCTGGCTACACTGGTTGTATCTTATGGGTAAAGTGTACAAACCTCTGCAGAGTGTTAATCAATTAATTCGAATAGTTGCGTCCGTGACCATGGACATGCTCGTGGATTTCACACGAGGGGTAGATTTTTATAAAAATAGTGGGAAGCAACAAGCTGTATGATTTAAATTCATATGACTATGTGAAAAAAATTGATTAGGTTTCGTGTTCTTTGTGAAAATAATTGTTAAACTATTATTGTTTATTCGTTTTAAATTATGCTTTCAATCTATTATTTGTATTCAAATGCAAGTGTTGCTCTTGCAAAATAACAATTGAAGCCATTTTCTTTGGAATAAGCCATCATATATAATTGCATTCTGTGGTACAACTTGTTGAGTACTCAGAGTACTTATTCTTGTTACAATCTTTCAGTTGAAGCGGAAGAATCTTCGTCTATTTTCGAGGAGGATGATCGCCAGGTCTTGATCCCAATCGCTTGCCTCTGGCAAGTCGATGGGTTTCCGCAGGAGTTGTTTCTGTTCCGCTGCCGTATCTTTATTTAGTGTTGACTCTGTGTAGCTTAATAAGTGTAAACTTGACCATAAGGTCACAACCATTATTTATTAATCAAATTAGTCGTTTATTCGTATATTTGTCTTGTGTGGAATGATATTAATCTATGTTGATACTGTGACACTAGCGTGATCCTGAACTAGTGGTTATACACAGAGAGATCAGATTTGCAAATTTGGGTCTCGACAATCTCCAATTGTTCAATTCGGTAATTCATTTCAATTTCTCTTATCTCCTCTCATCCCTACTGGTTGGCGCTTGGCAGCTTTTGATGGTTTGCGGGGCAACAACGGACGGTAAAAACATTGTGGCATGGAGAGGAGGAGCAACGTGTGATGAGGGAGGAGCATAGCAGTGACGCAAGGTGGCCAGCCGTCCGTCAACCACATGGGAGCTATGACGCGGCTCTCGCGGGAGCAGCTGGTAGCGCAGAAGCAGCAAGCCATGCAGCACGACAAGCTTGATTTCTTGATTTTGATTAGGGAATTTTGGATTTGTGGAATGTTATGATTGGGCAATCAATTTTTGAATGATTAGTGTACTTGCTTCTTAAATTGATATTACTTCTAACCACGACGACGGTTAATTTTGTAAACAACAAGTTATGAAATAGTATGGGTGGTCAATTCTTTAATGATTGTTTAGTCACATATATTGAGCGAGATGTTTTCTTGTAGGTCAGTGAGGATGATGTAATCAAACGTTTCCGATGCAAGAAAACACGTAAAACCGTATTCTAATTTTCATTTATATTTTATAATCGATTATTCATGTAAGAGTTTATTTAAACTATTTGTATTGTACTTTTGAAAAATCTGGAACTTATGTGTTGGATTTATGATGTTAGTGAACCATTGTACAAAACTATGAAATTATGTGTGTGAAGTATACGTCCCCATCAAAAAAAATATCTAGCTCCGCCACTGAGTCCAGCTAAACCACGAGATCCATCGCTGTGCAACACATACTGCATGGCGAGCATCACTCATCAGTAAACCACGGCACGGCCGATACCAGACGTAGTGCACAGGTGCTGTTGACCCACCCCCACCAATCGTCATGAAGTGTGGGATTTTCTTGCACGCCATTGAAAGTTTACATTATCTTTTATAAGTTACTCACTGTTTTACTGATACGTGAGCCTAGACCCACCTTGTTTGTGAGACAACAGAGGATTTCACAAATATTCAAGGCCTAAACAGGAAATTAATCCTTCTTTCTTTCCAACACGGCACGCGGAGTGGATAGATAGATGATGAGGTGATGACAAAGAAACAAGAGATAGGTTTTGCGTTTACGAAATTACTTCTCGTGTTTTGCCTTCACGAAATTACTTCTCGTGAAAAGGCAAAGGCATTCGGGTCCTACTAGCCCTTGCGGCCCCCTCGCCCTCGAGAGTCCAACGGCAGAAAGAGATAAGAGACCTTGCTTTGGTTACGTTGCTTTCCCTGACCTGTTGTTCCTATCCTCTCCTCTCTCAGCAATGTCGTCGCGTCGCATGAGAGAGAGAGAGATTATCGCAGATGGGATCCGGCGGAGAGAGATGTCTCAGAGCCTTTTTTTTTTTTTTTTAATCCTTTTATAAAAGAAATTTTAAAGATAGCATCTTTCTAACTTTATTTCTAATTCTGACCTCTTTAATCACGTCACCGACCATGACGTGACCAAACCTGCCAGATAGCCCACCGAGCCAACACGTGTCCGTTTTCAGACTAAGTTCTGCCACACCAAAAAGAGTGGCGTGATAACACTTATTTGCCACGTCAAAAACCTTGATGTGACAACGTCCTTTTGTCAAGTCACATATTGTAGTGTGGCTAAAGCATCAGAATTGAAAATAAAGTTAGAGAAATGCTATCTTTAAAAAAATAAAAAAGATTAAATAATAAAAAAAATTTCGATGTCTCAGACAGGCTAAGGCGTGATGATCCAATGTAGCGAAACAGGGAGATTTGATTAATGTCTTTTTCTCTAAGCACTGGAATGATGCAATATCTAAGGCCGAGATGTTATATTCGAGCATATACAATGATGTAATATCAGCTGTCCATCCGTCTTACCACATACGATTTTTTGTTAACACAGAAGAGAACAAGAAGTGAGAGAGACAAGCCACTAAAACATTGTAGCAGCTATTCTTAACCTTGTCTATATATATAACATGGTAGAATATCGTAGGCAACCGTTGCGTTCTACTCATAAGCGATTTGCGACGTGGGACAAAAATGAAGACCGTGACAAGACTACTTACAGGAAATTGTCCGCTCATAAAAAGACGTCACCAGGAAAGAAAAAAAAAAGCGTGCTGGCCCCACCGAGCAGCGTCGGTTGTCTCCGTCGGCACGTGGCGCGAGGGCTGAGAGCGAGCGTGGCCACCACGGGAATCATCCATCCGGGGAATGGACGGATCCGGCTGTGGGTCCGGAAAATACGCTCGAGACTCTCCCCCGAAACGGTGTCAGGTTTGCGTTGCGAAAATCACCCCCAGGAAAAAGATTTGCTGAGTGACGTATCTTCGACGGATTTTTCTTCTTCCAAGTGTACTTACAGGACCCTTTTGTTCATTTTGCACCACAGATTAAATCTCAGAGATTTATACTCCATCCGTTTTAAAATACAAGACGTATAGTTTTTGAAATTTTGTTTTAGAATATAAGACGTGCATGTGATTTTATTGATATTATCTTTGTCTACCCTTATTTGCCATATTCTCTCTCTCCTGTATTTATAAGTAACTCTTACACACACTATTCTCTCTCATATTTCCAAGGTATTTATATCATGCGAGCATGGTCATTTTTCTCTTGTCTTTCTCTTAGTTTTACAACCTACTTGATCTCCGCGTCTAGCCAAAACATGCCTTATAAAAAGAAACGGAGGGAGTACTTAGCAATTATGAATATTTTTCCTAAATAACCCATTTGTTTACTAACATGACAAAAATAAATACCTTAGGAAAAAAAAATATAGAAATAATACTCTATCGTGTTTCTGTCATCGATTCAATTGGCGATAGGTTCTATTGCCAATTGAAAGGATCTGGGAAATTGAATCGACGACAAAGATATTCTTTCTGTAATTTTTTGCAAGGGTGTAGTTAGGGTCTCGAAGTGAAATTTAGCAACATGATACATGCCACTGGTACTCTATTGGTTGAATTGGGCTACCCATCGAGGGTACGAATGTATAGTTTCATGGTGTAGTTGGCCAAAAGTTTGGTACTCCATGTTAACCTCTCTTTTTTTTTTATCGTTGTAAGAATAACAAAGTTAGTAAAAAATAAAGTAGGTTATAGGTCTAGAAAAGCGTAGTAAATCATAATTGCGACAACTAACCAAGCATCCTGCTAATTAAGAAAGCGTTACATGTGATAGATGAGACATGCTGTGCCCAAACGGTATATGAACGGCCCAGGGCTCCAATTGAGTAAATGGGCCGGAGAAGGCAAAAAGCCCAAACGGCCCAGGACTCCAATTGAGTAAATGGGCCGGAGAAGGTAAAAAGCCCAAACAGCCCAGGACTCCAATTCAGTAAATGGGCCGGAGAAGGCAAAAAGCCCAAATGGCCGCCCCCTCCCCGACTTCTCCCGAGTCCCCGAGATCGTCGAGCGCAGAACGCGCCGGCGGGGGAGGAGAAGAGCCAGCGCCCAGCGAGCGCGAGGTAGAGGCGCGTTGAGCGGGAGGGGGGGAAGGGCCTCGGGCGATATGCCGCTGTACGACTGCATGCTGCTGGTGAAGCTGCTGGTAACCAAGGAGACCGCGGCGGAGCTCGTGGCGCGGGTGGCGCGGCGGGCGTACCAGCGCAACGGCGTCGTCACCGACCTCAAGTCCTTCGGCACCGTCCACCTCGGCTACGGCATCAAGAAGCTCGACGGCCGCCACTCCCGGGTCCGCCCCGATTCGCCGCTCTTTATATGTACATACAGAGTTCTTGGTGAGGTCTTCTCTTCCTCGCGTGCCTCGTGGTCGTAGCGGCGCGGAGTGGTGACGATCTGACGCGTTCGGCTGGATTGCTCCGTTTGATTGAAGCGTTTCTTTTCGACGAAATGCCCGAGTGGGCACGAGCGTCTGGGTGTTTGGTTCTTGTCGACGGGTTGGTGCACTTGGCTTGCTCGATGAAATGCCCAAATAGGTTTGGCCGTAGGCTGCCTGTTGCAGTGTTCGTGAGCATTGGCCTTGGGCTTGTGGTGCTCGACGGAATGGCCTTGCAAATGTGATTTTTTTATTTTATTTTTATTTTTTTATTATCGGAGCTAGTGTTTTGCGTGGTAGGGTGGCTGAGAGAACTGTATAGTGAACCTTTTAAGGATTTCTTCCCATTTTGTTATGAGAAATTAGTTATTCAGTTACCAAATATCTGATATAGGTCTATATTCATCATATCAAGAATGATCAATTGATCATTGCTTAGTAATTTAAGTTTGACAAATTGTGAATACACACCTCCAGCCGTTTCACATATGGAAGATATCTCGTACTATAACAGCGACATCTTTTCAAGTGTGGAGTTTAGGCTTTTATGTTGAAGAACTTGTTGAGTTCAACCATACAGTCTCATGTCAAAGTCAGACCAAGGATTGCAGTGCTGCATCAATTAACTGGCTGTAACTTTCTACCTTTATCAAATTGTGATGGATGCAATAGCAGTATGAGTGTATTACTTTGCTATCAGAGTCTCAATCTGTATGAACATACGCACAGTGCAACCTCAGTTGTCCTCTTGGTAACCTTGAAACTTGATCCATTTCTCGTTAAACCGCATACATGATTATTGATGAAGGCTGGAACTTGTTAACTAATTTGATTTGGAAAGGATGATAAATTATATTTTTTGTTACATCTAGAGAATGTCAGAGCTGAATGTTTTTTGGATTTCTGAACACAGGCCAGTGTGACTTTGGCTTGATTTTTCTTATAAAACAATATTATCAACAGAGCCTAATTAAAGAATGTTCATTGCCTACTAATCGACTGGCTGTGAACATAATCGTGGCAAAGTTTGGTAGTGAACCAAAACACCCCCTTAATCATTGAATTGCACAATTTAAGTGGAATTGACACGCAGGTAGAAGTTATCACTAATATTGGTGCTCATGATTAATGGAAATACATTGCAGTGATGCAAATAAATTATCCTTAAGAAAGAATTTTGGTGTAGCTGCATTATCTTATTCATCAGTTTTTGTTTTTGGATTTGCTGAACATTAGATGAAGGTTTGATGTTCAGCAGTGCTCTAAATGGATAGACATTATGTTCATTCTCATTCGTAAAAGTGCCTTTGTTTTATTATCTATGGAAATTTGATAAAACCTTTGACCCGACAAGTGAGAAAAGCAGAACACATCACCTTGAGAAAACTGCTAAAGCAGCTGAGAGGCACAAGGAATGCATTTTCCCTGCATTTGAGCCTGTGCACACGACTTTCATTGTTTGTATGCACACTTGACAATTAGTCTTATGTTTGATAATTAGTCTTATGTTCCAATTGTTTGTTCATTGCCAGTTTCCTGCTATAGTTGAAGCTTTAAACCGATATCCAGATTTTGTTTGCACCAATTGCTTTGATGCAGGGAATTTCTACTAGCATTGCAGTCCAAAGTCTAAACAAACAATTGTATAGTGAACCGGCCCTAGCTTTCTTGACCTGCTGAAGTTTCTGTTGCAATTTACAGGGCCACTTATGCAAATGACCATGATGGTTCCACCTTCCTTTACTCAAGAACTCCACTATCTAAACAAGGAGGATAAGCTGCTCCGCTGGCTGGTGGTGAAGCATAGAGATGCATTATATGATCTGGAGTTCATCAATGAGGATGACGGGAGGAACGAGATGAACCATTTCCACCTTCGCAATAAAGATGACGACATTGATGGTGATGCTGATGAATTTGTCTGAAGCACCGACACTTCGGAAAAGCTGCCGTATCCGTGTCAAACGCCGTCCGGACACCGACACGTGTCGGACACGGCTCCGACACGTGTCGGTGGAGTATCGGCTACTTTAAAATTTAATTTTAATTATAAAAAATTCCGACACGTGTCGGACACGGCGTGACCACGTGTCCGACACGCCCAAGACACGCCCGCGCCCGGTCGAGCAATCACGCCAAATGCACTAACCTCCTCCCAAATCCCGCACCCGAGCGGACCTATCCGCCTCCTCGCGCGCCTCGCCTCTCGCTGGTTCGCTCGCGCGCCTCCTCGCGCCGCCGAATCGAGCTTGCTCCTCCTCGCGCTGCTGGATCGAGCTCTCTCCAGGTCTCCTCCCTCGCGAGCGCCCCCGCCTCTCGCGCGCCTCCCTCGCTGTCCGATCGAGCTTGCTCCTCCTCGCGCTGGGATCGAGCTCCTTCCGTCTCCTCTCTCCCGCGCGCCTCCGCTCTCGTCTGCGCCTCGCTCGCGTTGTCGATCGAAGCTCGCTCCTCTCGCGCTGCTGGATCGAGCTCCTCTCGCGCGCTCCTCACACGCGCACTCCCGCTCTCGTCGCCGGGCCACGCGCTGCTGGATCGAAGCTCGCTCCTCCCTCGCGCCGCTGGATCGAGCTCCTCTCGGCCCTCCTCTCGCCACCGGGTCAAGTGCCCCCTCCTCCTTCGCGCGCCGGCCCCAGCTCCTCCTCCCTCACGCCGCCGGCTCCCACACCTCCTCCCTCTCGCCGCCGGCTCACTGCGCCACCTCAGACCTCCCTCGCGCGGTCACACCTCCAACCTCTCCGGCTCTCCCAGTACGCGTAAGTCCCCCTCTTATCTTCTTCTCTTCTTGATGGTTGTTTGGTTGATGCTGACTTCTCCGGCTCCGGCTCTCCTGACGGGCGCGAGGTGGTTGTCTGGTGGTTGACAACCAGATAGTGGTTGATTACTTGATGCTGATGGAGATGGAGTGATGGTTGATTGGTTGTCTGGTAAATGTGTAGTGTAGTACAAACATGCAGAGAGTAGAGAAATGTAAATGAATGCAAATATGCAATGATGCACTCTCAGTCTGTCACTGATACTTTGATGCAGATGCTTGTTCTTTTGTTAAATTGTTAATATGTTATTGATTGCTTGTTTTTCATCATTTTAGAAAAATGGAAACCGGTTAATGGAACTCTTACTGATCATGTTACTTCTTTTCCCGTGTTAATGGAATTGATTTAAATGGTATTCATATGAACAATTGAACATATCAATATATCATGAATTGGCTGCAAGAAGAATAAAGAGACGAGGGTCATCTTTGAGAGGTACATTACACTCTAGAATATTTCAGTTCGACAATCATGAAGAAACATAAAAAATAATACATATGTGTAATTTATTCTTATTATATAAATATATATAGCCGTGTCGCCGTATCGGTATTTTTGGGAAAATGGCGAATTCCCGTGTCGGTGCCATGTCGTGTCGTGTCGACGTATCCGTGTCCGTGCATCTATTTGACTACAATGAGGATGATTGTGAGTATGAGGTCGAGGAGGAGTGAAGGTTGCACGATGAGCGTGCTGGCCTTGCATGGCTAAAGTCTTGCACGTTGAGCGTGCTGGCTGGAGAGAAAAACAGGATGGGTGACCATGCGGGAAGAAAGTACTGTAGCTGTGTGCCGTAGCTATACGCTGTGAAAAGATATTGTTGCTGGTTTCATTAATTGAAATCGGGGGAGATAAGCACCCCTCTAATTTAAAAAAAGGGTCGAGGAGGAGTAGATTTGCGTGTCAAAGATCTCTGCACCTTCAGTGTTGGCAGATATGTTTTCTTACAAACAATTTGTTGTCTTCCGAAGATTGTTAGACTATAAAGTATGCCAAGGAGCACAGCTTATGAACTTTGACTGTTTGTCGAAAAAGATCCTGTTGCATATCTTGAAATCTGATGTTGCATGTTATTTGATGTGTAAGCTGCAAATAAGCAACAAATCATCAAAATTGGCACAATGTCACTAGGTTGTTTTCAATCATGTGGTACTGTGGTAGCTCATTGCTTTCTCAACATCCAATGTGAAAGTGCTTTGCAAAAACTGGGGAAATGCTGTGGTATATATATACAACAACATAGGAGTATCATTTATTCATCAATATAACTTGTACAAAGTATTTACTTCCCAAATGCATAGTTGAAAGGGTATGGCTCCGGTAGTGGCACGGACAGTAACATTTGTGCAGTATGTGAATGTTGTACCCAAATGTATGCTTGAGGATGAAAGAAGGATTGACAGATGTAGCTAGCTTGGTAAACTTAGTGAAAAACCTCTTTGTGTGTATAATATTTATTCTTGTCTTATATTGTTATGTGGGGTATTCCATATCAACGTCGCAACACAAGGAGGAAGGATCAGTCGTCAGCTACAGAACATAGAATCAATTAACGGGTTATCTTCAGTTAAAGAATATGTATTCAGGTTTTCTAGACTATCTCTAGTTATCAGTTTCCTTAGCAGATAGGTTACCATAATTCAGATAGGATACGAGTTGTATTCGGACTTTACAGGAGTTGATTTAGCGCTATAAAAAGGGGAGCCTTACTCATTGTATGACAGGCAATAAAATACAATAGTCTTATTCCCCCAAACCCCGATTCCTCTGTTTCCTATCTCCTGCTTGTTGACAACTGAAACTCATCACGGCTCCTGGACGCCACACCGCTCGCTCGAGATTTCCAGAACGCATCGATATCCTGCGATCCACGGGACATACCAATGCAGTATCGAGCCACTCGGAAGACCCAATGGCGACATCAGAAGAAGCGGAAGAGACAACAATGGCACAGCTTGTTAAAACTCTCCAGAGGCTCACGGTTCGACTCGACGGCATGAATCAGCAAATGGGTGATGTGGTCACCCGCCTCACGGCTGTTGAGAAACAACCCGCAGCGGAGCTGCCCGGTCTCCTGCAAACGCCACCAGGATCGCAACCGCCAGTTCTTCCGGCACACCTGGGGCACCCATCATCATCCGCAACACACCAACCCATCTTCGCATCATCCGCAACACACCAAACCATACCGTTTCCATATGGCACAGCTGCAACTGCAACATCCACACTTCCATATCAGCCAATTCAAGTGCCCTATCAGATGCAAGGGTGCTGTTGACCCACCCCACCAATCGTCATGAAGTGTGGGATTTTCTTGCACGCCATTGAAAGTTTACATTATCTTTATAAGTTACTCACTGTTTTACTGATACGTGAGCCTAGACCCACCTTGTTTGTGAGACAACAGAGGATTTCACAAATATTCAAGGCCTAAACAGGAAATTAATCCTTCTTTCTTTCCAACACGGCACGCGGAGTGGATAGATAGATGATGAGGTGATGACAAAGAAACAAGAGATAGGTTTTGCGTTTACGAAATTACTTCTCGTGTTTTGCCTTCACGAAATTACTTCTCGTGAAAAGGCAAAGGCATTCGGGTCCTACTAGCCCTTGCGGCCCCCTCGCCCTCGAGAGTCCAACGGCAGAAAGAGATAAGAGACCTTGCTTTGGTTACGTTGCTTTCCTGACCTGTTGTTCCTATCCTCCTCTCTCAGCAATGTCGTCGCGTCGCATGAGAGAGAGAGAGAGATTATCGCAGATGGGATCCGGCGGAGAGATGTCTCAGGAGCCTTTTTTTTTTTTTAAATCCTTTTATAAAAGAAATTTTAAAGATAGCATCTTTCTAACTTTATTTCTAATTCTGACCTCTTTAATCACGCCACCGACTACGACGCGACTAAACGCAGATAATCCACAGCCAACACGTCACCGCTTTGACTAAGTTCGCACACCAAAAGAGTGGCGTGATAACACTTATTTGCCACGTCAAAAACCTTGATGTGACAACGCCTTTTGTCAAGTCACATATTGTAGTGTGCTAAAGCATCGAATTGAAAATAAAGTTAGAGAAATGCTATCTTTAAAAAAATAAAAAAGATTAAATAATAAAAAAAATTTCGATGTCTCAGACAGGCTAAGGCGTGATGATCCAATGTAGCGAAACAGGGAGATTTGATTAATGTCTTTTTCTCTAAGCACTGGAATGATGCAATATCTAAGGCCGAGATGTTATATTCGAGCATATACAATGATGTAATATCAGCTGTCCATCCGTCTTACCACATACGATTTTTTGTTAACACAGAAGAGAACAAGAAGTGAGAGAGACAAGCCACTAAAACATTGTAGCAGCTATTCTTAACCTTGTCTATATATATAACATGGTAGAATATCGTAGGCAACCGTTGCGTTCTACTCATAAGCGATTTGCGACGTGGGACAAAAATGAAGACCGTGACAAGACTACTTACAGGGAAATTGTCCGCTCATAAAAAGACGTCACCAGGAAAGAAAAAAAAAAGCGTGCTGGCCCCACCGAGCAGCGTCGGTTGTCTCCGTCGGCACGTGGCGCGAGGGCTGAGAGCGAGCGTGGCCACCACGGGAATCATCCATCCGGGGAATGGACGGATCCGGCTGTGGGTCCGGAAAATACGCTCGAGACTCTCCCCCGAAACGGTGTCAGGTTTGCGTTGCGAAAATCACCCCCAGGAAAAAGATTTGCTGAGTGACGTATCTTCGACGGATTTTTTTCTCTCTTCCAAGTGTACTTACAGGACCCTTTTGTTCATTTTGCACCACAGATTAAATCTCAGAGATTTATACTCCATCCGTTTTAAAATACAAGACGTATAGTTTTTGCAATTTTGTTTCAGAATATAAGACGTGCATGTGATTTTATTGATATTATCTTTGTCTACCCTTATTTGCCATATTCTCTCTCTCCTGTATTTATAAGTAACTCTTACACACACTATTCTCTCTCATATTTCCAAGGTATTTATATCATGCGTAGCATGGTCATGTTCTCTTGTCTTTCTCTTAGTTTTACAACCTACTTGATCTCCACGTCTAGCCAAAACATGCCTTATAAAAAGAAACGGAGGGAGTACTTTGCAATTATGAATATTTTTCAAAATAACCCATTTGTTTACTAACATGACAAAAATAAGTACCTTAGGAAAAAAATATAGAAATAATACCCTATCGTCATTCCTGTCATCGATTCAATTGGCCATAGGTCCTATTGTCAATTGAAAGGATCTAGGAAATTGAATTGACGGCAAAGATATTCCTTCTGTAAATTTTTTCTAGGGTGTAGTTAGGGGGTCTCGAAGTGAAATTTAGCAACATGATACACGACTGTATCGGTTGAATTGGGCTACCCATCGAGGGTACGAATGTATAGTTCATGGTGTAGTTGGCCAAAAGTTTGGTACTCCATGTTAACCTTTTTTTTTACCGTTGTAAGAATAACAAAGTTAGTAAAAAATAAATTAGGTTATGGGTCTAGAAAAGCGTAGTAAATCATAATTGCGACAACCAACCAACCAAGCATCCTGCTAATTAAGAAAGCGTTACATGTGATAGACGCGACATGCCATGCCCAAACGGTATATGAACGGCCCAGGGCTCCAATTGAGTAAATGGGCTGGAGAAGGCAAAGCCCAAACGGCCCAGGACTCCAATTGAGTAAATGGGCGGAGAAGGTAAAAGCCCAAACAGCCCAGGACTCCAATTCAGTAAATGGGCCGGAGAAGGCAAAAGCCCAAATGGCCGCCCTCCCGACTTCTCCCGAGTCCCCGAGATCGTCGAGCGCAGAACGCGCCGGCGGGGAGGAGAAGAGCCAGCGCCCAGCGAGCGCGAGGTAGAGGCGCGTTGAGCGGGAGGGAAGGGCCTCGGGCGATATGCCGCTGTACGACTGCATGCTGCTGGTGAAGCTGCTGGTAACCAAGGAGACCGCGGCGGAGCTCGTGGCGCGGGTGGCGCGGCGGGCGTACCAGCGCAACGGCGTCGTCACCGACCTCAAGTCCTTCGGCACCGTCCACCTCGGCTACGGCATCAAGAAGCTCACTTCCGGGTCCGCCCCGATTCGCCGCTCTTTATATGTACATACAGAGTTCTTGGTGAGGTCTTCTCTTCCTCGCGTGCCTCGTGGTCGTAGCGGCGCGGAGTGGTGACGATCTGACGCGTTCGGCTGGATTGCTCCGTTTGATTGAAGCGTTTCTTTTCGACGAAATGCCCGAGTGGGCACGAGCGTCTGGGTGTTTGGTTCTTGTCGACGGGTTGGTGCACTTGGCTTGCTCGATGAAATGCCCAAATAGGTTTGGCCGTAGGCTGCCTGTTGCAGTGTTCGTGGGCATTGGCCTTGGGCTTGTGGTGCTCGACGGAATGGCCTTGCAAATGTGATTTTTTTTTATTTTATTTTTTATTTTTTTTATTATCGGAGCTAGTGTTTTGCGTGGTAGGGTGGCTGAGAGAACTGTATAGTGAACCGGCCCTAGCTTTCTTGACCTGCTGAAGTTTCTGTTGCAATTTACAGGGCCACTTATGCAAATGACCATGATGGTTCCACCTTCCTTTACTCAAGAACTCCACTATCTAAACAAGGAGGATAGGCTGCTCCGCTGGCTGGTGGTGAAGCATAGAGATGCAGTATATGGTCTGGAGTTCATCAATGAGGATGACGGGAGGAACGAGATGAACCATTTCCACCTTCGCAATTGTGAGGACCCGCGTTTTTAGCCTTAATCTCGTAGCAGTAATCGGTGCTTAGCAGCGTTTAAGCTTTTCTTAGTGGAGAGCTAACGATAGTATTAGATCACTCCTAATTAGCTAAAGCGTATCGTGTCGATCATTCATACACTCGCATTATTCATGCATTTGTCATTCAGCACAACAGTTTGATCAAGTAAGTGATTAGAATGCATTATCAATTGCATTAGACAATAAATCAGCAAGTGCATTACTCACAGTAGTGCATTTTACATCAACTAAATATGCAAGCATATTGCATCACATTTGCACAACAAGCAACAACACTCTCAAGGCACCAATGCAATTCATCCCCTCCTAGAGCCTTTTCCTGGCCTCCTCCTATTCGGTCTGCAAAACCCCCTCTTCTCAGGCCAAGAGCAAGACAAGCACCCCAATGCATTCTTATCCTTTCCGCCCAATACATCCCCATTTCCTCTTCTCAAAGTGAGTAGCAAGACAAACACAACAAAGACATCCACATCCACCTCCCGCTCTTCACAAGCCGAAGTGTGCCTCACATTCATTTCCCAAAGATTCCATACATCCTCCCATATCCCCAGGCCCCTCGTTCATTCCCCTTTCTTCCTCTCGGTCCACGTGCAGTAGCCAGTAGTTGGAGACCGAAGGCTCCAGGAGACTAGCATCACCAAGGCCGACCACCCATCCAGCTCATCGCCAAAGACCACCTTGAGCACCGCACCATCCTCGCAGATCAACAACCCCCACAATAATCTAAGTCGGTCCCAATCACGTAAAGCGTTCGCCTTTGAGCTTTGGGTAAGCATCTTCATACCTCTAGTAGCCCCTTCCCTCTCAGATCCACACCAGTTGACATGCATTCATGCATCATAGCAACCATCCAAGTCCCATTTGCACTCCCTGGCCTTACCTCCATGATCTCCCCTACCAATCGAAGACCGAAGGGAGGAGCCACCAAGGAGCTGCAAGCCAAGCGGGGAGCCAGTGGAAGAAGGAGATCAGGGGAGCTCGGCGACGCCAAGGACCAGGAGCACGGCGACGACAAGACAGGAGGACCACCGGCAGGACCACCCACGGTCGACCACCATTCCTACCATTGACCCCAACCCATCTCGCTTTCCACCCGGAGTAAAGCATTTGCATTGAGTCAGAGTTAGTCCATACCATCTTGAGCATGCTTGATGAGGTCATCCGAGCTTGGAGGTTCGGGAAGGAGGTAGGCTCGTGCCATGGCGCCGCGCGAGGCCGAGCCCGGCCGAGCCAAAGCCTCCAAGTCGGTGAGATCGTAGCCGAAGGCGCACCAGAGCGCGCTCGGCCGAGCTGCGGCTGGAGGCGCAGCTGGCGCCAGCCTCGGCCGCGCCGGAGAGGCAGTCGAGAGCCGGAGGCGACGCGAAGCGCGGCGGCGTGGGTCGAGCGAGAGAGGTCGGGCCTGAGCGGCGCAGGAACGGGCGCTGCCGAGGAACCGGATCGGCCGAGTAGGAGGCGCGCTGAAGCAAGAAGGGAGGAAGGGGAATCGGCAGGAAGTGGGAGGCCGAGGAGCCGGAGGAAGAGCGAGCGGCGACACCTTGGAGGTTGAGCAGTGCACTGGAGGCGATTGTTCAATGGGTTGGTTTGCCTCCTGCTGATGCTTCATGGGTACCAATGGATGATTTCAAGCTGTCTTATCCTTCTTTTCAGCTCGAGGACGAGCTGTTTGTCAAGGCGGGAAGAGATGTTATGTGGGGTATTCCATATCAACGTCGCAACACAAGGAGGAAGGATCGGTCGTCAGCTACAGAACATAGAATCAATTAACGGGTTATCTTCAGTTAAAGAATATGTATTCAGGTTTTCTAGACTATCTCTAGTTATCAGTTTCCTTAGCAGATAGGTTACCATAATTCAGATAGGATACGAGTTGTATTCGGACTTTACAGGAGTTGATCTAGCGCTATAAAAAGGGGAGCCTTACTCATTGTATGACAGGCAATAAAATACAATAGTCTTATTCCCCCAAACCCCGATTCCTCTGTTTCCTATCTCCTGCTTGTTGACAACAGAAACTCATCACGGCTCCTGGACGCCACACCGCTCGCTCGAGATTTCCAGCAACGCATCGATATCCCTTGCGATCCCTGGGACATACCATATATGTATTGGTAGGGACTAAGAACTAAACCTATTTCTAACCTGTGACAATGAGGTAAACTCCGTTGCATGTTAATTACCTAAGTATGTACTGCTTCTATCAAAACAAGGCATATAAATGATTGGATTTTTTTTTTGTTTGCTCCTGCTGCTACCTGAGTGTTCTAATATTTGGTAGACAAGCAGATATGTGCCTAAATCATTCATGGTTGTTTTTACTTGATGAGATGGGCCCAACTGGGTCCCTTGATGGAAGCAAAAGTTTGGTAATCAAAGGATAAAAGACAGTTATCGATCAATCTCTCCCCAGTAACATTATTGGCAGTCTGTACATTTTCTAGAAGACCTTATTTACTTCCAATTTGGTCCAGTTTGTACATTTTCACCCTTTCTTGGCATCAAGCAAAAATAAAAGAGGGCTACTATAAATAATTGGCTGACCACATTTCATATTACTTGTAACATCCCAATTTTCAGAGCCTTAAAAATCTTTTAAATAGTTAGTAGGAGAAAATTCACCATTTGAATTTTATTTGAATTTAATTTCAAAAGCTTAATATTGGACTTTACAATCAAAAACATTTAATGTGAATAATCCCAACATGAACATTAGTCAAAACTATTTTATTTGGGTTCTATGTGCTCAGATATATTTTCTAGATTTTTCTAGAATTTTTCTGAGTTCATTTGCTATTTTCTATTGCCTATTTGAATTTTCTGTATTTTCTAAAATGAAAACCTATTTAAAACCTCAGATTAGTGCTTGGGCGAAATCCACTCACCGCCCATTTCCTTTCCGCCTCACCACTTCCGCCGCAGCCCGCACCGCCTCTCTCCTCACATGGGCAGCGTGCCCCACCCGCCACCGCAGCCATGCCGCTGGTGCGACGCGGTGCGCCCGAGCCACTCCCGCTGCCTTGTGGGTCCCGCACGCCACGTCCTCGTCGTCTTCCTCTCGGACTCGAGAGTCCGTGTCCGAGCCGGGTGGTGCCGCCGTGCCGCCCGCGGACTCGTCGCTTCCGGGCACTATTTAACGCCGCGCTGCGCCGAATCTCCGCACCGCCCCTCTCCTCCAAAACCCTAGAACCCCATCGTAGATCGCGCCGCCACCGGAAGGATTTGGCCGAGGAAGTCCACCGCCGCCGAAGCCTTTCTCGACGTCGGGAGCCGCCGGTGGTGAGCCTTCGCCCTCGCCGTCACCAGTCCTGAGGTCGCCGCCGCATGGCCTTCACGATGCGCGCCTCATCATCCTCGAGGGAGCCCCGCATCGCCTCGTCGCCGTTCAACCGAGCCGCTCCGCCGCCAATCTCGAGCGCCGTCGCGATTTGATCACCGCCGGTAGCGTCCGACCGTGTCGCCAGATTCGCGAGGGTGTGAGGAGCCCGATGCTACCCTCCGTTGCCGCCGCCGTGGTCGGAGTCGCCGTTGTCGTACGCGGCCGACAAGAACTCGCCGGCGATGCCACCGTGTTCCGCCAGCTTAGCTGCCGCGTCAGTCCTGTCGCCCTCGTGTCGCCGCGTGGAGCCCAGTCAGCACCTACGTGGGTGCACGGTGGTGATCCACCGGACCCCGAACCCAAGGCTCGGTAGACTTTGTCCATCGTGAGCCGAGGCACTGACGGGTGGGACCCACCTGTCAGATCCACAGTCACCCCGTCCGAACGTTTCACGCTGACGTCCGTTGCGCAATAAATCTGATTTTTCCTTTAGGAAAATAATTCAGTAAATTCATAAAATCTGATTTTCAGCATTTTATGTAATTTCAATCTTCCAAAGGCCATAACTTTTGCATCCTAACTCCGATTGAGCCCATTCAAATTTCTAAATTTGTCTAAATTCAAGATCTAGCTATCTGAGATTTTTATTTAATTTTTGGAGTTTGTTTTGCCTCTGTTATTTATTTGTTTTGGTTGGTTTTGCTTGCTTGTGCGTGAGCGTCGATACTTCGGGAGTTTTCGTCGAAGAAGGCTTCAACCAAGTTCAAGACCAGTACATAGACCTTTTCCAAGGCAAGTCATACCTTTGATCATCTTGAACCCAAATTTTACAATTACTTGTTTCAAAGTACTGCATTCTATTTTAATTATTTATTTAAATGCTTTGGGTATAGTTATTATCCCAATTGTTATCACACCTTGGCCTTGTATGTCATAATTCCTTGTCACCCTAGATTGGTTTAGTTGGTAATATTGTAGCACCAACGTGGGTTGGTTAGACGCGAGTACAATTGCTTAGCCATGCTACGAATCATCATCTCATGTGAGTCGCAAATATTAAATATGACTAAGTGACTATGGAACTTTGTGTAAAACTGTGTGCTATGTGTTATTACTTCGTGATGGCATGTGTGCACTAAAACCAACTGGGTGGTAAAGGATTTGACCGAGGCAAGTGGTGGAGACGTGTGACATGGTGGACTATGTGATGGGTATGATAATCTGTGTGGCTTAGTTAGAATATGGAAGTATTGCCTTGGTCAATTAAGGACTTAACTTTGTGCGCCATTGAACCGAGCCTCATCATGCGACCACATGCACGGTATGGGACGGGCCTAACTTAGTAAGTTATGGATTCTCGGCATTGATGTTCGGTGGTAGGTTAGGCTTTGTGATAGGGTGGAGGTGTGACTACTTGGTGGTTGCATCACGGAGGATTCGCCGTCCCCCGCCCAACGGTGTGTGTTATGCATGGGCTATGTGATATGTATAACGGTTTGTAAGCACACTGGGAATGTCAATGTTGGAGATGAAGTTTCCGAACTGTTTTGTTATGATTGGTGCTAGCTACACTGGTTATATCGTGTGGGTAAAGTGTACAACCTCTGCAGAGTGTTAAACAATCTATTCGAATAGCCGCGTCCGCGGTCATGGACATGCTCGGTGATTTCACATAAGGGGTAGTTTTCATAAAATGTGGGAATGGGAGCTGTGTGATCTCAATCATATGGCTATGTAAAATAATCTGTTTAGCTGTGTGTCTTTGTGAAAACCACTGTTAAATTAGTATTGTCTATTTGTTTTGAATTATGCTTTTAATCTATTATTCGTATTCAATTGTAAATGTCGCTTTTATGCAAAAGAACCACAGAAACCTTTTCTTTGGAATAAGCCTGCATCTATACATTGCATTCTGTGGTATGATTTGCGAGTACGGTTGTGTACTCACGCTTGTTGTAAAACTTGCGCCCAAACCTACAGAAGAGGAGGAGTCTACGCCTGCTTTTGAGGAGGAGTTCGTTGAAGGCTGATCGTTCGTTAAGGTCTGGATCCCAGTTGGTTGCCTGTGGTGAATTGGTGGGATCTACGCTGGAGTTTTTCCGTTCCGCTGCTGCTTTATTTCCTGTTAGCCTTGCGTGGCTTAATAAGTGTAAACTCGACCGTAAGGTCAAAACCCTTATTTGTTATTCAAACTAATCGTTTACTTTATCTATCGCTTGTGTGGATCGATATTTACCTGTGTTAACCCTGTGTGCACTAGCGTGATCCTGGACTAGTGCAGTTTACACAGAGGGTTCCAGAATCGTAATTCTGGGTCCCGACATTACTTGTCATATTCCATATTCCATTTCCATGTTTGTAAAACTGAGTTACGAAGATTACCCTGCTCAGTTTAGTATTTCTCTATGTGCTATGAAATAGAGCAGGGAGTAATGCACATTTGCTTTCTCCGTAGATAATTCTCAGAAATCTGTTTGTCCATATATGAAACATGCAGAGTTACATGTCGTAGTCAAATTCTAGTCTTTGGAATTAGATTCAAATGCTACTCCTAAGATTCAGCATATCTGAAACATAGTGCATATATTATTACTATTATAAAAGAAGAACTTGGTGGTAATGTGAGTCTGTCATCTACCACCTTCTTCTCATCTCTTAAGTTGGTAGGATCTTTGTGGATAAATATGTGTATATATGTATAAATTACTTGAATGATCTTGTGTGGATAACTAAATTATCTATTCTTGTGGCTTGAGATAAGATGATATGCGGCTTTGTTTATTAGATGCAAATTATGTATGAAACTTTCATTTGTAGGATAATTACCTCATGGATATTGGTTTTTTAAGTTAATTACTTATATTATGTTTATTTGAAAACCGTTTGCAACGCACCGGCACCTAGCTAGTATATAAATGTATTCAAGTTTCAGTAGCTTGGGTGGTCGTCTTTTCTGAACTTGCCAGCCGCAGACAATAACAATACATTTTTTGTTGTGTTGTAGCTAGCTGCAGATTTTTAGTTGTACTAGCTGCGTGTATACTAATTAGATCTTGGCTCTAGCATTTCGTTAATTTGCCTCCCAGCCTACCGACAAACTCAACTTGTGGTTCTGTATGAACTAAGCCATTCAGAGTATTGGGATACATGCTCATTCTGTATGCTCTATTATTTCAGAGCTTTGATCACATCAAGTAGACTTAGTAGTAGTAAGAAAGTCCTTCCAGATGGAGTGAGACCTAGATGGCCTGAAAGAAAACTAGGAAACTAATGATTACAGAACTCTTTGAGCAGCTGGATAATGAAGAACATGGTAAGCAAATATGTATTTCATACATTTTACAGAGACGTGAATGGTAAGCTTTGTAAATATGCACTAGATTGAGAACTAGTTTGCTCCTTTCTCTACATAACTATGTTTTCGTTCTTGTGCGTAACGTCCAATATTTTGTGAGAATTCTTGTATGCAGCTCATTGAATACCAAGGAAAGATGATGTTTGAGTAAGATATAAAGGAATCAAACAACATATATTTAGTCTCGCAAAAAATATATATTTAGTTTTCATCTACAAATACTTAAGACTATACCATGCATGAGATTTATGGGGATTTACGAATGCTCACTAGACACACTTATGTTTTTGTGGACCTTTCATTGTTGTGTGTGATGATTTATATGTAAATTTGTAGGCCTTTGATTGATGTAGACTATTGGTGCAAACGTGTGTATCTGGGGCTGAACATGGATTAGCTCTTATAGCTGGAAACAACTAAATTAGTGTGATTTTATTGTATTTGTTTTTTAAAAGATATTCGCGTCCTCACGAATCCGCGTCACGCTCTTCACTGTAATGTCTCACGGTTAACCGTCAGGAAATAATATATATATTCTGACGGTTTTCTCACGGTTAGCCGTCAGGAAATAATATATATTTCCTGACGGTTTTAAACCGTCGTGAAAGGTCCCGATTCTGGTCGTTGCATATGGACACGGCTGCGGTGATCGAGTGGCTGTGATAACTAGTATCAGAAATTTTCTCTCCTTATTTACTTGATTAAGACATGACATGAATGCAACAAACGTTCATTGCACTATTCAAGGATTGCGATGCCCCAGCGATTCCATACAATCAACTGTTCATCTACATCAATCTGCACCCGGCAGTTGTACTGCTACACTAGCTTTCATGCATGGACCTAGCTAGACAAGCCCTCCTTAACCCCTGCACATCATTGTATTAATTGAATCATCAGTCCAAGACTCCAAGTGTAATACCTGTCATCAGTCATCAAGTCACCAGTGATAAGTATAAGAAATACAGTTAAGGAATCACCCTCAAGTTGTATCAATGGTTGGGTCATTGCTCCTGTGCTAGTAATAGAAAAAGTGCAAAGTGTTATCATCTAGAAGTGGCATCTTTTGAGCTATTGCCTTCCCCATAACTTTTGCAGAGGCTTCCCCATATATGCTCATAAAAATAACGCTGAATAATTTTATTTTTAATGTTTTAGTTGAGTAGATATATAAGAGAAGCAAATAATTAATGAATAAGACATGGTATGTGCATCCAACTATATATATGTCTCCAAAAAAGGGGATAAGAAAAGAAAAATGCATCAAACTAATACAAGTGTCAAAATATTAAAATAGGAAAAAATAATATTATATTATTTTCAAAGAAAACGATGGGGCACAAGAGAACAAGAGATGGTATTACTGTTTGGCCATGGATTGCTGTCACCTAACAACCCTTTTTCTAAGAGGGAGCAGAATCATCGATGGACGCATGCTTCTCAGTTGTTAGATCGACGGAGGTTAGCATTTCCCAACCGGATGTTTCCTTCGTTGAAACTCGTAAGCCATACATACAAAACTAGCCTAGCTAGCTTGACACTAGCACTACCGGACTCAGTCACTTTGCCGAGTGCCTCCGGCACTAGGCAAAGGCCCCTTTGCACTCGGCAAAGGCTTTGCCGAGTGCGACACTCGGCAAAGAGCACTCGGAAAAAAATTAATCGGCAAAACATCCTTTGCCGAGTGTATTTTTTCGGGCACTCGGTAAAGGCTTTACCGAGTGTCGAGTCAGCACTCGGCAAAGAAAAGGCCCGATTCTGGCGCCGCCCCGTTGACGCCGCATCGAGTGCCAACCCGAGGCACTCGGCAAAGATTTTTTTTTGAAAATGTCTTTGCCGAGTGTCGGAATTATGGCACTCGGCAAAGTTTTGGAAAAAAAAAATTGAAAATCCTTTGCCGAGTGCCTTGGCCATGGCACTCGGCAAAGTTTAATTTTTTTTAAAATCCTTTGCCGAGTGTCATGGTCATGGCACTCGGCAAAGTTTTAATTTTTTTAAAAAAATTCTTTGCCGAGTGCGATGGTCTTGGCACTCGCAAACTTGTTAAAATTTTTTGAAACTTCTTTGCCGAGTGCGCAGGTTTGGCACTCGGCAAAGTTTTAGTTTTTTTAAAATTCTTTGCCGAGTGCCATGGTCATGGCACTCGGCAAAGCCGAAAAGCGGGATTTTGAGGTGCCCATTCCCAGCTTTGCCGAGTGCCATGACCATGGCACTCGACAAAGGACCTATTTGCCGTGTGTTGCACTCGGCAAAGTGACCTAAAGCTGCGTTTTTATTTGTTTTTACATTCCATCACGACAAACAAATCCATCCAAACATATATCGGATCCAACACATATATATCACATCCATCACATATATATCTCATCCATCACATATATATCACATCCATCACATATATATCTCATCCATCACATATTTATCACATCCATCACATATATAACAATAAGTGCTCAAGTCCATCCAAACAAATCCACAAGTTCATAACAATCGACAAGTGCATCATAAGTATATCACAAGTCCATCACCAAGTGAACAACAAATGAAAATACAACTACCATTCATCTCGAAGGTGGCCATCGCGATCGTGGTGAAGGAAAAGCTCCATCATTCGAGGCGCATGAGGTGGATTATTCGAACCCGCCGATTGAGGTGCATAAAGGAGAAGAGATTGCATGTGAGACAAGATTACATTAGATACCTAATCTAGGAAGGTAGAGGTCATACAAGCAAAGCACAAGCGAAAGCAAATAACTTTCATACTCACGAGTAGTAGTGCATTGCGGGACGCGAGGCGGAGGTTGAGCCAACGACCCACGGCATAGCAAGCCCGTATGTTGCCCAAGACCTTGTAGGAACTCCATCATGTCCGCCGACCTCTGCGTCTGGGCTGCCGCTCGGCCGCGGTCTCGGTGGGCCGACATCCTCTCGCCGCTCGGCCTCGCCTCGACGTTGCCTCATTTCTTGTTCCACCGCCCGCAATATTTTACTCCAATGTTTCATAATGCAAAGCTAATAAAGGTGTGTAAAGATCAATGTACGACGAGTAAAACATGAATAACCTCGAAAGCGTCGACCCGTCTTTGTCTGTGATGCTGCCGCGGGCGTATGGTCGGCTCTCGCTCGTGCTCGTGCTCGGATGCGGGAGAGAGATGGAGTAGAGGCCGTGTCGATGAGGCCGTCGCCAAGCCGTAACCGCCCATGCTTCTTGCCTTGTCCCACCCTCATGGCGATCTCTCCATCAAAGTCACGGGTGCTCGGATCATGGTCCGCCCATGGACCGACCTTGCCGCCGGCGTGTACTCACCGATGCGGGTGTGGGCGCTCGGGTTCGTGTACGCCTCGGCGGGTCCTCGAGTTGAAGGAGACGTCGGACGTCGCCTTGCCCTTGTGGGCCATACACCATGCACGGAAGTCCGAGCAAGGTGGGCACTATGTGACGCCGTGCGAGAAAGACAAACAAGATAATTAGAAATCGTGCGAATTGAGCGTCACAATAGATAAATGAATTCGTGTACCCATGCTTGTTTGTATGCGGAGAGGTCGCGGCTGCCTTGATGGTGTCTTTGGACCTTGCATCATCAAGCGCGGTCCGGGCATCACGTGCATCCGGAGATACTCCTCCGTGAACCACTTGTCCACGATCATCGCCGACTCGGGATACGATTGGCACCACGGGGAATCATCTACACGTCATCAAGTATTTGACATATAAGAAGATCAAATTAAGCGTGCTTAATCTCAAAACGAATCAATATTAATGTTCTTCATCTACCTCAAAGTCTGCTCCGGGTCGGCGTCATGTTTCTTGCGTCTTTCTTGGTGACCTTCTCTCCAAGCTTCGACCCGTGGTAGGTTACGATGGCCTGGATGCGCACCTCGTGATGCATGTCGGTGATGAGTTTTTTAGAGGCTTTGGTAGCCACCTGGTCCGCCCTGGCCTCAAATCCCTCATCGCATCTCGAAATAAGTGCGCATACAAACGCGATGTATCCATTCATTATTTCAAGAAAAGTCCAATGAATGCGATGTATTGAGCAATGTTGTGCGAGGAGACTTACCCAAAACTCCGCCTTCACCGCGCGCCTTGTTGGGGTACTCGCGATCGGGGCCGGCGGCGTAGTGGTCAAGCGAGTAGGCGGCTCCGCCTTCCGGCGTGCGTGACAATGCGGGGTAGTGTTGCCTGCACAGAAGACCCAGGATGCCATTGGGGGAGCGTGCGCCACCACCTACACACACACACACACACAAATATATGAATTATTATGGACGGAAATTCAGAAAAAATAATAATTGGATCTAAAAAAGATCAGCAATCGATTAATGTGGTGGTTTCGATCCTTTTATCTGCACAGGAATATATGTGCACGTGCACACAGTATGGCGCATAAGTAATAAGCAAGAAAGTGAAATGCAACTTCTCTCTCACTCTCTCGATCGTGTCATTTTTCTGATGTTGAATGCATGCGGGCTAGTTTGCATATAAATAAAACGATCATGATCATTTCAATTGATACTTAACGTGAGAAGAAACAGTATTCACTCTCACATCGCCTAGCTACCCAACCGAACGAAGCTGAGATCGATCTTGTTACACACTTAATTGGTAAAATGGTCGCATGACCAATCGATCCATCGATCACGTACGTCTGTATTAAGCTATACCTACTTCATCTATAAATACCACCTACCAAAAGAATCTTAAGCTTAACTACCTACAGCTAGCTCACACAACAAAGCTAGCCAGCTCCAAGGACAAAACCAATAAATCATGGCCAAGCTCCCCACTGTCCTCGCCGCCAAGCTCCCCACAAATCCCTCCAGGGCCGTGAGTGACCAAGCTCACTCAAATTAACCATGCATATACAAATGTTCATTTCATTTCTGTTCGTCGTCGATATCCACGCAACGATATTTTTGTAAACCTTGCCGTACGTCGTCGTTGGTATAACATGGCATAACAACCACTGATCGGAATGCATGCATGTATGAGCGTGCGACTACGAGGTGAACGGGCAGGTACCCTTGCAAGCGGGAGATGAGCGTGACGGTGAGGACTTCTTCTTCGGCGGCGGGGGAGGGAGATGAAGGAGAGGAGCATGAGCATTAGGAAGGGGAAGAATGCTCACCGAGTGGTCCGTGGAGGCGGAGGAGCTCCGAGAAGGCCGACGGCGTGGGTGAGAGCAGCAGAGAAGGCTCGCGGTGGCGGCCTAGGGTGGCGGAAGGCGGCGGCGGCGAGGCGGCGGGCGCGGCAGGCGTGGCAGTGGGCGGCGGCAGTGGCGCGCGGCGCGGGTAGCGAAGGGGCGAGCGTGGCGCGGCCTTGGCGGCGCGGCGGCGGCGGCCAGCGGCGCGCGCGGCGCGGCGGCGCAGTGGCGGCGGCGGCGGCGGCGCTTGTGGCGGCTTGGCGCGGCGCGCGGCGGCGCGGCGAGCGGCGGCGCGGCGCGGCGCGCGGCGGCGCGCGGCGCGCGCGGCGGCGGCGGCGGCGCGCGGCGGGCGCGGCGCGGCGGCGGCGGCGGCGGCGGCGCGGCGGTGATTTTGGGTGTGTGCGTGTGTGCGTGTGTGCGGGTGCGTGCGTGCCAACAAAAACTGTTAAGTGTCGAAGGTTTGCCGAGTGCCCGAGATCTGGCACTCGGCAAACATTTTTTAAATTTATTTTTTATTTTCTTTGCCGAGTGCCCTAGATCTGGCACTCGGTAAAGAGTTTTTTTTTTTTTTTAATTATTTTTTTATTTTTTTTTAAAATTTTCTTTGCCGAGTGCCCCAGATATGGCACTCGGCAAAGAGGGGTTTTTTTATTTTTTTTAATTGTTTTTTAATTATTTTTAATTTCTTTGCCGAGTGCCCGATTTATGGCACTCGGCAAAGAGGAATTTTTTCACATTTTTTTTTTAAAATTTTTTTCCCTCTCCAATTTTTTTTTTAAAAAACAACAGGACCTTCCCCGTCTTTGCCGAGTGTCGGCTGTGTGGCACTCGGCAAAGACCCACTCTTAAGAGTAGTGCCACGGCACTCTCAAAAATTTTTATTTTTATTTTGGCCTCCAAATTTTTTTGACCTACTACTGATGTCGGGTACTCTATGTTAGGATTTGGTACATTTTTGTGGCTCTTTGTTATACTTAGTTAATTTATTTCATTTACTAGAATTATTTGGAAAATGCAAATTTGAGCTACGATGCATCGAATAATGGAATTTTATGATTCAAAAATGATAGTCATGTTATTATTGTAGTGTGAGGCGTATCGAGAGCGGACCGAAATTTGGACATCTTGTTGTGAAACATGGCGAAGTGAACTGCGGGCGAAGTGTTTTTAAATTATATAAAAGCAAACAACGTCAGAAAATTATGAAACTTCGTGGAGATGTCATGATATCATATGTGGAGGCTGTGATAAAAATTTGAGGCGGTTTCGTGCGTTGTCACGTCGATGCTTTCAAACCGAGGACATCTCGGTGGGATATATGCATTGTCTTGGAGATGTCCTGGTTTGAAAGCATAAATGCGTGACAGCGTGCAGCTAAACCGTCTCAAATTTTTATCACAGCCTCCACATATGATATCATGACATCTCCACGAGTTTCATAATTTCGGACGTTGTTTGCTTTTATATAATTTAAAAACACTTCGCCCGCAAGTTCACGATCATGTTTAAATCAACAAGATGTCCGAAATTTCGGTCCGTTCTCGATACGACCTCACACTACGATCAATAACATGACTATCATTTTTGAATCATAAAATTCCATTATTCGATGCATCGCGATTCAAATTTGCATTTTCCAAATAATTCTAGTAAATGAAATAAATTAACTAAGTATAACAAAGAGCCACAAAAATGTACCAAATCTAACATAGAGTACTGACATGTAGTAGGGTGCAAAAAAATTTGGAGGCCAAAATAAAAATAAAAAATTCTTTGTTGAAGTGCGGTCACGCACTCGGCAAAGTGGTCTTTGCCGAGTGTCGTATGTGTGACACTCGGCAAAGATTTATTTTGCCGAGTGCCAAGCGGCGGCGCTCGGCAAAATTTGGCGTCGGCGGGAACCGTTACCTCGATCGCCTTTGCCGAGTGCCCCTTTGCGAGTGCCCGGCACTCGGCAAAGGTTGAATGTACCGAGTGTTAATCTTTGCCGAGTGCATGGCACTCGGCAAAGAGGGCTTTGCCGAGTGTAGTTCTTTGCCGAGTGTCGCACTCGGCAAAATAGCTCTTTGCCGAGTGCCCGATATTTGGCACTCGGCAAAGATTTTTGCACTCGGCAAAGGGGCTGTGTCCGGTAGTGTAGCAGATTAAGTTGCCATGCATGCATGCAGCTCATCTGATAGTCATTACCTCATTAATTAATTGATGGCATATACTATATCCTGTGTCTCGATATTTTCTATCCTCACGTACTAAAATGTTTTTGCCATAATTGTTCAGGAAATTAACTCGAATGGATCGATCCATGCATGGCCTGGATCGTACTGGTCAGTTGGGTCTCCGGTCAATACATATATAGGTAACCCATATAGGTAGATAACAACCTCTGTCGCCTCCCCGCTCTACCTGAGACTGACGAGGACATCGCAAGTATACACATGACCGATCTAGATCCGATCGAACGCGGGACGGAGGAAGAAGACGACGGGCGCCAGCTCTGCAACAAGCAGCGGCGGAGATCGAGCTCGTCAAGCAACGACAGACGGAGTAAAACATACGAGCATCACGCGCACGATGATTGATCGAAGCATCGAGGCAGGTAGCAAGGCTTCTGCTACATGCGGGAACCATCTTTTGGTACTGTAGTGGTAGAGCTGTGGATGTATGATTTCGCTTAACAGAGTTTAAATTCTGATATCCACCTATTATGTATATGAGAGTGCGTTTCAGTAAGAATTTTATGAGATGATTGATTTATCCCTACTCTCTGTCTATCTAGGCGTGCGGTAAAGAAGCACACTCGCCTGTGTGTTTGGTGTGCGTGCCCTAATGGAAAAAAACTGCTGCCGCATGCACGCCACTAGCTAGCTGTTGGGTTGGTTAGGGCGACAGCAAACGTCATAGTACTTAGACCATCGATCAGATTGGTGAAACCGTGTTGCGTGCTAGCTAACTGATCGCCCTGCCGACGTCCTTGCATGGCTTATTGGCTTGGATCCATTCCGTTCGTGTCCTGTGCTAGCCGCCCATTTACTACGTAGTTAACCTAACCACCAGTTTGTCTCTTCCTGCGTGCGCTCATGATTAACAAACTAGCTCGAGGGGCGGACGATTAGCTAGCTCGCCGCTTCTAGAACGCATCTTGTTGAAAAGACACGGCTACACATTCTTCTTGTGTAACAGTGATCGATTGCATTAATAAAACGCTGTACTGCAATATTGAAATGTGCTCGTGGAAGACACACCGCGCGCCACAGGACCGGCCGCTTCGATCGGTAGTTAGATGGGGAAGTAATCGCGGAATTAGCGAATATCTTAGAATAATTCAGAAATTCCTAAAATACACTGGTAACAATACCAGAGACAGATGTCATCTAGGCTAATCAGTTTGAAATATGGTTCTGAGTTTTTAAAAAATGATCACCTCACAAGTTGAAGCTATATAATTTGTCCTTGGATCGTAGCCGAAAGGGTAAATTAATTATTTTTTAATCTGAGGGAGAATCTATTCTCTTGTGTAATAGAATCCTAGGCTCCTAGCTATGTTGGTAAATAAAAGAAAACCAAAAACAGATTTCAACTCGGGTGGCTGGAAAGAGTAGTAGGTACCGGGGGCATGACAGAGTGGGTATGTGGAAGTACCGTTCGAGTTAGTTAAGTACCCAGATCTTGTGATGACATCTCATATAAAAACAGTGTCACCATAAGTCTATAATAGGTACGACCTGACTAGTTAATTTGTTTGCCTTAGTGTTGCTTTCGTCGTCCCGCTCATGTAGCATTTATTATAGTCTTAGTGAACAACCACTCCAGGGTGGAGCGGCTATAATACATTAGAAAACCACTACGGCGCAAAAGGGGGCTACGGGGAGTGGCATGCACTACGGTCTTAGCTGACAACCACCCGGAGGAGCGGAGTCCAAATGGTGGCGCGACTGTATTACATTAGGAAACCACCTCTGTAGCGAAACCTAGCGGATGAGGTTATATTGGGTAGAGCATTGTAAAGACCTTGTGATAATTAACTTAGTCGTACACTTATAGAAGTGTGTCGGGAACATTGTGAGTTGATTGTCTCTTGTGGGTAAAGTGTACGAACTCTGCTGAGTAAGAAATCTATCTAGATAGTCGTGCTCATGATCCAGAACTTGCTTGAAGTAGTTTTAATTTTTATAAAATAATTTGTGGGTGGAATGAAAAGATGAGTTGTAATACAAAGATTTGAGATGGCCTGGTCGAGGACCAGTGAGAAGTACGGGATGTGACCCGAGAAAGAATATGAGCATTGGGTGGATAGAGTCACTCAATAGTATAGGAGGCTGGAACCACTACTACACAAAGGTTAATACTGGACGTCTCATCATAGACGGTTGACTAAGACTGTAAGGATCTCGGATTATTGGAATTTATGTCAAATTAAAAATTACACTAAAAGTATAATTAATAATTAAGAACATTTCAGTCCTTAATTAAAAATCATACTAGAAGTATAAATTAAACAAGGTATAAATCCAACATTCAGGTTCCCGGATATATGTCTTACAATGGTTGCCAGGATCAGTGACCATTGCACATATATCCTTAAACAACATTGCATCACACATACAAGACATACATTTACATAATTAAACATAGGTTGATACAATTCGGTTTCATTCTACAATATAACTGACTTTAGTCACAACAAAGATTTAGCAGCGGAAACAAAACTAAACAGCAAAAACCACCAATAGTCCCATCACCCGCAGGCTATTGCGTAGAGATTAGAAATAGCTTCACTCGTTAGCGTCACCCTGATCGGCGCTAACGGGCATCTCATACAGATAACCATCCTCACTTGCAACAAGAGGTTATAGCACCTGAGTACGGAAGGTACTCTGCAAGACTTACACAAACTATAAAAAGAAAGTGTTTGATAGAACCTATACAATGAAATAGAATTTGTACATGCATAAGGTTAACAACAGGAAGGTTGTATGGTTGCAATTTTTGCATAAAGCAATACCTTTAACCCTACACATGCTAGGTATTAGTAAAGCAACTTTAAAATCCAAGTTGGACTCAAAACAGCAATTGGAAAGAGAGCATAATGATAAACTGTAACTAATATCAAGTGGCTGCCACCACCAACAAAACAAAATTTGCCTGAGTAACCCTCAAACCGAACTATACCCAACCAAAAGTTGTGCCTCAAAAATCTATACAAAGATCTATTCAACTCAAGCATTGTCCATAACCGTGGACACGGCTATTCGAATAGTTTTAATACCCTGCAGGGGTGTACATCTTTACCCACACGACTTAGTTAGCCTGTAGCCTCCGGAACAATAGCACACTGCCTTTGGTATGCCGACTGGGTAAACCAAGATTTGGTATTTTTCAACAAGTTGATACTATTGAGTTGGACTACACATGCGTGACTGATCCCACTCAGTACAAGTATCTGATAGCACCTGCTAAGCGAGGCACGTAAGTTGTGTCAGGAATGCCGACCCAATTGACAGAAAGTAATGTTGTGCTCCCTTGCACCTATATAATTGCAATCAGATTCCTTAAGGTACATACATGTGATGGAACACATGTATGGCCTCACCCTACTAAGAACACATGATACTGATATAAAACACATATGACATATGATACGGCCCGAAGACTTAAGCATATATGTCATATGAGATCAATACATCTGTCTTTACTCCTCTGTTTTCCAAGTCAATAGCATTAACCCTTTACTTAACCAAACAGCACCCATACGCCGCGTGTGGAAGTACGTTGGGGCTTGAATCGTCAAGTCAATTTGTTCAGTCCTTAATCAATCCAGACAAGACAACCATATTTCCCAACTCTCGTGCACTAAGGCACCATCACTAGCATCCACTTGTCCAGATTTAAAATCAGTTTATCAACTAAGTTGGGTTTCATTTCAGTTTAAAAGACTGAACAAAGAATCAGAAGAATTGGAAATTCATTTATTGTCCCCAAGTCTGACAAGATAAGCTTGTCAAACACTAACATTCTACAGACTGCATGGCTAAGCCACTTCTGAAATTAAGTGTTGTAGTATATAACACTACTCTAAGTTTGAGTGTATGGTCAGATTTAAGGTAAGCCACAAATGTTAGGTTATAACTAGCTACTAACAGATCAGAATTACCTTTTAGGAAATTATCATGCAACAGTTATCACTGTATTTTGGAAATCTACATTACAAAAGTGTGGGATCAACATGGTGCAGGGAGGATGCTTGCCTTGATAATAGTAAACCTCTTGTTTAGGTTCTTGTTGCTCAATTACAGATTCAATCACTTTAGAAGAACCAGAATCTAAAAGAAGCAAATAAAAATTCAATGAACAACAGGAAAATGGCAGAGAGCAAAGTATAGAAAAAGAATGCATGATCAATGTCTTAATGCATACTTACAACATGTTTAAGTTATATCTAACTTAATTAAAGACAATGCACCATGATTAATATCTAATGATACTAATTATCCAGATTAGGGTTTGACTTAAAACTACAGTTTCAAATTTTAGAAAAACTGAACATGACAAATTGTAAAAGAATTGCTTATTGATCTATGTATACACAAGTAAACTACTTTGCTTAAGCTTAGAGTATTCTTAACTAATACAGTGACCTATCTCATCATTTAATATCACTAAGAGACAAGAATTAAGGACTGAGAAGCTTGCTGTGCATGTTGTCGACTGCCCGGCAACAACACAACAAAGATGGAAATTGAAATCTTAGGCTGATTTGGAAATGCACTAAGCAAAAGAAGTTTGCTTAAGCTAAAGCTAATCTTAAGAAAAGATATTAACCTAACATCACCCTTGTTAGCATTAAACCACAAAGATTTACAGAAGAGGTTGAGCTACAGCTATTGTCGGTTTAACCGACAACCATACAACAGAGAAATGGATTTGCCATTAAGTTGATTTAGAAGCATCATAAGTAAAAGAAATTGTTGCTCATGATACTAGGGTTTAGTATAGACCTATTTAAGCTGAAAGGATGGCAAGAGAAACCCTAGAGCTTGAAAACGACATGAAAGACCGAAAAGTTATAAAAGTAGCTTTTCAGTTTAGAGATGATTTGAGTATTACATGCACAAGTGAGTGCTTCAATGAGTTATTTGGGATCACAAAGAAGCTTAAGATGGAAAGAATGGAGGTCATAGCTCACCAGTCGGAGTTGGAGAAGAGGAAGTCTAGATTTCGGCCGACAATAGGAAAAGTTCGAAAACCAGATCACTTGTCTGAACAAGAATAAAAATAATGGCAGGATTGAGCTATATGGATCATAATACATGATCTTTACACGAAAAAATGAAGCATGCCTCACCGGAGCAAGAAATCACCACGGTGGGCTCCAACCGGCTCGGTTCAACAGAGAGCAAGATCACGGGCTCCACCTACAAATGATGCCCGAAACTCTCATTACAAGATCAGTTATGCATAGATAGAGATGAACAAGAAATGAGAGCAAGAAAGCTTCACTAGAAAGGAAGAAAGAAGGTCAACAATGGCAATGAGCCAAAAAGCTAGGGTTTATATAGAGTTTGAACCTCTAGAGTAAATGGGAACTCTCCAGAGATGATGCGGTGGCAATTTAGTGCCAGGTGTCAAGGAAAGATTTTCCAAAATCACGGTGCGACACCACCTCTCCGGCAACGAAGTCGGCGGCGATGTACAGGCGCGAGGAGGAAGAGAGATGTGCCGCTGACTGGTGGGGCTCCGCTGTCAGCCGCATCAAAACACAACAACGTAGCTCCAACGAAAACCAGCTGTCCGATTAGAAATGGACGGTGGCGATAAAATGAACAAAATGAGACTGAACCGTTATCTTTTATGTGGGACGTACGATATGTATCCAACGACCAGACCAAATCCGGACTTATACGCACGCGATTTGAAAGGGCACCATAGGATTAAAATCCGACGGTCACCAACATTTGCGCGCCTTTAAGTTCAAAAAGAAAAGTGCGACACAGTTGGTTTTAAAATCAACGGTGGAGATCAATTGGGTGTCTGGGTGGTCCGAACGTCACCGCCCTCTTGATCGCCCGATTTAGATCCAAGGGCTCAGATTCAATGTGACGTTCGGGTGACCCGAACGGCCCACTAGATCTGGCCCGTTTATTGAGAATCTAACGGCTCACGCTTATTTTGACCTTTACCATAAAAAATGGTACAACCTAATAAGTGCGTGTCACACGATTTAGATCCTACGACCAGAATTGAATGGCTTTACGGGATGGCCCGAACGGCTCAATGAATCCAGCCCGTTCGCTTGGAAATCAACGGCTCCAAATTGGAGACACGTTTAGGATTTGAATCAAGATCGGAGGCTGTTGAATAAAGATCCGACGGTGGAAATTGCACGGAGTACGTGGATAGCCCACACGGCTCCGCAAATCTCGGCCGTTCATCTAGGAATCGACGGCTCGCGTTCGCTGGAGGTTTGGGCACGTGCGCGAACGTGTCGGGTGCGGCCGGTTTAGACCTAAACCCATATGGCTCGGTCGCTACAGTACAAACCGACTCGGGTTAGGCTGACAGAGTTGACTAAATCATTTTAAAGCTCCAAAAGTTTGACTGGGGCTTTAAAAAATAGTAAATAAATTTATAAAATTCTAAAATTTTGCAATGATGCTACTGGGATCATATATGTCCCAAATAAAATTTAAAACCCACTATCTCACTTTTAAAAATGTATAAATAATTACATTAACCCGAATAGGTTTATTTAAAGTCAAATATTTTTCTCTAGGTCAAAATAATTTCTAAAAATTCAACAAAAATTATTCTTGGCCCAGATAATTCATCTAGTTTTTAATAAAAATACTTCCAGTCATAATACCAACATTGACTGGTATTTTCCTTTGAAGCTTAGAACAAATTTGAATATTGGCTGGAAAAGAGAGGTTTTAGATTGTAACACACATCCAAATTTCAAAAATGAACAGTGATGTTATGAACAACATCTCATTACTGTTCATAAAGCATCTTATTACTGTTCCTTAAAACTGGGGTTGTTACAAAGACCGTTAGTATTAAATACAATCACAAATGGTTTTAGTTTCGAGACAGTTTGTGTTATTGACTACACTAAAAATCATCTGTGAAGAGATAATATCATAGACAGTTCATTTTTTAAACCATAGAGGTAAAACAAACCGTTTGTAATATTACTAAATATCACAGCCGGTTTTTTCTTAAAACCGTTTGTGATACGTCCTGTGCCATTTTGCTCGCTTACTCGACTCCTCATTTCTCTGTGTTTTCTTCTTCATCTCTAGCGCTACGGTAGCCGCGGGAGATCTCCAAGCCCGGTGAGCCCCTCGCCACTCGTGCCCGATTTAAGTATCTCCTCACCTCACTGAGCCCGCTCATGTGGTCCATTTAGCTATTGTCGCCCACACCGAGCTGTCACCGTAGACCTCTCTGTCACCACCACCGCCATCGACGCCAATTCTTCTTTGGTGAGTCCTCGACCCTACCAAGGTCGATTTCCCCACCTATAAGTCACCCTAAAGCTGTGCATGTGCTTCGTTTCAGTTTATTTCCACCGAGAAGACCTGTCACTGAGGAGCTTGCCGCCACCGCCTCTGTTCACCGATGTCCAGCTGCCTTGAACCTCCCTTGACTTTATTGACACCTTCCTCGTGATCGTGGTGAGCTACTGGGCATAAGCATCCTTTAATTTGAGTAGTTTTGGACGTTTACACCGAAATCGCTAGTGAAGCCCATGGCGCCGCCACGAGACATCATCGTCGGCTCACCTCAAGCGACCTTAGGGCCCCAAGCCACGACTATTAGCAATGCGATGGTACCCTGAGCCCAATTTGAGCTTCAAATCGTACTGTTTTTACCCCTAGCGCCAGAGCCATGTTGCATCCAAGGTTCGCCCAGAGGTTTTTTGCACTCGCCTCGCCGTCGGTGAGCTCACCTTCCGTCTCAGCCATGTGCACCCTACTTCCTTTCCTTCTCTCTCTGACTGGTGGGACCCACGAGATTAAGAGATGATTAACACTAAATGATAGTGGTTAATTGTAGTGAAGGTATGACAAGTGGGCTCGGTCGAAAAGTTTAACAGAAATCTAATTCAAAACGTATTTAGTATATGAGTCGCTGACATGTGGGACCAGTCACTATTCCTGATTTTAAAACGTTTTTAAAGCTGAGAAACTAACATGTGGACCCCAGTTGTCGGTAGGTTAAATCAAATCGGGATTTAATCATTTAGTTAATAAACTAATGAGTCTATGACATGTGGGACCACAATAGATTTTATAAATAAAATTATGAAATAAAAAAGATGAGTCACTCACAAGTAGGGCTCATATATAAGTTAATAAAATCCAAAAAATGTAAAAATGAGAAAAAAATAACTTTTAGTTTAGAGAAAAATACTCTTTAAACGTCACCATTTTATTTATTTCTACGGTTTTCAAACTGAACCAAATTGAAATATTAATAATGTTTGCATATGAACTCAAAATTGAATGATTTTTTTTGGGAAAAGTGATTGTACAGGTGGGCTTTGAGGAGGTAGGGCTTTGAGGCCATTTAGTGAAAGCAGACCGTGAATTTGGGAAGAGTGATTGTAGATCCATTTGTTCTTGACTATCTATGGGAGATCGAAGCTGAATGTACCCTGATAACCGTGTGAGTGAAGAGTACATTAATGGCGTGTCTGCTTTTATAAGAGTTGCCGAGGAGGATATGTTGAATAAGTAGGTGGAATATATGTACTGTACAGGCATTGACTGCGAGAATCTAAAGATGTTTAAGAACCGAGCGTAGATCGAAGCACACTTCATTCGAAGGGGTTTCAAAAAGGGGTATACACGTTGGACCAGTCACGATGAAGAGCAGATTATACAGGAAGGTAGTAATAACGACATCGCCAACGAGGTCAACGATATGTTGCCGGATGATATCGATTGTGGTTCCGATTCGGATAGGCACGATGACAATCTGGATCAGATGCTTCGCGATGCAGAAGGGAACTATATTGAGAAAGAGTTTGGTAAATTTGAAGGCTTGATGGAGGACTCGGAGAAACCTTTGTTCCTAGGCTACAAGTCGGAATACACAAGGTTGTTATCTGTGCTTGAACTACTGAAATTGAAGGCAAACAACGGTTGGTCCGACAAGAGTTTCACGACACTGTTAGGTCTCTTAGCGGACATTCTTCCGGATGGAAACGAGTTTCCCAAAACCACCTACAAAGCCAAGAATATTCTTTGTCCTTTGGAAATAGAAAATAGAAGTAGAAAGAATACATGTATGTCCGAACGACTGTATCATCTACCGTAAAAAGTATGCAAACATGCATGTATGTCCGGTGTACAACGCATCCCGATACAAGCGTAAGAATCAATCAGATGGCAGCAAGGGAATCGAGGTGAAAAAATGACATACTAAGGTGGCGTGGTATCTTCCTGTAATTCCCCGTTTGAAGCGATCTTTGCGAACCTAAAGGAGGCAAAACTGTTGCGTTGGCACTCGGATGAGCGTAAGAAGGATGGAAAGCTAAGACCCTGCTGATTCTGCCCAGCGGAGAAATATCGATAGGAGGTTTGCAGACTTCGGTGCGGAACCAAGATATATAAGGTTTGGATTGAATACAGATGGAATGAATCCTTTTGGTAATATGAGCAGCCGACATAGCACTTAGCTCGTGACTCTCTATATCTACAACCTTCCTCCTTGATTGTGTATGAAGTGGAAGTATATTTTGCTGTCGATACTTATCCAAGGGGCGAAGCAACCTAGAAATAATATTGATGTGTACCTAGCACCGTTGATGGAAGATCTAAAAATACTGTGGATCGAAGGGTACAAGTATGGAATGTGTACAAACAAGAGAACTTCACTTTACACTCCTTGTTGTTCTGCACCATAAATGATTATCCTACCCTTGCTAACCTGTCATGTCATAGTACAAAAATGGTCAAAGTATGTATTCACTGCTTAGATGATACCAAGAGTGTATGACTGAAGCACTCGTACAAAACCATATACATGCGTCACCGTAGGTTCCTTCGGGGGGCTCACCCATACTGTAGGATGAAAAAACAATTCGATGAAGAAAAGGAGAACAGTTCAGCTCTAAGGAATTTAAGCGGAAAAGAGGTATATAATATGGTTAAGGATTTAGATGTTGTGCTTGGAAAGACATAAATTGAGGATCCATGAGAAGAACATCTGGAAGAAGAGATCAATATTTTGGGACTTAAGTTATTGGGAGTACCTAGAAGTTTACCACAGTATCGATGTTATGCACGTAGAGAAGAATGTATGTGATAGCTTGATTGATCTCTTACTGAACATTCATAACAAAACAAAGGATAATGTCAACACACGGTTTGACTTGGTTGATATGGACATCAAACCTGAGTTAGCACCGACAAAGACCGATAAAGGACGAACATACCTTCCCCTTGCTTGTTACATTATGTCCAAGCCTGAGAGAACTAAACTATGCCAGTGCTTGCATGGTGTAAAAGTTCTGTCCGGTTATTCCGCCAACATGAAGAAACTTGTTTCAATGGAAGATTTGAAGTTAATTGACATGAAGTCTCATTATTGTCATGTACTGATGACACAGATGCTCCCTGTCGCAATTAGAAGTATTTTGCCAATCAAGGTCCGAGAGACAATCATGTGGCTGTGTTAGTTCTTTAACACAATTGCTCAGAAGGTCATCGATCCGAAGAACTAGATGCGATGCTTTGCAGGACGAGGTGGTGATGACTCTATGTCATCTTGAGATATATTTTCCTCCATCGTTTTTTGATATCATGGTATATCTCATTGTTCATATTATGAGGGAGATAAAGATGTGTGGGCCCGTGTTTCTACATAGCATGTACCCGTTTGAGAGGTTCATGGGAATTCTCAAGTTCTATATACGGAATCGATCTCGGCCGGAGGGCAGCATCGTCGAAGGTTATGCAACCGAAGAGGTCATTGAGTTCTATGTCGATTACATGGCTTAGGTCGAACCGATAGGTGTGCCTCGATCTCGCCATGAGGAGATGCTCGAGGGTATCGAGCCCATAAGAAGGAAAGCAATCACTCCAGATATGGATGCGTATGCTCAAGCCCCTTTCACAGTCTTGCAATACATGAATGAAGTATCCCCGTATATCGACCAGCACAAGGAAGTACCCGCAAGAATGAACTGGCGGCCGGATGTTTGGATCACGAGACAAAGACTGTGATCGGTTCAACCAATGGTTGAAGGGGTGACTCGCTAGAGGCTCATCAAGTGATATGCTGACATGGTTGGCAAAAGGGCCAACATTTATAGTTGTGACATGGCAAGGATATGATTTAAATAGGTACACATTTTATACGCAGACTCAGGTTATAAAGAGCACTAACGAACAGCGGTGTTCGCATAGATGCGTTCAGTACCGATGGGTTGAGGAGCTCCTACTATGGGTTCATAGAGGAGATTTGGGAGCTCGACTACGTGCTTTTCAAGATCCACATGTTTCGATGTTGTTGGGTCCATCTCCCACAGGTGAAGATCGACAAGTACGGTGTCACCATATGTTTTGAATTTGAATTTGTATATATGAGAATGTGTCATGTGGGGAGTTCCACAATGTATAAACAGAAATAGATTTAGCAATACAAAAGAATATCACAGACGATTCCTTAGGATAAATCGTCTGTGATACATCATCTATCACAGACGGTTTCATCTACAAACCGTTTGTGATATGTATTTATCACAGACGATTCTACTTTAAAACTATTTATGATGTCCAACTCTATTTATATCTGAACTCTATAATTTACCCGCACCCTCACTCAAATGATTAAGTTTCTCTAACATCCCTCCTCCCCGAACCCGTCGCCGCCGTCCTCGATGCCTCCTCCTCATCGAGCCCGCTGCCTCCTCCCTAAGCACGAGCGGCCACCTCCAGAGAACCTGACGCCCCTCCTCCCGAGTCTGGCGCGCCTCCTTCTCAAAAAAACCTGCTGCTGCATGCACGCCGCTAGCTAGCTGTTGTGTTGGTTAGGGCGACAGCAAACGCCATAGTACTTAGACATTGATCAGACAGCCGTGTTGCGTGCTAGCTAACCGATCGCCGTGCCGACCACTTACTACGTACCTAACCCAACCACGAGTTTGTCCCTTTCTGCATGCGCTCATGATTAACTAACTAGCTCGAGGGGCGGACGATTAGCCCTTAATTTGATGATTAGCTTGCTCGCCGCTTCTAGAACCCATCTTGTTGAAAAGACACGGCTATATATTCTTCTTGTGTAACAGTGATCGATTGCATTAATAAAACGCTGTACTGCAATATTGAAATGTGCTCGGTAGAGTTAGATGGGGGAAGTAATCGCGGATTTAGCGAATATCTAGAGTAATTAGGAAATTCCTAAAATACACCTGGTAAACAGTATCAGAGACAGATATCATCTAGGCTAATCAGTTTGAAATATGGTTCTGAGTTAAAAAAAAAATGATCACCTCACAAGTTGAAGCTATATATATAATTTGTCCTTGGATAGTAGCCGCAAGGGCAAACTAATTATTTTTTAATCTGAGGGAGAATCTATTCTATTGTGCTGTGTAATAGAATCCTAGGCTCCTAGCTATTTTGGTAGGCATAAAAGAATCCTCTGTTTCTGACGAATTCGGTGCTATACTGCTATATATCTATATACCTATCGATGGCAACTCCAGAAAGAAAGAACAGTTCATGCGATGTATCAAAAGGAGCTCGATGCGATGCTCCCCTGGTACCAGAACTCAGCAGTGAGCTGACAAGAAGCTTTACAACCTTAGATCCGAAGTTGCCAGCCAGCCAGAGTGACGAATGGGACGTTGGAAAGTGAGCAGGAAAGATGAGCACTACACAAAAGCTTCTCCTCCTTTTGACCTTCAGTATTGTATACAAGCCACAAATAACCATATCAAAACCAACAGGGAAACCTTTCAAGGATGTAGTACTCCAGTGTTTCACTTTCACATTATCTTTGCACCGTGTGCCGGGATCTTACAAATTACAACTCTCATTTTCCCCAGTTTGGAACATGACATGAATTTCACTGGAATTTTACAGGCTTCAGCACAGTTCCTCCAAAATTCTTATCGAATTCCTCTCTTCCAAACGGGTCACATTACAAAAGGAAGAAGAATCATCGATACATACATCACTCCTAAATCCTAATCCTAGCTTATAACACTAATTTTTTGTCACCCTTTGTCACTGATCTATACACAAGAATAAAGAATCCTTATGACAAAAGAAACCACCCATAGAGGAAAAGACCAAAAGATACATAAATGCAGCACCAATGAGTGCACACTTCAAGGAAAAAAAAGAAAGAAAGATTTCATCTCATTTCACCAATTCACCTGCATGATGAACCGGTGCGACGTCGCTGAGGAGTTGTTAATGGTCTGTCATTTCCATCCTGATCAGTGTGATCATGGAGGAGGAAGAGGAGGTGGTTATCTCACCAAGAAATTGACAATTAATTTTGCAGCAGCATCAGAGATGTCTGCGTCGCTTTGGTTTATTCTCCCCTATGTGTTGGATCCCATTCTCGCCTGCTTTCGAGAGGGACCAGGGGCATGACGTCTTGGTGTATCCGTCTCCAGCTCAAACGGCAAGTCGACAACCCGCGTGGCTTCTTGGATTGGACCCCTCGAGTGGCCGCTGATGTAATGCGGATTGAGATGTTGCATCATCAGCAGCAGCAGCAGCAGTGACGGTGACAGTGGCGTGCGGGCCTCGAGGCGCGCGCGCGCGCGCTATGGTCAATGGCGGGCTCGCTAGTCAGTGTCAGTGAGGTCAAACTGGTCCGTCCCGGAGCGGGACAGCACGCGGCGGGCGGTCCCGGAGCGGGAGAGCGGGGCCGCCGTGCAGGCGGCGACGGCGCGCTCAAGGGCGTCCACGACCTCGGTCATGGACGGGCGGTCGCAGCCGACGGGGCCGACGCAGTCGGCGGCGAGGTAGCCGACGTAGGTCAGCGCCTCGGCCTCGTGCGGTGTCAGGGCGGGGAGGCGCGGGTCGAGCACGCGGGCGACCTCGTCGGCGAGGATGTGCGGCACGGCGAACTCGACGACGTTCTTGGGCGTCACGCTCTCCGCGTACCGCTGCACGACGCGGCAGCCGGACATGAGCTCTAGGAGCACCACGCCGAAGCTGTACACGTCGCTCTTGTCGGTCAGGTGCTGCAGCCGGTAGTACTCCGGGTCTATGTACCCCACCGTGCCGCCGGTGTAGAGCGGCTGCTGCGGGTTGCCGTCGTCGCACTCGCCGCCGGCGCCGGGCTCCAGGACGGAGGAGAGGCCGAAGTCGGCGATCTTTGCTGTCCACGAGTCGTCCAGGAGGATGTTGGACGACTTGACGTCCCGGTGGATGATGGGCGGCACGGCGTAGACATGCATGTACTCGATGCCCCGCGCGGCGTCGAGCGCGATGGTGAGGCGGCCGCGCCACGAGCACACCAGCGGCGCCATGGGGCTCCGGTTGTGGAGCTGGTCGTGGAGGTTGCCGTTCGCCATGAACTCGTACACGAGCACGCTTTCCCCGGAGTCCGCGCAGCAGCCGAGCAGGCACACGATGTTCTTGTGGTTGGCGCGCGCGAGCGCGGTCAGCTCTGAGTTGAACGCCGTCTCCCGGTCGCGCCGGAGCGCCGGCCGCGCCGCAGAGCTCGACGACTTCGCGTGGTCCTCGGCCCGCTTGATCGCAATCTCGCGCCCGTCGGGGAGCGTACCGCGATACACCGACCCGAAGCTCCCAGACCCGATCCGGCGATCGTCGGAGAACCCGTCGGTGGCCGCGTGGAGCGCGTACAGTGTGAAATGCTCCACCACGCTGCCCGGCCCCTTGCTGGACCCGGTCCGCGGGCCCTGCTCATCCCGACCGTCCTTGCGGCGGCGCCGGCGGCGATACCATAGGAGCAGCGCGAACTGCAATGCCACCAGCAACACGAGGAAAGCGGCAGCCGCGGCGACGGCGATCCAAATGATCTTAGTCCTCCTGCTCCTGTTCTTTCCGGGGCCCAGCGGCGCCTCGGGAACGGCGACGTTGAGCTCGAACGCGCAGTCCACGCAGATGCAGCGGCCGCCGGCGCAGAGGTTGGCCGAGCCCGGCAAGACGCCGCATTGGCACGAGGACATGAGCACGCACGGGCCCGGCAGGACGCGGTCGAAGACGAGGCGGTTGGTGGCGTTGAACTCGCGGCCGCCCCAACATACCAGGGAGTAGTTCGCCATGAGGATGCCGCAGAATGCCATTCTCTGCGCCTGGACGTCGATGTACTGCAGGTCAGCGAGGCTGCCCGGCGGCGCTGCCACGCCGTCGCCGAAGCAGCGGATGGTGCCGTTCGTGCGCAGCCCGCAGACGCCGGCCTCGCCCAATGCCAGCGCCGCGTACCCGGTGATCGCGTTCTCGCCATTGAGCGCCGGCGCGCCGCTGCCCCAGCACGAGAGCCCCCCCACCGTGGACAGCGCGCACGCGCGTCGGCCGCACGCGGCGAGCACGTCGTAACTCCCACCCCGCGGCGCGCCGGTGACGGCCTCCGTCTCCGTGCCGTTGTCGAAGCACCGGATAGGCGTCGGCGGCCCCTCCACGATGCCGCACACGAACCCGTCCCCCACGGCGACGGCGACGAACCGGAGGCCGGCGGGTATGGCGAGCCCTCGCCAGCGCCAGCAGTGGAGCTCGCCGCTGGCGAGCACCCCGCAGACGCGGTACCCGCCGGAGGACAGCGCCCGGAGCGGCGGGCCGAGGTACACCCTCTTGGACCCCGTCCCGTTCTTGCCCGGCCCGTCCGTACGGTTCTTGGAAAGGTCCCACCACCGCATGGCGATGGCGTCCGCGCGCGCGGGGGACGGCCCCACGGCGCAGAGGAAGTCGTCCCCGCCGGCAAGCGCGGAGAAGGGGTGCGAGGACGGGTACGTCTCCTGCCGGTCGTGGTCCCCGCCGGCCGCCGTGCAGTTCAGGTCGAGCAGCAGCGGCGACGCCGCCGACGGCAGCAGCCCGCACACTATCGTCGTGGAGGCGGCCTTGGCCATGGCGAAGGTCGAGAGCGTGGACGCCGAGGCCGGCCGGTGCAGGACCACGAGCACGAGCACAAGCAAGTGGAAGAAGAAGAGGCCATGGCCATGGAGGTGAGGTGGCATCGGAGAGTGCATGTGAGGGAGGAGGAGAAGCAGAGGAGATCGGTGGACATGGACATGGTAAGGCAAACCAAACAAGTGCGAGGAATTTGGTTAAGTCAGGTGGTGACGATGGATTTGGTATCTCTATCTTGGCTTCTTGCTTCACTACACATCTACTGCTACTCCTACCTCCTCCACTGCTGTTCATTGCATCTCACTGCGTACTAATTAGCATCAAGATCAAGTGACTCACTCCCCCTAGCTAGTAACAATGATGGCTGTGCGTGAAATGAGACATGATTAGGGCTCTAATCATCTTATCCTGTTGCCAAGACAAGATTACACTAACACTGTTGCTGCATGTGAGAATTATGGCTTGCTTGCTTCCTGTGGGATGTGTCATCTTAGGAAAACTACTTACCACCATCCAATTGATAACAGATTGGTTCTATCTACAGGGCAAAGGTGTAGTTAGCCTTTTGATCTCTGTACATGGAGATTGCCACAATTTTGGACAGATTACCTTCTTAGTTACCGGATTTTTCTAAAATAAAACTGAGGGTGAGTGATGAACTGATTAGCCCATGCCCACTCAGTGAGGATAGGCCTTTGCTAACGAATCTTCTCCGCCATTTTTATCCTTTGTTCTTTCTTAAAAAATATTCTAGTGTTGTCATTTTGGATAATTGGATTGGGAAACAGCTTGAGCGCGTACGTCTCGCACCATATCAGATGTAGGGTCAATTTTAAAGCCGAATTATTATTAATTACCCACAATGCTATTTCAATGGAAGCACCGCTAATTAGTTTACTCTCACCTTTATTTTTCTCTGAAATTGTAAACATATTTCTTGCAAGTTTTGGTAACTACACTGGAAGGACATAATGATCGGAGGACTGAGGGTGACATTGGAGTGAATTAGTTGAGCACAACATGTTCTTTTTTTCTTTGAGAAAGTGAAAATTGAGCACATCACATCACCCTTTAATATAGTGTGTGTGAGCTATGTTGCTCTCTTCTCCTCCTTGCAAATAGTGTTCCACTTTGTTCGGGTTTAGTACTTCAGTGGCACAAGTCTGAACTTGCAAACCCGGTATTCAAATCAAACATACTGGAAGTAAATCAAAGCATGGCCATGGACCACTTGAATAAAGCTGCTTGATCACCTGCTGTTAGGTGCATGTGGACTCTGCAATCTCCACACACGATGGGATTCCAAGTACAATACATACAAAATTAGGATCATATGACGACTAGGTTTGTGTTGGTGACAGGTTAAAAAGAAAAGATGACATATTCAGTCGTTGGAGGCTCCAGCAAGAAACATCCCTGTTCGGCCAACTCAGTCACTCGCTCTCCGTCTCGGCCGACGACAGATAGACAATCGAACAACCTCACTGCTAGCAACTGCCAAATAATGCTATTGATCTGTGGAGTTTTTGGCTCATTTAGCCTCCTTTTGAAATAAAATAGCAAATCTAGCCCTCTCACAACCAAAATAACAAAAGCAACACCGCAACAAGTTAAACAGGTAACACGTGTCCCTTACTGCGCTCCCTGTATGCGGTAGCCACCTTCCACGATCTCCGTATACGGTAGGATAGCATGCACATATGGGCACTGCGGGCAGCCATGTTCCTACCGCAAACTGGGACCACGAGCACAAGCACAAGCAAGTGGAAGAAGAAGAGGCCATGACCATGGAGGTGAGGTGGCATCAGAGTGTGCATGTGAGGGAGGAGGAGAAGCAGAGGAGATCGGTGGACATGGACATGTTAAGGCAAACCAAACAAGTGCGAGGAATTTGGTTAAGTCAGGTGGCGATGGATTTGGGATTTTTTTTAAAAAAATATTATTATTTTTAAAGATATTTACAAAAATAAATAGTCGATTAAAAAAATTACAAAAATGTATCTCTGCCGCTGATTGAGCTGGCGGCGAGAATGAATCGCGATTCAGCGGCGGCGAGGACCTGTCCCCGCATGCCGCGATTGAGAATGAATCGCCGATTGAAGCGGCGGCGGACCTATCGTCGATTGAGCTGGCGATTCATTCCTCAACCCTTATTTTCCTATTTCACTTAGGCGGTTTGTGATTTTCATAAATTTTAAGCGATGAAATCATTAGACTCGTAATAACATTTTATCATCATCGTATGTTGTTCTACTACGGTTAATTTTGGAGAATTTAGCGAGGGCGTTTGAGGTATGAGCGATTCGTAAAAGGAAGATAAGTGATATTGTCATTCGCTCGAATTCATACACTCGATATTACGGAACTTGCGGAAGAACGTCATAACACTTAACTAAAATGATAATTGACAACATTGATAATAATATTTTTGTCGTGGTCGCGGCGTCAGCGTCTCCATGTGGATGCCTCTAGTCGGGGCACCGGATGAGGTCCCCGTGGTGACGTCCGGAATCGATGTCTCCTTGGTCACGAGTATTTCGCGTGGCGCATGTCTTGAAGGTGTGCCGGACTCCGCAAATGGAGCACTTCTTCGTCGACGTCCGCCGCCTCGTCCATATCGTTCACGATGCGCGCGTGCACATGCCGCCGCCAACCATTCCTTGAGCCTAGCGGTGTCCGCGGCCCGATTAGTTGCTCCGGGATGGATGGCGGTGAAATGGCCAACAACGGCGTAACCATACATCTCTCCACTCCATATTTGCATCACCGCCTCCTTGGTGAAATAGTGAGAGAGTCTTGGCCGGGATCTTTGCGCCACCGTCGAACAGCGTCCATGACATGGGAGCGGGGCCTATGCGAGAAGAAGGGCTTGTTACAAGTGCATACGCAACTATCGCGGCGTAGCGTGCACTCATGGGTGATCCTCTCGTGGTTAGTCCGCGGCGCCCTTTATCCTCGCACATTATCTCGGCGAAGCTCCTCGTGCCCATCTTGAATGCCGGTGCATCTCACCCTTCTTGCTCTTCTCCTCCATGTATGCGGTGATCATGGCGGAGTAGAGTACTCTGTCATTGCCATGGTGAGCGACGCATTCTGCATCTGTTAACAAAGTAGTTTGTGGTACCGCGGAGAATTGCCTCCACAATACCAACCAAAGGAGGCACATGGCGCGCGCATGACCAGATTGTAGATCTCGGCTAGGTTGGTTGTCATGATACCATATCGAGCACCACCCTGTCATGCGTGGCGACCACTTCTCCTCGAGCTCGTGCTCAATCGATCGAGAAGCATTTGACTGTGCCCTGTCTTCCTCGTGACACTAGGAGCGTCGTGGGTAGCCGTGGCAATGCTTGGGGGCTCGTCGGCGCTTGGGCGGCCCTTGTCGATGCCTCCCTTCGTGGGTTTGGGTCGGTCGTCGAATCTTCCGAGTGTGTCGAACTTACGGCTGCCGGTTACGGTTGCCTGAGCGCTTGAACATGTTCATCAAGTCCTTGTTGGCGGGGACGTCGTGCGCCACCATCGGAGCGCCTGCGCAGGGCAACCCGGTCAGGTAGTTCACATCCTACAGCGTCGGCGTCATCTCCCCGCACGGGAGATGGAACGTGTGGGTCTCTGGCCTCCAGCGGTCAACCAGCGCCGTCAGTAGGTGAAAAGCATCTAGGCCCCTTAAAAATTGGTTTTGGTAATTTATGATAATATGTGATAATTGGACTAATGTGTTTGTTGAATATTTGTAAGATTAAGTCCAAATGGTAAGAATGATTGTGAAGCTACATGATAAAGGATGTCGTGCAGATCAAATTGGATCAAAGTCAAGGTACAAGTAGATTAGAAATCTTTTTACCTTTTACCGGTCTTAGGAATTATGGTTGGAAGACCGGATTATAGGTTAAATGCCGTACTATTAAGAGGGATCATGACTAGTAGCTTGATAGCATGTTCTTGTGCCTTATGGATCAATCTAGGATCATGCATGCATTTGGGTTGCCTTTATATTTGCAAATACCATCTTGGCAGGACAATCGGTAGTACCGGCATTGAACCAGCGGTACTACCGCTCTGCGGTATGACCGGACTTGATATGGCGGTATGTTTTTTACAGAGAGATCCTTCTTTGATTTCGGTGCCAAATCCTCAACGCGGTAGTACCGCAAGTGTTCATGCGGTATGGCCGAATGCGTAGTACCGCAATTGATAAGCGAAGTACCGCACGCGGTTATTCCGATCGTTACTTGGCGGTATGTGTTTTCAGTAGCGCACCTCTTTTGTCTCTCTTGGAAAGCGGTAGTACGCACTCATTTTTGGTATGACCGCCTTTGCGTAATACTGCTCGTTAGTTAGCGGTAGTACGCTCTGCAAAATAAAGCGGCTATGTCGGGACATTTAATGCCTCTGTTATAGCCGTTCTTTGAAATGGTTGGAAAAGTGCGGTAGTACCGCTCGGTATAGCGGTAGTACCGCTCGAAGTGAAAAGTGAAGTTTTCTTCTCCATGGCTATAATTTTTGTTGGGGGTATAAATACTCCCCCTGCTCAAGGACAGAGGCTAGACCACATTTAACATCCTTAGAGCCTTGTGCATTCATTCAACTCCTCAAATTCATTTGTTCACTCTTTGAGAGGTTGTTGAGCTCATTCAAAGTGCATTCATCATTCTAGTTGATCCTATTGCACTTGAGTGTCGTCAGCGAAGGTCTTGGTTTGTTACTCTTGGAGTTTTGCCGAACTCCTAGGCGGCTTAGCGGTGATTGCACGGTGATCTCTTCAAGAAGATTGTGAAGAGGCCCGGTGCCCATATTGTGAGTGGTTTGGTGTTCACCATCTCCGGAGTGGAGGAAGAACAACCAATAGTGATCGAGGAAAGGCTTAATACGTGGAGCCGGCAGATTGGTTCAAGCTCCCTCAACGTGGACTAGTGAAGACCGGCAAGTCTTCGATACCACGGGAAAACATCGTTGTCTCATTGTGGTTATTCCTAGTCTTTACTTTTCGGCATTTATATTTCTAGCTTGATCTTTGTGCTTGTATTGCTTAGCTAGAAGTATAATTTGTTTAGACTAAGTTATTAATTAGCTTATCTCGTTAATTTGTTTAAAAGTTTAAAAACCTCCTATTCACCCCCCTCTAGTCGGTTATCCTTGATCCTACAAGTGGTATCAGAGCTTGGTCTCTCAATTTATTAGACTTTACCGTCTAAGAGAGAAAGGATGGCTAGTGAGGGTATGCATATAGGAAAGGCTCCTTTGTTTGATGGCTCAAATTATTCTTATTGGAAAATTAGAATGTCTATTTTCTTAAAAGCCATGAGTCCGAACATATGGAAAATTGTAAATGAGGGTTATGTTATGCCTCTTGATCCAACAATCCTCACGGTTCAAGATGAGCGTAATTCTCATTTAGATGCTCAAGCAATGAATGCTCTCTTTGGTGCTTTGAGCGGATGAGTTCAATAGAGTGAGCAATTTGGAAACCGCTCATGATATTTGGACCACCCTCTCCGAAATTCATGAGGGCACATCCACAGTCAAAGAAGCCAAGTTGCATAGGCTTGGATTAAATATGAGACATTCATAATGTTGCCAAATGAAAACATCACCGAGATGTATTCAAGACTAAACAACATTATAAATGAACTCAAAGGTCTTGGTACTAACCTTCTTGATGTTGATGTTGTGCATAAAATGCTTAGGGCCCTTCGGATAAATATGAGGCGTTGGTGACATTATTTCTCAACTCTCGAGTTGCCAAGAATGACACCAACCGGACTTTTGGGCAACCTCATCACTAACAAGCTATATAAGAAGGACAAGGAAGAACTATTGGAATCATCTTCATCCAAGAAGAAAAATTACCGCTTTCAAAGCTAAAGCAGAATCAAGTGATGATGAGGATGAAGAAGAAGACTCGGATGAGAGATGCGCTCTTATTGTGAGGAAAATGAAGAAATTCATGAGAAGACGCCCACATCGAAACTTCAACTTCAAAAAATTCAAGAAATGGCAATCCTCAAGTGACAACAAGAGATATAGTAACATTCGTTGTTATGGATGTGATGAGAAGGGACACATAATCTCAAATTGCCCCAACAAGAAGGATGACAAAGATAAACCATTAAAGAAGAAGGAATTCGATGGAAAGAGAAGCTTTTCAAAGGCTTCACAAAGGGGCAAAAATGAAGCTCACATTGGAGAGTGGGATTCCGACGAAGAATATTCGAATTCCAACTCCGAATCAAGTGATGAAGAGTCTCCTAAGAAAAGAGGACTTGTCGGCATCGCCATAAAGGAAACTCCGTCACTCTTCACATCTCCTACATGCCTTATGGCGAAAGGAGATAAGGTAAAATCTATTGATAATGATGCTCCTTCATATGATGAATTAATGGACATGGTTGAAGATTTAAATGAATATATTGGAAAAGAGAAATCAAAATTTAAAGTCTTAAAGAAAGAGTATATTTCTCTAAAAGACTCTTATGAGGAGTTAAAGGAAGCTCATGATTCTTTTCTCCTAAAAGATATAGAAAAATCTCATTCAAATATTGGTATCACTTGTGATTTAATGAATGAGATGCCAAGAGTAGAAAGTATGCCAAATGCTAAAACTATGTCTAGTATTTCTACCTCTTGTGATGACTTGTTATCTATATCTTGTTGCTCAAATGATGATTCAATTATTAGTATGAATAATACGTGTGATCCTTTGCTAATTGTTGAAAATCATGAGTTAAAAGAGCAAGTCACCAAGCTAAGTAAGAGCTTGGAAAGATACTTCAAGGGTAAATCAACCCTTGACAAGTTATTGAGTGAGCAAAGATGCTCATTCAATAAGGAAGGACTTGGGTATGTGCCCAAGAAAGGTAAGAAACCGGTAAACAAGCCTCCAAGGTTTATTAAGCAAAATGGCAAATATTGCAATAAATGTGGTAAGGTAGGACACATGTCAAATGCTTGTTTAAATATTAATGCTAAATCCTATGGCATTTATGATTCTTGCTACATGCTTAAGAAATCTATTGATGGTAAAATAATTGCAAGATTTATTGGCACTTCGATTTTAGGCGCTAAAAAGAATGTTATTTGGGTGCCTAAAGCCTTGGTCACTAACCTCCAAGGACCCAAACAAATTTGGGTACCTAAAAGAACTTGATTCTTCTTTTGTAGGTGAACTACAAGACCGGTGGAAAACATTGGGTGCTTGATAGTGGATGCACTCAACACATGACCGGTGATAGAAAAATGTTCACCACATTCGAGAACGTAAAAGGAAGTGACAAGATCACCTTTGGAGATAATAGTAAAGGAAAGGTAATAGGATTGGGTAAAATTGCTATCTCAAATGACCTTTCCATTTCAAATGTATCTTTAGTTGAATCACTTAATTTCAATTTATTATCCGTTGCTCAAATATGTGATCTTGATTTAATTTGCTCCTTCTCAAATGAAGGTGTGTCAATTTCAAGTGCAAAAGATAATGCTTTAGTTTTCAAAGGTTTTAGATTTGGAAATCTTTACTTGGTTGATTTTTCCTCAAATGCTTCATGCTTACAAACTTGTTTAATTGCAAAAACTTTTATGGGTTGACTTTGACATAGAAGGCTAGCTCATGTTGGCATGATTCAACTTAAAAAGCTTTTCAAACATGATCTAGTTGTTGGTTTGAAGGATGTGAAGTTTGAGAAAAATCGACTTTGTAGTGCTTGTCAAGCCGGTAAACAATTCGCAAGCTCTCACCCTTCCAAGAGTATCATGTCAACCTCTAGACCATTGGAACTCTTACATATGGATTTGTTTGGACCAACAACCTATAAGAGTATCGGAAATAGCTATTGTTTAGTTATCGTAGATGATCACTCTAGATATTCATGGGTGTTCTTTCTAGATGACAAGAGCGAAACCTCGGAATTTTCAAAGCTTTGCTAAGCGGGCTCAAAATGAATTTGATTTCAAAATAAAGAAAATCCGTAGTGATAATGGTTAGAGTTCAAAAATACTAAAGTTGAATACTTTTGTGATGAACTTGGAATAAAGCACGAACTTTCCACAACCTACACTCGGAGCAAAATGGAGTTGTAGAAAGGAAAAATCGTACATTAATTGAAATGGCTAGGACAATGCTTGATGAATATAATACTTAGATAGTTTTGGGCGGAAGCAATCAACACCGCTTGTCATGCCATAAATCGTCTCTATTTGCATCGCCTTTTGAAAAAGACTTCTTATGAACTCCTTGTTGGAAGAAAACCGAACATCTCTTATTTTCGTGTATTTGGTTGCAAATGTTACATTTTGAAAAAGGGTGTTCGTCTTTCAAAATTTGCAAGTCGGTGTGAGGTTGGTTTCTTGCTTGGTTACTCCTCTAATAGCAAAGCATATCGTGTCTTCAATCAAAACTCCGGTTTAGTTGAGGAAAGACACGATGTTCAATTTGATGAAACTAACGGCTCCCAAGAAGGGCATGAGAATTTGGATGATGTAGGTGATGAATTGTTAAGAAAGGCTATGGAAAATATGCAAATTAGCGACATCAAACCGAAAGATGAAACGTCATCTTCTACTCAAGTTGAACCTCCTACCTCTTCCACAACAAGTCAAATTCAAGTGGAAGAAAACGACAATAAGGAAGATGATCAACCATCAAACCTACCACCAAGAATCCACAATGCAATTTCAAAAGATATTCCAATAGATCAAATATTGGGTGATGTAAGTAAGGGTGTTCAAACTCGATCTCGTGTTGCTTCATTTTATGAACATTACTATTTTGTCTCTTCTCTTGAGCCAAAGAATATAGATGAAGCACTTGAAGATCCGGATTGGATGATTGCAATGCATGAAGAGCTCAATAATTTCATTCGAAACAAAGTGTGGACATTAGTGGATATACCCAAAGAACACAACGTCATCGGTACAAAATGGGTGTTTAGAAACAAGCAAGACGAAAATGGTATGGTTATAAGAAACAAAGCAAGATTGGTTGCACAAGGTTTCTCCCAAGTCGAAGGTTTGGATTTTGGTGAAACTTTTGCTCCCGTAGCTAGACTTGAGTCAATTCGTATATTACTTGCTTTTGCATCATGCTTTGATATTACATTATTTCAAATGGATGTCAAAAGTGCTTTCTTAAATGGAGAAATATCCGAACTTGTGTTTGTTGAACAACCACCCGGTTTTGAAGATTCTAAGAATCTAATCATGTCTATAAACTCTCAAAGCGCTCTATGGTCTTAAACAAGCTCCTAGAGCTTGGTATGAAGCATATAGAGATTTTCTAGTTTCAAAAGGATTCAAAATTGGGAAAATTGATTCAACTTTGTTCACCAAAGTATTAGATGATGATTTTTTTGTATGTCAAATTTATGTTGATGATATCATTTTGGATCTACTAATCAAGATTTTGCAAAGAGTTTGGTGATATGATGTCTAGGAATTTGAAATGTCCATGATCGGAGAACTTAGCTATTTTCTTGGACTTCAAATCAAGCAACTCAAAGATGGAACTTTTGTAAGTCAAACAAAGTATGCAAAGGACTTGATCAAGAGATTTGGCATGGAAGATGCAAAACCTATCAAGACTCCCATGGCAACCAACGGTCATCTCGACCTTAATAAGGGAGGTAAATCGGTAGATTTAAAGCTTTATAGGTCTATGATTGGTAGCTTGCTCTATCTCACCGCATCTAGGCCCGATATCATGTTTAGTGTTTGCATGTGTGCACGGTTTCAAGCATCTCCAAAAGAGTGTCATTTAATGGCCGTAAAAAGAATACTAAGATATTTAAAGCATTCCTCTAGTATTGGCCTATGGTTTCGTAAAGGTGCTAAGTTTGATTTAATTGGATACTCGGACTCCGATTATGCGGGTTGCAAAGTGGATAGAAAAAGCACCTCGAAATTGTCAATTCTTAGGAGATCCTTAGTATCATGGTCATCCAAGAAACAAAACTCCATAGCTTTATCCACCGCGAAGCGAATATGTTTAGTGGATAGTTGTTGTGCTCAATTGCTATGGATGAGGCAAACCTTGATGGATTACGAATTAAAATTGATAATATGCCTCTCTTGTGTGATAATGAAAGTGCGGTTAAAATAGCTAATAATCGGTCCAACACTCAAGAACCAAGCATATAGATATTCGCCACCATTTCCTAAGAGATCATGTGGGCAAAGGAGATATTGAAATTAGCCACATCAGAACGAAGATCAATTAGCGACATTTTCACCAAACCATTAGATGAAGGCGGTTTGCAAATTGAGGAATGAATTAAATGTCATAGATTATTCAAATATTGGTTGAAACTTTTGCCTCATGCATTGTGTTTGATTTGGTGTTATTCAAAAGCTTCTTTAAGAAAATATTTTCAAAAATGTTAAACCGATTATCTATGTTCATAAAAATTATGTTCTCTTATAGACATTAGTCTATTCTATGCATAATGATCCCTAATAACTCTTATTTGATTGGTCAACTAAGGGTCATTTGCAAATAATCCCATCAAATCTTTATCCGAACTGTTTTTGAAGTTCGGGATGTCGGTATGACCGTGGGTTAAGTGCGGTATGACCATGATGCGGTACTACGGCACCAAAACCACAGTACTACCGCTTTGTGATTACAGCGGCCATAGGGCGGAACTACCGCATCGGTTTCGGTAGAAAAGGTAACCCCCAGAGGGTTCTCTCTCCCGTGCCTCTCTTCCTCTCTCTCTCTTTCTCTCTCGACGTCGTACTCATCCTGCAGCAGGGACTTCCTCTCAGGCTCCAGCTTCCTCACCTTCCTAGGCTCCTGCTCCTCAGGATTCTTCGACTCTTCCTCCTCAGGATCCAGCTGTTTAATGTTTTTTGGTACTTTGATGCCAAAGGGGGAGAAGTAGCTAGAAGGGAAGTAAGGTCTAGGGGGAGATAATCTTTTGCTACCTTGTCTTATTAAGTTGGTTGAATGCTTGTAAACAACTATCTTTATGTTCTTGTTAAACTTGTTGATTAAGCGTGTTGGTATATATATCGTTATTGCAATTATGTCAAATGCCGTTTCATTGCAAATGTTTCTTCAATACCAACAAACTAAAGAAACTTTGTCAAAATTCTCTCCTTATGCTCTTAACATGTTCAATCTACTTCATGCACATGTTTAGGGGGAGTCTTCTTTGTTTAAACAACAATTCTTTTTAAGCCAACAAAAGGATATACTCGTTTTCACTATCTTGGGTTTACTCAAAACATTACTTCCACATATTAACTAGGTTGTCATCAATTACCAAAAAGGGGGAGATTGAAAAGCATCTAGGCCCCTTAAAAATTGGTTTTGGTAATTTATGATAATATGTGATAATTGGACTAATGTGTTTGTTGAATATTTGTAAGATTAAGTCCAAATGGTAAGAATGATTGTGAAGCTACATGATAAAGGATGTCGTGTGAGATCAAATTGGATCAAAGTCAAGGTACAAGTAGATTAGAAATCTTTTTACCTTTTACCGGTCTTAGGAATTATGGTTGGAAGATCGGATTATAGGTTAAATGTCGTACTATTAAGAGGGATCATGACTAGTAGCTTGATAGCATGTTCTTGTGCCTTATGGATCAATCTAGGATCATGCATGCATTTGGGTTGCCTTTATATTTGCAAATACCATCTTGGCAGGACAATCGGTAGTACCGGCATTGAACCAGCGGTACTACCGCTCTGCGGTATGACCGGACTTGATATGGCGGTATGTTTTTTACAGAGAGATCCTTCTCTGATTTCGGTGCCAAATCCTCAACGCGGTAGTACCGCAAGTGTTCATGCGGTATGACCGGAATGCGGTAGTACCACAATCGATAAGCGGAATGTGAGGACCCCAGTTTATTTGACTTGTAATGCTTAGCCTTCCATTGGCCCTAGCATCACAATTCAAATAAACCAAGCATCAGGATATGTATACTTCCCAGAAATGCAGTATACACACCCCGTTACAAAATCATGCATCAAATCCATACACAAGAGGTTACAATATCAAAACTTCATGATATACAACAGATTGAAATTACAAGATAAAATAACAAACTACACAACGGAAGCAAAAGCCATAAGATGGCAATAAATAAAAGAGCCAATTAGTGTGCCTTTACCCACAAGGCAACCAACCAAGCCGCCAAGCTAGTCGTCAAACCATGACACATCTCACAAAAGGAAGCCCTTGGGGCTCACCTTCTTCCTCTGCAACAAAAACATTAAGCAAAGCATCTGAGTACAAAAATTGTTTTGTACTCGCAAGCCGACGTGTAAGGGTAATGAGAACTATAATTTAACTACATGCAAGCTTTATTTAAGTGGAGGGCTCTGGACTTATTTTTAGCAAAAAGCGGTTTTCTTTTGCAATAATGTAATAGTTTGAAGGCGTTTTAAACAATTCAAATTTTATTTGCGAAATAACAATGATCTGATGAAGTAGTAACATAAATAAATCACGGAGATGACCAACCCAATGGCCATCACAACAATAGTATGAGCAGTAGTTCATACCAACCCATCAAGTTTTAATTAAATGTTGTAGTCTAGTTCTCACGGGCGTATCAGGCGTGTCCATAACCTAGGGCGAGGCTATTCGAATAGTTTTAACCTGCAGGGTGTACCAATGTACCCACACTTTAGACCGCCTTTCCACGAGCACGGTTAGCATACTTCCTTTGGTATGCGAGCACGGCTAAGTCTAACAAGGCGTTTTCCAATATTGTGTATTAACTCTGAGCAGCTCGTATGGATAGAAATCCATACGCTTACATGGTAAAGCCGAAAAGACAACTACCCACTCGGGATAAAGCTTTTGGACAACTACCATGCTCCCACCTCCATCCCTCCTGCGACCTCCTGCGACCCAGGCCAATACACGCCAAAGTACTAGGTCAGAGAGGTCCCATATACTCTAGTGTGGTTAGCACGCAAAATGCTCGATCTGGTGGCGCAAGTAACTCGGTCCTTAATTGACTCGGGCACCTTTCGGTCACACCCAAAAGCACACCAACTTACCATTGTGCCCAAGTCCAAATCATTTTGTTTTTATTTTTAGTTTTCACAAATATCATAGCACAAAGGCTGAAAAGGTAAAGTTATAATAATTTTGTGTGATCAAGGTTCTGACTAAGTCGATAACCGCCCAATTCTACGGTATCTAAGCATTGCTAAGCATTATATCGCAAAGACAAATAAAAGGCTCTAAATCATTCACCGGGCTCTAATTCACGGTGAGAATAATATTCCTAAGGTAGTGGCGAGGGTGAACAATTTGAGAACATGATGCAATGGGATTAACTACCTCTAATCGACAAAATTACTTTGACACAAAGCATGCATACATACAAGTTAAACAAAATATTAGACTTGAAAATAATGGGAATGAATTGGATATGATCAAACTGCTTGCCTTTGCTTTATTTGAGATATTCGACTTGCTGCAGAGGATCACTCTCGATATCAACGTCATCTATCGGTAAAAGCGCCAAGCGAAAGCGAATAAACACGAGAATGCCAAAGGTATCAAAAATCAAAAACACGAAGACAGATTATGAATTTTAGGAACAACAATTAGCGTCTGAGTTTATTTAAATTAGTTTAAGATTTGTTCTGATTGCTCTTTCCAAACTTACTTATTTCCCACGATAATCATACAGTCAAAATCAAACCTCTTATATATTTTATTTTTAATTACCCTCAATTTTCTCAACAATCCTATTAAGAAAAGGAGTTTATTTAATCATCTCACTAATTACTTTGACAACTATTCCCTTGACTGAAAGGAGGTTCACTGTTTTATTGGGATTGGTCATTCTTAACACTTGTTTTTAGGTTTAGAGTGCTTTCTTTAGATCAAACTCTAAAGGCTATAATACAACGCAATTCTTCCATCCACCGGCATTGAAGATTTTAGAAGTGGATTGAGGTTGTGGTTCCAAAATGCCCTAAAGCCTTCTCTGATCAAAACTCACCAAAGGATTTGGTTGACCTTTGTTAGCTTTGAAAATTCACATCTACAAGTGCTCTTGTCAAAACAGGATGCTGTTAGTTAGATGATTACCAAATGACTAATTGGATCAAGGGAAACTTATGTCTACAAGAATAAGTCATGTTAGTAGCCTCCAAGCAAAACTGATATTTTCCAGACTATTTATGAAACCTATAACAGCAAGATTCTCTGTTATTTATCTCAAGACATCCTCAGTCTTTATCTTCTCTGTTCATGCTTCTTGCACTTCTGGACAGAAATGACACCAGTTAAACTTGCTACACATCTCATCTTCCAATCTGTTAATTCATTTGAGTGATCTACAAGCTAATCATAGTACTTAACTAAAGTACCAAATGAACAATAGCCTTTTAAAGGACTAGCATTAGAAAGTACTCAGCCTACCGACAAAATTGGTCACTTTCAGATTACCTTTACAGAACATACAACCTACAAAAGCAATAGTTTTCAGAACTAAAGACTTACTAGCCAAAGTTCATTCAGACATAATCTTTCAGGTTAGCTAATTTAATTGAGTTCATCTCAACACCCCTCTGCTCAACTATTTAGCAAGAGAGCAACTTCTGAAAAGGAAAGTTGGAGCCTAATCATTCAACGAAATTTCAATTTTTGCTTTTGTCACTTGATTAGTGTTACAATTAGTAGTTACATCACTTGTTAATAGTCATTGGATGGTTTTACAAGAGGGCCTTGTCATAGAGTGAGAGAGAGAACAGAGAGGGGAAAAGGATGCGCATCCGAGGAAGCGAGAGGCAGAGGCGACGGGTGGCGGCTCTGCGCGGCGGCGAAGGCCGGAGGCGGCGAAGGTCGGTGGAGCAGGTTCTTTGGTGAGGAGGAAGCCAAGGGAGGTGGCGCTGGGGCGGGTGGCACCAGAGGCGGCGGAGCGCGCGGGGAGCGGCCGGTGCGGCGGTCTTGCGAGGCGGCAGCGGTCGGAGGATGGAGATGAAGGAAAGTGAGCATGAGCATGAGGAGGTGGTAGGAAGCTCACCATGCGGTCGGTGGGGGCGGGAGCTATGGAGCGAGCCGGCGGAGAGCAAGCGGCGCGCCGAGGTGGCTCGGTGGCGCGCCTAAGCGCGAGAGGCTTGGCCGCCGGTTAGAAGCTCCGGCGTCGGGCGGAGCTCGAGCGGGAGGAGTGGAGGCGGGCGCCGGAGGCGACTTCGGCGGTGCGGTCATAGTGGCGGCGGCGGACCGCGCGGTTGATAGTGGTGGGGAGGAGTCGAGCGGCTCGAGCGAGCGGCCGGCCGGGGCGTGGTGGGCAGGCAGCGCGGCTGGGCGAAGGAGAAAGGCCGTCTTGGCGCCGAGGAGGAGAGGCACGAGGCGGTGAGCTGTGAAAGGCCGGCGGCCGGGAAGCGGCGGCAAGTGGGGCGAAGCGGCTGGAGGTGGTGTGTGGCGAGCGGACGCGACACGAGAGGAAGAAGCGCATGGCGTAGAGGCACCGCGGGCGCGGCTTTACATTGGAGCTGGGGTGAAGGGGCCGAGGAGGAGAGGATAAGGCGATGCACTCGGCGGGGCTCACGGCAAGGGCGGTGGTGGCCGTCTGCGGTGCGTGGCAAGCATCTGCGGCGTGAAGCTGTGGCGGTGCGCTCGGCGATGGCACGTGTGTCTTTGCCGTGGAGGAAGTCTGCGGTGGGGCCATAGGTAAGTGAGAGGAGAAAGGTGGCTCGGCGAACTGGTTGATCAAGCCGGTGGCGTGATTCGGTCGGACTCGAGGTCGAGCCAGGAGGAACGATGCGGGCTTGGGTTAGGTTTTAATTTTGGATTTAGATTTGTGAAAAAACTAAATTTGACCTAGCAGTTTGGAATAGAAATAAAATTCCAAAAATTCTGAAAATTTTTGTGAGCATTCTAAGAATCATCTAAGACTTAGGAAAAATAATTTCAAACACTTTGTATTTTAAAATTTGTCAGAATTAATTTATTTTTAAATCTGCATTAGGGATTTGATTTGAATTTTGGTGAAGCCAAAATCACTTCTAAAAATTTGGCAAAAATAATTATAATTCAGAACAAATAATATAGTATTTGAATAAATTATTTTCAGGAATTCTCATTCAAACATTTTCAGTTTCAAATAACAATGTATTTTAAGTTTAAAAATTTGAAATTTCAACACAAACTTTAATACAATCTTCAAAATTTTAAAATTCTGCACAAGGTTTTGGAAACCATGAGCATGACCAAGGGATACAACCAAAAGTTTTTAAATTTTAATATTTTTATACATTTAAAATACAATCCCTAATTTGAAATTATTACTAAGTGCACATGGCAGGTTATTAGATCGTTATTGGCGGTATGTGTTTTCAGTAGCGCACCTCTTTTGTCTCTCTTGGAAAGCGGTAGTACCGCACTCATTTTGCGGTATGACCGCCTTTGATATCCGCTAGTTAGTTAGCGGTAGTACCGCTCTGCAAAATAAAGCGACTATGTCGGGACATTTAATGCCTCTGTTATAGCCGTTCTTTGAAGTGGTTGGAAAAGTGCGGTAGTACCGCTCGGTATGGCGGTAGTACTGCTTCGAAAGTGAAAAGTGAAGTTTTCTTCTCCAACGGCTATAATTTTGTTGGGGTATAAATACTCCCCACTGCTCAGAGACAGAGGCTAGACCACATTTAACATCCTTAGAGCCTTGTGCATTCATTCAACTCCTCAAATTCATTTGTTCACTCTTTGAGAGGTTGTTGAGCTCATTCAAAGTGCATTCATCATTCTAGTTGATCCTATTGCACTTGAGTGTCGTCAGCGAAGGTCTTAGTTTGTTACTCTTGGAGTTTTGCGAACTCCTAGGCGGCTTAGCGGTGATTGCAGTGATCTCTTCAAGAAGATTGTGAAGAGGCGGTGCCCATATTGTGAGTGGTTTGGTGTTCACCATCTCGGAGTGGAGGAAGAACAACCAATAGTGATCGAGGAAAGGCTTAATACGTGGAGCCGGCAGATTGGTTCAAGCTCCTCAACGTGGACTAGTGAAGACCGGCAAGTCTTCGATACCACGTGAAAACATCGTTGTCTCATTGTGGTTATTCCTAGTCTTTACTTTTCGGCATTTATATTTCTAGCTTGATCTTTGTGCTTGTATTGCTTAGCTAGAAGTATAATTTGTTTAGACTAAGTTATTAATTAGCTTATCTCGTTAATTTGTTTAAAAGTTTAAAACCTCCTATTCACCCCCCTCTAGTCGGTTATCCTTGATCCTCTGATGGGAGCGCGGTCGTGCGGAAAATGCCTGGGCGTCACGACCCGGCCGCGCTGTCTGATCATCCTCCACCGTCACCTCCACCATCCTCGCGAGTGGAAGGAGGCCTGCTGCTCTCAACCTGCGTCCAAACGATTAAGCACAAACAGGAGTCAACGCAAAATAATCAGACCGCCATTGAGTGCATGAAGGACACAACTTCACGTACCTCGGAATCCAGTCTCGGTGAAGCCTCCATGCCACGATGAAGTGCGTGGCGAAATGCCCCAAACTCTATCGGCGCTTTGGCCCTCGGAGGAGCTCGATCTTGAGGCGACTCTGGTGTGTTGGTCAATCACTAGGTCAAGCAACTCGTACTCACTCGCGTCTGCCATACCTGAAAATGCAGCAAGATAGAAAGTTTATATTTTTTCCATGCATCTTCACATAGCCTATGTAGCAACTACGAATTTTCTTTACAAATTTAATACATGTCATGCTACTTTTATAGTTAAACGGTGTTTTCGGCACTAACAAGATATTGACCGCGCACTAACACAACTAATAACAGCGTACTAACAAAATAATAACCGCGCACAAATATTCTCATTGTTTTTAGACCTACGGCTACTCAGTGTTTTCTCACAATTCAAAAATGTATCATGCAATTCTCTATTTTAAAAGCAAATGTATCGTGCATTAATTATGTTACTACACCAGTCAACCAGCGCCATACTCAATTCTATGTCGATATTGCCGTAATTCCATGTCCAACTCAAAATATGTACTACACAGTTCGACTACATTTATGTAACCTACTCGATTCTATGTCGCTATTGTCGCATTTCTATGTCGCTACACAACTCAAAATATGTCTTTGCAGTTCGACTAAATTTATGTGACCTCGCAATTCTATGTCGCTATAGTCGCAATTCTATGTCGCTACACAACTCAAAATATATCTTTGCAGTTCGACTAAATTTATGTGACCTATGCAATTCTATGTCGCTACACAACTCAAAATATATCTTGCCTGATTCGACTAAATTTATGTGACCTCGCAATTCTATGTCGCTATAGTCGCAATTCTATGTCGCTACACAACTCAAAATATATCTTGCAGATTCGACTAAATTTATGTGACCTACTCAATTCTATGTCGCTATTGTCGTTTGCTAACCTACAAGGTTTGGGCGTAACATACGATTTGAGAAAAATTTACGCAACACGAGATGATCGATCGAAAGCGATGCTTTATCAATCTCTCTCACCGCGACAAGCCAAGCGGGGCTTAGCGCAATTTCTTCTCTCCTCTCCAACTCTCTCTTGTTTTTTTCTGGAATTAAAATGAATTATGGATTGATTTTTGAGATTTTATAGTCTACATACATGCGCGATTGAGCGCGGCAGAATATCGCCGATTCAAGCGGCGATGCTTCTATCGCGATTCAGCGGCGGCGAAGCTTGCCCGGCTTCACATCGCGATTGAAGCTAGCGATAAATGCTTGCCCGCCATGAGTGGCGACAGTTCCTGTCGCCCGATTGAGCCGGCGATAGGTTCTGTCGCCGATTCAAGCTGGCGGCAGACACATTTTGTAATTTTTTTAAACGACTATTTATTTTTGTAAATATCTTTAAAAATAATAATATTTTTTTAAAAATTCATGGATTTGGTATCTCTATCTTGGCTTCTTGCTTCACTACACATCTACTGCTACTTCTACCTCCTCCACTGCTGTTCATTGCATCTCCCTGCGTACTAATTAGCATCAAGATCAAGTGACTCACTCCCCTAGCTAGTAACAATGATGGCTATGTGTGAAATGGGACATGATTAGGGCTCTAATGATCTTATCCTGTTGCCAAGATAGGATTACACTAACATCTTTATTCTTTGCATGTGAGAATTATGGCTTGCTTGCTTCCTGTGGGATGTGTCATCTTAGGAAAACTACTTACCACCATCTAATTGATAAGAGCATCTCCAGTAGGAGCCCTCAAAATAGAGCCCCTACTTTTAATTTGAGGGCTCCCCTACTTTGAGGACCACTGTTTTTCAATTTGCACTCAGTGAGAGCCCTCAAAACAGGCCCCTACTTCTTAATTCCCTTTATTTCCTCACACACTATATGCATATGTATTTGAGAACATCACATTATATAATAATTTATTTAAACTATAACTCTAAAGCACTATACTTAAAATTATGAATGAAAATACAAATATTCAAATTTAAATTCAAAGACAAATTTGGTCCGAATTTAATGATAGTCGATCACAACATAGTTCATAACATCTCTGCAAATCAAAATGACATAATCATCAAATTTGGGCGGGGGAGGAGCGGGCGTGGGAGGGAAAAAGGTGGCGGGGAAGAATGGGACCAAGGCGCGCGAAGCAGTGATTTGGGGCTTGGCCTAGAGCCCCGGGAATGAGGGCTTGAGGGATTTTAGGGGCCCCTCAAATTTGAGGGCTCTAGTAGGGCCCTCTTTGGACCTCATTTTTGGCTCAAGCCCTCAAATTTGGTTTTAGGGGCTCAAGTAGGGGCCCTGCTGGAGATACTCTAACAGATTGGTTCTATCTACAGGGCAAAGGTGTAGTTAGCCTTTTGATCTCTGTACATGGAGATTGCCACAATTTTGGACGGATTAAAGTGCCTTCTTAGTTCTGGATTTTCTAAAATAAAGCGAGGTGAGTGATGGCCCGATTAGCCCATGCCCACTCAGTGAGGATGGGCCTTTGCTAACGAATCTTCTCCGCCATTTTTATTCTTTGTTCTTTTTTTTTTAATATTCTAGTGTTGTCATTTTGGATAATTGGATTGGGAAACAGCTTGAGCGCGTACGTCTCGCACCATATCAGATGTAGGGTCAATTTTAAAGCCGAATTATTAATTACCCACAATGCTATTTCAATGTAAGCACCGCTAATTAGTTTACTCTCACCTTTATTTTTCTCTGAAATTGTAAACATATTTCTTGCAAGTTTTGATAACTACACTGGAAGGAGAAGAATTGGAGGACTGAGGGCGACATTGGAGTGAATTAGTTGAGCACAATATGTTTTTTTAGTGAATTAGTTGAGCACAACATGTTTTTTTTTCTTTGAGGAGAGAAAATTGAGCGCATCACATCACCCTTTATTATAGTGTGTGAGAGCTATGTTGCTCTCCTCCTCCTTGCAAATAGTGTTCCACTTTGTTCGGGTTTAGTACTTCAGTGGCACAAGTCTGAACTTGCAAACCCGATATTCAAATCAAACATACTGGAAGTAAATCAAAGCATGGCCATGGACCATTTAAACAAAGCTGCTTGAACACTTGCTGTTAGTGATAGAAATTGACAGACAAATAACAAAGTAGATCAAGAACACGAGAGACACCGATTTTTATATAGAAAACCCTTACGAAAAAAAAACCATTGCCGCACGACGACGATGTTCACTATATCCGATAAAGTGTTTACAAAACGCAGGGATTTTAAATGAGCCATCAACTCTTTCCGTACGACTTACAAGGGGTATATATGATGACATAAAATTGACTCGAGTCGAAGACGAAAACAAGTCCGGAAAAAAATCCGTACCGGGGGGGGGGGGCTCTTCTTTGGGCTACGTCGTGGGCTTCTGTATAGGTCAGATCTATCGACGCGATGCTCCGTGTCTTCAGACCTTAGTCTCTTTAGAATTCGGATCACATATCAACAGTTAGGTGCATCTGGACTCTGCAATCTCCACACATGATGGGATTACAAGTACAATACATACAAAATTAGGATCATATGACGACTTGGTTTGTGTTGGTGACAGGTTAAGAAGAAAAGATGACATATTCAGTCGTTGGAGGCTCTAGCAAGCGTCCTGTTCGACCGACTCGGTCGCTCTCCGTCTCACCGACGACGGATAGACAATCGAACAACCTCACTGCTAGCAACTGCAAAATAATGCTATTAATTTGAAGAGTTTTTGGCTCATTTAGTATTTTTTTAAAAAAAATAAAAAAAAATAGTAAATCTAGCCTTCCTATGACTGGAATAACAAAAATAACACCGCAGCAGGCTAAACATGTGACACGTGTCTCTTATCGTGCTCCTCGTGTGCAGCAGTCACCTTCCGCGATCCCTATGCCCGACAGGATTGTTGAATATATGAGCACTTTTCGAACTACTTTAATCCAGAAATATACTAGATAAATCATAGAGAATACTGTAACCATTTTCACAAAGCACGTAGACAAGAACACTTTAGATATGCGAATTTTTAGAAGGACAGAAACTAGCATACCTATCTCAATGTTCAAGTCAGCAACAGATAATAAAGCTGAGTAAACAACAAGTGTGAGATAGACATACCCAGATCCAGTAGAAGGAGCAGCAGAAGTCTTGGTGAGGTCGTCGTTAGTCATGGCGTAGTGGACGTCGTGATAGTAGTTATGCAGTTGATGTAGATGTAGCAGAGAACTTTGTGGATGTCGTGGTAGTAGTCGCGCAGATGTAGACGTAGCAGAAAAATCAGATGTAGCAGAGAACTTTTGGAAACGGTCACCATTGATTCGCCAGTCGATGCGTTTCAATTTTCGAATAGATAAAGAAAAACACGCGCACGCGCGAAACGCGCTGCGTCGTGCGCGCGCACCGCTTTACGCTGCATACGGCACAACACGACGAATGGCCGCGCGTGTATTGGCTCTCTCCAATTTCACAAGGGGACTACCACGTTCCACCTTTTAAAGTGGTGTAACTTCCCTTCAACTCCATGTGGGGACAAAACAGTTTTAGCATATGCACACGGGCCTTTGGGATTTTTCACGAATTAATTAGAATTAAAATTGGGCCTAGCCCGTATTAATTCAACAATCCCCCACTACATCCCAAGGACACAAGTCAAATACCTTGATCCACAGTATTGTTTTAATATACCAGTGTTTCGATGGAGACCGATTAAGGTTGAACATCCACCTAGAACAGAAGCTACACTTATCCACAACTGCATAATGAACTAAGCCTTGAATTGGCAGTTTTGTGTGAATAAGTTTCACTTAAGTTCTTAACTGATACTAGGCTGCCAGGCATCCCCGCGGGTTGGAGCATATAAGTCATACTCCTGGTCTATTCATGAGCTTCCTAGAGATTACTCTATCTCATAGACTGTGACTAGTAGTTAGGCTCATATAGGTGTGTTCTTTTAAGACTGCTCTGTAGGACAACATCTTTGCTTAAACAAGCCACATAACACATTAAGATAAAAATCAACCTGCCATACAGATTTAGGAGAGAATTACATCTCCAATGGAGTGGGTCTATAAAGGTACTCTCTTTCCAGTTAACCAATAGCTTGTTTCGCCAATCCTACTTCACGGGATCTCCGATCATATAGGATGGGTTACCACTATGGTATAACTCATGTGGGTCTCAAACCCATCTCTCTCGATGGATTGTCTATCACATTCCATGATAAACCCTTGTGAAGAGATCTGCCAGATTCTTAGTTGTTTGGATATAATCCAAAGCTATTACTTCGGAGTTTCTCATTTTCCTGACAGACTTCAGTCTTCTCTTCACATGTCTTGATGCCTTCATATTATCCTTAGAACTGTTCACTTTGACGATCATAGTCTAATTGTCACAGTTCATCAGAATAGCCGGTACCGGTTTTTCAACCATCGGCAAATCCATCAAGAGCTCACAAAGCCATTCGGCTTCAACAGTGGCAGTATCTAATGCTGTGAGTTCTGCTTCCATTGTTGACCTCGTTAAGATAGTCTGTTGGCAAGACTTCCATGAAACAACGTCACCTTCAAGTGTGAAGACATATCCACTTGTGGCCTTAATCTTATCAGCATCAGAGATCCAATTTGAATCGCTATAACCCTCTAGTACCCTGGGTACCCGGTATAGTGAATGCCATAACTCATATTACCCATTAGATAGCGTATTACCCTCTCAAGAGTATACCAATGATCATCTCGGATTAGAAACAAAACGGCTTAGTTTGCTCACAGCAAACAAGATGTCAGGCCTGGTAGCGCTAGCTAAGTACATGAGTGAACCAATTATATGAGAATATCTCAATTGGTCTCTGGCTATTCTCCGATTCTTCTTAAGCAACACGCTGGGATCATAAGGTGTTGGAGAGGATTTCCAGTTGCTATAACCAAAATGATTCAGAACCTTTTCCACATAATGGGATTGCAATAGTGTAATCCCACCATCATCACCTCTTAACAACTTGATGTTCAAGATAACATCAGCTACCCCCAGATCTTTCATCTCAAAATTATGAGACAAGAAATCCTTGACTTCCTTAATCACATTAAGATTGGTCCCAAATATCAGTATGTCATCAAAATACAGACATAGAATGACTCCCTCGCCCCCACCATGGCGATAATACACACATCTGTCAGCTTCATTCACAATAAAGCCTGCAGATGTTAAAGTTCTGTCGAACTTTTCATGCCACTGCTTAGGTGCTTGTTTAAGACCATACAAAGATTTCAACAACTTTCATACCTTTCCTTCTTGACCATCTACTACAAATTCATCTGGCTGTTCCATATAAATTTTCTCGTCCAACTCTCCATTTAGGAAAACCGTCTTAACGTCCATCTGATGAACGAGAAGACCGTATGAGGCAGCCAGAGATAGTAGTACTCGAATAGTAGTCAATCTAGCCATAGGTGAATAAGTATCAAAGAAATCTTCGCCTTCCTTTTGTGTATAACCCTTGGCCACAAGTCGTGCCTTGTACTTCTCGATAGTACCATCAGGTCTAAGCTTCTTTTTGAACACCCACTTACATCCTACATGTTTACAACCATAAGGACGCTCAGTGATCTCTCAAGTTCCATTAGACATAATGGAATCCATTTCACTACGGACTGCTTCCTTCTAGTATTCCGCAGCTGGAGAAGCATATGCTTCAGAAATGGTACTTGGAGTATCATCCACAAGGTACACAATGAAATCAGGACCAAAAGACTTTGCAGTCTTTTGTCTTTTACTCTTCCTTAGAGTTTCATTGTCTTCCTTCTCAGGAATTTGCTCAAGGGTTTGCTCAAAATATTCCATTAGAATGGCAGGTTCAGGAATTGTATCAGGCTCCTGACTCGATGAACTAGGCATATCTTTCATCAAAAAAATATCCTCAAAGAATGTAGCATCTCTAGACTCCATAATTGTACCGACATGCACGTCGGGTACTCCAGATTTCACCACTAGAAATATATATCCAACGCTATGGTGAGCATAGCCTAGAAAGACGCAATCCACGGTTTTTGATCCAAGCTTACGCTTTTTGAAAATTGGCACATTGACTTTCGCCAAACAACCCCAAGTGCACAAGTATGAAAGTGATAGTTTTTCTTCTCCCATTGTTCATATAGGGTTATCTCTTTATTCTTTATGGGAATCCTGTTTAGAACATGACATGAAGTCAATATAGCCTCCCCCACCATGCTTTGGAAAGACCCGCTGTTTCTAACATGGCGTTAACCAAATCAGTTAGAGTGCGATTCTTTCTTTCAGCAACCCCGTTTGACTAGGGTGAATAGGGAGGCGTCCTCTCATGGATTATACCATGTTCCTCACAGAATAAATTGAACTCATTAGAAAAGTACTCACCGCCATGATCAGACCTAACCCTTTTGATTTTCTTTTCAAGTTGGTTCTTAGCTTCTGCTTTATAGATTTTAAAGTAGTGAAGAGCTTCATCTTTAGTTTTAAAAGATACACATAGCAGAACCTAGTGGAGTCATCAATCAAAGTCATGAAATATCTATTACCACCTTTTGTCAACACACCATTCATCTCACACAGATCTGAATGTATGAGTTCTAATGGTGCTAAGTTTCTTACTTCTGCAACCTTATGAGGCTTACGAGGCTGCTTTGATTGCATACAAACTTGACATTTAGAACCTTTGGTAAGGGTGAATTTCAGATTAACTCTAAACTGGCTAACCGTGTCATGTAATCAAAATTTATGTGACAAAATCGTGAATACCAAATAGTAGTCTCATTATCACTGCAAATATGGTTCACAACATGATTACACAAATCTGAAAGAGATAGGCGGAACAAGCCTCCGCGCACATAGCCTTTACCAATAAATTGTCCACACTTGGACACTACAAATTTATTGAACTCTAATACCAGTCTAAAGCCATCTCTACACAGAAGAGATCCGCTGACGAGATTCTTATTGATAGATAGCACATGATGCACGTTCTTCAGTTGCACAATCTTCCCTGAAAGTAAATTTCAGATCGACCGTGCCAACACCATGAACAGTGACATGTGACCCATTCCCCATTAGAACGACTAAATCTCGTGTGACATGGTAAGAAGAGAACAATGAAATATCAACACATACAAGTATATTAGCACCAGTGTCTATCTACTAATCGGTAGATTGATATACGGAAAAATAGTAGGTAAATTACCATACCCTGATGTTCTCGTCTCAATAGTACCAACAACAACATTAGCAGACTTGGAATTCTGCCCTTACCGATTCTTCCCACCCTTACGTTGGCTACAATCCTTAGCCCAATGACCAAATTCGCCACACATAAAGCAAATACCATCCTTTGTGTTCTTCTTCTTCTTCTTGAAACTAGTTGTTTGTGCAGTCTTGTTCTTGCCTTTGAACTTTTGAGCTTGGTCATTCTTCTTCTGCACCACATTGGCACTAGAATGTCTCTCATTACCTCTAGTGTGTGTATCTTTTATCCTCGCATTCTCTTCAACATCAAGAGATCCAATGAGATTTTCAACAAAAAAAACTCTTGTCTCTTATGTTTCAGTGAAGTAGCAAAATTCCTCCAAGAAGGAGGAAGCATGACAATAATGCCTCCCGCGACAAACTTGTCCGGTAACACACACTTGAAGTGCTCAAGTTCTGTGGCTATGGATTGTATCTCATGAGCCTGCTCAACTACAAAACGACCATCAACCATTCTATAGTCATGGTATTGCTCCATGAGATACAATCCCTGCCTGCTCCTCGAGTGCATCCCACATCTCCTTCCCAGTTTTAATCACCATGTATGCATCAACTAACTTCTCACCAAGAACGCTAACCACGACACCTTTAAAGAGGTTATCAACAGCCTCGAACGCTTGCTCCTGTTCAGGAGTAAGTGTTCCTTCAGGCTTGCCCTTTACCACATGGAAAACGTTCGTGACAGTTAGCCAAAGCACCATCTTGGTGCACCACCTCTTGTAGTTCGGGCCAGAGAACTCAGAGGGTTTGAGCGTAGCAGCAAAGCCAGTTGACGAAAAATACCTATAATAAGGTTTTTGGATTGTTGAATATATGAGCATTTTTTGAACTACTTTAATCCAAAAATGTACTAGATAAATCATGGAGAATATTGTAGCCATTTTCATAAAGCAGGTAGACAAGAACACTATAGATATACGAATTTCTAGAAGGACAGAAAATAGCATACCTATCTCAATGTTCAAGTAAACAACAGATAATAAAGCTAAGTAAACAACAAGTGCGAGATAAACATACCTAGATCCAGCGGAAGGAGCAGCAGAAGTAGAAGCAGAAGTCTTGGTGAGGTCGTCGCTAGTCATGACGTAGTGGACGTCGTGGTAGTAGTTGTGCAGTTGATGTAGATGTAGCAGAGAATTTCGTAGATGTCGTGGTAGTAGTCGCGCAGATGTAGACGTGGCTGAAAATTAGATGAAGCGAGTAGTCGTGCAAACGCTCCCCAAAAACCTTATCCGTCCTCGCTCGTGCAAGTTTGTCGTAGAGAGTCTTCTGCCAGAGACTTTTGGAAACGGTCACCATTGATTCGCCATCAACCAGTGTTAACCGCGCCCATTACTCACTAGTAACTGAACCGTTACCGTTAGCCGTTTGTTAATGTCATTAACTGCGAGTCGGTGTATTTTGATTTTCGAATAGATAAAGAAAAACACGCACGCACACGCACGGCGGCACGGCACGGCTCGGCGAGGCGAGCGAGCGAGTGAGCGCGCGCGTGTATTGGCTCTCTCCAATTCCACAAGGGGGCTACCACGTTCCACCTTTTAAAGTGGTGTAACTCCCCTTCAACTCTCCATGTGGGACAAAACAAGTTTAGCACGTGCATATAGGCTTTGGGATTTTTCAGGAATTAATTAGAATTAAAATTGGATCTAGCCCGTATTAATTCCAACAAGGATGACATGCGCACCTAGGCACTGCGGATAGCCACATTCTTGCCGCGGACCAGGAGCGCGGCAGGTGGGATTGCGGAAGGTGGCTATCGTGCACGGAGAGCATGGTACAAGGGGTGCTGCGCACATGGAGCGTGATAGAAGTGCCATTTTTTTGTTATTTCGGATATGCGAGGATTAGATTTACTATTTTGTTTCAGAAAGATACCAACGGAGCCAACAACTCTTGATTTGTGTACAAGCTACAGAAAACCCTAAATAATCAGATGGCGACTAGTAGTAGATGGAAAGGAATCCAAGTCATGCTTGGCTTAATCAATTACTACTACAGTGGATGTTGAGCATCGAGGAAGAACATGCATGGGTATGTTCTAGTGTATCGGTTGTACCATCTCCTAATCGTCCTGGAGAAAGATGGACGCCCAGGATCAATCAGTGCAGCATAGTACCATTACTGCATCAGTAACAAGCTTGCTACAGTACTGAAAAGTAATATTGGCCGTTGACTTCTCTGGACAGTGAAATTTTGCTCTGAAGTGCAAACAGCGGTCCATGCTTTTGTGCGATTCCACTGTTTGCATCGATTGACATCGAACGCAGTAAACAGTTAAATTTCTGTTGAAACACCGGAGAATTCCCGCGTCCCGTGTCACACGGGCGCTTTCTTCGCTTCGCTTTTCATTTTGATCTTTTCTCCCAAATATTTCGGTCGTTGTAGGGCTGTGTGCTAGGGGCCGGAGACGGCTGAGTTTTTTCCTCATTTGACCTTCTTTTAAACGAAATAATAAATATAGTCTTCGTTTGAATCGGAATAACAAATATAGCCCTCTTATTTTGAACAATAAAATTGGCATCACGAAAGGTTAGACAAATGACACCACACTTCAGATATGTCGTAGCATCCTACCGCACTCCCGGTCCACTACACGTTGGATGCGCCTGCCGCGACCTGGAACCGCATCACGTGAGATGCCGTGGGTGCTCACCCGATCCACTACCGGTACCTTGCCACACACCCGATCCACTGTCGATTCCCTCCCGCACTCTTGGTCCACTGTGTGCTAGGGGGTGAAGACGGCTGCACTGCTTGGATTTGGTGAGGTGGACATGTCATTGAACCTTATTTTTGAAACGAAATGATAAAAATAGTACCGCAGCAGGTTAGGTAGGTGACACATATCCCCTAACGCGCTTTTTGTGCGAGGCAGCCACCTTCCACGATCCCCGTGGACGGCAGACCACCTGTCGTGCTCCCAGTCTGCTGCAGGATAGTATGTGCACGTAGGCATCGCGGGCAAGCACATTCCTGCCGCGCACGGGGATCGCAAAAGGTGGCTGTCGCGCACAAAGAGCGCGGTAGGAGGGGTCTTGCACACGAAGAACTTAATAGGAGTGTTGTTTTTGTCATTTTGGACACGAGAGAGCTAGATTTGATATTTGATTCTGAAAAAACAAAATGAGCCGATAAGCCTTGATTTGTGTATGAGCTACAGAAAACCCTAAATAATCAGATAGCGATTAGTAGTAGATGGAAAGGAATCCAAGTCATGCTTGGCTTAATCAATTACTACTACAGTGGATGCTGAGCATTGGGTATGTTCTAGTGTATTAGTTGTACCGTCTCCTAATCGCCCTGGAGAAAGATGGACGCCCCGGATCAATCAGTGCAGCATGGTGCCATTACTGCATCAATAACAATCTTGCTACAGTGCCAAAAAGTCACATTGATCGTTGACTTCTCTATCAGATAGAAGCACAAGCAACGTGTAACACTCCGGGACCGTGAAATTTAATTTGCTCTGTTGTGCAAACAGCGGTCCATGTTCCTGTAGCGATTCCACTGTTTGCATCGATTGGAATCGAACGTAGTAAACAGTTCATTTTTCGTTGGAATACCAGTGAATTCCCGCGTCCTATGCGGCGCTCGCTTCACCTTTCATTTTGATCTTTTCTCCCAAATTTTTGGGTGGTCGTACGGGTGGAAAAGAAACTTAATAGAGTTTGTAGGACCGTAAAGTCGACTAGAGGGGGTGAATAAGAGTTTAATCAATTTTTCGCATCAAGATCAATATATATATATGCATAACGAAAGACTTGTACTGATTCTCCTTCAAACCCCAAAAGAAACGATAAAAAACACAAGAATCAGCCTAATGAACAGTGCCGGTCGTACCGCAATAAACAGTAAAATCAGGTGAATGAATAGTAAACAGCCTAAAAAAACTTTTGAACCGTAACTCCAAACTTCACGAAATTTGAAACACATCTTCCGAAGGAAGTCAGGAACTTATTCCAAGTGACGATCGTGAAGATCCATGTCAAAGTTTTGACCTTTTTCCGTTTTACCGAAGGAGGGTTCAAAACCGAGCAAAAACGAAAAACTTGATCCAACTCTTGCTCGTGGGTGATTGATAATCAAGATGATCCTAGATATGTTCCCACATGTCACAGCAAGCTAGATCAAGAGAAGAAACCAAACAACAACTCGTGGATCAAAGAAAAGACTCAAAATCATCAAATAGAGAAGATGAACACAAAGAGACTCATCTCAAGAAGTGATGCATGGATTGATTTGAGATATAAAGATGTTTTTACAGTCTCTCCATCATGGAGGACACAACTCAACACATGAGCACACGATCCATCAATCTCTAGAACCCTAACCTCTCTTTCCTTCTCTCCTAAGCCCTAAACAAACTAGGGTTTTTCTCAATGAAGTGTTTGAGGCTATTGTGGCAGCCCCCTCTCTATTTATACTAGAGGCTAGCATCTAGGAATATTCCACTTAGGGCACCCGTCAAACCCTAACACACAACGGGTTAACATACGCACGCATCTCAAGACGTTGTCTTCATGACCTAAACCACTTTTCCATGTGCCGTGGTTTAGCGAACAAGTCATAAAGCCAGTATTTGGTAAATTACCAAAATACCCCTCATCGATCCTTCTCCAAGAACCGAGTCCCATCCTGTCGAAGCAATCGCCTACTCCGCCACGTGTAGATTGATCAACGGCTCTCATCATGTCGGCAAGTCTCTCCCGTCCGGATCCTACCAGAACCACCAAGGCACTTGCACCGACCCCTGCGCCGCTTGATCAACCCGTCGCACCGAACTGCCCGTTCGGTCATCCTCGTCCATTCTGCGCCACGCTTGAGCCACTTGACCTCACCTGGCATCCATGATCGTTTTGGACCTCATCTCTTCAAGCTTAGTCCCGATCCTCCTCGCCGTTGACCGTCGTAGACCTACAAGCCACTTGCACAGCAATAGACAAGCAAACACGAATCCGGGAACAAGTTCTTCACAACTTGACCCACATTAGCCAAAACATGCATCATGCAACTTATATGCATAGACAACCATGGATGTAACCTATCTCAAAAACAATTCTCTGAAAGAATCAACATTTAGTACAAATGCGGTACTACCGCCAAGTCATTCCCGGTACTACCGCATCACGGTAGTACCGCTCTCAGCATTGCGGTCGTACCGCTCTCGGAGAAATTCTAAAATCCCCAAAAACAAGCTCTCTGGAAAATTGCAACCGCCAAGCAACTTTCGGTATTACCGCACTGCGGTACTACCGCCCTTTCAAAGCGGTATAATCGCACGCGGTCGTCATCGCGACTTCTGCCGGAATGACCGATTATCCTGACACTTGCTGAAACATTCTGAAAAACAAGCATTCTAACAAACCTTCAACCAAATTGTCAATTGTAACATCACCTAGGATCATGAGCAAATCCTCATGGTGTCCACAGAGCTCGTTGACTATTTTTTAAATAATATTAATTTAAAAGATAGTTATAAAAAATAGTCATTTTTTAAATAAAAATAGGTGCCTATCGACATGCTCCTATCGCTATTTCAAATGCCGACAGGAATCTATTTACTGCCAGTTGGTATTTCAATTGCATGTTGCCATTTTAACTGGCGATTTGCATTGAAGAGTGTGTAAATTGTCAGTTGAAATGACGATAGGAACACACTATATATACCCCCAAAATTCGATGGAAAAGTCATTTATTCGAAAAAAGAGGAGAGAGGGGAGAAGAGACGTAGCGAAGCCCCGCCGGTTCCTAGCGGAGGAGGGAGAGACAGATTAGCAGATCCGGCCGTCTATTTTGCAGGTAAATGTTCTTGTAACTTTGTACATAAATTCGAAACCTTGTAGGTTAGAAAATAAAAATAGCGACATGGAATTCAATAGATAGATAATTTTAGTTCTATCGCTGTTTAATGTAGTACATCATTTTAGCTGTGTATAGTTTCATCGTATAGATATTATTTATGTTGCAACACTTGAACGATTTAGAATAAATTCGCAAAATAATAAGAAAACTTTGTAAGTTTTCATTTTTATACTGTAAATATTTTATTAATACTGAAAATACTTTTTAAACTAGGAAAATAGGAAAACACCTCTAAAAATAACAAGATACCTATTAAAAATCTGTAAAACATGCAGAGTAGCTAAATATGGTATGTAGAGCTTAATCAAAATAATCCCAACTTAATTTTGGTTTTCATTTGTGCACAACAAATATTCTGTTAATGCCAAAATACTTTTTATACTAGGAAAATAGCAAGACACCTCTAGAAATTATCTAAGAAATCCAGAGTAGATACATAGGGTATGTAGAGTTGAATTAAAATATTGTGAACTTCATTTTTGTTTCCATTTGTACATGGTAAATATTTTATAAATACTGGAGATACCTTTAAACAAGGAAAGTGACAAGTTACTTATTAAAAATCTATAAAAATTGTAGAGTAGCTAAATAGGATATGTATCACAACTTAATTTTGGTTTCCATTTGTAATAACCGATTATTCGATATCGAATGTTGTAAAGATTAGAGAGGAAATAAGTTAAAATTTAGAATTTTAGGAGAAGTATGGGCCACCAACCCATATTTGAGAAGAGGGGAGCGACCATAGTGGCCCAAGGCCCATGAGTGGGCGGCACCGATAGAAGGCAAGGGAGGAGGGGACCAAACCCTAGCCCCATTTGCTCTGATAACCGCCATGCTCTGATGGCCCGTGCTCTGAGTGACGTGCTACAATGCCTCGCACTTGCTGCTCCTCCTCTCTCCGGCGCCATCTTCCCTGCTGCTTGTGGCCGACCGTGGGAAGAAGAAGAAGAGGAAGGAAGAGAGGATTGAAGGAGAATTTCTTCTTGGGATTTGATCAGCGATCTCCGATGGTTCTACAAGGGTAATGATCGATTTCCCTCGCTGTTTAGGTTGTTTTAGATGCGAATTCGATTAGTTTGATTGGTTTGAATTGCTGCCGTTAGAATTTCAGTTCTGTCCCGAATGTTGCGTGGCCTGTTTCGTGATCTTAGAGGCCGAATTTGGGTTGTCCATCTCCTAGAGTTTTGTAGATATTGATCTTAGCTTTCGGTGGCCGCCAAGAACACTGAATTCCGACATACGGATCAAAAGTTATGATAGTTTTCGTCTCTGCTGTCCAGAATCCTGACGAGAATGAACTGTCAAGTTGCCTTTTAAAATATGAGTGGGATAATGGAAAATTCCGGGCTTTCACCAAACTAGGTTATTGTAGGCCTTGGTCTTAGATTTTGATATTGATAAAGAACACAAATTTTGGTGTAGCCAATTAAAAGTTATGGCACTTTCCGTGCTGCTGTCCAGAATTGTCGGAAGATCTGACAGACAGTGTTTGTGGGTCTTGTGGAAATTGATACATATAGAATTAGAGGTTTCCATCAACTAGGTTGTTGTAGATAATTTCATTACATTTCAATCAAACCTGAGAACACCCCTTTTGAGTTTTAGATCAAAAGTTATGCCATTTATACCGCTGCTGTCCGTATAGACTTTATGCTAGAATGTTGTTTAATTCAAAGTAACGGGTATATTTTAGATGGTGGGATTGGGGTTATGAGTTAGAGGCGTCACGAGTAGTGTATTGATGACTTGGTTCTTATTGAGTAACTTTGGTGTAGGGGGTGAGGCGCCAAGGTTAGCAGCTTCTTCGTTGCCTCCCAACGCATCGCAACGCTAAAGGCAAGTACAATGACTTATGTGTGTTTTGTAAATCCCAGATGCTCGTTGATTAGTATGGTGTTTTATTGATATGTGAGACGCTTAATGTTCATGTGCTATCCACGGGAGTGGAATGTCCACGGGAGTGGAGGTTATGGTAGACAAGAAGGTTATGATGATTATGTTTTTTGTGTACGCTCTTTCATATGTGTGGAGATGATATTAACTATTGTTCATAAATTTATTCATGCATTCTTGTTCATGTTCCGTCCACGGGAGTGGAGCTCCACGGGAGTGGAGTCTAAAGTCCCATCAATTCCAGTATGGGCAAGTGAAGTCCTACCATTCTAATGTGGGCGGTTTTGGACACCGTATGAAATGTTCTTCATACGGTATTTTGGATCCCGTATTTGATAAATACGGGCTTAACACCGACGGTGTGTTACTTGCTATACCGGTATAAGCTCGAGTGCGGTCCAATCAATTCATGGCATCCATGCATTACAGTTCTTTCTTTCATATACTTCTTTGTACCATAATTTTACATGAAGTGTGTTCTTGTATTCGTTGTACTTTGAGTCCGGACTCACTCTTGTTTGTTGTTTTATTTTAGGTGGCCGTTGATGATAATTCTATCGGGAGGAGTAGACATGCACTACACACACATCACCATATTCAGTTTCAATAATAGAACTTGGTTGAATTCCTTATTTGTTTAGAGATAAAGCGTAATAATTGAGGCGTCATGTGGATGATGTCTTCTGTTTGGTCATGGATGTTTATTTTCTGTTTGTGATACTTGACCGCATAGGTTCGATTTTATTTGTGTTTTTATGCCTTATGAGCGATTCACTTTCCATTCGTTATAACTTGGATTATTGCTTCAATTCTTATGATTGTGGATGTATGTTAGACTCTTTAGGTAACATTTTGGCTTCTGGATAGCCAAGGTGTTACATTTGGTATCAGAGCGGGCTTTAGGTCCGTGGTTAATAGAAAAATATATTAAATTGACACACCGTGCCTGATGAGGTGGGGTTGGGAATTACATTGCTTCGCATTATCGTTGTTATGTTCCATTTGTTGAGCAATTGTTGAATTGCCTCTGTACTATCTTTCTTGTTGTTAACCTATGATATGATATGCTATGATATTCTATATCTATGAATCTATTCTATGATTGCCATGAGATGATCATGTATAATCATATTTGATTATATTGTTTTTACGTGCCGAAAGTGGTTGTTAAGCAGTGGAGGTTGTGGTTGTGGCCTTGGACTTTGTCAGGTTATATCACCGTTCGTGGTAGACGAATAGAGTAGTTACCCTGAATACCATAGTTGCAGGAGTTGTTTCCTTTCTTGACCTCAAATCTTGGCAAATTCTTGCTCTTTGGTGGATGATGACTTTCTCCTGGGTTCGTGGTTCATGGTAGTTGTTGTGTTTCAATGGCCTCTAATGGTTCTCTAAAACAATTATTGTTTTCCAACTGTTGAGCTGTTTTTACTACTTGTGATCTTCCTCAATTGGCAATATTGATAATTCCATGGTTGTTCCTTCTTTCTCATTGGAAAAGAATGACTTATGTATTCGTTTGATAGTTTGGGTAATGAAAGCTTCCTGTTGCAAATTCGTTAGCATGTGAAAGCTTTGGGCTTTACGTATTTCTTTTGGATTATTTTGAGTGTTGAAGATGGCATGTTTCTCTTTTATGAAAGAAATATTAAAAACCTTTACTGTGGTCTTGGCGTGGTTTAGTGAGGGGTTATATTCAAAGAAATTAGTGGATATGATTTGGGTTATGAAGTTGGAGTGCAGAGTGTGGTGTGTAATCGATCTTAACTAAGAACGTTGGAAGGGAAGTTGATTAAACTTGATGGTGTCTTGTAGTAGTTCTTTATGAACCGTGATTAAGAGTATGGCTATACCTAATTGGAGTCAAAAGAGTTATTAATAAGTGTGGAATATTGACTAACTGGTTTGACCGTTAAAATTTGTTTAGTTGGCTAAATTTATTGGGTTGTTTGATCTCAATGGATGAAATTAACTATGTGGGAAGGAAAAGTCGAGGTGATGCTAGATTAATGTCTTAGTGGATATACATTTTGCAATTATCTTTTCTATGGATACTTAGCATACCAGTGGATCAAGAATTTTATGGGAGGAGTTCTAGACAGCTCTTCTATATAGAACGATGGGATGAAATTGGTTGTAGTCATGCTGAGACTGTTGAATAATGGAAGATTTCGATTCTTGAAGTTTATTGCGAATTTGTACCAAATTATGATTATGAGGTGGAATAGCTGAATATGTGCTTGTATTTGTACATGTGATTAGGGAAGGAAAGTAGGTAGCAACTAGATTTCTTGAGGAAGCCAGTTGTTAGCAACGATGGTTGGAGTGTTGTTGTTGTGTGTTACTGAGTTTAGTGTTGAGCATCGATAAGAGTTGAACTGATGTGATTTAATAGGTGACTTATGCTTACATGATTGTAGAATAGTCGGATGATAGTATGTTCATGATGAAAGTATGTTGGTATAACCTTTTAAATTGTGTAGTAGTTTCCTCTAGGATAAGTGGTGTTGTAGTGAGGTTGTAAGTTTTGGTATACTCTCAATTTGAGGATGATGTGATAAACTAGTATGTAACAATTTGGTGAGCCTTTGGGGTTTTATAATGGAAGAGTGGCGCTGGCCATTCGAGATTCTGAGCGAATTATTCTTGAGGTTAGTAAGATTGTTTACATGGGATTGTGACTTATGAAAGTGGTGATGATTCTTTTAGAAAGAAAGTAATTTAATCGCCTTTCGTAATGTCGGTTAGATGAAAAAGGGGGAGTTTTGCAATCGTGGTCTTTTGGAGTTGTGATTCATGTTGTAGCTAAAATTGTTGAGCAAAACGATGTGTTGGAAGGTTCTATCTAATTCCTATGTAGTTCATGTGGTTTGGCCTTAAGAGCTTATCTTGTTTGAGCTGTCAAAGTGATGTAGTGATAATAGAAAGTAACCTTCTTTGTTAAAAAAAATGAAGTAGAAGAATTTGAGTTTGAAGCCATGTTTTGTAACTTGCAGTTTATTCGAATATGCCTGAATAAGAGCTTCCCGATTTCCAAGGGAAATACCTCCTTCTCATTTGAGGTTTGATATTCTTTTCGTGCGGTACTTGTGCCCTCAACTGTGGAGTCCCCTTATGTTTCCGAGTTATTTGCCTAACCGACTATTTCCTTTGGTCCTGTGTTTACTACGAGTGGTAAATTTTTTTTTCTTGTGGTCAAAATGGTTTTCATTTGCCTTTTCTTTTGAGAAAGGATCCACCGTTCGTTTCACCAGGGTCTATCAAAGTGTTTGTTAATTGTTGATGTGAGACCTTGGGTTGCAAGTTAGTTAAGGAGCATTGGAGGATGAATTGATTTCGTGTTATAATTCTTGGAGGGGATTTCATCTAAATAGAATGTTGTCTTTGGAGACTAAACCGATTGCAATGTTGCAACTAGTAGAACCTATAGTGATTGTGATCCAAGATCTTTCGTTCACTTCAAGTGGAACCTTAGAATTAACAAAGGTATAGAAACCTTGATCAATTTTTTTTTTAAAAAAGTATCGCAATTTGGTAGTATTGCGAGGTTGTGAAGGTTATTCCTGATGATGTGGTTTAATGAGAGTGGGATTACAAAGTAATCGAATCGTCATGTCAATTAATGGGATAATGGGAAATGTTGAGTTAATGTCAAGAATGAATTCGTTGTATTGAGTAACCTTCTGAGAGTTATAATCTTTGTAAAGGTAAACTGGTCAAGAAAATATTTCTATGATGATGTTATTGAGTGAGTATGCTGGAATTGTGAAATTTTAGGGATTTAATATGAGGATTTTCCTATCTTTCATATGAGAAGTTCGTTGTAAGAGTCTTGGAGGTTAAATTTGGGTTTTGCATCGTTATGCTAGAACTTTGATCGTCCAATGATAATGTGTAGAAGTAGTATAAGGGTGGATTTCGAATAGTGGGATGATCAATGATAGAAACCTTTTGATGAAATACATGAGAATATGTGAAGTGAGTTCCGAGTTGTTCATTCTTAAAGGATTGAGGTAACGTGATTATGTGTGAAGATCTATTTTGGGATGCATCAGAAATCACCTAACAAAGTAATTCTGTATTGTTTCTGTGTGGTCGATAGAGCATCTCTACAGAGGTGTGGGTGATGTATTTCGGTTTGAGCATAGCATTGAGAATGCCAAGTCAAAAGAGATGGACTAGTGTGTTGTGCGATGAATCGGGATTCAAAAAAAAAAAGTTGAGAGAAATTTTATTTCTAAGAGAGAAATTGAGAAAACAATATTTCCTCGAGTACTGAAACGCTCCCTTGATTCTTGTTTGAGCTATATGTTTATGACGGATGTCTTTCGCAAATTGAGCTTGGCTTCATGTTGGCATGTGTGGTTTTTTATCAGTTCAGAAAGAATACGAGTGATTTCTCCTTTGGTGGACGTGGTGTTTATTTACAAATTTTCTAATTTGAAGGTGGAAAGTTTTTGTGATGAATTTTCGATTCTGGGTTTGACTCTTTTAGTACCGAGTTGACAATGTGTGGTTGCGACGAGAATCCTTAATTTCAATTGACTCTGTTTGTAACAGAGTTGTTCGGAGCGAGTTCTGTTGTGTGTCCCTCGTTAAAAGGAGTGATCCTTGTTTGGTGAAGAGTTCGATTAAGAGGTGGAACAAGAGTTCTGTGTGCTATGCGCTTATTGTGGTGGTTTGGTACCAAAGGGGAGGTTAGCCCAAGGTATTCAGTTTGTCTTTGATAGCCGCAGGATTTGAAAGTAGTTTGAGTTTTTGTTAACGTTTTTGACTATCGAGTAGGATCTTACCTCGAGTCTCGTCCGATGAGTATACGGAAGTGTCGGGACGAGTGTTAAGACGACGTCGATTTGCGTCAAGATGTTGTGGTGTCCTCGGTCAGAAAGAGGCCACTTAGGAGCTGGAGGCTCGCATGCACGAGCATTATTCAGATTTGTTCATATCGAGTACATGTTACTGTTATTAATTTTTAGTTGCAACCGACCTTTCGTGTAGGTCGGTGTGAGGATTCGGTCGAATCCTATTTAAGGGGTAGAATGTAATACCCGATTATTCGATATCGAATCTGTAAAGATTAGAGAGGAAATAAGTTCAAATTCAGAATTTTAAGAGAAGTATGGGCCGCCAACCCATATTCGAGAAGAGGAGCCGACCATAGTGGCCCAAGGCCCATGAGTGGGGCGGCCCGATAGAAGGCAAGGAGGAGGGGACCAAACCCTAGCCCCATTTGCTACAGTAGCCGCCGTGCTAGAGTAGCCCCATGCTACGAGAGCGGCGTGCTACGGTGCCTCCGCCGCTTTGCTGCTCCTCCTCTCCCTGGCGCCATCTTCCCTGCTGCTTGTGGCCGATCGTGGGAAGAAGAAGAAGAGGAAGGAAGAGAGGATTGAAGGAGAATTTCTTCGTGGGATTTGATCAGCGATTTCCGATGGTTCTACAAGGGTAATGATCGATTTCCCTCGCTGTTTAGGTTGTTTTAGATGCGAATTCGATTAGTTTGATTGGATTGAATTGCTACCGTTAGAATTTCAGTTTTGTCCCGAATGTTGCGTGGTCTGTTTCGTGATCATAGAGGCCGAATTTGGGTTGTCCATCTTCTAGAATTTTGTAGATATTGATCTTAGCTTTCGGTGGCCGCCAAGAACACTGAATTCCTACGTACGGATCAAAAGTTATGATAGTTTTCGTCTCTGCTGTCCAGAATCCTGACGAGAATGAACTGTCAAGTTGCCTTTTAAAATATGAGTGGGATAATGGAAAATTCCGGGCTTTCACCCAACTAGGTTATTGTAGGCCTTGGTCTTAGATTTTGATATTGATAAAGAACACAAATTTTGGTGTAGCCAATTAAAAGTTATGGCACTTTCCGTGCAGCTGTCCAGAATTGCCGGAAGATCTGACAGACAGTGTTTGTGGGTCTTGTGGAAATTGATACATATAGAATTCGAGGTTTCCATCAACTAGGTTGTTGTAGATAATTTCATTACCTTTCAATCAAACCTGAGAACACCCCTTTTCGAGTTTTAGATCAAAAGTTATCCCATTTATACCGCTGCTGTCCGTATAGACTTTATGCTAGAATGTGGTTTAATTTAAAGTAATGGGTATATTTTAGATGGTGCGATTGGGGTTATGAGTTAGAGGCGATGCGAGTAGTGTCTTGATGACTTGGTTCTTATTGAGTAACTTTGGTGTAGGGGTGAGGCGCCAAGGTTAGCGGCTTCTTCGTTGCCTCCCAACGCATCGCAAGCGCTAAAGGCAAGTACAATGACTTATGTGTGTTTTGTAAACCCGGATGCTCGTTGATTGGTATGGTGTTTTATTGATATGTGAGACGCTTAATGTTCATGTGCTATCCACGGGAGTGGAATGTCCATGGGAGTGGAGGTTATGGTAGACAAGAAGGTTATGATGATTATGTTCTTTGTGTACGCTCTTTCATATGTGTGGAGATGATATTAACCATTGTTCATAAATTTATTCATGCATTCTTGTTCATGTTCCGTCCACGGGAGTGGAGTCTAAAGTCCCATCAATTCCAGTATGGGCAAGTGAAGTCCCACCATTCCAATGTGGGCAGTTTTGGACACCCGTATGAAATGTTCTACATACGGTATTTTGGATCCCCATATTTCGATAAATACGGGCTTAAGTGAACACCGACGGGTGTGTCACTTGCTATACCGGTATAAGCTCGAGTGCAGTCCAATCAATTCATGGCATCTATGCATTACAGTTCTTTCTTTCAGATACTTTTTTGTACCATAATTTTACATGAAGTGTGTTCTTGTATTCGTTGTACTTGCTGAGTCCCGGACTCACTCTTATTTGTTGTTTTATTTTAGGTGGCCGTTGATGATAATTCTATCGGGAGGGAGTAGACATGCACTACACACACATCACCATATTCCAGTTTCAATAATAGAACTTGGTTGAATTCCTTATTTGTTTAGAGATAAATTGTAATAATTGAGGCGTCATGTGGATGATGTCTTCTGTTTGGTCATGGATGTTTATTTTCTGCTGTGATACTTGACCTGCATAGGTTCAAATTTTATTTGTGTTTTTTATGCCTTATGAGCGATTCACTTTCCATTCGTTATAACTTGGATTATTGCTTCAATTCTTATGATTGTGGATGTATGTTAGACTCTTTAGGTAACATTTTGGCTTTTGGATAGCCAGGGTGTTACACCATTCGTGCACGCTAAATAATTTGGAAACAAGGAAAATAGTAAGGTACCTATAAATATTCTATAAAAATTTCAAAGTAGCTAAATAGGGAATGTAGACGTTAATTAAAACATTGTGAACTTAATTTTACTTTCCATCTGTACACAACAATATACCTCTAAAAATTTATATATCAATACAGTTGTGTGCAGATCAGTTTCCTATGTGTCGGTAATCGTCTAATAATTGAATTAATTAGATATGTCGTTTCTTATTACTTTTTGTATATGTTTCGTAGTATTTACAATGTATGCACTGAATTTTCAGGTATGGCGAACTCAGAAGACGCTGCGCAGTGGTCGTACGAGTGGCTTGACCCAGCCATTGATGCGCATCACCGTAGCTGCCTCAGTACCATCCTCTCCCAGGAGGGCGAGGCAGCGGTTGAGCTTGGCACGTTGCGGCTGCGCACACCCATGAGGGCACGGAGGGTGGACCCACGTTGGGTTCCAAGGTATGTGTAGTTGTGACCTTCATGTACTCAATTGTAGTTTGACTATTTTGGGTGGACTCGTGTTTGTTCTTAATCCTTTCAACATAGGTTGAGAGCGGTAGGCCTACTTCCACTAGCGAGGATGGTGGAGGTGACGTGGGAGGATAACCAAGATCATGCGGGAGGTGGTCATACATCAAGGCGCTTCTTGTACGACCAGTGCCTCCTGATGGCATTTGTTGACCAGTGGAGACTGGAGACGCACATGTTCCACCTCCCGTGCAGGGAGATGGCGCCGACACTTTAGGACGTGACCTTCCTGACCGGGTTGCCCTGCGCAGCTTCCCCTGGCAGCGCACGACATCTTGGCAACGTGGTGCACGGAGTTCCTCGAGAGGTTCCAAGGGTGCTTCCACCCAACTCCAGCTACAGAGAGTTCAGCAGCACCCACAGGCCATCGCTGAAGTGGATCTGCATATTCAATGTAAGTTTTTTAACTCTTATCCTTTCGCTTCAATTGATTTGTGCAACTTAGTGATGTGTATATGTCTTCTTGCAGCCGGAGCGTATGGCAGAGGATGCACCCGAGTACACGGTGAGGAGGCACTTCGAGGCCTACTTGATGTAGTTGTTTGGGTGGGTGATGTTCCTAGGGTCCCACGACGACAATGTCGACAAGCGCATGATTCAGTATGCACGCGAGTTGGTGGACTAGGAGGTGGAGGAGATTCAGCCTTACGCCTGGGGCCTAGCGATGTTGTGCACGACGTACCACGCCTTATGCAATGCGTTCTACCGGGTTAGGGACAACTCCATCCTCTCCGGATGCCTACTACTTCTTCAGTTGTGGTCCTTCGAGCATTTCCAGATCGGACAACCACAGTTGGACCTGGGTAGAGCTGGCCAGATGGGTCATGCCTGTCGGGCCGGCCTAAGGCACAACACTATAGGCCCAGCCCGAGCACAACACGGCCCACACTGTTCGTGGGCCGAGCCAGCACGACACGATGGCCTAGGCCGTCACCCTGGCATGATGGGACAGCCCAGAATGACATGAACAGTATCGGGCCGTGCCAGGCACGGCAAGAGCATGACGAGCCCAGCACGATCCATTTGGCCCGACGAAGAGCCACTGTCACCAGTAACCCAAAGGCCAGAGCCAGGAGCACACGGGGCAGTGCCGGCGCGCAGGAAGAAGGGCGACACGGGAGGGAGCAGAGAGGTCCGGCCGTCGGAGGAGGAGTAAAGGAAGAACAGCCGACGGCGCGGCCGCGCGGAGGTGAGGAGGCGAGGAGGCAATGCAGGCCGTGCGGCGAGGACGCGGCTCGGCGGTGAGGACAAGGAGATGGTGCCCGAGTTGGAGCCAGAGAGGAGGTAGTGCCGGTGCATGTGCCGTGCAGAGGTGAGGAGGCGGCTCGACGGTAAGGATGAGGAGGCGGTGTGTGCACCGTGCATTGCAGCGCGGCCGCACAGTGGTAAGGAGGAGGTGCAATCCGTGCGACGAGGAGGTGGTGCGGCCTGTGTAGCAAGGAAGCGGCTTGGCGCGGCAGTGCGGATGCGGAGGGAGGCGGTGCCGACGGCAGGGCGGAGGGAGGTGACGCAAAGGTCGGAGGGATGTAGGGAGGAGGCGTCGGTGGCAGGGCGGAGGGAGGCGATGTGGAGGACAAAGGGAGGCAAGGCGGGCGTGCGTCAATGCGGCAGTTCGGCACTAGTGTCGCACGTAGCTCGGGCGGACAGGGGGCTTGGGGAGTAGAAAGGGGTCGGGCCAGGCGGGCTCATGGGCCGTGCCTAGCACGGCATGTCCTGAGAAGAATCCGGCCGTTGGGGCATTTCTGTCTATTTTTTGTGACCATTTTTGACCGTTTTGGTCTTAAAAAATAGCAAAATTTTTAGAAAATCTCAAAAAGTTTACTATAAATAGCCACCATACCCCCTCATTCAGCACCCCTCTATCACTCATTCTCTCTTTGAAATTATGCTGTGCAAATTCAAATTCATGTTGAGCTAATTTGGCAAAATTCAAAAAAACTTTGCCAAATTTTGGAAAATTCAATTTTCGACAGCAAGTTAGCAAAAGAGGTACAATACTATTTTTTGCGTACTTTTACGCTAAGATGAAAGTAATAATAGTGTTAGTTTTGATTTAGCAGTTTTCGTTATGGACAGTTCTTACGACATCTTTGCTCTTGGTGATTACAGACTTTTACTGGAGGAAATTGCGTCCATGGAGGCGGCTGCGGCTGCCTCAAGACAACTGGAGGTTTCACCAGAAGGGCAAGGCGGAGTTCCATCATCAGGCTCCACAGCAGCACTAATCTCCATGCCAACTGGTTCAAAGAGGTCAAGGCTGTCTATATCGGGAATGTGAGAGAATTTCAACAGGACAACCAAGCAATACGCACAGGGAAATGAGGTACCATTTGCTATTTATAAAATTTGTCACAATGAATTGTTTGTAAAGTCTACAGGTGAAACAGGACACTTGCTTAGACATGCTACAAGATGTCGAGCCAAGCAAGGATTGGTGATGAGGCAGACGTGGCTGCAGTACAACCACGATGGTACGACACGTAGCTGGGACTACGATCCTCAGGTAGCCCTCCAATCTCTCTGTCGTTTAATTTCTTCTGAGGATTTACCATTAGGCTTTGGAGAGTCTGCTTCTTTCCAAAATTACCTTAGGACTGCACATAATCCTAGATTTTTTTTGTTTCTAGACAGACAACAACTAGGGATTTAGTAAAATACTACAATGAACATTGTAATAAAATAAAGAAACTATTTAGTACGTGTACATTTTCGGTGGCCCAGACCTCGGACATATGGAGTGGTCGGGTTAGGGAGGATTACCTTAGTGTATTTGCGCATTATGTTAATGATGACTGGGTAATGGAGAAGAGGATTATAGCTTTGGAATTAATTGATGTAGCACACATGGGTGAGAATATTGCAGACTGTATTATCAAAGTCATGGAAGACTTTGGTCTTACAGTCAAAATATTCTCAATTACTTTAGACAACGTCGTTTCGAACTCTAGGGCCATGGATATTCTTACTCCAGTGTTGAGTAAATACGTCGATTCCTTCTTGCTACATCAACGATGCACTTGTCATATTATCAACCTTATAGTCAAATGTTGTTTGAACAAGTTGAGTCCGTATATTAAAGCTTTTCGCGATACAATTTTTTTTTTGAATAATTCTAACATAAGAATAGCGAAATATAAGAACTTCTACAGGGCGATAGGTGTAGGTCCAAGAAAGTTCGGTTTGGACATAGAGGTAAGGTGGAACTCTACTTACCTCATGCCTAAGAGTCTTTTACCATACAAGAGCACTTTTTCTATTTTTATTCAAATGCACTATCAGAGAAATGACGGTAGTATACTATTGACTGAGCAACATTGGTTCGTTGCTGAGAAGATACCGTCGTTTTTAGAAATTTTTTATGAGGCCACTGTTACTTTGTCCGCTGTTTACTATCCAACATCTCCTATCGTTGTGCATTGTATTTTACAGATTGCTACTCAATTGAAAATGTATGAAAATGACTTAGTTTTATGTATGCTATTGTTCCCATGAAATCTAAATACCTTAAATATTGGAGAGAAATCCTTCACCTATATGCATTTGCATTTCTTTTAGATCCTAGATGTAAAATTGATTCATTTGGTAGTGTACTTGATCTTCTTAGTGAGGCTATAGGGCTAGACTATACTGACTATTTTGTAGAAGTTCGTTCTCAGCTATACGAGGTTTACCAAAGGCATGAAAATAAGTTCCGAGGAGTCCGCTCGTAACGACCTCCAGTAGCCCCACCTCAAGTAGCAAGACAAACATGTGGGGCAAGATCTTCGGTGGCTCTTCCTCTAGGTCCAGGTCTTCTTTTTTTCTACACTACAGCCTGCTCAGTTAAGGCCCACAAGGAGCGAGGAACTATCCACCTATCTGGACAGCAATACAGTGGATTTCAACTCAGACGGCTTCAAAATCTTGCAATGGTGACAAGCCCATAAGTTAACATATCCTGTGCTATCCATATTTGCATGTGATGTGTTAACTGTTCCTATCTCGACGATTTCCTCGAGTGCGCTTTGGTCTTTTAGAAGAATATTGGAGGAGAGAAGAACAAGTCTCACAAGTGAGACGGTGGATATATTTCTAATGGTGAAGGACTAGGAATAAGCTGATTCACGAACACAACACTCTGTGAAAAATTCAGAGTTGTCGGAGGTATTCGAAAATTTGTACTTAGATGATGACACGTAGAATAAGGATGTATGTAGAGCTATAGGTTGTACTCTATTTTCTTTGCTAAGGTTTTCTCATTTTGAGTTTTTACTTAGCGAAGGTTTTAACGAGACAACCAGTTGAACATTAATAAAGCTCTTTATTACATTTTCAATATGATTGTATCATTTTTTTTAATTTCCATATCTATTTATGAATTATACATATTTTTTCTGTTTTTTTGGATTTTTTTCTGATTTTTTCGGGCCAAACGGGCTGGCCTTGGCCCAGCGGGCCAAACAGGCTCATACCAGCCTGGCACGGCACGAACGGACGACAGGCCATGCCTGGGCCGCCTACCCGGCATGTGGGTCAGCACGACACAACCCATCTAACAGCCGGGCCATAATAGGCCTTGCCAAGATGGGTCGTGTCCGTGCCGTGCCGGGTCAGGTCGCCCATTTGGCCAGGTCTAGACCTGGGAGCCTACACCGTCGCCATGTATGTCGCCGCTGCCGACGTGGATCGGCTGACTATGGGTACGGTGTGGTGTCGCCAACTTGTAAGTCTTCTGAACATTTATTCTTTTTTGTAATGTAATTCAATTTCTTGTGCTAAGTTTCCGTTGTTCTATTCCACAAGTCACCTTCACTCCGATCACTACGCACGCGTCCTACCCGGACTACGTTGTGATGTTCAATCAGTTGACGGATGACTGCGTCATCTGGACACCGCACACTCTTGATAGGGTGTACATGCGCGCACCCTAAGGCCTATCGAGCCTGTGCACACGAGACCACATGTACTGATACACTCGGATGAGCTTGGTGCACGATGTCTTCATGGAGGAGTACCACGTGCACTAGGTGATGCACCAGTTTGGTTTGCGACAGGAGGTCCCAGTCCCCTGGGGGCAGCGGGTGGCACCGAATGACTATGGGTAAGTTCACGTTTTACTTCTGTTGTACCATTTGCCTTATGTACCTATGAAACAATCGTTTTGCCTTCCATAGATATATTAGGAAGGGAGTAATTTCTAGGACTTCCTGGACGGATCGGATGTTCCCTTGGGTTGAGGGCTGGCTCCGCGCCTTGGAGGACGTCGTCTAGGGGGATGCTCCCTACAACCCCAGGACGTATGAGGGGTACATCGAGTGGTACTCCACTCGGACAAGGATTCACTGCATTAGGGTCATGGATGACACACTACGACATGAGGCAACAACATCCAACATGTACCCTACCTAGCCGGATTCTGCATTCCATCGCATGGTACGTATTGAACGGTTCATACATCTTATTTGCTTCGTAAGTTTTCAATTTCCAACTTGTTAATTATGTGTATAGGTTGATCTACATTGGGATATGCACGAGCTTGCGACTTCCGTGCGCCGTATGATGCTCGGGGAGTGCTTCAACATGACGGCGCACAAGATTAGAGAGGTCATGGACCAATTCATTCAGAAGACGAGGTGAGGCATCCAGCTGGCGCCTTGCCTTAGAACGAGGGAGGTGGTGGACCCACCTATGCGTGGAGGGGAGGGGGTGAGCCACAGTGCGTCACGCCCCATGGATCCTCGCTCGGATGTGGCGGGTAGGTCCTCGTGGCACCATGCCGGGAGTACCCCAGCACAGTTCGTAGGTCAGCATAAAACACTCACGTCTGGTTGTTTATTTTGAACTCCACTAGTTACTAACGCCAATTTTCTCTAATAGGTCCTGAGTTCTATCCGTACACAGGGCAGGAGTGTGCAGAGCGGTCTGCTACCTTCGTGTCATGAGGTATGCCTGTCTTGTTTGCATACACAACATACTATTTCACCATTTTTGCCTTGTTTACATGCATAACATACTGTTTCACAGCTCGTACACCCCTTTGGGATGAGGATCTGGTGTCGCACGAGGAGTCACGCTTTGAGGACTTCGATTTCAACCAAGGTGGTGGTGGCACTTCACACAGGGAGAGCAGCCAGGTCTCCATAGAGGCTTCACAGCTGCACGGTACGCCCGGAGTGAGCCAGCCGACGCAAAACCCTCTCTTGACACCCCCTCAAGCTACTCACGCCAGTAGGGTGTCTGAGCCTCCTGAGCTTTTGACCTACTCGTACCCCAATTGCCCCGGACGAGGCCAGGAGCCACACGTGGGGTACACCCCAAAAGGGCCTGCGAGTAGATATTTATTCTTGTAAATATTAGTCATGTCATGTAAATATAAATTTTTGTACAACTTACATTATACTAGTCTCGTGTTTCGATACTATTTGTTCTTGTATCTACAGGTCACGATGTGAGGGAGTCAGTATCGTGACACCCCACCTTTTCAGACCTCATAGGGTCACACAACACATTGCCAATTTTGTAGACCGAGATGACAACACACTTCGATGCTACCTTTCCGCACCGAAAAGACCACACTCCGTCATGCCCCCTTTTCATACCGAAAAGACCACACCCGGTCACGTCACACACTGCCACTTTTCCAGATTGAGATGACAACACACTTCGATGCTACCTTTCCACACCGAAAAGACCACACTCTGCCACACCCCCTTTTCAGACTAAAAAGACCGTACCCTGTCACACCACAAGCTGTCACTTTTGTAGTCCGAGTTGACAACATACTACAACGGTAACTTTTCAGACCGAAAAGGCCACACTCTACTGTGCCACCTCTTCAGACCGAAAAGAAAGCACCATGACATGCCACAAACTGCCACTTTTGCAGATTGAGATGATAACACACTACAACACTACCTTTGCAGACCGAAAATACCACGCTTTGTCACACCACCTTTTTAGACCGAAAAGACCCATTATAAAAGGTGGGAGAAGAGAAGTAGAGGAGAAGAGAGCTGTGGACGCCCCGGAATATTGGAATTGTACTTAATTAAATTTATACTGTAGCACGATTCTTAATTAAGGAACAGTGCTGCTCCTTTATTAAAGATCATGCTAGAAGCATAAATTTTTAAAAAGTAACAAACCCAATATTTAGGCATCCCGGATATATGTCTCACAATGGTTCCCAGGATCAGTGACCATTGCACATATATCCTCAAACAATATTGCATCATACACATACAAGTCATACATTTACATAATTAAACATAAGTTTACAAGTTGGTTAAGTACTACAATATCAAGTGACTTGGTCACTACAAAAGTCCGACAAATGAAGTAAAATAAACGATAAAACCACCAATGGCCCCATCCACCCGCAGGCGATTGCGTGGAGGAAAGAAATAGCTTTACTCGTTAGCGTCACCCTGATCGACGCTAACGGGAACTTCATAAAGATAACCGTCCTCACCTGCAACAATAGGTTATAGCACCTTGAGTACGAAGGGTACTCAGCAAGACTTACACAAACTAATAAAAGAAAGTGTTTGTTAGAACCTATGCAAAGGAGTAGAATTTACACATGCATAAGGTTGCAACAGGAAGGCTTGTTGGTTAAATTTTGCATAAAGCAGTACATCTTAACCTACAATTGCTAAGTTTTGATAAAGCAATTTAATGAAATGAACTGGATTAAAACAGTAAGTAAATGAGAATAAAGGTAAACAATACAATGCATGAATTCCCTCATCTTGAACGAGAAATCAAAACCAGATTTTTAAATCAAAACTCTATCGGTGACATCAACTCAAGTCATTGTCCATGACCGTGGACACGGCTATTCGAACAGTTTGATACCTGCGGGGGTGTACATCTTTACCCACACGACTTAGTCACCGTTGCCTTGGATGCCTCCGAATGATGACATACTTCCTTTGGTATGCCGATCGGGAAACTAAGATTTGGCATTTTTAACAAGTTAACACTATTGAGTTGGATACCCATGTGTGAACTGATCTCGCTTAAACAACGATCGATAGCATCCGCTAATGGGGCACACATGTTGCGTCAGAATACCGACCCAAACATAAAGAAATGCGAATGGGCTCACTACCCATATTAGATTGCAATCGGCATCTTTAAGGTGCGTACATGCGATGGAATACATATACGCCCTCACCCTTCTAAGAACATCCGATATCGATATAAAACTCACATGGCATAAAACGCGGTCATAAGACCGAGCATCTATGCCATACAAGACCAATACACATATCCTTACTCTCTGTTTCCAACTCAATAGCCTTAGCCCTTTACTTAACCAAGCGGCGCCCATACACTGCGCGTGGAAATGCGTGGGGAACTTGAATTGAGCGATCGAGTTCATCCTAAGTGGTCCAAACAAGTCCACCACAATTCCCAATCTCGCACGAAGGCACCACCACTAGCTTCCTCTTGTCCAGATCAAGTTAAATGTAAAATTCATTTCTGGTATAAGTAAACTGGACAAAGAGTTCAAAATAACAGAAATTCTTTTGTGGTTCCCATGTTTGACAAGATAATCTTGTCAAACTCTAAAGTTCTCTAGACTGCATGTCTAAGCCAACTCTGAAACTAAAGGTTATAGTATACAGTACTACCCTAGGTTTGAATGTATGATTAGAATTAAGGTAATCCACCATATTAGGTTATAACTAACTACTACAGATCACAATTGTATTTTTCAGAAAAGTAGCATGCAACAGTTATCACTGTATTTGGAAAATCTATTGTGTGAAACTTTGGGGATCAATATGGTGCAAAGAAGATGCTTGCCTTGATAATAATACACTTCTGTTGCAGGCTCAGGTTGCTCAGAAATAGATTCAAATGCTTCAGAAGAACCAGATTCTAAAAGAGACAATAAAATCCAATAAATACCAAAGTCGACAACAAGTACAGAATGAAAGAAGCATGTATGATCAATATGGAAATGCATGCTCAACAGTATGCTTAAGTTGTATCTACCCTAATAATAAAATAATAACCTATAATATCACTTAGAGCATCTCCAGCAGGAGCCTTCAAAACAGAGCCCCTACTTTTAATTTGAGGCTCCCCTACTTTGAGGGCCTGTTTTGGTGCTGACTCAGCGAGAGCCCTCAAAGCAGCTCCTACTTCTTAATTCCCTCTATTTCCTCACACACTATATGCATATGTATTTGAGAACATCACATTATATAATAATTTATTTAAACTATAACTCTAAAGCACTATACTTAAAATTATGAATGAAAATACAAATATTCAAATTTAAATTCAAAGACAAATTTGGTCCGAATTTAATGATAACATAGTTCATAACATCTCTGCAAATCAAATGACATAATCATCAAATTTGGGCGGGGGAAGGAGCGGGCGCGTGTAACAGCCCCACTTTTATCAACAGTAACAATCAGTATTATGAACAGTAATGGGCTACTGTTCATATTATTACTGTTCTTAATCTCTGTTGGGAGTTGCTGTTACCAAATAAAACCTTCCTTTTTGCCAAAGTCCAAAGACTTATTTGGAATATTTAAAGGAGTACAAGGTAAAACTTGTATTATGACTGGGAAGTATTTTTATTAAAGCCTAGATAAATTATCTTGGCTAAAAATATTTTTGTTGCATTTTTTTTTAATTATTTGGGCTTAAAGAAAAATTTATTGTCTTTAAATAAATATTTTTGGCCTGAAATAAATAATTATGTATTTTATAAAGTGAAAATGTGGTTTATGAAATTTTTCTGGGAAATATATCATCCCAGTAGCTTACAGTAAAAATTTCATGATTTTATAAATTTATTTGCTATTTTTAAAGTCCCAGTCAAACCTTTTAAATATATGAATAAGGTTTGGTCAACCAAACCGGTCCAAACCCGGCCCTTGCACTGTAGCGACCCAGCCTCATGTGTCTCGGTCCAACCCAATCAAATTTGTCTGGCTCGGTCACGTTCGAGCGCGAGCCCGAACTCCACGACTGACATGAGCCGTCGATCTTCCATCGAACGGGCGAAGCAATAACGCCCGCGAGTCGTCCACGTGTCCACTTAGATCTCTGCCGTTGGATCTTAATCCAACGAGCGTGATCGTTGTGTGCAATCGGACAACTCCGGGTCCATGTTTGATCTCCACCGTTCGTTCTTGATCCAACAGCGCACTCCTTTTCGTTTTAAACCTAAAGGCGCGCTTTTATCTCAGCCGTTAGATTCAAATCCTACGGCTTTTCCATTTTTCCCGCGTGTTATAAAGCCCGCACTCCTCTGGGCCGTTGGATCTTCATTGTATGGCCCAGATCTGTGTATGCATTCGGACGACTCCGGATCCCCGCACAATCGTGGCCGTCCATCCTTGATCTAGCGGTATCGCTTATTTCAATTTGAAATCAGAGGCGCGCGTTATTGTGGGCCTTTGGATTTCAATCCTACGGCACCCCATTTTGACCGTGGGCCTTTAAAGCCCAAAATAGGTGGATCGTTGGATTTTAATCGTGCGGACCACATGGGTGTATGCAATCGGACCATCCGGTTCCATTTTACATCCTGGCCGTAGAAATTAAATCCAACGGTACTGAGCCATCGCATCTAAAAAGAGTGACGTGTATGTCTTTTAATTGATCGTTGGATCTTGATCCAACGTCTATCTTTGAAAGTGGAGTTCCGCAGTCCTTCGGGATTGTATGTTAGATCTTGATCGGTCGATCTAGATCGTGCGGTCCATATTAAATGATACCGATTCAAATCATTTAATCCCTCTATTTATCACAGCCACCCATTCCCAATCGAACGGCTGATATTCTTTTGATCGTGTGTGAGGGCGCAAGGTGTGGATCGCCATGGACCCACATGTCATATTTTGCCTCTCTTCTTCCTTATCTCTGTGACCATTTTTGTGAGCAGAGGAGAGGATTTATCCAAAGATTATACACTAATTTTTGGATGTTTAGCTAAATGGACACCTCATCAACTCTAGATCTTTCCTTCTTGCCCTGTAGCTAAACTCCCACATATATAAACCCTAGCTTTTGGGAGCTGCAGCCATTGTTGACCACTGGAGCTCATTTTCTTCCTTGCAACCAGTGGGATTTTGCTCCTATCATTTGCTTATCTATCCTTAAGCACTGATGTTACCCTGCATTAAAGATTTGGTATCTTTTGCAGGTTAAATCAAATTTGATCTCTTTGTCGATCAACCTCAAATTTTCAGGGTTCTTGGTATCTTTCTATACTGGTAAGCCAAAAACCCTAGTTTCGACATCTTGAGCCTCCTAGGAACCTTAGGAGCTGCTGTGAATCCTTCTTTTAAACGTCAGTAGCTTCAACTGGCTTTAAACTGAAAAGTTGATATTATACCTTTTCGGTTTTCATGTCATTTTCAAGACCTAGGTTTCTTCCTGTCAACCTATCATCTTATTTAGGTTTTGACTAAACCCTAGCAGCATGACAAGTTGATCTTTCAATTCTTGTTATCATCTATTTTGACTTTTAATTGAAATCTGTCTCTGTTCTCTTGTCGGCTCAACCGACAAAATAGGTTGTTGCTTTAGTTTTTGTAATTTAACTAGTTAGGATTAGACTAAGGTTGGTTTGGGATATTAATTACCCTAAAAGATCATGCTAAGATTCATTTATGAACTTTTGCATGATCTATACTCCTTTTTCCGAAACTTTGCAATCTGTCCTGTTTTCAGCTCTTTTCAAATCTGAAAACTGGAACTTTGCAATAAACTCTAATTTCTGTCTTTTGAAAACAGTGAGCTAGATAATGGGCTATTATCACTATTATGGGTAGTTATGGCTTAAGCATACTGTAATTATGCATTTCTAGATTGATCATGCATATTTCTTCCATGTTGGACTTATTGTCAGTTTTGGTATTTATTTGATCTTATTGCTTCTTTTAGAATCTGGTTCTACTGAAGCTTTTGAATACACTTCTGAGCAATCTGAGCCTACAACAGAAATCTATTATTACCAAGGCAAGCATCCTCTTTGCACCATATTGAACCCAGATTTTGTACAATAGTCTTTACAACTCCAGTGCTAACTGTGCATGCAATTTTTCTGAAAATACAAAATGCGACTTGTAGTAGCTAGCTATAACCTGAACTGGTGGATTACCTTGATTATGACCATACACCCAACTCTAGTGTAGTACTGTATACTATATGGTCTATTTTCAGATTTGGCTTAGATATGCAGTCTAGAGATTTTAGAGTTTGACAAGCATATCTTGTCAAACATGGGAATTACAACTGAACTATTGTCATTTTCAAACTCTTTGTCCAGTTTCTGTAAATCAGTTTTGTATTTGAAATTCAAATTGATCGACAAGAGGAAGCTAGTGATGGTGCTTTCGCACGAGGTTGGGTTTTGTGGTGGACTTGTCCGGGTTAATTAAGGACCGAACTCTGATTATTCAATTCAAGTCCCCCACGTACTTCCACATGCAGTGTATGGGCGCTGTTTGGTTAAGTAAAATGTTGAGACTATTGAGTTGGAAACAGGAGAGTAAGGATATGTGTATTGGCCTTGCATGGCATAGATGCTTAGGTCCGAGGCGTGTCTTATGCCATGTAAGCTTTGTATGTCAGTATCAGATGTTCTTAGGAGGGTGAGGGCGTATATGTGTCTCGTCTCATATACGATACCTTAATGGTGCCGATAGCATTCTACTATGGGTGGTGAGCCCAATTTGCTTTAAATTGTTTGGATCGGCATTCTCGACACAACATGTGTGCCCTGTGGTTAGTAGGTGGTGTAGCCTACACTATGGGATTAGTTCACACATGGGAGTCCAACTCAATAGTGTTGGCTTGTTGAAAAATACCAAATCTTAGTTTCCCCGGTCGGCATACCAAAGGAAGTATGTCATCATTCGGAGGCATCCGAAGGCAACGGGCTAGCTAAGTCATGTGGGTAAAGATGTACACCCCTGCAGGGTATAAACTGTTCGAATAGCCGTGTCCACGGTCATGGACGACAACTTGAATTGATGTCACCTGTATAGAAGTTTGATTTTCAAAAACCTGGTTTTGGTTATTTTCGGTTTGCATGAGGGTATCATGCATCTGCATCTTATATTTTTATGTCATTTATGTACTGTTTTAAGCAAACTTTGATTTATTAAATTGCTTTATCAAAATTTAGCCTTTGTAGGTTAAGATGTATTGCTTTATGCAAATTTGAACCTTTATACCTTCCTGTTGTAACCTTATGCATGTAAAAACTCTACTCCTTTGGTTAGGCTCTAATCACCACTTTATTTTATTAGTTTGAGTAAGACTTGTCGAGTACCTTTTGTACTCAAGGTGCTACTACCTATTGTTGCGGTGAGGATGGTTTCCTTTATGAAGTACCGTTAGCGCCGATCGGGGTGACGCTAACGAGTAACGCTACTTCTTGCCTCCACGCAATTGCTGCGGGTGGATGGGGCCATTGGTGGACATTTTCCGTTTGTTTTGCTTCCACAGATCTTCGTTATAGTGACCAAGTCACTTAATATTGTAGTATTAACCGAATGATGTAACCTTATGTTTAATTATATCAATGTATGACTTGTATGTGTTTGATGCAATGTTGATGAAGGATATATATGCAATGGTCGTTGATCCCGGGAACCATTGTGGTACATATATATCAGAATCTGTTTATTGAAATTGTTACTTGTTAAGTTCATACCTTTAGCATGATCTTTAATTAAGGCAGACTGTTCCTTAATTATGAATTGTGTTCTTGTATGAATTTAATTTAGTAACATTTCCAATAACGTGGGTCCTCACAAAGCGTTGGTATCGAGCATACATTGCCTGTAGGTTAGAAGTAGCATGGCGAAGTTATTAGAGGATCCTCTGCTAAAATTATTTTCAAACAAACAATTTATTTTCGAAAGCTTAAGCATGACATCTTTTATTCCTTATCTTTCTTAATGTCACTTCTTGCCCAAACTTCTGTTGGTTCATTTAAAAGTGAATTGTTCCTTATCTTGTCTTTTTATCTATAGATGAGCGGTTGGTATTTGGTCAAGGAGACTCGAGCCGAGGATGTTGATGGGTTCCCAGCATTACTTCGGGACATGATGTGGCGTTCCAATTTCACCTACCAGCCAGAGTACGCCATTTATCGACGAGATCGAGGACCAGGCATGGAGGAATATCGTGCCTTCATCAACGTTATCGCTAGGCATGTAGCTGGCAGTATTCCCTACTGTGTCCAGGCACTTGCCACCTCTGAGGCTATGGCAGTTCAGGAAGCGGCAAGTAGGATGATGAGTCTTCTTCGTCATGATTTGACGGAATTGTCTCAACCACCCTATGACCACTTCCCGAATCAGGGCCCTACCTCTGAAGTGAGCATGTTCGCTGAGATACAGTTTGGCGAAGACCCCCAGGTGCGGCAGTTGGCAAGGATGGTCCGTATCATGGACCAAGTCCATCATTGTCTTGTGAGGAGTTATGGGAAACTCGGCATCGCCTTAATGAGGCCCAGGAGTACCTACTTGGAGTCAACATGAACGCGTTCCTCGCAACGTGCTTTATGGTGACAACGAGATCTCCCCGCCGCCGCTTTGCACCACCTCTTTACCGACTTCCGTAGTGGTGGGTGCGCACTGCTTATGGACAAGTGCGCCAAGCCCGGATGACTGCAGGGTTTCCTCGCACTCTGCGGACTGCACCTCCTGGAGGTCATCAGCCATTGTTGGGTTCTCCGAGGCGTCTCATTAGTCCCTTGGATCCGGTTGACACGGGTTCCCCTGGAGCTCATCTTCTAAATGAGTTTCCGGTGAACTTTAATCGAGATCTTTATGCTAGTACCTCGACAATGAACCCTCGTGGTTGAGTGTCTTTTAGTCTAGTAGTTGTCCTTAAATAAATTGTATGTAATAGGGCAGTAGTATCTTGTACAAAGTATGTAAGCTTAAATTTCGGTTTGTAATCTGACATTATGGTCGACTGTAATGTAAGACTGGAACCGAAATTTTGTTGTGTATATATGAAGTTTCTGGTTTGGTGTTACTTTGAATACATGTCATAACATGATGTATTGCATATACAGTATTTGCTTCCTTTCTAATTGCAAACTTGTTTGTGTTTGCAGTATGTCCTTGTTATGTTGTTAACCATGTTGTGGTAACAGGATGACAGACTACTACTACTCGCTTAAGCGCAACAAGGAGGGGCATGTCGACTCCCGTGCCTCATTCTCAGGGAGGACCAACCGAACCATCTAGTTCTCAGGGCCCGCAAGGTGGTCCCCAGGAAGAGGAGCTTCCTCCACCACCTTCGATGGCCGATGTGCTCATGCAAATTGAGCGCAATCGGATGGACCAGACGCGCATCTTGGAACAGATTGCGCGCAATACTTCTACTCCTGTTGCGTCATTATCGAGCAGAGGCCACCATGTGCGTGGCGATCTTGCGACTTTCACGGACTAATCCGCGGTGTTCTCGATTCTCGTGATCCCATGGAAGCTGAGGATTGGCTTCGGACCATTGAGAAGAAGCTTCTGATTGCTCAATGCTCCGAAAGGGAAAAGGTTCTCTTTGCCAGTTATCAGCTCGATGGGCCAGCCAACATATGGTGGGATAATCTTCTTGCCATTCAACTCGCTGGACATGTCCCTACTTGGGATGAGTTCGTGGAAGCCTTTCGCAAGCTCACATTCTGAAAGGGTCATGATGATCAAACAACAAGAGTTTTCGCTCTCAAGCAAGGGCGAAAGTGCAGAACCGAATATCGCATGAGTTCAACTTCCGCCGGATATGCCTCGATGACGTTTCGATCGACCTTCGTCGTCGAAACCGGTTCTTGAATGGGCTATCTCAAGAAGCTGCAGATGGTCAGTAGCTTTGCATGACTTCCGAACTTCGCATCCGGTCAACAAAGCTATTGTGGCGAAAGCAAGAGTAAGGCATTGGATGAGTCACGCAAGCGGCGGCGGACTTCTCGATTTATTCTCGTGGCGGCTCACCAAGGCCTCGTATGTGGTTGTCTAGGCCACCACGAGCACCACTCCATTTTCACCAAGGCCGCGGTGTTTGCTCCTCGTCCATCTCCTCCCACCGGTCGATCAGATCAAGTGGGAATCAGCCCGCCTGTCAACAATGTTAACCTGGGGTTATTTGTTATCATTGTGGTCGTCCGGGCATTATGCCAACAAGTGTGTGGCAAAGCGCAAGGATTGCCTCTGTTCGACCATATCCAGTGTCCAGGCGCCGCCCCTTCGCAGAGGCCCCTATTAAAGCCGATCCGCTCCAGTCGTGGGCATGTGAACCAGATCACATCACAAGAGGCGGTGATACACTGGTTGTTATGGGTATGCTCCTAGTTAATTTCATCCACTCATTGCTTTATTTGACTCTGGAGCATCTCATTCTTTATTAGCAATCATTTTCTGTTCAACACCAATTAGACATGCGTACCCTCCAACCACCGTTTATTATTCAATCACCTGGGTCGGTCTTTAAAACCGATCAGATTTGTTGTGAGGTCAACATAACAATCCTTGGGGTGAAGTTTTTAGCAAATCTAATTGTGATTGACTCTAAAGGGTTGGACGTCATTTTGGGTATGGATTGGCTGTCCAAAAACCAGGGTCAAATCAATTGTTTCCAACGGTCTATTTCTATGACCAATGCCGACGGCATTCAAGTTGTTTATCATTCTAAAGCAGTTGGCTCTCATCTTTGTGCTCACCGAGTTGATACTGCTCCTTCTTTGGAGTCAGTGCCAATTGTTTGTGAGTATGTTGATGTCTTTCCTGAAGACCTTCCCGGATTACCTCCAGACCGGGAAGTAGAGTTTGTTATTGAACTCGTTCCTGGAACTGCTCCGATATCCAGGAGTCCCTATAGAATGCCTGCCAATGAGCTGATTGAGTTAAAGACACAACTTGGAGACTTACTTGATAAGGGTTTCATTCGACCGAGTTCCTCACCTTGGGGATGCCCGGCAATCTTTGTCAAAAAGAAAGACAATACTTTGCGGATGTGTGTGGACTACCGTCCGTTAAATGAGGTCACTATCAAGAATAAATATCCTCTACCTCGAATTGATGATCTTTTTGATCAGTTGGTTGGTGCCCGTGTCTTTTCAAAGATTGATTTGCGATCGGGCTATCATCAGATCAAGGTTAGAACTGAGGACATTCCTAAGACAGCTTTCTCTACTCGTTATGGTTTATACGAGTATACTGTTATGTCCTTCGGTCTGACCAATGCTCCAGCTTATTTCATGAACCTTATGAATTCAGTGTTCATGGAATTCTTGGATAAGTTTGTTGTCGTGTTTATTGACGACATCCTTATTTATTCCAAGTCTGATAAGGATCATGAACAACATTTGCGACTTGTGCTGGAAACACTTCGTCGGCATCGACTGTATGCTAAGTTCAGCAAATGTGCTTTCTGGCTCAGAGAAGTTGCCTTTCTGGGGCATGTGTTATCTGAAGGAGGTATCGCTGTCGATCCAAGCAAGGTACAAGATGTGCTAAATTGGAAGCCTCCCAAGAGTGTCCCAGAGATTCGAAGTTTTCTTGGACTTGCGGGTTATTACCGTAGGTTCATTGAAAATTTCTCCAAGATTGCTAGACCTTGACCCGACTCTTGCGAAAGGGAAGAAATTTGAATGGTCAGCTAAATGTGAAGAGAGTTTTCGGCTTTTGAGAACCCTCTTGACTAGAGCTCCAATTCTTACTCTTCCGGACGTTCTTAAGAGCTTCGATATTTATTGCGATGCATCTCGCCATGGACTTGGTTGTGTGCTTATGCAAGAAGGCCGAGTTGTGGCATATGCATCCCGGCAGTTGCGCCCTCATGAAGTTAATTATCCTACTCATGATTTGGAATTGGCTGCCGTGGTCCATGCATTAAAGATTTGGCGACATTACCTTCTAGGTAATCGTTGTGAAATCTACACTGATCATAAAAGCCTAAAGTACATATTCACTCAATCTGATTTGAATATGAGACAAAGAAGATGGCTTGAACTGATCAAGGACTACGACATGGGCATTCATTATCATCCTGGTAAAGCCAATGTTGTGGCAGACGCTTTAGCGAAAGTCACAATGCAACTACATATCCTCTTTACAGAAAGAGACTTGTGTCTTGATTTTGGCGCCTAAGTCTTGAATTTGTGGAAAAGGGTTCCTCGCTGCATTACATGTGGAGCCGACATTAGAATCTCAGATTCAAAGCCCTAAGCGCGACGCCGAGGTAGCCGAAATCAGGGAAAACATGCAAGCAGGTAAAGCCAACGAATTTTCTGAAGATGATCGCGGTATGATTCGATATCGCAATCGTTTGGTAGTACCTGCGATTTCGAATTGAAGAGTCTAATTCTCAGAGAAGCTCATAATTCCAAGTTTTCTTTGCATCCTGGGAGTACCAAGATGTACCAGGATTTGAAGAAAATATTTTGGTGGAGCCAAATGAAGAGGCGAATTGCTCAGTATGTTGCTGAATGTGATATTTGCCAAAGGGTTAAAGCTGAACATCTAAAGCCAGCTGGTACCCTTCAGCCTTTGCCTATTCCACAATGGAAGTGGGAAGAGATCGGTATGGATTTTGTTCTTTGGTCTTCCCAAGACTTTCAAAGGATCCGATGCCATTTGGGTGATCATTGATCGTTTAACTAAAGTGACTCATTTTATTCCGGTCAGGACTGATTTCAATGGCAAGCAACTAGCAGAGCTTTATGTGGCTAGAATTGTTTGTCTTCATGGTGTTCCCAAGGTCATTGTTTCTGACCGTGGTCCTCAGTTCACTTCCCATTTTTGGAATAGCCTTCATCAGGCTATGGGGACTGAACTCTCTTTCGATCGCTTACCATCCTCAAACTAGTGGTCAGACTGAAAGGGTGAATCAAGTAATGGAAGATCTTCTTCGAGCCTATGTGCTATCTTATAGCAAAGACTGGGAGAGATCTTTGCCATATGTGGAATTTTCCTACAATAATAGCTACCAAGCAAGTATTCAAATGTCACCTTTTGAAGCCTTGTATGGGAGAGCTTGTAGGACTCCATTGAATTGGTGCGAGTCCGTGAAAGACCATTCTTTGGTCCAGACTTGGTAAAGGAAGCAGAAGAGCAAGTTCGTCTGATTCGAGATTGTTTGAAAACTGCACAGTCTCGTCAGAAGAGCTATGCTGATCATCGCCGTCGGGAGTTGAGCTTTGAGGTGGATGACCATGTCTATCTTAAAGTGTCACCCATGAAGGGTACTCATCGTTTTGAGTAAAGGAAAGCTCGCACCTCGTTATATCGGACCCTTCCGAATCATTGCCAGCGAGGAGTCAGAGCTTACCAATTGGAATTACGAATCACTCTCGAGATACATGATACTTTTCATGTGTCTCAATTAAAGAAATGCCTTCGTGTTCCTATTGAGGCAAGCGCTATGAGCATCTTGATCTCCAACCCGATCTTTCATATCAAGAGCAACCGAGACGTATCCTCGACACAATGGAACGCAGGACAAGAAATCGTCTTGTCAAGTTCTGAAAATTCAATGGGCTAATCATTCGAGGATGAAGCCACTTGGGAGCGCGAAGATCGATGCATTGAGCACCCCATCTTTTGTTGTTTAGAACTTTTCTTTGAATCAAGAAAGGAAAGTTTAAACAAAGCTATGTAAACAAAGATGTAATAATAACACTATGTTGTTATGTAAGAATCTTCTTTGTTATCTTTGAAGGAAATCAAAACAACGGATGTTGAGTTTCCTCATAATTCATTTCCATTTCACTTCTTCTTGATCTCTAACTTGTTCCAAATCTCGGGACGAGATTTTCCTTAAGGGGTAGGTTTGTAATGACCCCACTTTTATCAACAAGAACAATCAGTATTATGAGCAAGAATGGGCTCTGTTCATATTATTCTTATTCTTAATCTCTGTTGGGAGTTGCTGTTACCAAATAAAACCTTCCTTTTTGCCAAAGTCCAAAGACTTATTTGGAATATTTAAAGGAGTACAAGGTAAAACTTGTATTATGACTGGGAAGTATTTTTATTAAAGCCTAGATAAATTATCTTGGCTAAAAATATTTTTGTTGCATTTTTTTTAATTATTTGGGCTTAAAGAAAAATTTATTGTCTTTAAATAAATATTTTTGGCCTGAAATAAATAATTATGTATTTTATAAAGTGAAAATGTGGTTTATGAAATTTTTCTGGGAAATATATCATCCCAGTAGCTTACAGTAAAAATTTCATGATTTTATAAATTTATTTGCTATTTTAAAGTCCCAGTCAAACCTTTTAAATATATGAATAAGGTTTGGTCAACCAAACCGGTCCAAACCCGACCCTTGCACCGGTAGCGACCAGCCTCATGTGTCTCGGTCCAACCCAATCAAATTTGTCGCTCGGTCACGTTCGGCGCGAGCCCAACTCCACGATCGACATGAGCCGTCGATCTTCCATCGAGCGAGGCGAAGCAATAACGCCCGCGAGCCGCCCACGTGTCCACTTAGATCTCGCCGTTGGATCTTAATCCAACGGCGTGATCGTTGTGTGCTGTCGGACAACTCCGGTCCATGTTTGATCTCCACCGTTCGTTCTTGATCCAACAGCGCACTCCTTTTCGTTTTAAACCTAAAGGCGCGCTTTTATCTCAGCCGTTAGATTCAAATCCTACGGCTTTTCCATTTTTCCCGCGTGTTATAAAGCCCGCACTCCTGCGGGCCGTTGGATCTTCATTGTATGGCCCGGATCGTGTATGCATTCGGACGACTCGGATCCCGCACTGTCGTGGCCGTCCATCCTTGATCCAGCGGTATCGCTTATTTCAATTTGAAATCAGAGGCGCGCGTTATTGTGGGCCTTTGGATTTCAATCCTACGGCACCCCATTTTGACCGTGGGCCTTTAAAGCCCAAAATAGGTGGATCGTTGGATTTTAATCGTGCGGACCACATGGGTGTATGCAATCGGACCATCCGGTTCCATTTTACATCCTGGCCGTAGAAATTAAATCCAACGGTACTGAGCCATCGCATCTAAAAAGAGTGACGTGTATGTCTTTTAATTGATCGTTGGATCTTGATCCAACGTCTATCTTTGAAAGTGGAGTTCCGCAGTCCTTCGGGATTGTATGTTAGATCTTGATCGGTCGATCTAGATCGTGCGGTCCATATTAAATGATACCGATTCAAATCATTTAATCTCTCTATTTATCACAGCCACCCATTCCCAATCGAACGGCTGATATTCTTTTGATCGTGTGTGAGGCGCGCGCGGCTGTGACTGCCAGCGGGACCCACATGTCATATTTTGCCTCTCTTCTTCCTTATCTCTGCGCGCAGCCATTTTTGTGAGCAGAGGAGAGGATTTATCCAAAGATTATACACTAATTTTTGGATGTTTAGCTAAATGGACACCTCATCAACTCTAGATCTTTCCTTCTTGCCCTGTAGCTAAACTCCCACATATATAAACCCTAGCTTTTGGGAGCTGCAGCCATTGTTGACCACTGGAGCTCATTTTCTTCCTTGCAACCAGTGGGATTTTGCTCCTATCATTTGCTTATCTATCCTTAAGCACTGATGTTACCCTGCATTAAAGATTTGGTATCTTTTGCAGGTTAAATCAAATTTGATCTCTTTGTCGATCAACCTCAAATTTTCAGGGTTCTTGGTATCTTTCCATACTGGTAAGCCAAAAACCCTAGTTTCGACATCTTGAGCCTCCTAGGAACCTTAGGAGCTGCTGTGAATCCTTCTTTTAAACGTCAGTAGCTTCAACTGGCTTTAAACTGAAAAGTTGATATTATACCTTTTCGGTTTTTCATGTCATTTTCAAGACCTAGGTTTCTTCCTGTCAACCTATCATCTTATTTAGGTTTTGACTAAACCCTAGCAGCATGACAAGTTGATCTTTCAATTCTTGTTATCATCTATTTTGACTTTTAATTGAAATCTGTCTCTGTTCTCTTGTCGGCTCAACCGACAAAATAGGTTGTTGCTTTAGTTTTTGTAATTTAACTAGTTAGGATTAGACTAAGGTTGGTTTGGGATATTAATTACCCTAAAAGATCATGCTAAGATTCATTTATGAACTTTTGCATGATCTATACTCCTTTTTCCGAAACTTTGCAATCTGTCCTGTTTTCAGCTCTTTTCAAATCTGAAAACTGGAACTTTGCAATAAACTCTAATTGTCTTTTGAAAACAAAGTGAGCTAGATAATGGGCTATTATCACTATTATGGGTAGTTATGGCTTAAGCATCTGTAATTATGCATTTCTAGATTGATCATGCATATTTCTTCCATGTTGGACTTATTGTCGGTTTGGTATTTATTTGATCTTATTGCTTCTTTTAGAATCTGGTTCTCATCAAGCTTTTGAATACACTTCGAGCAATCTGAGCCTACAATGTAAATCTATTATTACCAAGGCAAGCATCCTCTTTGCACCATATTGAACCCAGATTTTGTACAATAGTCTTTACAACTCCAGTGCTAACTGTGCATGCAATTTTTCTGAAAATACAAAATGCGACTTGTAGTAGCTAGCTATAACCTGAACTGGTGGATTACCTTGATTATGACCATACACCCAACTCTAGTGTAGTACTGTATACTATATGGTCTATTTTCAGATTTGGCTTAGATATGCAGTCTAGAGATTTTAGAGTTTGACAAGCATATCTTGTCAAACATGGGAATTACAACTGAACTATTGTCATTTTCAAACTCTTTGTCCAGTTTCTGTAAATCAGTTTTGTATTTGAAATTCAAATTGATCTGGACAAGAGGAAGCTAGTGATGGTGCTTTCGTGCACGAGGTTGGGTTTTGTGGTGGACTTGTCCGGGTTAATTAAGGACCGAACTCTGATTATTCAATTCAAGTCCCCCACGTACTTCCACATGCAGTGTATGGGCGCTGTTTGGTTAAGTAAAATGTTGAGACTATTGAGTTGGAAACAGGAGAGTAAGGATATGTGTATTGGCCTTGCATGGCATAGATGCTTAGGTCTGAGGACTGTGTCTTATGCCATGTAAGCTTTGTATGTCAGTATCAGATGTTCTTAGGAGGGTGAGGGCGTATATGTGTCTCGTCTCATATACGATACCTTAATGGTGCCGATAGCATTCTACTATGGGTGGTGAGCCCAATTTGCTTTAAATTGTTTGGATCGGCATTACTGACACAACATGTGTGCCCTGTGGTTAGTAGGTGGTGTAGCCTACACTATGGGATTAGTTCACACATGGGAGTCCAACTCAATAGTGTTGGCTTGTTGAAAAATACCAAATCTTAGTTTCCCCGGTCGGCATACCAAAGGAAGTATGTCATCATTCGGAGGCATCCGAAGGCAACGGGCTAGCTAAGTCATGTGGGTAAAGATGTACACCCCTGCAGGGTATAAACTGTTCGAATAGCCGTGTCCACGGTCATGGACGACAACTTGAATTGATGTCACCTGTATAGAAGTTTGATTTTCAAAAACCTGGTTTTGGTTATTTTCGGTTTGCATGAGGGTATCATGCACTGTACTGTTTATTTTTATGTCATTTATGTACTGTTTTAAGCAAACTTTGATTTATTAAATTGCTTTATCAAAATTTAGCCTTTGTAGGTTAAGATGTATTGCTTTATGCAAATTTGAACCTTTATACCTTCCTGTTGTAACCTTATGCATGTAAAAACTCTACTCCTTTGGTTAGGCTCTAATCACCACTTTATTTTATTAGTTTGAGTAAGACTTCTTTGAGTACCTTTTGTACTCAAGGTGCTACTACCTATTGTTGCAGGTGAGGATGGTTTCCTTTATGAAGTACCCGTTAGCGCCGATCAGGGTGACGCTAACGAGTAACGCTACTTCTTGCCTCCACGCAATTGCCTGCGGGTGGATGGGGCCATTGGTGGACATTTTCCGTTTGTTTTGCTTCCGCTGTATACTGTTATAGTGACCAAGTCACTTAATATTGTAGTATTAACCGAATGATGTAACCTTATGTTTAATTATATCAATGTATGACTTGTATGTGTTTGATGCAATGTTGATGAAGGATATATATGCAATGGTCGTTGATCACAGGAACCATTGTGGTACATATATATCCGGAATCTGTTTATTGAAATTGTTACTTGTTAAGTTCATACCTTTAGCATGATCTTTAATTAAGGGGCACTTGTTCCTTAATTATGAATTGTGTTCTTGTATGAATTTAATTTAGTAACATTTCCAATAACTGTGGGTCCTCACTGTGGGGACGGGAAAAAGGTGGCGGGGAAGAATCGGGACCGTATGCGCAGGAAACCGTGATTTGGGGCTTGGCCTAGAGCCCCGGGAATGAGGGCTTGAGGGGATTTTAGGGGCCCTCAAATTTGAGGGCTCTAGTAGGGCCTCTTTGGACCTCTGTTTTGCCTCAAGCCCTCAAATTTGGTTTTAGGGGCTCAAGTAGGGGCCTGCTGAGATGCTCTTATTGCTTTCAAATAATGAAACTAGAGTTTAGGCCAAAGTTTCAGTTTTGATTTTGAAAATACGAAAAGGACAGACTTTAGGTTTCGGGTTTAAGGAAAATAGGTCAAGCAAAGATTCAAATGAAGCTTAGCTTTGATCTTTTAGGTAATTAACACCTGACTAACCTAATCCTAACCCTAATCGGTCGATTACAAAAGCTAAAGAAAAACCAATGTTGTCGGTTGAACCGACAACGGAGACGAGATAAATCTACTGCTACAAAGTTAAGTAGATGATAAGAAGGATCAAAAGAATAACTTATTATGCTACTAGGGTTCAGTTAAGACCTACCTAGAATGATAAGTCGACAGGAGAAACCCTAGTTCTTGAAAACGATATGAAAGACCGAAAAGTTATAAAAGCAACTTTTCAGTTTAAAGAAAGTTGGAGCTACTGATGTACAAGTGAATGATCCATGTGAGCTTCTAAGGTCCTTAAGGTGCTCAGGATGACAAAAACTAAGGTTTTAGCTTACCAGGATAAGAAAGACACCAAAGGTTCTGAAAACTGATGTTGATCAATAGAGAAATAAACTCTGGTTTAACCTACAAAAGATATCAAATCTTTATTATAAGGTGAAACCAGTGTTTAAGATGGATAAGCAAGTTGGAGGAGCAAGAAACTCCACTGGACGAAAATGAAGGGTGAAAAGCTCCAGTGGTCAACAATGGCAGCAACTCAAAAGCTAGGGTTTATATATAGAGACTGAGCTACAGGGAAAAGTGGAAGGGTCTAGAGTTGATGAGGTGTCTACTTAGGGCTAAATATCCAAAAATTAGTTGCATGATTCTTGGATAACTCCTCTTCTCTCTTTCTGAAATGGTCGCTGTGTAGAGACAAGGTGGATGAGAGGCAAACATCTGACATGTGGGTCCCTTTGTCAGCCACAGTCGCGCACGCCTCTAAAAGCTCCAAGAATCGTCGACCGTTCGATCAGAGATGGACGGCTGCGATGGAAATAGGCATTAAGGAAAAATAATCGGCACCATTTAATATGGGCCGTGCGATCTCAAGCGGAGGATGGAGATTAAAAGGGGTCCTATGGGATTTCGGGGGTTCACATTCAAAGAAGGACGTTGGATTGAAATCCAAAGATCAACCGCAAAGGATACACGTCACCTTTAAAGGAGATGACGCGGCACCGTCAGATTAGCTTTCTACGGTCAGGATTGACGCAGGATCCGGATGGTCCGAATGCAATCTCAATATAGACCCTACGATTGAAATCCAATGGTCCATTGAATTTGGGCCATAATTGCACGCGGTCAAAAAGGAGCACCGTGGGATTTAGATCTAAAGGCCCACGATGGATGTGCGCCTTTATGTTCAAATCAAAAAGGGTTGCGCGGTTGGATCTAAGATGGACGGTGGAGATCGAAAAGGGATCCGGATGGTCCGGTTGTTCTCGCGTCCCTGGGTTGCTCGATCGAGATCCAACGGTGAAGATCGCGGCGCATACGTGGACAGCCCACGTGACATTGCGACCACGCCCGTTCGATTGGAGATCAACGGCTCACGGACACGATGGATTTGGGCTCGCGCGGCGTGGTCGAGCGGACCGCTTTGCTGGTTGGACCCAACCTTATGGGTTCGAGTCGCTACAGTGCTAGGGTTTAGGTTTAGACCGGAAGGTTGACCAAATTCTAAATTCAAAGTTGGAAAGTTTGACTAGGCTTTAAAAATAGCAAATAAATTTGTAAAATCATGAAATTTTGCTAGGAGGCTACTGGGATGATATATTCCCCAAATAAATTTTGAAAACCACTGTTTCACTTTATAAAATATATAAATAATTAACTTAACCCGAATAGGTTTATTTAAAGCCAAGTATTTTTCTCCAAGTCAAGATAATTTCTAAAAATTTAACAAAAAATATTTTTAGCCGAGATAATTGATCTAGGTTTTAATGAAAATATTTCCCAGTCAAAATACAAGCATTGGCTTGTATTCCCTTTGAACTTTAGGAAGGGTTTTGGATTTTTGGCTAGAAAGGGAAAGTTTTATTTGCAACATAATGCCCAATCTGTAAACATGAACAGTGATGCTATGAACAACACCTCATTACTGTTCAGAAAACATTTTATTACTGTTCATAAAGTTGGGGCTGTTACAAGAGCTGGAGGAGAACACTACACCACCACACCCAACACTTCACCAAAACTTGGTTTACACAACTGAGAGGAAGGAGATGTTAGACTCGTCGGCGAACTTCTACGCGAAGATGTTGTAGAAGCACAAGTGGCTTACCGAAAGGGCTAAACCCTACCCGGATTGTTCTATGAAGGATACACTAATACCACCGAAGTTCCCACGCCTGAAATGTGTGTGCGAAGAACCTGCTAAGATCATCCAGTCCACACACCCGGTGACGGCCGCTTGGGTGTACTACACGTGCAGGAATGTCCTCGTAAGAGAATCTTGCACACACAAATATTTTTCACATCTTATGTTCTATTTCATAAATCCCTAACTACATCGCGTATAATGACAGTCGGAGATGTGATGCAATTTCTTCTAATGGATCGACGGCTCGAACATGTACGATAAGGCGTTCATCGAGCAGAAGTACATGTTGAACTATGCGATGCGAGCCGAGACCTTCAAACCCTGGAAACCTTACATACCCAAACCTACTGAAAAGACATCAGAGGAGCCCAAGAAAACATGATGGTGGTGGAGGACCCCCGAACAGGAAGCTGAGTACGACTGGGCCAATCGTGCGACGCACAAGGGGAAGTCTCCTACTAGTGAGACCGACAACCGTCCTAGTGCTCCCCATCGCCTGGGCGCAGTCCAGATCGAAGAGGTAAGTTATGTTCTGTTTGTATCCTGATTATTAATTTGGTCCTATGTTGTGTTATCCTAACATCATTCAATCATCTAACCCGTCTTGCAGAACATGGTTGACTTCGAGACTGACCACCAACGTGGGCAGTCCAAAGACAAGGGGAAGGGACCGATGGGCCTCTAGGATCGATCGATTTTGTTCCAATCAACATTTTTTTTCAATTCCAAAAAGGCGCACATGTATCGTAGGTGTATTTCGGTTTGTTGATTCGTGCATGTTGGTGTTTCTATTGTACGTAACCAAACCCAGTATGCCATGTATTTTGTAATTAAATTATGAAGTCTTTTAAACTTAAATATCTTTTCTCAAATATTTCGACTATTAAATATTACATAATCTTTTTTCCGAAGGAATCGATTCCATGAACAATACAATCGGTACAACAACGCGCATGACAACCCTAAACCCAAATATTTTGTATAATTGCACCGCCAAACTCGCGTTCCAAATTGCGCCGCCGATATCGTATTCTCTACTCCACATTTCGTTATCTTCTCTAATTTCGGATTCCGAACTACGCGGACACTTTAAGCTATTACCAAAAAACTTCATAAAATGTACTAAATCTTTAGGATGAATTATTCACACATAAATTTAAAAAATTAAATATAAGGCCCTATCGCAATTCCAATTAGCGACAGTATCATTGTCGCAAATTGAACTAGCGACATGGTCGTGTCGCCAATTGAACTTGCGAAATTGTTCTGTCGCCAGTTCAATTAGCGACAGGGACATCTCTGCACTGTTCCAATTGATGACAGAGATATTGTCGCCAATTGAAATGACGACAGTGAGCTATTTTTGTAAATTTTTTTTTACTTTTTTTAAATAAAAAAATCACTTATTGACTCAGTTCAAAATTGCACCAATTACACTCATTAATTTTTTAAATATTAAAATGAATTAATTTTGAATGAAATTGAATTTTGCTATGGCTCAGCTCGGCTCAGCTAAATTAAACCGTGTCAATTAAAAAAAAAACCTCGATAAGTCGATAACCTGACTCGATATCCGATCACGTGACTCGATACCCACCCGAGGTTGTAGGGCTGTGTGTGTGGGGCCGGAGACGGCTGCGCTGCTTGGGTTCGGTAGGGTGGACGGGTCAATTGGCTACGCCATAGTCGTAGTGTTTCAAGTGTTGGAGTGTCTGATTCCGTTTGGTTTCTTTCTTGTGCGTTCATATGAATCACACGCACCTAACTAGCTAGGTTTGATCGTCAGGTCAAGCCACTCGTGGCGAGATAAAGATGGATGGGATGGAAGTGATCGCATCATTGTTATGCCGCTGCTTGGGTTAATACTCGACTCTAGAATTAACCACCAACTCCAACTAATTAAATCTGTGGATTTTGTGTGATCTTGAATTTTTCAACTCGGAACATTGTATTTTCCACATACTGCTAATCAAGCGCTTGTGGTGCTTCCAATCATGTCAGGGTGACCACAAGAAAAGCTAGTAGTTTTAATCACCCTTTATTTGGCTCGGTCAAATCAACCATTGATCTTTTTTTATAACAAAAAATCATGTTGATTTGGTACCAAACGGAGAGCTGATTGCATGAGAAAATCACAAAGGGTGATTACATAGCATAAGTTACTTGGACAGATATCCTCAATTTTCTTCCTAACATTTACTTAATCGTATACAATTGGTATCGCCACGACAAGACAAATGTTGTGAAAATGCTATTGATGAGATGAAAACTGTATTATAAATCAATTTCAACCTACTGTTGTTATTTCTTTTCCACTTAAGTATTTGTCAAATTCAATTCACCTGGTTCCCTTGCGATGGTTTGACTGTTTACTCTCATTTCCTCCATTGATCCTGGCTTTAAACTCTTTTTTGTGATTCCATTATAGGAAGAATAAATTATTGTCACTACCCATTTCAAAGGCAGAACAGAATGTCGGTTGTTGGCTTGTTATAGTTTGAAATAATATTTGCCCAAACAAGTCTCTGAGAATGTGCTCATGCCATTAGCAACTACTCACTATTTGCCAGAACCAGGCTGCACTTGATTAGGAGGCTCACATTACATAGCTAAAAAGTCACCGCCTTTTCCTTTTCTTTTTTTTCTCCTTTTGGGAAATTTAAAAGGCATTAGCCGCAAAAGCTTGGCATAATTTATGTGTGTCTGAACCAGTTTTAACTATAAAAGTTTCAGGTAAAGCATACCTGATTTAAGGGCTGAATTTACCATGCAAAAAAGCAAAAGCACAAAAGCATCTTCTGTCTTCAACTTTCCTACAACATTCAGACTTGCTGTCGCCCTTCCTCCGGTAGACATGAAACAAACCATTTTGAGCATCTCAAGTGTTTGACATCAAGCCATTAGGCGTGTTGCACTTGTGCAGTTATGGAACCAAGTAGCAAGTTCATTAGCATCTTCTTCTTTCTTTTTTTTGAGGGGGGCCAAGTACATTAGTACATTGCCTCCTCTGTCACTAGAACTGAACAAATAAGTACAAGTAGAGGTACTAGTTTATGGTCTTTCAGTTGCTACCACTCCAATTGCCTGCCCTACTACCCCCATAATGACCTTTCCATATTGATGGATGCCACTGCCCATGCTGCTTGGAACTGGTACTAATTGCTCAGCCCTTCTACCTCCTCCAATGGAAGCTGACTTTGCTAGCATCTAATTGATGGATGGTAGCCCTCCTTCCGTGCTGACTGAAAGATTCATGTTGAAGTTCAGAATTTGGCATTATGAAGGTGATTCTCACCCGGTACACCCCTCGTCATATCGTTAATGCACGGTTGCGTAAGTTAAACACAACGGTATATATCCATATTCCCGTGTAAGTACTAAGCCATAGTACTTATTTAAGTACGAGTAAATTGTCTAGTTTTCGACTCATGTTTTAAATGAACCGGTCGGTTTTCTTAGCAACTCATGTTTTAAATGAACTGGTTAGCGCACGAAACTCACTAATACACCTATATTAAGACCAAATCATACACCGTTACACAATGCCACCGCACAGCCCGTATATCTGGGTTGTCTGGTTGGCACAGAGACAACCCAGAGAATCTGCATCCTTGGTTGGAACTTGAAAGTACTACCAGCTCACCAAATTGGCCAGACTGGCCTCCTGGCATTGGTGGTTTAGTATATCTTTCTTCTTCCTCTAAACGATCTTGCACAAATTCTTGAGAGTTGAATAAAGTTGTGGGCACACATTTCGCTTTCTATTTTATGTACATATTACCTTTTCATTTCCGTTTGTACTAATTTGCATGTCCCTACATCTGCCACGGAGGCAAGAGTTAGACTGGAAGTCGCATTGCCGTGTAGGAAGCTGCATTTGATCTGTCTACTGTAACGCTTTCATGATTTCATTTGTTTGCTGTATACTCCCATCACTAGATAATGCTAATGTACAAGTATAAATATGATTATTTTAACAATGTGCGTGAGTTGCATTAGTGCTAATGACACGGTTAATTTGCCTGGAATGAAGCACAAAATGATGTTAACAGATGGATTGACAAATACTTTTGCTTCCTTTCCGAAAGAGAACAAATCCTTTCGCTGTCCAGCTTGCGTCAATGATAAAATGGTAGCACAAAGTGAAGGAACAAACTAATAGTTGGAGAAAGGCAAGCAGTTTTGAGAGCGTAGGAGACATCCTTTTCCATCCAGGCCGAAAGGCCACCAACCTCATCACAAGTCTACATCACCACACTACGTCTCTATTAGATGCGCAAGACAAAAAGAAATCCAGCATACACGTACACATCATGTTTGCACAGCTGCACGGGTATCCATGCGCCATTCAACAAAAACATTAGCAGCAACAGCATGATCGAATTTGTCAGTAGAGTGTTGCGATCGACGAAACTGAAGAAGCAACCGTTCCATTGTAGATCACGCGTAGGAGAGCTGACGAAAGAACTGCTTGCTTCTTTAGGTATTCCTCCCCTGATCATTCTAAGGGCATTCTCACACTCAAGCCTTTGTAATTCTTCAATTTAATGTCCTATTTGGTCAGCGGAGTTACTCATGTTTCACAGATCAATCGTTCCTTTTGCTGACAGTTCTTCGTGCAAAAGGAATCCTAAGTGGTGAGATGATGACGCCTTTTTCTTTTCCTCTGACCATTGGCAAAGAAACTCTTCTCCTTTGATCGATGTGAGGAGACTAGTTTTGCAGGCACCTAATACCAGTGCAAAGATCGAAATTAGCATACTGTAGAAGTATATATGTCAATCCAATCTAGGAGGACAAAGGTAGACATGTGGAGACACAAGTTTGTGCTATAAATTGGACAAAAACATAAGAGATTTCTGCAAAGCAGATTGATATATAAATTTAATTATATATCATAACTACCAGATATAAAAAAAAAATGAATCAAATATGTGACATACAAGCAAACATAAAGTCAAATAGAGTAACTATTTGTCAATATGCTACTAAAAATAAAGCATACAAGCTGGATATGTGTTACATGAATTACTCATGTACCAAAATTTCATTCAGTCGGATTGGCAAAGTTAGATATCATCGAACAAATACATGTAATTTGGTGATAAAAGTTCAGAACCTGATGTTATGACTGTTACGAAGGATCGAGCACATGCCCCATGAAGGTTAATGCGCCAGACACTTCCTCCCTAATGATAAAGAAGAAGGGGTGGTCAGCAATGAAGTGCTCTGCTGGTAAAGGCTTGCCTATGCCCATTGCCACAGAAGTTTCTTCAATCCCTTTATCATTAACCTCCAAAATCGCTTTATGAAGTACATCGGACAGAAACAAAGGTCCGCTTGAGTCATCTTCCTTGACCATATCTGAAAAATCTGCATCACGAAGGAATGGCAATTCGAGCCCCATATCTTTCAGAAAATCCCTCACATCAATCTGAAAAGATATCGTGAACTTGGGCACCCTGATACCCACATGTCGCTTCTCTGTCGGTAAATGTTGTTCTAAGAATGCCGGTTCAGAGAAAATCTTTTTGGTTAATTCAAACAGGCCATCGTGAGCATCTGGGAGAAAAATGTACATGGAAAACTTCCGTTCATTCTTTCCTTGCTTGTAAGGAAGTTTAATAGCTTTGAACCCATCATGCACAGCAAAAAGACGAGTTCTGTCATACTCCACAAAAGGGACATCAACTGATGTTCCATCCAGACAGTAGAACTTTTGTTCAGTGGTCCTCCTTATATCATCCCTATCCAGCCATCTGCCCCTAAAATATATTGCACTGCCAAGAACAAGCCCTGTATTCTGGTTGATTGATCCATCCGGAAGGAGCGAGGTAACAGTACCTTTAGTGGATTTTTTGACCCATGAATTCATTTGTTCAGAAGCATCTTCTGGCTGCAAAGATCAACACAAAAAGGAAAATGGGTAATTTTCACAATTCAGAATCACAAAGGACCTCAACTATATTATATATCATAATATTGCAGTTGGCTGCTGACATACAAATTCAGAATAGCTCTTTAAATGCATATTACTATAGCAACCATACATTACTACTTTTCAAATGCGGTATTACTGTACGGAGAGCCTCTTTGTCATTACAAGTTCTTTGATACACAGTAACATTTCTGTCAGAGCAAAGAAGTGCACAGGCTGCATAAGACAGTGAAGCTGGAGCACAGACAAAATATTGAGCTATTGATCCCTATGGCTATGGTAATGACCAATGAGATTTACATGAATCAGGTTGGTCAAACAATTATAATACTAGGTAATTAAATTCAGATAACCTTCAAACAACAAATTGAAATAATGAAATGTTTCAACACACTAACTCTTGGCGGCAAGGTTGTCAAAATTGCGATTCTAGCCGTAGAATCGTTCTACGATCCTACAACACCAATACGACCCAAATCATACCTTGAGTCGTACCTAGTAGAATTGTGGTAAAATCGGACGATTAGTTGTAGAATCGGGTAGAATCATGGTATCATCTCAAAATATAAAAGATTTTGTTGTTTAGTTGTGTCCTATCCCTCAATTCAAATTGTATGATAAATACTAAGTAATTAGTATGTAAAATATTAAGATTCGGAGGTTTGGAATACTAAAAATTATTTTAATTACTTAATTATTTTAGTTTTTTTAATGTAAAATGTTCATGTAATGGCAAGGTTGTTAAAATCAATATTGTGGCCATAGCTCTGAGTGACATGGAATCTAAACTGCAATTTAGACATTTATCAATTAAATTAGATGCCAAATGACCAAAAAAACACTCATATCACTCTTGGAATACAAGGCACATTGCAAAAATGTACTGTGATCCTACAGCAGTGTCTCCGATTGATTCTGACAACCTTGCTTGGGGCAAGCATATCTTCGAGCACTTGATGAACATGGCCTGTATATGACGGTTACCGTGCAAATTTTGCACGAAGAGACCATATGATATGTACCTTGTTCTTGAAGTCGGCCGTCTTCGCCGCGGAGCCGTACACGCCACCCGCCGCCTCCACGAAGTCTGGCGAGAGCCTCGCCGATGCGTCGGCCCAGACGCCACCGGTGAACGCTAGCCGCGGGCCTCCAGATGTCGACCGGTCCTTGAGCACGCGCTTCACAACGCGCGACGCCACGTTGGCCGCGTCGGCCGAGGCGCCCCGGCCGCCGCCGCCGCAGCCCAGCGCCTGGAGCATCTGCCTCCGCGTCGCACCGCGCGCGCCGGAGGCCGCGAGGGCGAGCGTAGCGTGGACCGCGGCGGGAGCCACGGCGGCGTTGCCGGTGCCTGCGGCGGCCAGGACGCGGCCGGCGAGGGGCAGGCAGAAGGCGCGCTGCGCGGCGCTGAGAGCCTCCTTCCACGGCCGCGTCGGCATCGGCGCCGGAGCGGGCGCATCGGGCACCGGCTCCGGGGACGAGGAGAAAGGGTGGGGCTTTGGGGCGGCGCCGATGAGTGGGCGCCGGCGGAGCGCTCGCGGGAGGGAGGAGAGCTGCCGCATTTTTGGTATGGAAAGAAAAGGAAAGTGGCCACTGGCCGGGGTTTATTTAGGGTTCGAGGATCCAACTGGACGGATTGCACTTGAGGCCCAAAGGACACATGCCCTTCTCCAGTCTCAACTAAACTAATACCGGCCATCTCGGCATGGCCTTAGATAAAGGTATCAGGCCCACCACACTGAGCTAATTACTCCATCTATTTACTAATGTATATGCGTCATTACAGACACATATATTATTTTTTTGGGATTATAAGGAAAATGCACATGCGCATACATACCACACGCTCACACACACGCGAGTGTGTTCCCTTAGTGCATGTCTATAAAGACAGGCTAGAGATAAATCCGCGGCCTCACAAAATTTCCATTGAAAGCGTATTCGTATGTGCGTAAAGATGGGTATCAGTATTTCAACCCTAGTGGGTGGAGTCATACACCCACAAACTCCACCAAAAGGTAGTTCCTAGACACACACACACACACACACACACACACACACACATATATATATATATATACTACTTAAAAATTAGAGTTAGTGGTCGTCGGTCTTTCCTACCCTCTTCGACGTTCGTTGGATCGGCGAACGGGACACAACAGTCCAGATTGTATCGCTGAGCACAATAATGGTTGACGACCCGACATGCTAGGACTACGATTTTTTTTAATCCACAGCAAAATTTCAAATGAGCAAATTCAACCTGAATTTGGTTATATTTTTCAAAAATTTCAATTTTAAGGTATATACCCGTCTATAACAAATCACATGAAATACATATCTTTAAAAAAATATACTCAAATTCAAAGTTTTTCAACGATTTTTTATCACATGCTGGGCTGATTTTTGTATAAAATCAGCACATACCTACAATTAAACTATCGTAAAAAAGACAACTGCGGTTCGAATTTGAGTTCAAACTTTTTCAAATAGTTAATAAACAAGTTAAACTCGACATCCAATTTTTTTTGCCCTCAATACCTAGGTGAAATATCTATTTTAAATGATGGTACCTAGAAACCATGGTGTCCCAGTTAATTATATGCAGTTTCATAGCAGAATTCTGCTCTAGCAGCAGAGCAGAATTCTGCTCTCCAACCAGCATCTTACAGGATTCCAGTGGCAGAGTTTGGGCTCAAAATCAGAGGCGGCCAATACTGAGTGATATATGAATTAGGCAATGTAGACAAGGTCATTTCCAAGCTAGTATTTTTCCTATGAAATTGCATCATTGTTGTGGGGGCCAAGGTGGGGCCTTGGCCAATGAAGCTCTGCCCCTGCACAATTTTCGTCACATGTGAACCTTTTTCCTAATTTTCATACGAGATAAATAGTTTCCTGCTAGTCTCTTGTGAAAATTCCTGTATTTCATACATGTCCTAAACTCAAACTAAAATCTAACTAAATCACAAGCAGCGCCGTACAATGTGATGATGTATTTTTTTCATTACACTATTTTTTTCGTTTCCTCTGTTTATTCTGTTCTGCATGCTAAGCCATAGGAGTAGGAGTATTCTGCATGTAGCATTTCTTTTCCCGGTGAAACGGGTCTTCCGGATTGTGGTTTCGATCTGAGGAAAAACCGGGCCATCACTTACATGTAACTGACCCAAGTATTCGACTAATAAGAGGAGGAAAACCGAAGAGCCGCATTGTAGTTGCGCGGCTCAAAAGTGTGTGAATCTGTTTCTCTGCTGAAACTCGGAAATTCAGTTACTGTTGCTGGTCCGAAAAACACTAGTAGTTTTCTGAATCTTTCTGTAGTTCAGCAGATTTTCCTGTCAATTGGTATCAGAGCTGGGATCAACGGATTCTGCGATGATGCCGTGGGGTACAAGATTGTCGTCCCCTCCGTCCACAAGATCCTTCGGCGGCAGTGGTCGTCGTGTGGTGGTCGCCGGCACTAGCAGTAGCCAAGATGTGGTGGCGCAGGCGACGCAAAAGGAGGACGGAGTGACGCTGCGATATCCCGTCCTCACGCACACTAACTACAACAACTGGGCTCCCATGATGAGTGTCAATCTCCAGGCTCAGGGAGTTTGGGAGGCAATCGAGCTAGGCGGCGCTAACTACTGCCTGGATTGCATGGCACTGGCCACCATCTTCCAGGCCGTACCAACGGAGATGTTAGCCTCTCTGGCTGCAAGGATACGATCCGGTCGGCATGGGAGGCCATCCGGATCATGCGAGTAGGTGTCGATCGTGTTCAGGAGGCGAAGGTGCAGGCTGGCGAACAATCTCCGGACTCTGGGAGACACCCTGGAGGAAGAGAAGGTCATCAAAAAGTTCTTGCAGGTCATGCCGCAGAAGTTCTCTCAGGTGGCCGTCACCATTGAACAACTCTCGATCTGAACAACATGTTTGTTGAAGATCTTACCGGTCGCCTCAAGGTGGTGGAGGATCGGTGGGATCTCGGCGGAAACATGGATGGAGGAGGGCGATTGCTACTCACGGAGGAGGAATGGCTAGCACGATCCAACGACAAGCAGTCGGGATCATTTTTTCCATCGATTGCCAAAGGTGGTCAAGACCAGAACCGGGGCCGTGACAAGCAAGCAAGTCACAGAAAAGGGTCCTCTGGTGGCAAGGAAGCTGGAACTTCAGCATACAAGCGCGACAAGTCGAAGGTAAAATGCTTCAATTGTAATGTTAATGGGCATTTTGCAAAGGAGTGTCGTAAGCCTCGCCGGGAACGGAAGGAGCAAGTAAACCTGACTCAAGTTCAAGATGAGGAACCAACACTTCTCATGGCTCAAGTCTGCGTACTCACGGAGGCAAGGGAAGAGATGACTGAAGAGCTCATCCTCAACGAGGTACATGCTCAAGTGTATCTCGGCCGGGAGGAAGAGACCCAGGATGGTCTCTGGTATCTAGATACCGGAGCCTCAAATCATATGTTCGGTTCAAAGGAGAATTTTGTTGAGCTGGATACAGCTATCAGAGGAAAGGTGAAATTTGGTGATGGGTCCGTCATTGACATTTGTGGAAGAGGAGCAGTGATGTTCACTTGTAACAATGGCGAGCACCGCATCCTGACCGACATATATTAGATTCCAAGACTCCGCAGCAAATTCCTGAGCATTGGCCAGCTCGATGAGCATGAGTTTCAAGTGCTCACTGAGGATGGTGTTCTCTGGATACGAGACCAGGAGAAGAAGCTTTTAGCCAAGGTAATGAGGACAAGTTCTCGATTATACGTTCTGAATCTTAACCTGGCAGAGCCTATCTGTTTGGCGGCAAAGTGCATTGATGAGGTGTGGCGCTGGCACACGCATTTTGGCCATCTCAATTTCCAGGCGCTTCGCACACTGGCACAACAGAATATGGTTCGAGGATTGCCGGAGATACGAGCCATGGAGCAAATTTGTGATGGCTGCCTTGTGGGAAAACAACGTCGAGCCATTTTCCCACAGGAGACCAGCTATTGTGCACGCGAAGGTCTAGAACTCGTACACGGTGATCTTTGCGGCCCTATCATGCCGGCCACACCAGGTGACAAAAGGTATTTTCTTTTGTTGGTCGATGATATGACCCGCTACATGTGGGTGAAGCTGCTGAGATCGAAGGATGAAGCTGCTGATGCTATCAAGAAGTTCCAGGTAAGTGCAGAATTAGAGAGTGGCTCAAGGCTGAAAGTATTTCGAACAGAAGGGGTTGCCTCCGGGAGTTCGGACAGTACTGGGCAGATCAGGGTGTCACACGCCATGTCACGGTGCCCTACTCGCCACAGCAAAACGGTGTTGTTGAACGCTGGAACCAGATAGTGGTCGCCATGGCGAGGAATCTGTTGAAGGCCAAGGGTGTTTCGGGGAGATTTTGGGGTGAAGCGGTCACCACAGCAATACACATCGTGAATCGTTTTCCCACCAAGTGTCGAAGGCAAGACCCCTTATGTAGGACCGGAAAGGCGACTAGAGGGAGGGTGAATAGGAGCACAAACTCTTTTTCTCCCAAATCAAATTCAATACGAATCTCACTCCAATAGCTATGAAAGCTATGAAGATCAATCAATCAAGCACAGCGGAAGACTTGTATTAAATCCAATCAAAACCCCAAAAGAAACCACAAACACAAGGAGACGGCTGATGAGCGATTGCTCGAAGCTACGGTGGTCGGTGAGCGATGCTAAGTAGCTTGTACTCGAAATGAGCGATGCTCGAAAGAAGAGTACTCGAAGCTCTGATGTCTTGCTACGATACTCATAGCAAGAACTCGAGATGAATAGTACTCGATGCTACAGTACTCGTAGCTACAGTGCCGTGCTGCAGTACTTGTAGCTAGCACTCGAAATGAATATAATTCGATGCTACAGTACTCGGTACTCGATGCTACAGTACTCGTAGCAAGAACTCAAAATGAATAGTACTCGATGCTACAGTACTCAGTAAAAAGAATAGAACTCGATGCTATAGTACTCGGTACTCGATGCTACAGTACTCATAGCAAGAACTCGAAATGAATAGTACTCGTAGCTACAGTAAAATCAGCACAAGAAACTGAGCTTCGGCACGATTTCGAAAACGAAAATTGATCTAACTTTTGCTCCACAACTCCAAACTTCACGAGACTTGACACACACCTTCTCAAGGATGTCAGGAACCTATTTCAAGCAACGATCGTGAAGATCCTTGCCAAAGTTCAGACATTTCTCCATTTGAGTGAAGGTGGTTTAAAAACCGAGTCAAAAACGAAATCTGATATAGAGATTTGCTCGTGGGTAATTGATGATCAAGATAACCCTAGATGGGTTCCCACATGTTGCAGCAAGTTAGATCACAGCAAGAATTCAAGCAAAAACTTACAACACGAAATATCAGGAATCAACCAAAAAGGAAAACAAGAACAGAGAGGACAGGGAGCATGAATAGAAGAAAACTTCAGGTTTCCACTCATTGAATCATGAGCGAGATACAAAGAGATACGTCCCAATACGCAAGGACAATCGAACAAGAAAGATTACAAGCTCGTCAAACCATCATCTCCCTCTCCAACTCAAGAACACAACCCATACATGCTTGAGAGGGAATGATACACAGATTCTTAAGAACCCAACGAAGGGGACACAGAGGGAACCCAACGAAGGGGACACAGAGGGAACACAACTCTGCCTCCACCAACAACTCTCAACCACTAAAGCCTGAAGCCAAAGCAGACTCTAAAGCCTCTTTTGACTAAAGGAAACCTAAAATCCCTTGAAGTGTTCACACGGGCAAGCAGCCCTCCAACCTATTTATAGCCCATGGCTACGGGTCTCCACCCGTTACGCCGCTAAGTCCACGGAGCCCGCTCCGCATGCGACCTTGCGAAATTCCCGTTTCGCCTCCTCGCACCCTCCGGGAAGCTTCGCGCTCCTTGTCTCGCACGCTCGCAACCACCTCGAGTCCACATCGTCTTGACACATCCGACCGTTCGACCTCAAGCGCCACTGCGCTAGTCCGGTCCACCGTGTCTCGCCACGACTTCACAACCACCTCGAGTCCACGTCGTCTTCGACACATCCCGACCGTTCTGACCTCAGCGTCACCTGCGCCTAGTCCGGTCCACCGTGTCTTGCCACGACTTCACCGTGCTCCTTATCTCGCATGCCTCGCAACCACCTCGAGTCCACGTCGTCTTCTACACATCCCGACCGTTCTGACCTCAGCGCCACCTGCGCCTAGTCCGGTCCACCGTGTCTCGCCACGACTTCACCCGATGTCCTGCGGTCACACAGACAAGAAACACATCAAATAGCACCGCTCGATACATGAAAGCATAACTACCATCACTTACCATGCCGAAGTCCAAACCTGTCGAAATTATCAGAATATGCAACCTAATCCCGTACGACCAAGTTTGACCAAAGTCCGATCGAGCCCGACTGCGCCACGCAACGACTCGACTCCGAACCAATCAAACCAAACTCGACTTACCTAAACCAATATCAATTACTCATCAAACACATGTGGTCACCTCTACATGGTTCAACACCTTATGATGCTTGGTACGGGAGAAATTCAGTTATTGTTGCTCGTTCGAAAAACACCAACAGTTTTCTGAATCTTTCTGTAGTTCAGTAGATTTTCCTGTCACATTGTTACTATCGTTAGCACAGTAACCCAACTACAAAAGCCTCAATTCAATAAAATAATAATAAGATTTTTTTATTGGGAGCCAACTAAGCAACAAAAGTAGAATGCTCCGATTTAAATCAGGGCAGAAAGGGGCTGAGAGGAGTGGCCACTTCGATGCTTTTTCCCATGCCGTTCGATCTCCGCTGCCTGCGTCCGTACCGTCCGATCGGAATTGAGCCTTCATCGGCGCGCTGGCTGCCTGGCTTCGCTCGGCGCGCGTAATGGCACATGCTCCTCTCTGGATGATTCACCTACCTCTCCTCAGTCTTCCACATCCACTCCCTTTGGCTTTCTCCGTCGCTGCTCCTTCCCTTCCCTTCCCCTTCCCCGGCTCTCGTCCCCGCTCCGATCCTCTCCACCTTCCCCCGCTCCGCTCCGGTCATGGATCGTTGCTGCCCCCGCTGTCGTCTGGTCAAGATGCCCCCAAGCAACTGACCTTTACCAAGCGCTTCGATGACATCCCTCCCCCCTCTGATCTGGAGCCACCCACGCCCGGTGCCTCGTCCTCTGAGTCATCGCGTTGGCTCCCTACATCTGGCGCCGGCCGCGGCATGCCGCGGATGCAGCAACCGGTGGATAGGCCCCCGAGGAGAATTGCTTCATCCGACGTTGCGAGGCGAAGTAGGCCACGACCTCTTTGGCTCCCGGCGGGCAGCCAAAGTTATCGTCATAGGACGCCGTCAAGCACGCTTTGGAGCTCCTAGGCTGCGGCGACGATGGCGGACGCGGTGACCGTGGTGGCTGTGGCTGCGGGTCGCGCTGGGGACGTGGTCGCTGCCGACCCGCTGAGGTGGACGAGTGTGATGCCCCTTTTTCTCCCCCCTTCCCGGGTCAGCCCTCGCGGGCCCCGCCGTTCTCCCCGTCAACCCCTTGCGGGACCCCCTCGGTTTGTCCGTCGCGCCGTCCTCGACGCACGCCGTCGAGCCGCCATGATGCCCTCCGTGCGCACGCTCGCGCCGAACAGCGCCGCTCGCGGACCCCCTCTCCCGGCTATAAAGAGCCCGGCGCCCTCCTTCTTTCCCGCGCGCCTTCCCACCCCGAGCAAGAAGAGAGAGAGGAAGAAGAAAGCCGAGGGCTTACCTCCGTCGTTGTCGTCGTCGTCGCCACCACCCTAGCCGCACCTCCCGTCAACTGTCGCCGGTGGGCTCCTCATCGCGCCGCCGCCTCCTCTTCCCCCTCCGGCCGCCGCCTCCTCTCCCTCCCCTCCTGGTGCGCCGCCGCCACCCCGGAGCCCCCTCCCCTTCCGCGCGTCGCCGCCGCCGCCCCGGTCCCTTTTCCCCTTCTGCCCCCTCGCCCGTGCCCTTTCTTCTTTAGGGCGCGCCACGCGCTGCGAGCGCATTGCTGCCGCGCCGTGGGCCTCCTTCCATGCCAGCGCCCGTGGTGGGCGTGCGTTTTTCAATCATGGGCGTGCGTGTTTTTCTATTTTCTTTGATTTTCGATTTCTTTTTCCTATTTTATTTAAAAGTGAGGCTTCTAAAATTAATAACTCCCCCATTTCAACTCCAAAAATTATGAATTAAATTTCTAAAAATTTCTAAAATCAAGATCTTGCTAATGGCATAGGTCTTGTTCAATTTGGAGTTCATTTGTGTACTCTTGTGTATTTAATGGCTCTCGTTGCTTGTCGTTTATTTTGCCGGTACTTCGCCCGCGTAGATTTCGGAGACGCCGGAGACCTCCACGTCGATCAAGGACAAGACTACCCGGACTCTCTCCCCTACAACCAAGGCGAGTCAATACTTTGATCATATTGAGCCTACATTTTATGCAAATTATATTCTTTTAAAATAGCAAATTGCATGCTTTAATTCTTTAAACAACTGTATGTTAAAGCTTAAGGTAGCTAATTACCCATTTGTTGAATAATTAATTATTATGCCATCCTTGACAACTTGAATCCCTTAATTCCATTGTCACCTAGTAATTATATGGTAATACTAGCTATAGGTTGTACTTAAGCGACATGCTAGACTTGCTTATATGGGACATTAAAATGTCCTAATCATCATCCTTTCAAACATAAAATGATTTGGGCGGTCATTGCGGGTAAATGGCGAGATGGTTGAATTGTTGTATTTTACATCTCAAAACCCTAAGCTGCTAATACCCGTGCAGGCGGATGGTAAGATGGTGGAGTGCGGATGTAGCACGAGAATGGCGGGAATGTGGTTGAGCCGTCCGGACAACCTAAGGACTTAATCTTGTCACGACCTCCTGTGTATAACAAGTACAACCACAAGTGCGCAACAAGCTGCGACTTGGCTTAGTACATTTATCAAATCCTGAAAATCATCTCTTTGGAGGGTTAAAGGAGGCACAAGCTCTGGGTATGTCGGGCTTGGATGGGACACCGAGTCAAGGGTGAAGTTCGCGATCGGCGAGGTGTAGCCACGCTCGCCCGATCGTTGAGGTGGACATCCGCGCAGCGTATGGGCATAACCCCATATGGGTGAGGCGAGGAAGGCGAGATATTTAGAAAAGTTATTGTGACAACCTCTCGACTACGACTACGGAATCGTGTAGGGCAACGAGTTAATTGTCTCTTGTGGGTAAAGTGTACAATCTCTGCGAGTTATAAAGCTGTTTAAGCAGTAGTGCCTACGGTCAAAAGCGGACATAGGAACTTAACTTGAGTTAGTTCTATTTAAAAATTTCCTTTGTGGGTGGTATGAAAATTTTGGCGAGCTCACCTAGCCACGAGATTGGTTATTCTGGGTCTTTGTACCCGTGTCGTTTAGTGGTGGATGTAACCACAATCAAAATTAAGCATGAAGGTGGAGGTAACCTCTGTGATACAAATATTGCACAATTTCTCTCTTTAACTAAAATGAAATTTGTTAAAAATGCTAAGTACTAGGAATTTGTACTTATGATATTTAAAAGTATTGCTTTCATAAATAAAGAACCGAGCCATCCTTGTAAGCCTTGCATGTATATCATTGCATTGTGTATTGGCTCGCGAGCACGGTAGTTGTGCTCATCCTCGCTCTCCCAAACCCTTGGATGGCGATGGAGGAGACTATGCTTACTACGAGGAACCGAGTTGATGGACAAGGAAGCGATGAAGAGTAGTCTAGGATCGTAGTCTAGGCCTCGCGCGATCTAAGTTGACTCGTTGGTACTTGCGTACAACCGATATTATCCGGGTCCTTGGGTAATATCGATCATTACCTGAGTTGCCCGATCGCTTACTGTGAAGAGATGAGCTCTACCCTTTGCTTCCGCTACCGTAATCGGTGTTACGTATTGTAATCCATTTGCTTTGATCGGCCCGTTGTAAACTTCGACCCGAGCGTGGTCTATGTCACCTGTTGCTTGTAATAATGATACTTTAGTTCACGCTATGTATGAATGATTCAGCAATGCACCGTGAGTGCTATCTTGATCGAGGAATAGCACGGCGTTTTCTGAAGGATTCGGATTAGAAAATCCGGTCAAGCGAGTGATATCGAGCATACATTTGTAGAGTCTTAGTTAGATTGGTCGTTACCTTAAGGACTTGGATCTTATCTTGAAAACTAAGAAAAAGCTTTGTTAAAAATATAGAGTATTTATTGCTTCTACTCTCCACTCCTAGTCTGTACTTATCTTTATTTCACTTGAGTTTTACCTGTCTTGACCTCCTCTTGTTTTCAAAATTTGTAGATGGCTACCCGTCGTCGGATGGCGTGGGATCTCCTCGTTCACGGAGAGAACGAGGAGGCTTCATGGACATACTTCGCCGGTGATCTTTGTACCTTGGTTTTCCCCGTCACCTCGTTCCGTGGTAGGATGGCGAGATCGAGACCGCGAGTCTGGGCGATGGAGGTGTACCTCTCCGCGGGGTTGGCGAGTTCACTTCCTTCCTCTTGAGGCCGAGGCGCCGGCGTAGCCGTCATGGCGCCATTCGGGGCGCGCCGCGCGTCGCTTCCACCCTTTGTGTTGGAAATGCGAGGATCTCTTCTTGAGGTCACCATACGCTTCTACCCGTACCTCCCGGGCGAGGCGTGTCAGCGATTTCGACACGAGCAGCGACCCCCGCAGCGCGGCGAGGTCCAACTTACGCGGCGATGATAGCCACCATCGCCGCGCCATGGATGAGATCGAGCGGTGCGGACACTCCTCACCGGCAGCTATGCCCCTCCGAGCACCGCCGAGCAACATGATCGAGAGTGATGAAGCTCACTCCGCTGCGATCTGAGGAGAGGGATCTTTGCGATGCGAGAGAGGCGCGCTCTTGCGAGTTGGCACGCCTCGAGCCGCCACTACGGTCCCTGCCCGGTCCGGTTGCACCTATCGCGCCCGTCCTCCCGATGCCGAGCCGGCGTTCCCGTCCGAAGGATCCCGTCTCCGACTCACGGCCGCGCAGAAGGTCGCGCGCCGCCGTCCGGCGTCGCCTAGGAGAGTCGGCCGTGGGCGCAGCCCGAGTCCACCGCCGGGTTTGACGAGTCGATCGTGGGCGCCACCTCGGCCGTTCACGTTCTGCTCCCGTTCGCGAGTTTGATCGAGCCGTTCCGTTCGCTCCCCGCAAGCTATGCGCTTGTGGTCGATCCCGTGAGCATTGTCGATTAGTTAGGTTAGCTAGCGGTGCTTGCTAGCGATCTTTTAGGTTGCAAGCACTTTTGTTTCTTTCTTTTGTAGACGATGTGTTTGTATTACGTGTCATGACTTAGCTTAGTGTATAAGCTTTGTTCGAGAGTCATGTAACACTTAACCCCTTATTATAGTGTAGCCGCTCTAGGCTTTGTATTATGCTTGCCGTTCTTTTTGTTGGCTTTGTTCTTGTCTGTGTGTGCCTTAGGGGCTAGTGAACCTCATATACTCCCTCTAGTTCTAAGCTTGAGTTCCTTGAGGATGCCGCCAAGAAGAGCTGCGCCCGATCGTGGAGCCTTCGCAGGCGAGGAAGAGGCCGTGGCCGTGGTCGTGGCCAAGGCCGAGGCGAAGCGCCTCCTCCACCACCAACAAACCCAACAATGACTCAAGTCATGTTTGTGACTCAGATTCTTGAGCGTTACTAAACAATCGTGATTTGGACCGACCGATCGCAACTCAAGCTGGCGATTTTCTCAGACAAGACCTCTCACCTTTGCTGCGGCCAATGAACCGCTAGAAGTGAAGACGGCTCGGGGACACGAGAAGAAACCGTCTTGCCATTGCTCAAATGAAGACAAGGTGGATTTCGCCACCCATCGGTGAAAAGCGCGCCATTGCACAGTGGGAGAATTACCTCGCCGCCGAGGTGATGAGAATCTAGAGGAAGAAGAAGCGGAATAGCGGAAGTCGTAGCATCTACGATTGGAGCCCCACAAGATCCGTTGCCTCTGCGCGCAATAGAAGAAGTTGCGGAAATACAACAAGTGAAGTTGAACCCGCATGGCGGCCGATTCTGCGGGAGGAATTCAAAGCCGCTTCGGGGCCAACCGTACCAGTGGAACAATGAGATTGAAGAAGAACGAATTGAGCTCTCAAGCGGTCGGATGTCGATAAATGAGTATCTAACCAAGTTTAACCGACTTGCTCGCTCGCCCCAATGATGTAGGCGATGAAGAAGAGAAAATCGACCGCTTTGTTGAAGGAATACGGGAAGACATGAGAGGACGACTTATCCTCCATGATTACTCTAGCTTCCAGTGATTAGTTAATAAAGCCCTCATTTGTGAAAATGAGAAGAACTGCTGAGATTAGCGCAAAAGGAAGATGTCATTTCAGAGGCCACAAGGTAGCTTTCCCGAAGCCTACATTCCAAGGCGCTCATCTTTGAGATCATCTGCAGCCTCCTCTCGGAAAACTCAAGTTTCCACCCGCGTCCCCAAGGAAGTGGATTCGGTGGTGCTCTCGCCGGCAACCAGCAACGGCACGATCAACCCAGACAAACCTCCATCGCCGCTTGTGGAAAAAGGACACCGCCAACCGTTGTCCTACCGTCGAATGCTCCAGCAAGACTCAACACAGGAGTAACGCCAGTTCAAGGCAGGACCCCAGCCCCAAGCAAGAGTCACCAGACTTCGCAGGCATCAAGGTCTACACCAACACAAAGCCATGGCCGTGTGAACCACGTCACGGTAGGAAGCTCAAGGTGCCTCGGGAGTACTAATGGGTGCGTTCCTGTTAATTCGATGCAGCTCAAGTTTTGTTTGATTCTGGAGCTTCGCACTCTTTTATTTCAAGAAAGTTTGTCGAAAGGCTTAAGTTGCCAACCTATAAGTTAAAGAAACCCGTGGTACTTAGCTCACCCGGGGGACCCCTTTATGCTACCTCAGTAAGTCCCAAGGTAGAAATTGCTATGGAACATTCCGGATTCCTAGCAAACCTTACGGTACTAGAATCTCAAGCATTGGATATCATCCTAGGGATGGATTGGTTGGCCAAATATCAAGGATTGATAGATTGTGCCCACAGAAAAGTGGTGCTCACCAAGAACCCAGAGACCACAATAAGAGTTAGTGTGGATCGTTCCTCTCCTTTGAATAGAACAATCCACCACCTTGGAGAGTTGTCCCTAGAGACAACGCCTGTAGTTCAAGCTTACCCCGATGTCTTCCCAGAAGAATTACCAGGCATGCCACCAGACAGAGATGTTGAGTTTGTCATCAACTTGAAGCCGAGGACAGCCCAATTGCTAAGAGACCATACGGAATGGCGGCGAACTTGAAGAACTTAAGACACAAATTGAAGACTTGCAAGACAAAGGTTTCATTAGACCTAGTTCTTCTCCACGGGTTCGCCTTGATTCTCTTTGTGAAGAAGAAAGATGGCACCGCGATTGTGCGTGGACTACAGGGCACTCAATGATGTGACCATCAAGAACAAGTATCCCTTACCTCGCATCGATGACCTGTTCGATCAGTTGACAGGAGCATCAGTTTTCTCCAAGATAGACCTGAGGTCAGGATACCATCAGCTTAAGATCAGGAATGAGGATATTCCTAAGACGACTTTACCACCGGTATGGCCTATATGAGTTCAACTGTCATGCCGTTTGGCTTGACCAACGCGTGACCTACTTCATGAACCTCATGAACAAAGTATTCATGGAATACTTAGACAAGTTTGTTGTCGTGTTTATAGACGACATCTTGATCTATTCAAAGACCGATGAAGAACATTCTGAACACTTGCAATTGGTCTTAGAAAAGCTTAAAGAGAATCATCTTTATGCCAAAACGATAAATGTGAATTTTGGCTTCATGAAATCAGTTTCCTCGGACACATTGTATCCATTGGAGGAATCGCGATTGATCCATCCAAAGTAGCGGTGTAATGGAATGGAAACAACCCACATCGGTGATGGAAGTGCGTAGTTTTCGGTTTGGCCGGATACTACTGGCGCTTCATTGAAGGATTCTCTAAGCTTTCCAAACCGATGACCCATCCGCTAAAAAGGAAAGGAAGTATGATTGACGAAGCTTGTGAAAAGAGTTTCCAAGAATTGAAGAAAAAGTTAACCGCACTTTTGATTGATCTGCGGACATCCATCAAGACTTGAAGTCTATTGTGATGCATCGCGCCAAGGTCTTGGTTGTGTGCTCATGCAAGGAGGAAAAGTTGTAGCTTATGCTTCAAGACAACTCCGTCCTCACGAAGACAACTATCCAACTCATGATTTGGAGTTAGCGTGATGAGTGCATGCCTTAAAAATTTGGCGGCATTACTTGATTGGAAATCATTGTAACATCTACACAGACCACAAGAGTCTCAAGTACATTTTCACCCAATCAGACCTCAACCTTCGACAAAGAAGATGGTTAGAATTAATAAAGGATTATAACTTGGATGTCCATTATCATCCTGGAAAGGCTAATGTAGTTGCCGATGCATTAAGCCGTAAATCCTACTGCAGTAATGTCATGATTCAAGAACATCAACCTGAGCTCTGCAAGGAATTTGAAGCCCTCCACCTTGAGTTAATAGAGCAAGGCACACTAGCCACTATAGAGGCCCATCCAACTCTAGAAGAGCAGATCAAGGCCGCTCAAGAGGGACATCCTGGAGTCCAGAGATTCAAGCATCTCGTGGCAAAAGGAAAGGCCCTAAGATGTCGAAGATCGTGAGGAATCTATGGTATGGGAAACGTCTCTTTGTTCCCCACGGAAGGAACTCAAAGATCGATTCTAAAGGAAGCTCACGATTCGCTTACACCGCACGAGCGGCACCAAGATGTACCAAGACATGAAGATTTTGTATTGGTGGCCACGAATGAAAAGAGATATCGCCGAGTATGTAGCTTGTTGTGATGTATGTCGTGAATCAAGGTGAACATCAAAGACCAGCGGATTGCTACAACCCTTACAGATCCTCGGTGGAAATGGGAAGAAATCGGAATGGATTTCATTACGGTCTACCTCGAACTAAGTCGGATGTGACTCGGTATGGGTTATAGTTGATGATTGACTAAAGTCGCCACTTCATCCTGTGAAGACAACTTACAAGGGAGACAAGTTAGCCGAGTTATACATGGCCCGTATCGTGTGTTTACATGGAGTACCCAAGAGAATAGTCTCCGATCGAGGTTCTCAATTTACCTCGCATTTTTTAGGCTAGTTTGCATGATGCCCTTGGAACACACCTTACCTTCAACCTGACCTATCATCCATGGACCGATGGTCGACGGAAAGAACAAATCAAATCCTAGAAGACATGCTTGAGCTTGTGCTTTGGAGTTTACCGTAGGCCCGGGAAAAATGTCTACCGTATGCCGAGTTTGCATACAATAATAGTTATCAGTCAAGTTTGAAAATGTCCCCATTTGAAGCGCTCTATGGGAGAAAATGCGAACTCCTCTGCATTGGTGAGAATCAGTGAAGGATATGTCTTGGACGGATACTCTCAAGCAAGTGAAGAAAGTTCGATTGATCGAGATCGCCTTCAAGCGGCTCGGTCTAGACGGAAGAGTTATGCGACAACCGTCGAAGAGACTTAACCTTGAAGTTGGAGATCTTGTGTATCTCAAGGTATCGCCACCGTGGAACCGAAGATTCAAAGTTAAAGGCAAGCTCGCACCAAGATACATAGGCCCGTTCCGATCACCGCTAAGCGTGGAGAAGTTGCCTATCGGCTAGAGCTACCGAAAGTTTGTCGGCGTCCTAGCGTGTTCCACGTCTCTCAACTAAAGAAATGTCTCAGAGTGCCCGAAGAGCAGACTCCCGTCGAAGCCATCGCACTTGATAAGGATTTGACTTATCCGGAGCACCCGATCAAGATCCTCGATGTCATCGAGAAGCGTACAAGACGTCAAGTCATCCGCCTTTGCAAGGTTCAGTGGAGCCATCACTCAACCAAAGAAGCCACCTGGGAGCGAGAAGATCAACTTAAGCTGGATTTCCCGTCCCTGTTCTCGGAGCAGCTCGAATCTCGAGGTCGAGATTCCGTTTAAGGTGGGTAGGATTTGTGATGCCCCTTTTCTCCCCTTCCCGGGTCAACCCTCGCCGGGGCCCCCTTCGTTCTCCCCCCGTCAACCCCCTCCTCCCGGACCCCTTCGGTTTGTCTTGGCTGCTTGCGCCGTCCTCGCCACGCACGCCGTCGAGCGCCATGATGCCGCCTCATTCCTCGCGCGCGCGCGCCGAACCGCGCCGCTCGCCGGACCCCTCTCCCCGGCTATAAAGAGCCCGGCGCCTCCCTTCTTTCCTCCCGCCCTTCCCCCCCCCCGAGCAAGAAGAAGAGGAGAGGAAGAAGAAAGCCGAAGGCTTACCTCGTCGTTGTCGTGCGTCGCCGCCACCACCCTAGCCTCGCACTCCTCCGGTTGCTTCGCCGCCGGTGGGCTCCTCATCGCGCCGCCTCCTCTTCCCCCTCCTCCGCGCCGCCTCTCCTCCCCTCACAGTGCGCGCCACCCCGCGCCTCTCCTTCCGTCGCGCGCCGCGCTCCGCTCCCTTTTCCCCTCCCCGCCGTGCCCTTTCTTCTTTAGGGCGCGCCATCGCTGCGCGCGGCTGCCGCGCCCGTGGGCCTCCTTCCCGCGCGCGCGCCCGTGGTGGGCCGGGCCGTTTTTCAACTGTGGGCCGTGCGTGTTTTTCTATTTTCTTTGATTTTCAATTTCTTTTTCCTATTTTATTTAAAAGTGAGGCTTCTAAAATTAATAACTCCCCCATTTCAACTCCAAAAATTATGAATTAAATTTCTAAAAATTTCTAAAATCAAGATCTTGCTAATGGCATAGGTCTTGTTCAATTTGGAGTTCATTTGTGTACTCTTGTGTATTTAATGGCTCTCGTTGCTTGTCGTTTATTTTGGTGTACTTGCGCGTAGATTTGGAGGCAGGAGACCTCCACGTCGATCAAGGACAAGACTACTCGGACTCTCTCCCTACAACCAAGGCGAGTCAATACTTTGATCATATTGAGCCTACATTTTATGCAAATTATATTCTTTTAAAATAGCAAATTGCATGCTTTAATTCTTTAAACAACTGTATGTTAAAGCTTAAGGTAGCTAATTACCCATTTGTTGAATAATTAATTATTATGCCATCCTTGACAACTTGAATCCCTTAATTCCATTGTCACCCTAGTAATTATATGGTAATACTAGCTATAGGTTGTACTTAAGCGACATGCTAGACTTGCTTAAGTACCGGGACATTAAAATGTCCTAATCATCATCCTTTCAAACATAAAATGATTTGGGCAGTCATTGCGGGTAAATGGTGAGATGGTTGAATTGTTGTATTTTACATCTCAAAAACCCTAAACTGCTAATACCCGTCTGGGCGGATGGTAAGATGGTGGGTGCGGATGTAGCACGAGAATGGCGGGAATGTGGTTGAGCCGTCCAGACAACCCTAAGGACTTAATCTTGTCACGACCTCCTGTGTATAACAAGTACAACCACAAGTCTGCAACAAACTGCGACTTGGCTTAGTACATTTATCAAATCCTGAAAATCATCTCATTGGAGGGTTAAAGGAGGCACAAGCTCTGGGTATGTCGGGCTTGGATGGGACACCGAGTCAAGGGTGAAGTTCGCCAGTCGCTGAGGTGTAGCCACGCTACGCCAGTCGCTGAGGTGGACATCCCGCGCAACGTATGGGCATAACCCCATATGGGTGAGGCGAGGAAGGCGAGATATTTAGAAAAGTTATTGTGACAACCTCTCGACTACGACTACGGAATCGTGTAGAACAACGAGTTAATTGTCTCTTGTGGGTAAAGTGTACAATCTCTGCGAGTTATAAAGCTGTTTTAAGCAGTAGTGCCTACGGTCAAAGGCGGACATGGGAACTTAACTTGAGTTAGTTCTATTTAAAAATTTCCTTTATGGGTGGTATGAAAATTTTGGCGGGCTCACCTAGCCCCGAGATTGGTTATTCACGGTCTTTGTACCATTGTCGTTTAGTGGTGGATGTAACCACAATCAAAATTAAGCATGAAGGTGGAGGTAACCTCTGTGATACAAATATTGCACAATTTCTCTCTTTAACTAAAATGAAATTTGTTAAAATGCTAAGTACTAGGAATTTGTACTTATGATATTTAAAAGTATTGCTTTCGTAAATAAAAGAACCGAGCCATCCTTGTAAGCCTTGCATGTATATCATTGCATTGTGTATTGGCTCGCGAGCACGGTAGTTGTGCTCATCCTCGCTCTCCCAAACCCTTGGATGACGCCGATGGAGGAGACTATGCTTACTACGAGGAACCGAAGTTGATGGACAAGGAAGCGATGAAGAGTAGTCTAGGATCGTAGTCTAGGCCTCGACGCGATCTAAGTTGACTCGTTGGTACTTGCGTACAACCGATATTATCCGGTCCTTGGGTAATATCGATCGTACCTGAGTTGCCCGATCGCTTACTGTGAAGAGATGAGCTCTACCCTTTGCTTCCGCTACCGTAATCGGTGTTCTGTATTGTAATCCATTTGGCCTGATCGGCCCCTGTTGTAAAACTCGACCCGACGTGGTCTATGTCACTCTGTTGCTTGTAATAATGATACTTTAGTTCACGCTATGTATGAATGATTCAGCAATGCCTGTGAGTGATATCTACTGATCCAGGGAATAGCACGGCGTTTTCACAGAGGATTCGGATTAGAAAATCCGGGTCCGACAACGAGCGGCGCGGGGTCTACTTAGGGGACAACACCGATGGTGAGAAACTCGAGAAGAAGCTCGGTGTGGGCAAGATGAAGAGTCTGAACCAAGCGTTTGATGAAGCGGCTGAGAATGCACTGCCGCATCCAATGGAGGATGTGTATCTCGACGCTGTTCACACCAATAACATGGTGCATGCAGCACTGTGGTGGAGTTTGCAATATTGTCAGATCTGAGTGTGCTTGTGAGGTTCCTGTTGGTTTTTGTTTTTGTGGGTTTGTTTGTGCAGATTGAGTATGAGCCAGAGTACCATGTGAATATTGACGAGAAGCCACCAATGTCATTGGAAGAGGTGCTGCAGAAGCTGAAGCCATTCATAATTGCGTATGAGGGCATCTAGAACCAGGAAGAATGGGAGGTGATTTGTTTAATTGACCTCAAACCATATTATGTTCCTCCACAGAAATGTTTGTGCCAGTAGATAGTTTCTGATGTACTTGTTTTTGCTGCATTAGAATGTGCCAGAGTAACTCTACATAGCCAGGGTAATTGATACCTTGTTTTGCTGTATAGGAATATAGCATGCAAACTGGGTCCAAGTCTATAGTTGGGTGATATTAGGCTATAATAACCTGCTTCAGGCTTGATAAATAAACAGATGGACCAACACCATAGACCAACACCATAGTTTACTATCAAAATAGTGTCCCTCATTTTACAAATGTATATCGTTGCAGTATGTTTGCAGTCAAATTTTCTCTCAAACTTAAAATTCCCACTGATGACTGATGTTGTCTATGTTTCAGTTTTTCTATACTTTTTCAGGGCCATATTACGTACTGCAACTAACGTCGTCGTTATTATGCACACCAACATTAAAACTATATTAAACTCTCTAATACAATTAACACAGACTGTCCAGATTTTCTAATTCTAAAAACCATTCATGTGTATATCGATTTGTTCATACCATATACGTAAAAAAATCTCTTCCTCGGCGCGCCATGCGGGCGCGCACAGGCCACTAGTATTGATAAAGGCCAATGGTTGCGGCCAGAGTTCGATGGTCACTAATTGCATGTTATATGTGTTATTTCTGTAGATTTTTCACAGTGATTTCTGGGTTTGAACTTGCTATTTATAGACTAGACGTAAGATGACTACATCAGCCGATTGTTCTGATACTAAAAAGACAAGTAGAAGATCGATGCAGTATTCTGTTTCTGGAAAGCACCAATCCAGCACAGTGGCTTGCAAGTAATTGCAACTCTATTAACTAGAATGAAACCCGCGCTAATGGGTGCGGCAGGCTGCACTTGTGGGTTGTTACATATTGCTGGCAAGCTGGTGTGTGTGTGAAAAGATCATCGGGCTGATGTTCAGACGTAGATCAGTAAAAATAATAGCAGCCTGCACACCAACAAAAGAAAAGAAAGAGCCACCATACTAAACATGAGCACAACACAGTACTAAAGATTAGTACAATTACTGAAAGCAACTGGAGTATACAAAGTATGCCAGATAACCTTGATAGTGCTTGGTCCAGGACGTATAGTTTCATCTGCTATGTTGACACTGCCTGGTGTTTGGGGCTCTATATGGACAACAGTTGATGTTCTTGGCTCAAGATTTCTTGGAGGCACGGTTGACAAAGATGGGAGGCATATCGTTTGTAGAAGATAACCAAGAGGAGCTCAAGGCACCATAAAAAAAGAGGAGTGCACCCACTTTCGAAAGAAAGATAACCAAGAGGAACTCAAGGCATGATAAAAAAGAGGAATGCACCTACTTTTGAAAGTAAGTATCAGCCCTACGAACTTGGAATGATGGGCGCTACCTCAACAAACTCTTTTCTGCGAATCGACATTTCTGTGAAACAATGGGCACTATCTCACTTGGTAAATCAGTGTTTGTGCTGGCAGCACAGATCACTTCATGTCGGGGCTCATGGCTTGGTCGGCCTAACCGTAGCAGTTTAATGAGCGGTTTTCAGCGAATTGCCGCCAGCTTTCCCAAATAGAACAAAGTCGGCCTCTACAATTCCATCTGTGCCGTAAGGGAAAAAGAGGCAAAAAAAAAAAAAAAACTGGTTCAAAGAGGATGAAAAAAGTCAAGGAAAACCAGTACAAAACAATACTTACTTTGGCTTTGCATCTGTCCATGTAGTGTTGCTGACTTATGACAAAATGTGCATGAAGAAAACCAGCGTTGGGACAGGCTTAGTTTAGTGACAATGATAGTACAGAGAAAATAAGTTGCCTAGAACAATGAAGAATGTAAATTAGCTAGCTAACAGGAAACACATTGTTAGACCCCAAGGCGTGGAATACCTGAGGACCATATATGGGTACCGTATTAGTCTCATGATCAGTGGCTAGTACACACATTCACAACATTTAGCATTCACATATATAAGTAAGCAAAAATGGTACCTAACTTAAGTGGTAAAGTTATTACAACACTGACTGACTGTCCAAAATAAACAAGTACCAATAGAGTAACCAAAATAGCAGTGGCAGTAAAAGTGATGGAAGTAAACAAATTCCAGCAGTGTGCCCATCCATAACCCTCAGGTAACCGACAAGAAACAAAGCTTAAATAGACCCGTCACCAAACCCTCTAGTTCTGGGTGCGAAGAAAGCGTCGTATGGTGTTGACTCTTCCTCATACTCTGAACAATAATTTAAGTAAGATTGAGTATATTACGTACTCAGTAAGACTTGTAGTGTATCACAAAGTTTATATAGATGCAAGGCTAACAAAGGATGAGGCTATACTCTAGGTTATTTTGCTTAAAGCCGTTTTTATTTGCAATATCAATACTTAGTAATTTGCAACGAAAGTTTAAAAGAACAGTTTAAATAAGTAAAGGACAGTAAGTAAGTAATTGAATGGATAATAGTAACAACAACTCGCAACCCTCCTCAGCTACAAGCATCAATTTATGTTTAGTCATAAACATGGTAGTTAATTCAATACAAATTATAAACCATTCCCTCATTTTCCAACAAGTAACATTTTTGTGTAAATCAAATCTATACCCATTAAATTGACAATTTAAGCATGCTCATGACCATGAGTATGGCTATTTACATAGATTTAAACTCTGCAGAGGTATACAACTTTATCCACATAACACGACTTCTCTAGTTTGTTTGGCATTCGGCGATACCACCGCTCACTACCTGAGGTAAGTAGTCGAGAGCACGTTCATATTGTCCGAACCCCAGGCGTGGAATACTCGAAGACCCTATGTGTATACTGTGCTAGTCCCAGGATTAAAGGCTAGCACACATTCACAACATTTGGCAATCACATCCATACATTCACATGCTAAGTAAAGAAAAAGGTAATCTACTTAAGCTATTATAAGTTATTACATTCACGACCGACCAACCAAATAAAAGCAGTCATCAGAGTAAAATAAATAGCAGCGGAAGACATATAGTAGTAGCAAAACTACAGCGGTATGCCCATCCGATCCCGCAAGCAACCGACATAGAACAAGGCCTAGATAGACCAACGAACCGCCGGTCTTTGGAAAAAAGCGTGTCATCGGCATCGACTCTTCTTCGATCTCTGAACAACAATATTAGCAACATTGAGTACTTGTGTACTCAGCAAGACTTGTAGTGTATCATAAAAATTATATTAGGTGCAAGACCATCCAAAGAAAGAGGTTCTATTCTACACGTTATTTTGCTCAAAACCGATTTTGTTTGCAATATTCATAAGTAGTACTTTGCAACGGAATTTAAAAGAGCAATTTAAATAAGTAACTACTGACTCAAATAATAACAACACCTGCAACCCTACTCGGTTGCAAGCAAAAATATAATCATATTTCACTATAGACATGGCACTGACAAATTCCTGTTCAACCATAGAAATGATAGTCCTGCTATAGACATAGCAACCCAGCCATAGAAATGGCAGTCCTGTTATAGACATAGAAACCCAGCCATAGAAATGGCAGTTAACTCAACAAATAAAAACCCTATGTCATTACCCAAGTTTTGTGACAACCCAGTTTTTTGAAAAACAAAAGCTACCGCCATACCAGCCACACTAAGCATGCACATGACCGCGGCGTGGCTATTTAAATAGATTTTTACTCTGCAGAAGTGTATAACTTTACCTATAGTACGTGATATTCTAGTTACCTGGAATATCTCTATATTGCTGCTCACTACTGAAGGTAAGCAGCCTAGAGTTCACGACGCAGCCTTTACATCATCTAGCCCTAACCTTGCACTAGCCCAGCGAATCATTATCCTCATTCATCCGGATAGAAACCCGTTGAATGAGGAGCCTCACTCTCCTGATAGAAACCCTTTGAGCGAGTCCCTCACTTCGTTCGGATAGAAACCCATCGAAGTGCGGCATTTACAGTTGTGTCGGTATGCTTTGTGCCTAACACTATGGTGAAGGGAGCCCCTTCGGACAACCTATCCGTCAGTCATCCACTCTATGGCCTACTAATCATGCAAGGTTATGGTTCGACAACTTAGTTAGCTACGACCATCCCACACTAGCACTACGGTTGTACGATTAGGTCTTAGTCTCGGATTTGCTTGCTTCAGTCCTTAATCGATTACGGACGAGAATCTCCACCCTAGCTACTAGTGAGTTACAATTCTCACTTTTTCAGAATACAATATAACTTGCCTACGTCTAAAGACTAAAGTTTTTATTTCATTTTCATACAAAATAATAGAGGTAACCCCTCTGGACATTTTTCAAAATATCCCAAATTCATAAATTATCATATTGCCCTTTCACTAGTTTTCCGGAAAATCCATCGTTCTAGTTGCATTTGTGCGATAATTGCACTCAAAATTTTTCAAATGACATTATATATTGCCTAACCCATATACTAATGGCTACAACAGTAAAGGATCAATATTACAAGGAGATATATGCAGCAAATAAGATTTTCAACTACCAATTTTTCCATACATAGCATTTTCATACAAAACATACACGCATGCATAATAGACTTAACAAAACAAAGTATAATAATTAAAATACTGAGATCAACATGTTCAAAAGAGATGCTTTCCTTGCTCTTGCTATTCTGAATATATTTTGGATTAATTGTCGCAATAATAACCCGAATAATCAATGTCTAAAAAGAGCCGAAAACAAATTAAATAACATCAAATAATTCAAAAGTTACCAAAATTATTTTTTACATATTATGGTAGTTCATGATTTTATACAAACTTAAAAACAAATTTCATTCAATTTGGAGTTTTGTAGCAAAAGTTATCAAGGTTTCATTTTGGTTCGGTTGAGAAAATCAAATAAAATTGAGAAATACGCTTTCCAATAGAGAAAGTGTAATGCCGCTCATGCTCTAAAGAGTTTTATGCTTTCCAGTAAGGGGAAGTGTATTCTCCTCATAACTGAAGATATATTTTCCATTTTCCATTTGATTTTTGTTAAAAACTGACAAGTGAGATCCACTGTTAGTCACACGGCTCATAGCAACAGTGCATAGACCAATGGTCTATGTGCACGCAGGCGCGATCCACAGGACGAGTGCTATGCACTTATGTGGTGTGGGGCCCGCATGTCAGCGGCTTATTAACAAATAACGTTTCGGTTAAGTTTTTCTTTAATTAATATCTTGGTCCCACTCATCAGCGACTCATTAAAACTAAACCAATAACTAAACATCACTTAGTGTTTAATGACAGGGATTAGGCAACTGATGACGAGTTAATTGTTCCATGCGGTGGCGTTCATGCTTGCGCGTGTCGCTAGTGACGTGGTGCTTCGTGAGATTGGAGAGTGCCCAAAATGGGACCTCTGTGCTATCGTGCACTCGTCGGCACCGACGGCGTGGCCGAAGATGGCCTGACGTGGTGGCGCGTTGGCGTCGAGTGGAGAAGCGAATACGACAAAGAGCTAGAGCTCAAACGAGCAATGCCCTTGCCAAACTAATGCGTGCATAGGCATCTACGTGTTACTAGGGTCATACCAGAAGCGAAGAGAGGAGCTGTGGTGGTCGGAGTCGTGTTGTCGACAGTGAGCCGAGGCGACGAGGTGACCTATGTGTGGAGGAGAAGCACGGCCGAAGGAGAGCCGGCGATGGTCGAGAAGCTTGGAGGTCCGGCGATGCCTGGTGTATCTGCGAATACTACTAAGCAAAGGGAGCAAGAGAAAAAGAAGAGAATGACCGTTTTACCTGGACTTTTTGGCGAAAATCTGCCAACTTGGGCCCTGGGCTGCGGCCCAGAAGGCCCAAGAGGGGGGTCGACCACTTGAGGGGGGGGGGCACCACCCCCTTTTCCCCAAACCCTAGCCACCCCCCGCCTTTTTCCCCCTTTGGCCGCACCCTCCTTCCCCTCCCCAACCTGGCCGCCACCCCCTGCCTCCCTCTTACGCCCCACCTCCCTCCCTCAAGTTCAAGCCCTCCATTGCTGCCATCTTGGAGGTTTCCAGCAGCAGGCCGGCTACGAGGAGGAAAAGAGAAGAGAGAAGAGGGGAGGAAGGAGGAGAAGAAGAAGATCCACTTCGCGGGGTTGTGCTCAGTGTCTTCCTGGGGTTCTACGAGGGTAACAATCACTGTTCCTTGATGGTTGGATAAAAGTAGATGCAAAATTGAATATGTTTATTGGATCGAAACCCTGCTGCGATTAGATCAGGTTTTGTCAAGTGTAGTGTGCGGCTGTTTTCGCGATCTTAGAAGTCGAATCCGAGGATCCCATCTCCTAGAGTTATGTGGGGTTCGTTCTTAGCTTTCAGTGGACGCAAAGATCACTCAATTCTGAGTTACAGTTTAAAATTTATGATGAATTCTTTGCTGCTATCCCGAAAGTCTGACGAGAATTATCGGTCACTGTATTTATTAAATTATGACTAGGTTAGAGGATGATTCAGAAGTGTTGCCCATAACTATTTTTGTAGATAATCTCATTAGCTTTCATGATTGATAAAGAACACTCCATTTGGATTTGTAGAAAAAAAGTTATGCACCTTTCAAGTTGACTGTCCAGATTGCATGTTAGGTTCTATCATTAGTTTTGACCCGTGTGCCACATTTTGTTAAAGGCAAAATTTGAGTGTCATGCCAACTAGGATTTTTAAGATGGTGTTCTTAGCTTTATAGAACATTAAGAATTTTGGGTTTTGGTTATACCATCAAAATTTATGAATATTTCTTTACCGACGTATAGTTTTGCTAGACAGATTGTGTATTAAACTTTTGCCTGAATATTATCCTAGGTTTTTAGCTGAATTGGAAGTCTTTGCCAACTAGACTAACGTGAAGGTTTTCGATATCTTTTCATAGGATCTGAGATCACTCCGTTTCAAGTTTCAGAGCAAAAGATATGATGTTTTTAGTGTTGCTGTCCAAATTATCGTTCCTCTAGACTGTTGGTCTTGTTGTATAGAACAATCTTGTGAACCTTGTGTAGGGAGATGCAATTAAGCGTTGTGATTAGCGTCTTATTTGCGTTGTATCTTATTAAAGTAATTAAATTTTATAGGAGGAGGGGATTCGAGTGTAGCGGCACCTCCCTTGCCTCACAACACTTCGCAGGGCAGAAGGCAAGTACCTTGTAGAAATTATTGTTCGTTGAATGTTGATTGCTTGTTGTTCATGGTATGACTACCTTCTATTGCATATGTATAGATTTCAAATGATTTTTATTCGTTCCACATTTTGTTAATTTATGGTCAATGAGAGGATGTCTCTTATGTTCATACTCATTTCATACTTTCATAAGTTCATGATTCACCCACGGGAGTGGAGAGAAAGTCCCATCATTCCAAAATAGGCACGTAAGACCCACCATTCCAATGTGGGAGACTTGGATCCCGTTATGAAATGTTCTCATCACGGGCCTTGGATCCCCGCATTTTGTATAGTGTGGGTCTCATTGAACACCGACGGTACATCAGCTATACCGGTATAAGTAGAAGTGGAGATTTGCATATCATGCATTCATATGTTTATGTCATTCCACATTCATAACATATGATGCGAGGTTATGGTTCATATTCAGTATTATTGTTGTATTTCTATTGTACTTGCGGAGTCTTGGATTCATTCTTGCATGTATTTGTTTTTTTAGGTGATCACTGAAGTCGACATTCTTGGGAGGGAGTAGACACGGATACTGCATTTACCTCACAATAATCACATTCAATCTCATGAACTCACCTTTACTTTTCATTTGTTATCCATTGGATTGTAATAAATGGAGGTGGATGGTTGATATCCTCGTACTTTAGGATACAGTTGAGTTGGTACTGTTTTAAATGGTGAATTTTGTTTCAATTGCTTGTGTTCATCTTACTAGAGGTTGATTTGCTTATGATTTTAATTATAAGATTGTTGATCTTATTCCCCATTGTTGTTGAATGTTAGACTATTTAAGTAACATCTTGGCTTCCACATAGCCAGAGTGTTACATCAGGTATGGGGAATTGGTCTGAAGCGTAGTGAATCGTCGGCGGGGCTTGAGGTGGCAATTCTGGCTAGAGATGAGGAAGACGACATGATTCAGCCGTTCCTGTAAATCAAAGGCCAAATTGAGTGAGTGGGAAGGGTTAAGGTGTTCGGGAACATGATATGATGCGAAGAGATCGACACCAAACCCTTCACGGCATCAGAGACGAAGGAGACGACGCATGGTCAAATTAGGGCTCACGCTCCTTGAGCTCTAGAGCTCGATTCAGGGGAGAAGAGAAGAGGAGGTGCACACTGGCTTGGAAAAGAAGAGACGAAGCTTAAGGGGTCGTTTATATAGACGATAGGGCAGAGATCAACGAGGAAGGGCTCTGGCAATTGTGAGCAAGGTGATGGGGTTTTTCTCCATCGTACGGGCAGGGTAGGCACAGCCGGGGTAGGGGGATGGGTGTGGATTGATGGCGAGGTAACTAGGTAGGTGCGGTCGGTGGCAAAACCACGGGCGAGGTGACGAGATGGTGGGTAACGCAGCGGAGCTCACATGGTGCTGCGTTGGTGTGCCTGGGCGCGAGGTGGATGAAGGTCCCTGCACTCGGAGCCCATCGGTCAGCAAGGGGTGAGAGAGAGTTAGGGTTTTAGGATTTGATTTTCTGTTGATTTCTTTGCCGATTTTATTCACTAGCCAAATGACTTTGAAATTTTATGAATTTTTTTTTGTAGTTTTCTAAGCTAAATTAGTTCCTCCTGTAAATTTTTTAGATGTTAATACTTCATGTAAATTCCTACAAAATTTGTACAAGTTTCTGTTTTGTGCTTTTGTAATTGTTTTTTCTAAATAAGATTTCATATAAAAGATTTGGTGAATTGTTCTGGAATATCATGTTTGAAACAATTATCTCATTTAAATATTTTACTTTGTTTCATCTATTTCCTTTTAGCACCCATTTGTTTGTAGGTCATGTTTTTGCCTTTAAATTCATAAACCAAATTAAAACATGGTACATTTCATATGCAAATGGTCAAAGTAATTTCCTAATGCATTTATAGTACGTAATCCCGAATTAGGATTTTGGGATGTGTACTTAATGCATCGAGCCCACGTCAGTGTAACTCCATGACTCTTAAAGCAAACTTAATCACTGCTTTCATTAATTGAACCCTAATGGCATAGATTTGGGTATTAATTCGTGCTACAATGCTTGTCAGTTAGGACAAGCAAAAAGCTCTTAGGTGAGCTCATGGCCACGCCATCACGGTGATGTGGTCCACGGCGGTGCCTACAAAGGATAAACATGGAACCCCTTGCTAGGGTGAACCTATTGGTACCGCAAATGGCGAGCTCCAACGGTCCGTAGCGGTGGCGCGTCGGGGCGGCGGCGGTGGCGTTCGAGCAACATGCCATATTGTGAAGCGATGGTGCCCATTGTAAAACAACGCATGCACGAGCACTAGGAGGTTCAAGGAGCTCACCGGAGTGATGCGAGTGCCGGGAAGGATGGAGGATGGCGGCGGCGATGACCAGGCGGCGGCGATGAGGTTGACGTAGGGAGGACGACGTGGAGGATGATGAAGCTTGGGGAGGCTCTGGAATGTCCACGCGATGCTTCTGATGTTGGGGATTGGACTAGGCCTCATTGGACCGGAGTTGGGGGAAGAAAGGGGACAGTTTTGGTGGAGTTGGGAAAAAGGAAAATCAGGTGATTCCTGTGGAGGAAAAGATGAATTAGGTTAAGGGAAATGCTTCTCATGCCCTGGAACATGTGATGACACAGTTGGCGAGGTAAGATCTCCACTGGTGTGCCGGTAGCAAAGTGGTGGCATTTCGGCCAGAGTGGGAGCTCGTGCTCTTCCTCTTGTTCTAGCTCGGTAGGGAAGGGAAGGAGATAGGGGAGACCGGGGTGGGTGAGAAAAGGAAAAGGAGAGCTCCTGGTGCACTTATATAGCCCCGAGGCGGAGAGCTCGTGAGTGTGTCCTGGTGTTGCTCTCGGATGCATGACGCATAGGCATGGGCGATTGAGTGGACAGGTGAGCGACGGCGAGCGGTGAGGGATTTATGAATTAAAGAAAATGCTGGAAATTCAAGTGAGGCAAAATGAATAGCAAATGATCTCTGAAAAATCCAAGAAAAATAAGAAAAATTCCTTGAAACACAAGGAACACAACTAATATACACAAATGTTTACATTAATCAAATTAAATTGTTTTAATTTTAGAAATTCCCAATTAAGCTTTAATAATTCAAGGAAAATTGATGAAATTTTCAGTGACCTAATGTACACAAAAGATTTTTGAAAGCTCAAATTTTGGGATGTTTCATGGTCTCCATGGTAGTAGCTGGGAAGAGAACATCTTCATTAGTTGATTCATCGTCACCCCATACTGAACTAAAGGCTGCAACATGGAATGATGCTAGCCCAACGTAAGGTGAAATGAATAATCATGACGTAAATTGAACATATCTTACCTCTTCAATCCGTAGTGCAGATGATCAACAGAGAGTGCTAGGACAATCGCTAGTCTGACTAGTCCGTGTAGAGTCTCCTCCATCCACGGACGGTAGTACAGACATTGATCACATCAGTGATGCATCACGACGGACACGCGATTGGAAGTTGGCATGATGTTAGCACAACCTAAGGCAAAATAAATAATCAGGACATAAATTGAACATAACTTATCTCTTCGATCTACGATGCAGAGTTCGACGAGGAGCGCTAGGATGACCGTTGGTCTCACTAGGCCATGTTGACCTAGGCGGGGAGCTAGGTCAGTCTATTCAGTGAGTAGCTAGAAGCATGTCGTCTCTCATCGCACCACAGCTCAAGTTCTTGGCGATCTTCTTGGCATCGTCACAGATGTTCTTAAGCACCCCGAGAAGCCCCCCAACAATGTGACCACTTCCATGAAGGGTAGACCGGGATGAGCATGTGATCCTCTAGTCCCGGTCAAACTGAAGTGACATAGATGAGTTGTTGAGTAACAAACAGTAGAAATATCATGTTTGAAGCAAGCACAAGCTGTGAGTGCTTTACAGAGTTTTTATGCCACGAAGCTTCGTGTCGATCGAAGGAGTGCTGAAGCCTCTCCTGGTGCAAAACATGCTCCAGACACTCCGGAGGAGGATGAGTGAGTCTAGTGCGCGCCCGTGGTACATACCACTCCATGTTCTCACAGTAAGTCTGAACGTCGTATGGCTGCTGCTCTTGTAGAACCACAATGTGCACCGTCTCTACCCATGCTGCAATCCATTGTTGTTGTACTGTCTGCCAATTCTCAGCATGTCGGCCTAGCCTCGATTGCTTGCATTCGAGAAGGATATATGCGAGAAGAACAGATGTAGGTGGCAATGGTAAATGTTACTCGGATGGATTTGCACTCACAGTTGGGCATCTCGCTGGAGCATCCTCTATATGGGAAAACCTAGAGCATCCACCATATGGGAAAAAACGAGGTGGCAAGTCGTAACTCACAACCCTGTGTCTTGTGTGCATCCACCATGCTCCTGTATGCATGAATTACTGGCTCCGTGGAGACCATATAATGTTGTTATCGTGCAACATGTCGAACTCATTGTGGAACACGGGGTAGTACCTCGCCTTGTGAGTGCTGAGCTTGTCAGGACATCCTTCCACTACACACTTTATTGTGTAATTGGCTGGGTTGGTCTGGTGCAACCGGTACACATGGCTGATGGATATGGCCTACCATGTTATAGCTTGTTGTACGACCACCTTGCTTGGAAAGTGCTGCCAAACTAACAAGGTGTCAGCATCAAACCCCCACTGGGACCCATCATCATGTGGCAGAACGAGCGAACACATTGCAAGATCATCCAGTTTAGATGGCGCATAAGGCACCTCCGTTGACATCACCCCTGCACCCTTGGGTGTGTCATCTTCGCTACTATTCGAGCCTAGGTCGGCGTCCTCATCGGCTCTGACTAGACCGACTGGTTCAGCAGAAACTTGTGGTAGTCAATGAGGGTCGTCCACCATTCTCTCGTCCCATCATTTTGAACAAAATTCACCGCAAGTTTTCCTCCAAAATAGCACATTTTGTGCTTCCGTCTTCACGCACCGCCTGCGCTTCCCTGGTCCCACTTGAACTAGCATCATCAAGGTTCGCTGGCACCATGTGCACGAACTTTACGTACAACAATGGTATCCTGTATATCGCCGCCAAGGGCTTCACAACAATCTGCTTGTACTAGCCCACGACAATGCTTCCATTCACCTTGTGTAACTCCCATATGCCTTGTCATCCCCTATTCGTGCAGGTGACCACCTCAATGACAAGCTTCTTCGTTGTTGTCTCTATATCGAACTCCCTCGGATCGGCTCCTCGACTTTGCAATATTCATTGCATCTAGGTCCTCCACCCGGACCACCTTGAACTGACATCTTGACTTGTCCAACCCACCCAGTCTACCTCATATGAGACTGTCATCATAAAACACAAGCAAGTCCTACATGTTGGATATTACCTAAAGCCACAACAGGCCAATGCATATGTTACAAGAAATTCACCATTCTTTACTGTACACAATCAAATAAATAGGTTGCACTATTTAGTCTATATTTTCCTACCTCCCCAAAATAACTACACTTCGACAATCCTTATGTGCAAATTTAATCTGATTAGTGCATAATAAAAAAACTACTAAATTTATGCGAAAACACTAGTAATCCCTATGACTAGTAACTACGACTAATTAATTACAACTAATTAATTTGGACTAACTAACAACAACTAATTAATTTGGACTAACTAACAACAACTAATTAATTACGACTAAATTAGTTACTACTAATTAATTATGGGTAATTAATTACAACTAAATATTTAGGACTTACTAATTATGACTAATTATTTATGGCTATTTAATAACGACTACACTAATTACAACTATTTTGTGTGACTAATTATTTATGACTAATTAACTAGAACTAATTAATTATGGCTAATGAATTATGACTAAATTAAATACGACAACTTAATTACAACTAAATAATTTTGACAAATTAATCATGACTACTTAATTATGACTAATTAATTACAACTAAATATTACAACTAATTAATTATGACTATTTAACACTAATTACACGGTTAATAAAGATAATTTATAGGGAAAAGTTACCTTTTCTAGAAGTTCTTCGCTTGATGTCGAACTTTCTCTGCTAACACGACAGTTAAACATTGCTCTAAATACTTTCAAACCGGCAGAGAAATCGAAACTAATTTTGAGTGATCGTGCTACCTCTCGCTTGCTCGATCACAACAAAATGACAAGCGACACGATGGGTTTTATAGCCATGGGAAAGAACTCGGTTGACAGCGAAGCGATGTGAGGGTGATGGGGACAACGCTCCTAATTTTTTCGCATGCGAGGATGTGGGGAATGGGGGGATGCGACCGGGCGATGGGACAACTCGGGAACATGAGGGATTCCCTACCACAGGCGCGCGACACAGGGGCTGTCTGGGCCAGGGTTGCGTGGATGAGGGAGGTCCCCTAGCCTAGCGCGTGGACAAGGAGGAGTCCAGGCCAGGTGCGCAGACGAGGCAGTTCCGACCGCATGGCGCGTCGGCGAGTCCGCGGTACTATTTTTGGCTTTGATCTTCACAGGGAGGGTGAGATTTGCTATTTCGCGCACAAATAGTGCTTTTAAGCCAAAAACTCGAGATATGAGCAACTACTATCTTTGTGGCGTTGATAATGACGATTTGCAGCGTGGCATGTCGAATGCTACGTGCTGACCTTGTGCCTGAAGTCGACGGTCTTCACCTCGGCCTTGTATGTCCCCACGACGATGTCACGGTAGGCGGTCCTCAAGGCCGTGCAGAGTCGCACCAGTCGCCTACGGAGGACCTCGTCCAGGGTGCGACCGCGAGAAGATGAGGGACAGCGCCGAGAAGATGAGGTTGCTGCCGGCGTTCGTGTCGGCCAACTGCTTGGTGAGGCGCACGGCGAGCGACGTTAGGCCAGAGGCGGATTGCCTAGGCGCCATCAGTGTTTTGGTTACCGGTAGATAAAAAATAACCATAAATCTTGGCGGAGATTTTTAAACAATTTTTAAATTCAAATTTAGTTACCGGCCGAGATCTCTATAAAATCTCGGTAATCTTGGCCAATTTTTTTTATTTTTTTTTTAAAAATACAAAACATTTTGGCCGGTTCAAAAATATACCTAGCTCTGCCGAGATTTTCGGCGGTTACCGGCGAGTAACCAAAACCCTGGGCGCCATTGGAAGCTTTCGTGCTCAGAGGAAAACCACCTCTAAAATTGCTGTATATTTATTGGGTGAAAACCTATTCCGCGAAGGTGAAAACCTATACGAGCTCTAAATCATAACATGTATCCTGCATGGTAAGAATGCATAAATGAAGAAAATAGCTTCGATTTTTCTTCTGCTTCCGAGACAACCCTAATAGCCATTGGAAACAGAGAAGTGGGTTTGTGGAAAGTTTTGGGATTCTATTGGTGTCATCATGCAAGGCTTTTTGTATTGCGAAGAGAAATTCTATGGCCATATTAAATGGTAGAATATATATTCCCTGCGAATGTCTCGGCTTTCAGGTATATATTCTCAGTGCCTCATGTAAAAACTATGGAAATCCAAATCCTTTTCACGTGAGCGCATATTGAGCGGATAGGGAGGGTAAGAGAATAATTCAAATCACTAATTTCGTGATATCTGATACGTTTCACCGTGTGTACGAGCTTCGAGCTCTATATATAGCCGGCCTAGCTACACCAATCTTCTTCACACCAAGAGCTAGAGAAATCACATCAATAGAATCTACAGCTAGCTACCGAGCTAAAGAGGCATTAGGGACAACATCAATGGCGGCGTCCATGTCAACTAAGGCTACAATTCTCCTGCTCTTCGTTGGCGCTCTTCTCTGTCATATCCATGGAGGTATTGATACAATGTTGATATTTATAGTTTAATTTCGTGGATGCCCAACGTACTTGATCTTACTTACTATACATGAATGAGTGAATATCATGAAGGTGATGCGGGTGCTGAGAAGGAGCCGTGCCAGCTGTCCGACATACACATCTCTACGGTGTCGACGGGGACGGAGCACAAGGTGACGATCGACAACCAATGCTCGTGCCCGCAGTCGGGCGTCGTGGTCTCGTGCCCGGACGGAGTGCCGAGCGGCGTGGACAGGACGAAGATCCGCCTGGTGGACAGCAACGGGCACCTGTGCCTTGTCGACAATGGCTGGCAGATCGCCAAGGGCTCGCCGGTGACCTTCACGTACGCGTCCAGCAAGGCGCTCGAGTTCACCATCTACAACGCCACACCGCGGTGTTGATCCATCTCGATCCTTATCTAGCCAGTTGGGTAAGGTTAGGCACGTAAGGATAGATATCGGAGTGCTGGATGAAATAATAATAATAATAATAATAATAATAATAATAATAATTGATGATTAATTTGGCGATCTAATAATTATTTGACTGTATTTTAAAATTAACTCATGTTTAATTAAAAGATTATTTTTAAAATCAAATTGAATAGCTTGAAGGTTGCATGAAATAAAATTAATTAATTAAATCGAATTGTTTGAACATGTTGACTAAAATTAAATTATTTTATATTCTTGTTTTCGCATGCATTTCAAAAATCATGTCATCATGTATTCATTCATATCGTCACTTTCTCTTCCAGTTCAACCAGCAGAAGACGAAATGTCTGCGTGCCCCTTTTCTCCATTTTCCCTTCACTGCAAATCCCATGCCAACCTTCTTCTCCCAGCCTAACCCATCCTCCCCACTGCCATTTCCTCCTACCTTCCACTGCCATTTCATTTCCCCAACTGAACGTACTCTGTTCTTCTAAAATATGAACTCATTTCATCCAACTTCTCTCCTCTCAACCCTAACCAAAAACCATTCCATGCATTGCGATCATCATCTCGAGAGCGTTCCATTTTAGCGACTAGTTCGCGCATGGTCGTTTGAGCGAGTTGAAGAAAAGGAGGAAGAACCGTAGTGTATACTGTCTATCCTGGTTCGTTGCGGCCAGGAAGCAGGAGGTGGTGGCTATGGCCCGCTGTGGCCATGGCGAGGTTGAGCTAGTGCGCTGCGACGGCGGTGCATGCATGCGGTGCACGGCCGACGCGGCACGTGCATGCATGCGGCCGGGCTCAATGACGTCGGCTTGTGCGATGTCGCGGCAGTGAGGAGCAAAGCTGGCTTATGCATGCGGTTCAGCGAGGGCAGCGGCTCAGCACACACGCACAGCCAAAGTCGTGCATGAGGGCCGATCCATGCATGCAGCGACAACCCAGCATGGCGTATGCACGCATCCGAGAGCAAGCCGACAGCGGTGTGGCCCAGGTGTGCATGAGGCCGAGCCAAGCTCTGAAGCTGGCGGTGGTGCTTGCATGCGCTTGGAGCAGCAGCTCCGTGTGGCCAGGGACGCGAACACCAAGGCCCGGCCAAGCCGAGGGAGCAGCGGTGGGACCCGGCATGGCGACGCGGTGTCAAAGCGGCCTGTGGTAGCCCAGCTGAAGCGGTGCTATAGTGGCGGCCCAGCCCGGCGGCGCGGCGACTGGTGTAGGTGGTGCGCTGGAGTTGGGGCGGCATCCGAGAAGGAGACAAAGAGAGGGGCGCCTGGCGCGCAATAGCCAGTAGCTGGCGCGGTGTGGCCCAGTGGCATGCTAGAGCCCAGTGCGCGGCACGATGCCGAGGCGGCGACAGCCCAGCCTGGACCAATAGCCTGGCAGAGGCGGCATCTGCATGGCAGCGGTCGGATCCGTCGGCCCCTAGTCGGATCTGGGCTGGCTCGATTGGGGAGTAAGAGTAGAGGAAAGGAAGAGAGAATTCTGGAGGTAGAAGGAAGACAGAGAGAAAGAGAGACGAAAGAAAAAGAAAGAGGGAGGAATAAGAAAAGAGGCTATCGGCTGGGAGAAAAGAAAAGAAAGGCAGCTGGCTGGAAGAAAAAAAAGAGGAAAGAAAAGAAAAGAGAAAAAAGAAAAGAGAAAAAAAATAAAAGAAAAGGAAAGAGAAAAAGGGAAGAAAAGGAAAGAGAAAAAGGAAAGAAAAGAAAAATGGGAGAATAGAAGAAAAGACACAGGCGCAACTTCGGCGCCCAAATCGACCTGCACGGAACCGGCGACAATGATGGTAGACACGTATGAGAGGCCGAGTGGGACGCGAAACCGGAGACAACGACGGTGTACACAGACGAGACGCCGAGTGGGACGCAGAATCGACGACGACTACGGCGGATGCGGACGAGTGGCCGAGACAACTACATCCGGTGGTGATTAGCATGCCTAGTGCTGTGGTAAAATCCTATGTGTTAATTAAATATATTTGTAACATCTCAAAATTCACCTTTTTGGAATACATAGTATAATTAAGAGGGGAAAGTAATTTTGAGATTATATTGTGTGAAAGATTTGTTATGCATGAATTATAAACTTTACATAAAGCAAATAATGAAATTCAAACAAATAATAACTTGTAAGAATTTTAGGAAACATATAATGAAAATAAATGAGAGAATTACTCTAGGCATATTTTCTTAGAGGAAAATTAGTTAAGTAACTTTTGTGAATTTTGATTAAGGATAACAAATGCAATTACATGAAAATGGAAACTTGTAAGAATTTTCAAGAAAATCACAGACAATATAAACTTCTCAAAAATTTACATAAGCAACTACACTAGGTTGGGAGCCTTCACAAAAAAATTCATAAAAAATGGACCTTGCTTGCTAAGTACAAAAATTCAGCAAAGCCTCAGCCTTTTAATCCCAGAAACCTGATTTTTAATTCTCTCTCTCTCCTCTTGTTGGCAAACGGCCCCCACTTGCTAGACTACTTTTCCACCTCGCTCCCCCCCTCGCCAGTGCATGCTCGCGTGAGCTCCGCCTGCTCGCCCACAGGATCTCCTTGCTGCCCACTATTTTGGACCCCAACTGCTCCCATCGCCTTTGCCTACCTCCGCCCATGCTGCCCACCCCATTGATGGCCCTCCTACCTGCCCGAATGGAGAGAAAGCCGCGAGAAACCTAGCCAGCCACCTTGGTCTCATTTCCAATCTCGTCTTCCTCTCGCTACTTAAAGCCTTCTCCTCCATGTCGAAATTCTCTCTATCCGCCGTCGTTTCCATTCCTCCCCTCCTTGGTAAGTTTCATCCACTCAATCGCCTAGAACGCTCCGTCGTCCCAAGCTCTAGTGCACACGCTCTGTCAAGGCAAAACCGTCTCCCGGTGCCCTAAACCCTTGACGTGTGCATCATCTTGTTCCATTTTGTTCATTCTATCACCCCCTCATCTCTCTGCTCTTCGATTGCAGTGTAACAGTGTAATTGGATTTTCTTCCTCATCTCCGGCACCGAGATCGCCGCAGAAGATCTCCAAGCTCGGTGAGTCCCCATCGACTTTGTGCCTTGTTTAAGCATCGCCTCACCTTACTAGACCTTCTCGCACCACTCATGTCAGCCATCCTCACCCACACGGAGCTGCCACCGTGAGCCTCCCTGTCTCCTCCGCCGCTGTTGACAATGTCTCTCCGGTGAGCTCTTAACCTCACTGAGGCTGTTTTCTCCATCCATGACCCTCCTGAAGCTATGTATGCACTTTGTTTCAGTTAATTTCCATCAGGCGATTGGTCACTGTCAAGCTTGTCGCCATCGCTACTGATCACCGCCGTCAAGCCATCTCAGCTCCTCTCCAACCTTGTTCTCAGCTTCCTTGTGAGCTACTGGAGCTTAAGCATCAATTAATTTGAGTAATATAGCATGTTTGCACCGAATTCGTCGGTGAGGCCTATGGTGCCTCCGTGGGAAGTCACCGTCGGCTCGCCTTAGGTGACCCTAGGATCCAGAGCCACACCCAAAACCCTTGCGACTATCTCTTAAGCCGATTTGAGCCTCACGACCACCTTGAGCTAGTCCCTAGTGCGAAAGTCACGTTCACCCGAGAGTTTCCACTGCCACTCACCGTCGCGTCGTCGACTCTATCCATATCTTTGGCCATCTCAACCTCCCCTAGCATCGATTTGGTCCCTTCTACCCATTTCTGAACTTTCCTGAGCTTTTCCACGCGAGCTTCGTCGCCGGTGACCTTCTCTCCCTCGCGGCCGCGCACGCGCTCGCAGTGTAACACCCTAGGCCAACACTAAGCCTGAAGTGCCACTAAACTACTCTAACAATTTAATTTACATCAACTTAAAAAAAATTACAACAAGCAACTCATTAACAAAACCGTCCACGGGTCACAATAAAATATGAATAAAAGATTGGACAAACCTATATAATTAAACTAGAAGCATAGCAAGTTTTTTTAAAAAAAAATCCACAATTTGCGCATAAGCAAAGAATAAACACTAATGAATGAATAAACAATGCCTAATCAATCATCTTTTTTTCTCTAAATTTCGACAGAGTTTCACTTGAAACAACGACCATTGAAGGGATTCAAAGAAAACTATGAGCATGATAACTATGTAGTGAAAATTTAAAACATAATCATAAATGTCCACATGAAAGAACCGACTATCTCGATTACAAAGGAAAACCTTTCACCGTGAAGGATGAACACAATCGTAAAATAAAAGTCACTAATAAAGTTTCTCCAATTGAACTAAAAGTGCCAATTTATTTGTCATGATGAATAGCAAAGTGTAGTGCACCAAAATTTCTATCCTATTCTCATGCATGCCGCCTTTTCAGGAAGTACCTAAAAAAACATAAGCAGCAAGCATGAGTCCTCGACTCAGCAAAGTACGACCAATACAATAAACAAAACTTTATGAACAGATTTTAAAGATAAATAATGCTCACATACATCCATCCAAATTGGTTTCATAAATTTTCATCATTTACTTTCATGCGATGCAAATTCCACGAATGCACTTCTCTTTTCTTCTTGCAATTTCCCGTAATGCGGAGTATGCATACGTCGATGCATACCCAAGCCTGTGCCTTCTAGCACAAGGACCTTAAGCACACACTCCATGAGTGTGGGGACCTCACGCCTGTCTAAAACATGACAGGGACCTAAAAAATTATCATTACTTGGCTACCACGTAGACCAAGTCTCAAGGATCAATGAAATGATGCAAATGATTGTTGTCAACGATTAATCTTTATCTCTTTACTTAATCAACATGAGTACATAGCTTATCCAACAGCAAAAACATGAATAAACATTCTTATGCGTAAAACATTAACAAGTCATGAATATTTTTCGCATTTGTTATCGACTACTTGCACTTACCTCAACCATGTGACGAAGGATGACGAGTAGAGGGCCCTGCCCCCTGATTCACACCACCATCTGAGCATTCATAAAACACACTAAAAAATTAATCCAAGGGCAGTACAACATTACAAAATAAATAAATAACATCGCTCCTAATCGCAACCCAAAACAACCCTCCTCCAAACAGCAACCTTTCCTCGCAGCACTGCTGTTCAAACAACCATTTCTCTAGGCTCAGGAACCCAAACATATTAAAAGATATATTTTTTCAGAATCTACAAAAAAAATCCAACCTTTACTTCAATATCCTCTTTTTTGAGATTCTAGCATCTACAACCCTGTTTTCCTCCCTGAACACTGTTCTGTCCAAAATAGAGTAGTTGAATTTCTAAAATCATACTAAATTCTACCAATCCAAAAATCATGTTCTTAGACTCTCTGGAATCCTTAAGAACTTATATACCTTTTTCATGCAGATCGAAACCCCAAAATAATCCATCTTCTATTTTTAATCAACATGTTTATGCACGCTGCCAGAACCCGACAAACTTCCAGGACAACAATCTTGCAAAAATCATAACTTCTATTTTACCCAACCAAAATTCGCGATCTAGTACTCTATAGAAAGCTAACAAAATTTCCTAACTTTTATCTAACTAGATCGAATTCTAATTTTGAGTCTAACTACCCCAAATCACCCTCGCAACACTCTACCCTAATTTTGACGAATCTGGATAGAAAGTTCATCTACCTTTTCCAATGACAAAATGATCCACAAAAATGCAAGCGATTATCCAAGGGAACTTCTAAATGTTCTAGATTGTTACCCATGAAGACAAGAAGCCAGACCACGATTTTTCACATGAGATTTCTCTCTTTTCTTCTTCCCTTTCTCCTCCCTTCTCCTTCCCTTGATCTTCCCCTAGCACTCTCCACCGGCAGCAGCAGCCCTTTGTGCCAACAACAGGAGGGGGAGATGGCGCACAAGGCCTAGAGGAGGTGGTGGCTAGAAGAGGGGAGGAGTGGGGGTGGTGGCTGGGAAAAAGGGGAGGGGCGGCGCAAGAGGGGAGGGGTACGCTAGGGTTAGGGGCTGCCGCCCCCTAGCCAGATCCCCTAAATGGGCCAAAAGCCAAGGCACTAATCCCCTAAAAAAATGGATTTTCCCTTTCAGTTCTACTCAAAATCTGAATTCATACCTTAAATCCTCTGAAGTCTAAACGGGATATTACATGCTGTACCTCTCTCTCTCTCTCTTTCTCTCTGTGGGACCCACGAGATTTAAACTCTCATTAGTGTTAAATGACAGTGTTTAAGTGTAACCAGACTATGACAGGTGGGACGAGCCGAATAGTTAATCAAAAAACTAATTCTAAACATTTTTAGTAAATGAGTCTATGACATGTGGGACCCCTCTGTTTTATAAAAATGAAATCAATAAATCAACGGGATGATTCACTAACAAATAGACCCTACATGTAAGATTTTTGAAAATCCAGAAAAATGGAAAAGCCACTTTAGTTCTGAGGAAATACGCTTTCTCGGTTGGTGCTTGGAGTGGCCCTTCTCGCTGCCTCCCTTCGGTAGGTTTGGGTCCGATCACCTGAATCTTCAGTGTTTGAACTTCATTGCTAGTTACGGTTGCAGCCGCTTGAATAGGTTCATGAAGTCCTTGTTGCGGAACTGCTTATAGAAGTTTGCACCCAAGTGCCTCATGCACCACCTGCTCTGTAGATCTGGCCATGAAAGTGGTACGTTTTCTCCTCATTGTAGCTGAGTTATTATATGTAGCAGGTCTGCGTGCCGATCATGTATGAGGCATACGTTGGGACGACCTTGCACAACAGAAATCCTCACATTCTTTAGGAACCACAGCCAGCTATCCGTGTTCTCGCTTTCAACGAAAGCGAATGCCATGGGAAGAACTTGATTGTTTCCGTCTGTCGCTATTGCAGTCAGTATCTGGCCCTTATACCTCCCAGTCAGGAATGTGCCATCGATGCACAAGATTGGACGATAGTGCTGGAATGCATTAATGCATGGACCAAAGGCGAAGAATACTCGCTGTAGTACCCTCTTATTGGGCCACTTCGGATGCGTGGTATCTTGAATGTTGACATGAGTGCCGAGATTCCTATCTTGTATGACTCGGAGTTGCCTAGGGAGGTTGTGGTAGGAATCCTCGAACGTGCCAAACCTTGATTCCAATGCCTTCTGTTTTGCCTTCCAAGCCTTGCCATAGCTGATAGTGTACTGGAACCTTGCCTCAATGGCCCGAATGATAGATCATGGCTCAAAATCTAGATTATCCACGATCTAACCGTACATGAGGTTGGCGATGAAGGCTGATGACAGGTTCCAGTGGGACTGCACTGAGTCAGCGAATTTTGTAAGATTTTTTTTAGGACGATTGAGGTATCAATGATTCGTAAGTACGAAGCCAAGTGTTATTACAATGCGTCCGGAAATTCATACACAACTCCCTTGGGAGAACTTTGGGGGAAATGGTGCAACGATAACAACACAACATTTGATCGGACAAGGGGGTTACATGGTACGCAGGCTAACGAACTGAGGATGGTACACGTATGCCTTTAGGAAAATAAAAATACATGAGATATATGGATGAAGAGGGTACAACTACTGCGTGGAACGTGGCCATTTGCCCTTGCGGCCCAGCTCAGCGTTGTACTCCTCGCCTTGCGCCTTAGCTCTCGCCGCGATGGCCCTCTTCCGCTCCCTCTCGGCCTCCCGTCGTGATGAGGACATCCCTAACTTGGATACAATCGCGCCTACACACACAGCTGATCCACAACCAATGTTACAAGGACCAATTACTCGAGCTCGTGCTCGCCAACTTAATCACCAGGTGAATTCGTTCATAGGGTTATATATTACTGAGAATAGATCGCTACCTAATGCAAGTGATTTAATTGTGCTTAGGAACATGGGAAAGGACCAAGGAGAGGTATGTGGAGTCATGGACAAGCATAGGAGGCATAATGGAGGACATCACGTCACTTTGGGTCCGAGCCAAGCAAGAGTTCGAGTTGGGCTCGTTCTGAATTTGAGTTCGGACTGCTGCGACAACACTAAGTTCAAACGGTCGTAACTTCTTCATACGGACACCGTTTGGGATGTTCTTGGACTTTATTGAAAGCTTATCAAGTCTACTTTCCAATGTATCTAACCTCAGCTTCAAATTCCAACCGAGCTGTCCACAATAAACAAAACAATCCACGTCTATTTTTTTTACCGAGTCAAAAAGGGTGCTGCGCCACCTCCTCTTGGGCCCATGGGCCTTGTAACCCTAGGGGCGTGCGTCCACTTCCCTGGCCGCCACCCCTGGTCATCTTCCCATATAGGAGCCGTCGTCCCCGTGGCTAGAACTCGGATTTCGTTGAATTTAGGTTTAGCCATTGTGCAAACTTCTGTTCTTGATTGTGTCGGACGACCACTGTCAAGACGACCGGGATCCTACTTTTGTTTTCAATACCATCTATACTACAATCTTATTCGCAATATCATATTGCATATATCTTATTCTTGCTAGTTCTTCGATTGCTCGCGAGAAATTGAACCTCGTGTTCGAGTTGATCGCGCTTCGGCCGCGATCAATAACGTCTCGGAGTTGGTTCAACGATTGCTAAGGCGCAAGCGTCGTCGTACGGTTGTAGTCGGATCGCGAGAGTCACCTCCACCCAGAATCGATAGTTATCAATCTCATCGAAAGATCGGGCACCCCGTCACCATCACGTCGCCTGGCATGCTCACGTTCCTACTCCTCGCGCTGCCTGTCCTGCCTGCCCTGCTCGGCCTCCTCAACTTTCAAATCTTTGAGGTGCCTTTCACGAGTCTCGATGTCCTCCCTGACCCAGCTCTTCCGTGTGAGCAACCACCACATGTCCTAGGGGTGGATCTTGTCGTCGATCCACTGGCTGAAGTCGCATAGGTGTGGCGGAGACTGCGGTGGGTAGAGAGAGTTGGTTACGCCGTTACGGGAAGAAAAACAGTATTTCACACTGAAATGCGATTTCATTACCGGCTGCCCGTGGTTTTCCGTGTCCACGACGTAGTTTGGGTAGCACCAATAGCGCTGACTAATCGTCCACTCATCAGTTGATTTGACGCACCTGCAGGCGTCCCGACACCAGCATAGGGGTGGCGCCACCCCTATCGGGGCCCTTCTGGAGGGCATTCGGCGGGCATAGATGGGGGGCCGCAGCTCGACCCCAAATCGTTGGGTGTACTGTGAGGCAGCTTCCTCAGATCCACCAGCTCCAGAAAAGTTTGGTGTGTGAAAGGCTGCTGACTAGCGGCATGATGGCGAGCGATTGTCTCATGGGGAGACATCCAGTCCTTCAAAAGCTTGCGAATTTTCTTTCATTCCTTCTCCTTGTCCATGTTTTCTAGTTAGTGGTGCTGGTGTGGAGTTGCCAGATGAGTAGCGCTGTATTTATAGCTAGAGCGAACGCAGCCGTAGTAGGGGCTCCATTGCAATGTTGTACGGATGCGCTTCACGTCCGAGGGTCACATTGTGCTGAAAAGCTGGCTTGTTAGGTCACATCGTCCCGAAAAGTGAGCTCATCTGGTCATGTCGTGCTGAAAAGCTGGTTTGTCGGGTCCCGTCATCCTGAAAAGCTCGCTCGTCTGGTCACATCGTGCTGAAAAGCTAGCGCATCGGGTTGCATTGTCCTAAAAAGCTATCTTGTCTGGTCACGTCGTGCTAAAAAGCTAGCGCATCGGGTTGCATCATCCTAAAAAGCTAGCTCGTCTAGTCACACTGTCCTAAATAGCTGGCTCAAGAAAAAGAGATATCGAAACACGAGACTGCCATAATAATAGTTGCACACAGATTAATAATTACATGTCTACCATTACTGATATTTACAGAAATAAATATCTACTGGTGTCCCCTCTTGGGGCGCACCCCGTGTGTCGCCCCGGGCCTCACCCGTCGATGGTGTGAGTACATCAGAGGGTCAGGCTGCCTGACTACCCGACCCAAGAGAGTAGCATGCGGTGGTGTCGCGAGGGGCTGCTCCTGTGTTGGCTGGGTCGATCCCGGTGCACTGTACAGCTGAGAAGCCTCCAAAGAGAACTGGGTGTCACGCGGGTCCCTGAAGAAGTCCTCGAGGGGTGCCAATAGGTCTGCACCATCTTGCGACCATGCATCATCCTTCCAAGCTGTTCCTGCGAAGCATTACGTTACAAACGTAATCATAGCGAAAAGGACATTACGTAAGCAAGCAGGCTGATCTTACCTGCTGACCCGAAGATGTGCTCTAACGACTCGGCATACTCCTGCCCCGCGTACGGGTGGAGCTGAGGACCTATAACAGAAGATCGTCGTTACTAACTTGTGGCGTCTGCAATAAAGAAGCGATATGAGCGTGTCCTACTCACCTCCAAAATGTCCCACGGTGCTCCCCCCACAGTGCCACGACGACGAGCCTGCCACGTCCGTGGCAGGAGCCTGTGGCCGTCAACCACCTCGGCTGAGCCCTTTTCCTCGCACAGGTCGATCCACCGGGTCCCTCGGCGTGCGACAAGTCGCAATCTGGACCCCTCGGACCGCAGCCTCCCTGATCCGCTGCAGGACCCCTCTCGTGGCCCCCAGCGTCATATGCTATGCGGAGTCCGCCAAGTCGATAATCTCCCATTGTAGATCTGTCTGCACAAATGAACAAGTTAGAAACATAAATCTGGCAAATTACATATGAATTAAGGACAGTTCAATACGTACAGAGCGGTGGAAAGCGAAGTCCGGCTGGGTGGGGTATGTGTCGGATGTCGCAGCTTCATGTCGTGGTGGGTCAACCACGACACGGACGCAGCGAAGCCTCATCCGACTAGCGTACCACTCCATGTACTCCCCGTACGTCTCCGGGTCGTAGGGATCTTTGCCGCACTGGATGCGGTCGTCGTGCGCGCCACTCCAAGCCTCAACCCAAGGGGCCATCCTATCTGCCCAGGACATCGTGCCCGGTACTTACTCCCTTCCTAGTGTACCTACGTACGGCAAGATAATTATTTAGTAGGCATGTAAAGCACATTGAACGAAAGTAGTAAAACGTGAACTTACGCGTGAACGTGCGCGGGCACCCGCGTCCCTCCCCCCAATTGGTTGGGATCTCCTGTTGCAAACCAAGCTGGTGCATGACCCGCTGCAGCTGGTACTCCTCAACGAAGACATCATGCGCTAATGCGCGCCGCGTGTACCAGTACAATTAGTCTCATGTGCACAGTCTCGACAGTCCCTGGGGCGTGCGCGTGCACCCTCTCTGGAGTGTATGGTGTCCAGATGACGTGGTCATCCGTCAGCTGATCGAACATCGCAACGTACTCCGGGTAGGACCCCTACGAAGTGATCGGCGTATAGGTGACCTGTGCAATATAACACCGTAAAGTTAGCACTGAAAATCGTGATTATAATACAAAAATAACAAATGGTCATGACACTAACCCGTCGGCGGCACCACAACGTGCCCATGGTCGGCCCGTCCACATTGTCATCCTAGACGTACAAGCTAACCGCGTACGCTCCCAAGTCCAGCTATGGTCGTCCGATCTGGAAGCGCTCCAAGGACCACAGCTGCAGAAGTAGCGGGCATCCGGAGAGGATGGAGCTATCCTGGGCACAGTGGCACGTGTCGTATAGTGCACGGTACGTAGCGCACAACACGGCCGGACCCCAAGCGTATTGCGGGATCTCGTCGATCGGCAAGTTCGCCACCTCACGCGCGTATCAGACGTAGTGCTTGTCGACGCTGTCGCCATGGGAGCCCAGGAACAAGACCCACCCAAAAATCCACAGCAGGTAGGCCTCAAAGTGCCTCCTAACAACGACGTCGTCGGCGTTCTACACCATACGCTCGGGCTGCAACAAGGCATGTACACGTCAGCAAGTTTCACATACAAATTTATATGAGAGGACAATAGTTACAAAGACTTACGTAGAACTGACAGATCCACCTCAACATCAGTCCGTGCAGGCTACTGAACTCGGTGTACCCGCTTCCCGGTGGGAGCACATCGTGGAACCTCGCTAGTAGGTCCGTGCGCCACATGACCGGGATGTCATGCACCACCAGGAGGGAGCCTGTGCACGGCAACCCAGTCAGAAAGCTCACGTCCTGCAGCGTCGGTGCCATCTCCCCGCAAGGAAGGTGGAATGTGTGCGTCTCTGGCCTCCAGCGGTCAACCAGCGCCGTCAGTATGGCCTGGTAGTACGAAAAACGCCTAGACGTACGACCAGCACCGCGGTCCTGGTCGTCCTCCCACGTCGCCTCCACCATCCTCGCGAGTGGAAGGAGGCCTCCCGCTCGCAACTTGCGTCAAAACGATTAAGAACAAACGTGACTGCACGTCAAGTAAACAAACCGCGGTGGAGTGCATTACGTTACAAATCTACAAACCTCGGAACCCAGCCTGCGTGCAACCTCCATGCCCTGATGGGCGTGCGCAACCGCAACGCGTCAAGCTCAATCGGCGCCTCGCCCTCTGGGGGGAGCATGGTACTCAGGCGGCTACGGTGATGCGCGTCAACCACCGGATCAAGCAACTCGTACTGGCCTGCGTCTGCCATACCTAAAAATGCAGCAATAAACAAAGTTCAGCATCTTTACGTACGATACGTAGCGATTACAGATTTTCTTTATGATTTTCATGTGTTAGGCTATTCTCCGAGATTAACTGGTATTTCTGGCACTAACAAAATAATTGGTGTACTTAGCTACTCAATACATTTTTAACAAAATAATTACTCTTCCTATTTCTGGAGATTGATCCTTAATGGTTCCAATACTATATAATTCCAACCTTACTCAACTACTACGGATTTTCTTTATAATCTTCAAATGTGTCATGCAATTTTTCTAGATCAAAAGATAACTCCTGCATTAATAATATAATTACCACACACAAATGGGGAGCTTAATAAAGTTGGAATTATTCTGATTCTGCCATTATGCTATCACTACCGCCTATACAACTTAAAATATATGCTACACAATTTAACTACTTTTATCTAACCTACTCAACCCTATGTCGCTATTTTTGTTTGCTAACCGACCAGGTTTTCACATAATGTACAAAGTTTCGGGAAAATGTACCTGCGAGATTACCGATCGGACTCGATGCTCTCACGATAATCTCTCTCCTCCGCAACAAACTGACAGAGCTTCACTACCTTTCTTCTCTCCCTCTCCTTCTCCCTCTCTCTCTTTTCCTAGAATTAAAATGAATTATGGACTGGCTTTTCGCCGTTTTTATAGCCGGTCCATGCTTGATTCAACTACCTATCACCGTTGAAGCGCGCAGAAGTTGAACATGTCCTCGCCGCCATTCAAGCGGCGATAGATTCGACAACGAGAACTGTCTCGCTTGAAGCGGCGGCGAGACCATTCAACTTCTTGTCGCCAGTTCAACTGGCGATATGTAGTTGGACCGGCAACAGGGCTGCACAGGGCCCCTGTCGCCAGTTCAACTAGCGATAGGTTCCTGTCGCCAGTTGAACTGGCGACAGGAACATATTTTTGTAATTTTTTGGGGAGGCTATTTATTTTTGTAAATATCTTTTAAAATTATATTATTTTTTTTAAAAAATCATGTTTTTGGCTGTTTTGTTTAAACGTCGATTGTTTGAACGATATTTTTGACAACCATCCATCCTCCTATTCAGAATAACCAGAGCAAGGCAAGCACCTCCTTTGACCATGTTGATCCTATTATTTTAATTATTGTACTTCTTTTTGCAAAATATATTATGCATCTGTGTATGTTTGATATAAAATTGCTATGTTTGGGATAGCGATAGTTGTAAATCCTATTCGATGCATGAATCTCCTTGAAAAATTGATACCCTTACTGTTGAAGCCATTAGGTTATGGTTTAGGCATGGAATAATGTCAACTTGGGTTTTTCAAATGCTAATCTTGCATAATTGCTTAGTCGGGCCATATTCTTTCATGAAAATTGTAAAAACTACGACATGATAAATATGAATTTGGGAGTTTTGAAAAGAAAGTCCAGAGGGGTGTACCTCTATTATTTTGTATAAATTAAAAGTGAAAAAACCTAGTTTTTGACACAAGCGAGTTATATTATATTCTAAGTTGTGTGAAAGAGGAGTCTCACAAGTAGATAGGGGGAAATTCTCGTCCGAGTCAATTAAGGATCGAACACCAGCAACTCCAATCTAAGCCTAAGCGTACAACCATATGTGCTGGTATGAGACGACCTTAGCTAATTAAGTCATCGAAAACTAGCCTTGCTTAATTGGTAGGCAGTAGTCGTGCGAGCATGTTTGATTGCCTACGCAACAGCGAGTACCTCACTGAGACGGGGGTGTACCTGAGTGAAGTGAGGATGAACATTCGCGGGCTAAGTGCAAGGTTAGGGCTAGGTGATGTAAAGGCTTCGACGCATGCTCTAGACTGCTTACTAAGGGTAGTGAGTGGTGGTATCGACGGATGTCAAACAAACTAGAGAATTTGTGTGTTGTGGGTAAAGTTGTAGCCTTCTATAGATTGTAAATCTATTTAAATAGCTGTGCTCGCAGTCATGAGCGTGCTTAGTGCAGACTTAATGGGTATAGTCTTGACTTTCATAAAAACAATTTTGTTAGGAAAACATGGGAAATATTTTGTTTGTTTACACTTGAGTTGAGCGCCATGTTTATGGCTGAAATGAAAATGTTGCTCGCAGCCGAGGAGGGTTGCAAGTTGTTGATTATTCAATTACTTAATTGTTGTCTTTTACCTATTTAACTGCTCTTTAAAATTCCCATTGCAAAGTACTACGTATTGATATTGCAAATAAAATCTGCTTAATGCAAAATGACTTGTAGTATAGAGCCTTATCTTTGATTATCCTTGTATTTATATATATTTTGTGATACACTACAAGTCTTACTGAGTACACAATATACTCAATGTTGTTTAAATTGTTGTTCAAAGTTAGAGGATGATTCCACACCGGAGACGACTTCTTTACACCAAGAACCGGTGGGTTCGGTGATGGGCCTTGTTAGGACTTATCTCTAGTCGGTTACCTACGGGATCGGATGGGCATTCCACTGGAATTTTGTACTCTTATTACCTTTTGCTTCCGCTGTTATATTTGCTATCTCTGACACTTAAGCTTTTATTTGGCCGATCGACCCTTGTGATGTAATTATTGTAACCACTAAAGTTATGTATCATTTTTTGCTTTGTTTTGTACATATGAATGTATGGATGTGATATCAATGTTGGCGTTGTGTGTACTAGCCACTGATCATAAGACTAGTACGGTACACACATAAAGGCTACGGGCATTCAAAGCCCGGGTGATGCGGATCAACCTCTAGGTGAGGTTAAATCCATGGGTTGCCCCATCTTTTACGGTGGAAAATTCCGAATAAATATGTGGAGTACGAATTACAAGATGCAACTCGCACTAGGATAGATAAATCTCACACCCGCGCGCACCACAGTACACGAACGAGAGATAGGAATTAAAGATCCAACGAGTAACTCCTAGCACCTCAGCTAGAAACCACAAAGCTAAGATGAAATCCGATATTGGAATTCACAAGAACACACATAAAACAGAGATGAACCCTAACAGCCGAAGGCCAACACGCACACGTGTTTTAATTCATAACTCCAAAACTTAACTCTCCTTACATGATCGCACCCTTGGCCTTTATATAGGCGATACAAACTTACGGCCATAGGCCAAGTACCCAACCGACATATACTCTGACACGTTCAATGGAAAGAAACTATAACAGATTGGTTTCCTAATTAAAGAACTAATGGTCAATTAATCTTACACATAAATAGAACCGTACGCAAATAACATGATCAGTTGATGTGTGGCTTCATGGAGGGACCCACGGGTCAGAGGCAGTAGGACACGATCCCTGTATTGCATGTCGATCGGGTGGGCTCCACCCCCATGCACGCATAGAAAGAAATGACCAGGCAACCAATGCTGGCCCCAGCTTCTCAGCATGGAGTTTTGACGTGTAGAAATTGGACTCCAAATACATGTGATCTCCAGTAGATTGTAGTATCCGATTACTGTTATTGATCTTCACGCCCAACAGATCAGAATCAATCTCCTCTTTGGACTTTGTCCAGCACACAAGGAAATATTTGCCTTGGTCTCGTTCTGGTCGACGTACATGCCCAAAGTAGCACTCCTGGTCCAGTTTATGCAGCCATGCAGAAAATATCAGATCTTGATTTCCTTCTTCGTTTCCCTGAATCAATTCGACAGGCTGCCCCGTAGCTTCTTTCCTTGCGCAAAAACAGCCCATGCAATTTCCTTTTGCGGTTTTGCCTCAGCCTGTATGCATGCACACACAACATGCATTCGGCTGATTAGTTGAATCTACGACTACAAGCATGCATTCATCTCATGGCCCTCCTGGCTCCCATGCAAAATCGGCATGCATGCATGTACACGCTTGATTATACACACACGTAGTCCTCCTTTCGCATACGTATGAAACTTGCATTGCTTGCACGCATACGTATGAACTATAGCATGCATGTATTGATCCATGGCCAAGAAAGCGAGCCTAGCTCAGCTGGTGGGAAGATGTGAGTGTACAACTCCACCATCTAGGTTCTAGTCCTCTTCTAAACGAATTTGGGTGCCTATTTGGCTGTGTGCATCCCTAGTTGGTGCAGAGAGCGGGAGTTGTACTCCTTTTCTAAAAACAATGATCCATGGCCATACCCATGCATTGCACCACACATGCACATGGTCGGCTTGATCGCATGCATGACATCATCACTTGAAACATCCTCATGCACAACAGCAAGTAGAACTTCTTCCTTGATCTCTTGCGTTGCCAACGACACCTTTTCTTCTTGCAAAACAAACTGCACACCCGAAATATCAGAAAAACCCACCGAATTAGCAGAAGATATTCGGGCCGCATCATCAGGGTTCGACAATATTATTTGATTAATTAATCGGGTATGATTATTTTGGAGTCGCCTAGAAATTGGTGGTGGTCTTTGGATGATAAATTAATTGAAGGTTTTCCCTCACGTTCGATTAGTGATTTTAGGATTTAGGACGCATATGGGATTTATAATTTATTACTTGATGGATAGCTCATGTGGTGATATTTAATGAAATATGGAGCTTGAATCGGATTATTTATTTAATGATGAGCATATTGATCGGACGTCTTAAGTAATGGTTATGCGAGTCATGTATGTTAGAATTGGGAGAAGGTAGCATTGGATTATTTGATTGCGGATAAATATTTGGATTGCCATATAATTAGTAGATAAGTCCTATGTACCGAGTTGATAGAATTGTGCCCTCAATTAGATTAGTAGATAAATGATTATTAGTTGATCGTAGAGGCACATATGTGATTGAATTGGTAGATGTCATACATGCGAGGACCCAGGGTATTTAGCTCGTAATGCTTAGCCATCAATTTGACTCTAGCATCACAAACCAAGTATCCCGCGCCTCGGTGAACATGTACTTCCCAGAATAGCAGTACACATACACCTCACGAAATATAGCATCCATTCCATACATAGGTCATTACAATACCGAGTCGACAAGTTTACATCACATAAGACATACAAGTTCATATTACAAAAGTAGGGCCGACCGGCCAAGAGACAAGATAAACACTAAAGTAGTAGCAGAAACAAAAGCCATAGGATGGCGATAAACAAAGCCAACCGGTTTGCCCTTACCCACAAGGCAACCGACCGGGTCGCTAAACTAGTCGTCCTGCTGAAAGTCGGTCTCACAATAGTCGATCCCTTGGGGATCAACCTTCTCTGCAACAATTAAGCAATGCAACTGAGTACAAAAATGTACTCGCAAGATTTACGAGTGACAAGCCTATACATAGCTACATGCAAGCTAAATCAAAGGAGAAGGCTATAAGGTTCATTTGACACATAAAGCAATTTTTTCATTTGCAATAAAGTAATAGATAGAAGGCAATTTAATAAATCTGTTTTTATTTGTTCAAATAATAGCGAGACAACAATTATAATCATAAATAACATCCTAGAGGTGACTTCCCAATAGCCATCACAACATAGCACGAATTACCCATTCGTACCACCCGATTTCAAGTTTTAATAAAAATGTTGTAGTCTAACTCTTGCAAAACCTAACCAAGCGTGTCCATAACCTAGGATGAGGCTATTCGAATAGTTTATACCCTGCAGGGGTGTACAACTTTACCCACATGTCAGACCGCCTTTTTACCAAGCTATTTAGCATACTTCCTTTGGTATGCTAGCACGACTAAGTCCTACGAGACGTTTTCCAATGGAATATATTAATTAAGAGTCGCACGTATGGGGTTAATCCTCCGTAAACCTGGGGACCCGTACGTTGTGTTGGAGACATCGGTCAGCTAAAACGACTGCCGATGCTCCTAGGTGTGGGAACCTAAAACCAGAACCCACCCTCACATGCCCAATGAACATAGAACATTTTTCTCCTACAACTACCACCAGCGACTTATTAATTAACACCTCCCAAAGTACTGAGTCAAGAGGGTTCCCATATGCCCTCATGTGGTTGCACACAATAATGCTTGGATAGTGTGACACAAGATGTTCGGTGCTTGTTGACTTAGGCACCAAGCACACACCCAAAAGCACATCATCTTACCAATGTGCCCAAGTCTAAAACTTTTTATTTTCAGTTTTAGTTTTCCAAATACAATACATACATGAGTACCCTGACTCAATTATTTAGAGTGATGATATACTGACCATCGCTGAGACGATGACCCCCATTCTACCATTCTAAGCATTGCTAAGCGACATCAACTCGTAAACTACAATTAAAGTGACTAGAGCCCATCCATCGAGCTCTAAATCACAACGGATATAAACCTAGGCTCAGTAGTAGAGGATGAACATTTATCTACTGTTTATGCAACTATTTAGGGTCAACTACTCGAACGATAATTTAAACATCAAAATAGAGCATGCATACATACAATTTGCAAACAAGATATTAGAATTTGAAAGTAATGGGATCAACATGATCAAATAAAAAACATCTACTTGCCTTGCTGGAGATAACTTTCTTTCTATAGAGGATCACTCTCGTACTCAATGAATTCGTCGGAACCTATCGAAAGATTCGAGAAGAACAACAAGAACGAATAACACCGAAAATACTCAAACATTCAAAGTCATCCAAAAATCATGAAATTCACACAGAAGGTAGAGCATGATTTTAAATGAATTTAGCAACAAAAATCAATCGATTTGGATGTTGCATGCAAAAGTTATAGCTAAAACAAAATCAGTTTTTGAATAAATGCTGAAAAATCAACTCTCTGTACTGTTTACGCGAAATTAAATATTTTGGCAAAAAATTTCAGAGAGGTGGTGAACATGAAATTTTTATGCTAGACAGAGAACCACATGAGATTAATAATGCAATTTGATTCACCTCATTTGGAGCTAAGATGAATTTTCTATGATTTTTCAAAGTTATGAAAGTAATGCACAAATCATATGTAAAACCAGATTTTCAGAGGAAGTAATATACTCAAAACCTATTCTACAATAATGTACAGTAACAGAGGATTCCAACAAAATTGATTTTTGCTCAATTTGGAGTTATAGAGAAAGACTCATGCATTTTTCAAGTTAAAACAATTTTTAGTGCAAGAAAATAATGCTAAACAGAAAGTAATTCTACTAACAAAAATTTCTGGAACAAAAACAAGATTCAAATCAATTTTATAATAAAGTACATTTAAAAATTAAACCAACAAAATTTGTTTCATGCAAAAAGGAGTTAAAACGAATTACTTATGTAGTTCTGAAGTTTAAACAGTTTATAGTACAAAACTAATTGATATAAAGATTTTCTTATAAGCCCTGAGCTGAAAACATTTTGGACTGTTGAGATCTAATCAGATGGCCCACACGAACGATTACGTTCAGGCGGTCCGAATGTCCAAAACGATCTAGGTGGTTGAGTCGAAATCGGACGGTCCAAACGAAAGAGACGTTCGGGCAGTCCGAATGGCCAAAATGATCTGGGCCGTTGAAATCAAATCGTACGGCCTAGACGAGAAACAAGTTTGGACTCTGGCTTAAGCGAACTGACAGGTGGGTCCTACATGTCAAAGACTCAAGCTTTGACTGGAGTTTAAATCTATCGTTTTCTATATGCAGGACCCACAAGTGAGTGAAACATTAACCCAATACTACTGGATTAACACAGGAAAGTGGGTTTAGGACAGCGATTAGTGGCTAATGATCGAGTTATAGTGTGTGTCGGCTGTCCGACAATGAAACGCTTCCGGCCGTGACTTCGCCGGGCGTCTCGCCGACGAAGGAGGCTATGGCGGCGTGAGCTAGGGGCTAAAATGGATTCCTAAAACTATTGCGCACCCGACCATGGCTGGCGCTTCGCCGGAGATGAGTTTACATAGTGGCGCGACGAGGTGAGGTGGAGGTGAAAGTACGGCAATTACGTCAACTACACTAAGGCTACGTTCTATGTGATCTAGCACGCATGAGCTAAAGAGGGACTATAGGAACTCACCGAGATGACTCGGAGATGGGGAGGTTGCCGGAGGAAGGCTAGCGGCGGTGGACGGCGGCAGAGCTATGGCTTCACCAAGGGGAGCTCGATCTGGGCAAAAAGGATGAACAAGGAAGGTAGGGAAAACTTAAGTGAGTGCATGAGATGGTGCTTATGCGATGAATTGGAAAATGGCTCACCATTGCCGGAGCGGAGGACGAAAGCGGCGATCTCGGCCGGAGAGAGGAGAACTCAATTTCTGGTGAAGTTTGTGCATGAAAACCAAAATTGAGTTAGGGGTTTTGAAGATGTAGATCAAGGACACATGGTGACGCGAAAATAATTGGAAAAGAACCCATGTGCCGTCGGGACGGCGTTGAGGACGACGGTGGCGCTCCGGGCTTTCTTAGAATTGAGCTCAACTGAGCAGTGGAGAAGGTGAGGGAATACTTGGTGGTGTCTAAAAGATGTGGGGGAAGCTATGAGGAAGCTTAAATAGAGATCGGGGCGAAGGGCTCGTGAGGAAGGAGCTCAACAGTGAGCTCGGTCCATGGACGAGCTTGAGCGATAGTGAAGCGATTGAGGAAACTCATGCTTATTGTAAAACTTGCAAACAAATCTACAGAAGAGGAGTCATTGCCTGCTTTCGAGGAGGAGTTCAATGAAGGTTGCTGATCGTTAGGGTCTTGATCCCAGTCGGTTGCCTGTGGCGAATTGGTGGGATCTTCACTGAAGTTACTTTGTTCCGCTGTTGATTTCTTTATTGTTAGCCCAACGTAGATTAATAAGTGTAAACTCGACCATAAGGTGAAAGCTATTATTTGTTATTCAAATTGCTCGTTTATGCTATTAATCGCTTGTTTGGATCGATATTCATCTATGTTGCCACTGTGTGCACTAGCGTGGTCCTGGACTAGTACATAATACACAGAGGGTCTAGAATTGCATTTTTGGGTCCCGACATATCTAAGCCTAAGTGTACAACCACATGTGCCGATATGGGACAGGATTAGCTAATTAAGTTATTGAAAACTAGGCTTACAAGTTGGCATGCCGAAGTAGTGCGAGCATGACAAGTGCAGGCATGTTCGAAGGGGCTCCCTTCACCACAGTGTCAGGCACAAGGCTTGCCGACACAACGGTGAATGCCTCACTAAGACGGGGGTGTACCCAGGTGAAGTGAGGGTTTTCATTTGCCGGGCTAGTGAAAGGTTAGGACTAGGTGATGTAAAGGCTTCGATACATGCTCTAGACTGCTACCAAAGGTAGTGAGGGTGATATTGATGGATGCCGAACAAACTAGAGAATTTGTGTGCTGTGGGTAAAGTTGTACACCTCTACAGAGTGTAAATTTATTTAAATAGCCATGCACATGATCATGAGCGTGTTTAGTGCAGTCTTAATGGATATAGACTTGGTTTTTTACAAAAATAGTTTTTGTTGGAAAATGAGGGAATGATTTTGTTGTTCTTATTTGAGTTGAGTGCCATGTCACTGGCTGAATTTGTGTCATTGTTTGCAACCATGGAGGGTTGTGGTTTACTCTTATTAAATTTATATACTTGATATTTCATTACATATCAATTGCTCTTTAAAATTCTATTACAAAATAATACATAACGATATTGCAAATAAAACTTGCTTAATGCTGAAAATAACTTGTAGCGTAGAGCCTCATCCCTTGTTAGCCATGCATATATAATATGTTGCGATACACTACAAGTCTTGCTGAGTACGCAATGTACTCAATCTTGCTTAAATTGTTGTTCAAAGTATGAAGATGAACTAGTTCCGGACGACGATGGGTCTCTAGAGTTTAGACCTTGTCAGTTGCCTGTGGGATTTAATGGGGCATACTGCTAGACCATTTTGGTTTATTTACTATGCTTTCCGTTGTACTATGTTGTTACTTGAGTTTTATTTGGTCGGTCGACCTTTGTGATAAAAATTCGTTATGTATCGTTCAAGGTTAAGTCCTTTTGTAATCTTGTTGTATGTATGAAATGTGTATGGATGCGATTATCAATGTTATGGATGTGTATAATAGCCACCGATGATGGGACTAGTACAATACACATGCGAGGGCTTCGGGTATTCAAAGCCTGGGGTCCGACACCGAATATGCAAATCCAAAACCTCTGTGTATACTGCACTATTCAAGTATCACACTAGTGCATATAGTGGCAACATTGATGAAATACCATTCCATATGCAAAGATAACAAAGAAATATGTAATTAATTAATAGTTATCAAAGTAGCAACCTTATGATCGAAGCTTACAATTAATGCATGAAAAGGCGAATAACTCAAATAAGTTGTAGCGGATGAAAACATAATAACTTCAGTGTAGCCCATCCATATACCCACAGGCAATTAACTGGGGTAGTACGACCTAGTTCTCCACGATCCTTCAAGTAGTCCTTGATGACCAATGATGAACTGATTTAGCCTTCAACAACTGAGCAAAATTGTTTACAGCAAGAGTGAGCATATAGAGTACTCAGGAAGTTGTACCACAGAATGCAATTATAGATGATGGCTTATTCCAAAGAAATGATTTCTATGGTTATTTTGCAAAAAGCAGCAGTTGTAATTCAATATAAATAATAGATTGAAAGTGCAAGTTAAAACAGTAAGAATAATAAGTAAACAAGAGTTTTCACAAAAGTTCACACAGCTTATACCAATTCTTTCACACATACTTCCCTTCCACATTGTTTTTATAAAAGAGGAGTGACTGACATGTGGGGCCACTAGTCTATGGACCAGGTCCACATAGAGGGCTAGTCCACAGCGAATCGGGTTCATGAAATAGGAAACTGACATGCGGGGTCGACGGGTCATAGAATTGGCTCACGGTGGACCAGGTCTACGCGGGTTTAGGGGTAGGGTTACGTATTGGTGGCGGTTGCATGGTGTGCATGTGGCATCCACATGGCGACGGGTGGTGACTAACGTGGTAAGGTGGTTGTGGGATGCTGACACGGCAGACAGCACTGGCACGATGCACACGTGGCTCTGACACGGCGAACACACGTGGACAACACACACGCACAGTGCCGAGGTGGCTCTAGTGTGGCACCGACGAGGCGGCGACACTCTGAGCCCAACGGTTTGGCAGCGGCAGCGGCCACGATGGAGGCAAAAGAGGGTTGGGACCGAGAGAGGGGGACACAGTGAAGGTGGTGACGCGGGTGTAGTGGCGAGGCTCGATGGCAGTCGTCAGTGGCGTTGATCAACTCTACGGCGGTGAGTTGGTTCTGGCGATGCTCCGGGGAAGGGAGAAGAGGATGACGTAGAACATTGAATGGCGAACCCAACGGGGTGGATGGTGTCGATAGAAACTCATCGGAGGTGGTGGAATTGGACAACGAAGGGGCGATAGCCGGAGGTGAGAGAGACGAAGTTGATAATGGCACATGGTGAAAGAAACAAGAAATCACAAGAGGGGAAAGTTAGATCAGGAGGTGAAACACAATATGATGCGAGTGAATTTGAAGGGAGCTCACCAATGCGACAGGGAATGCAATGGAGATGTTTCAGGGTGGCACGACGCTGCCGGATGCGAGGAAGAAGATGATGGCGATTGACGACTTGGCACTTGGGTGCTCCAATGGGTGGTGGCACACGGTGGAAGAAGGCAGAGTCGGTGGCAAAAGGACAACTAACACTATTTTTTTATTTAATTGTTGTTTACATTAACCATACTGAATTGTTTTAATTTTTGAAATTTCCAATTAAGCTTTAAAATCAAGGAAATTTCCAATTAAGCTTTAAATTTCAGGAACCTAATGTACACATTTTTTTTTTTGAAATCTTGAATTTTGGGATGTTACAATAATCTTAGTGGCATGTTAAGAATTTCAACCCATCGTTTGATTGCAAGCGGCAGTACGTAAATTCATCTATAAATGTTTACGCGTTATCTCCATTTCAAAATAGACGTTGTTCTAAACACAGCCTCCAATATAGACACCTTCGATCATTACATTTTTAATTATATGTTATCGAAATTATAAAAATATAACTGTTTAGAGTGCAAGCGGCTGCACTCTCGTGATGTGATGAAGTTCGTTACGTACGCGCATACGCGCCACGTCTCCGTCTTCCCGCGGAAATCCTGCATCCGAACCAAGCTTCCATCTCCTCCACCCGTTTGTGTTGAGATGAGTTAGGAGCGCACGAGCAGTGTCAATGCCATTAATCTTCTGCATCCCCCCATCCCAATAGGCCACAGAGAAAGTACTGTTGCTTCCACTCAAAACACTTCTGCCGTCTTAATTCGTTTGATCTTCCTGGGGATCTGATCAGGGCGTCGTGTGCATATATAATACACCTCCTTCAATTCATGGATCATTGGAGCATTAAAATTTTTGAGTGGCAGGTTTGGAAAAACGATTCGATCGATCCCACTGGTGTGTGTAGCCATAGAAGGGGAGATCGAGCTATGGATGTAACGAAGAATGGAGTTTCTGTTGTATTGAAGCTCGATATGTGTGTTAGTGTTACTGCTGGCTATGGTTGTAGAAATGGCGCCTGTTAAGAAATCTATAAAGGTAATTAATCCTCCAATGTCCTTTGTCCATTTTGTTCTCTTTACATTAGAGAAAGCGTGCTGTCATGTGTTAAAGTTGATAATATATATACCTGTCGATCCATCTACAGAGTGAAGATGGTGATATCATTGACTCTGTTGATATCTACGAACAGCCTGCTTTTGATCACCCCCTTCTAAAAAATCACGTAATTCAGGTAGTGCTTTCTCATCAGATGTTAAGTATATATATCTGATATCTCCCTCAATAATTTTCGGAAAACAAAACGTGTTTTCAGTGTGTAATTTTCTTGCATCTTGTTTCTGACCTCTTTCAAAGAGATCATTAATAATCTGTTTCTACTTTTGTACCAGATGCAACCGGGCAATTTTCGTTTGACCAGGAGAGCCAATGTGACCACTAGCACTGAGGTTCATCAAGTGTGGCATCAGAAGGTCTAACGCAGTCAAGCTGAGCACAACAAAACATGAACAGTCACCTGGATGCCCAAGCGTGCAGGGGAGATAAACTTGATAATTACTATTCCATTCCATTTTGATTGAATTTACCATTTAATTATCGATGCTCTATGACTTTTGATATGATTTTGTACTTCGTTTAATTAGTATGCAGGAATTCAGGCGTATGAATTAGTACTCGGAGCTAGAGCGGATATTAACACGTGGGGAATGCATGTTGAGGAGAAGATTTTTTTTAAAAAATAACCTACTTTTTTAATTAATATAACAAAAGTAAACACCCCTAAAAAAATAATAGAAATAATCCTCTATCGCCAATTCAATTCGTGACCGAAGAACTGCCGCCAATTCACTCTGTCGCCGAATGAATGGGCTACAAATCATCTGTTACAAATCATCTGTCGTCAAATGAGGCTCTCGGCCAGATGAATCAGGGACAGAGCTTGTCAGCCAAATAATATGTTGTCATCATTTCATTTGACAGCAGGGCTTATGTCATCAAATGAAATGGCAATAGGTTGATGGGAAGCTTTCTACCATCAATTCAATTGTCGACGGGTCCTATTGCCAAATGAGTTGGCGACATAATATTTGTCACCAATTAATTCGACGATAGGAGTGTTGTCGCCAAATAAATTGCCAGCAGTTGTTCTATTATTTCTGTAAAAAATAATTCAATGGTATTTATTTCTGTAATTCGACTTTCATTAATATTACTTCTCATGGACGTGTTGATCAATCTTTGAGTAATGCCTATCCCCTGTTGCGAGAGTTGCTCCTATTTGTTATTGCTTCACATCCACGTTTTGTCCAATACCAATTTTCATTCAGGTTTACCTATCATCGACTGTTCATATAGAACTGTTCACATGTGAACAGTACCCGCGCCGCCCCTCCCTTCTCCTATACATAGTGGCCACCACCCATATAGTTTTTTTGGGTTTTGTTAATCGAAATTTAGCTTTGCTACGTTATACTTTGTCCTTTTGTTCGGTGAGATCAACAACGACATTATCTTCGGAACCCCACGTATCAATACAATTTCAATTCCTATTTTCAATTTCAGATTGTGTTTTATCTCATTTTTTGCGTGCTTCTTCGGTGTATGCAGGAATTGATCTTTGTGATCAGATCATCCGGGTATTTGTGCACGGTTGATAACGACTTGTAGCCAGGATCATGAGAGTTGAGCGACTACTACCGAATTTATCTTGTCATCGAAAGATCAAACCAAATCAAGACCTCTGTGGTTCATTAGGAAATTTTCCGGCGGCAACGCAAGGGAGCAAATCAAAGCATGGGTCACGGCGGCCACAAACGATCTAATCACCTCAATCCTTCCTCCTCGATCAGTTCACTCGGACACAATCCTCATACTCGCCAACGCCATCTACTTCAAGGGCAAGTGAGAGCACCCGTTCGCCGCCGAGGACACCAGGAGACGCGAGTTCCACAGCCTCGACGGCCACTCCGTCCACGTGCATTAATGCAGGCCTACCGCCGGTAGCTCTTCGCCTGCCACGACGGGTTGAAGGTGCTCATGCTCCGGTACAGGAAGCACGATGCCACCGTCCCGGCGTGGCATAGCTGGATCGGCCCGAGGAACCCACCGCAGTACTCATTGCATCTTTCTCCCTGACACACTCAATGGCCTGAGCGGCCTGCTCGATTGCATGACGTTCGGCCCGCCGGACTTCCTGTGCCCGCACCTGCAGACGGAGTTGGTCAACGTCGGCAATTGTCCACATCCCCAAGTTCAAGCTATCCTTGTCTGGCAGCATCACCTGTGAAATAACCCAAAAATCCGAATTTTCAAAAGTTTTTGAACTTTCGGTTTAAATTTGGATTTATTTCCCTTTTCGGAAACTCCAGCCCAAAAGCCGCTTTCCTTTTCAGGCATTTCACGTTTTCCTTCCCCGTGGCGCATTCTCACCCGGGTGCCTTCCCCTTCTTCCTCCTCCTCCCGGTCGTCAGCACCCGATCGTCATCACCGCCATCCCCGCCTCCGTCAGCTGCCACCTCCCGCCCCGTTCCAGTGAGGGGAGCCAGGCCACCGCGACGCCGACCCATGCGTGCCCACGCCTCCACCACGCCCCTACCGGCGCAAAACCCTCCCGATCGCCCACGTCACCGCGTCCCTGTTGCCGCCGCACTGCTCCCACCGCCTATCCCTGGCTATAAAAGCCCGCCCAGAGCTCGCCTTCCTCATCACCTTCAACCTCACCACCTCCCCTCGCCCTTGCATCACCGGCACCGGTCGAATTCCAAGAAATTGCCGCCGCCGCCCGCTTCTTCCCTGTCGGGCAAAGGTGAAATTCGCCACTCCTACTCCTCCTCTTCCCTCTCCCTCCCGGATCAAGCACCCTCTTGCCACCCCGCTCATTTCCCTAGCCTCCCCACCCTCCTCCCTCGCCGGAGTTCGCCGGCACCGAGCTCCGCCGCCGCCTCCTTCACGGCCACCGCCGCTAGACCGCCTCCGACCTCCCTGCACCCCACCAAGACCACCTTCGTGCTTCCCTACCTCCACTGATGCTTAGGCACCCCTTCCGTTGGCCGGAGCACCACCCTAGCGCCGCCGGCCTCGTCCTCTGCTCCGGCCAGCCGCCACTCTCGCCGCCGCACCATTCCCGAACCCCTTCAACCCCTCCGAAACCCAAAAATGGAACCCTCACACCTGAGAGATACTCACCTCACCCTCCCCCGCCGCTGCCGGCTCGGGCAAGTTCGAGCGCGCTGGCCTTTGGCCGCGTGGCTCAAGGCCGCCCAAGCGCGGGCCTTTAAGGCCTGGCCGTATGGGGCATGGGCCACCACAGTGATGAGGCCAGCCCAATATTGTTCATTCAATTCGGCCCGATCACTGTTCATTCTGTTGATTACTATTCGTTCGAAACACTGTTTACCAAAAACACTGTCCATTTTCGGAGCATTACTGTTCACCTCATGAAAATAGTGATTCATGCTACTGTTCACTAATCCATTGCCATTCATGAATAGTAAAAATATTACTATTCATCATCTACCACTTCCCACCCACCAAACCCTAATTCGTCATATTACACTCTTTTTGACCGCTTCAAGCTCATGAATCCATTTCTCCACTCTGTTCAATCCAATTAAACACCAGATAAACCTCCACCATCTCACACCATCATCTTCCTTTAAGTTTCTTTTTAATTTTATTTACTTGCATGTTGTTCCTAGCTTATTCCTTGTCGAGCCGGATTTTATTTGGTTTATTTTATTTCTTTTCGCGCTAGGTCATGATCTCAACGGCCAGACTCCAAAAGAAGCCGGACAAGACCAAGGTTTAGAAGATTTTGTGCAAGCAGGCAAGTCACATTCCTTGATCATTTTGAGCCCATTTCCATATATTTATATCATTACTTTCATTACTGTATTTGTGTCAAATACTTTAAATATTGAAATAATACTTTTGAATGCCATGATAATTAGATATATCCCATCACCCCACAAACAAACCCACCCAGTTCTTGTAGGCCATATTCACCTTGACAAGTTTACATAAAAAAATAGCTATATAAGTAACTTTGTCACAAAAATGTGTTTATTCCTGAAAAGCAGTATTGGTGGTTCGCCAATGATTTTGGTGGAGAATTAAGGGTTTATCTAGGATGTTGGACAACCCAATAGACTTGTAGAAAAGTAAGTCTAAGGTGAGGCTTGGAGGATGGGCAACCACATGTTGGTGTTGGCCCATCGCTTCATTGTGAGACAGGTAAGGACAAGAACCTTGTGCCAAGTAATCAACACAAAAAGCCACTCAACCACAGGTGTGGTCATTACTTCCTAGCTTAGTACACTGCTCTTCCAATTGAATATCTGCAACATCTAGAATGGGACAGGAGTGAGCCGGAAGGGGACACTCGCTGGTCTACACAATGGTAGGTGCCGTCAGCATCGGGGTGCAAGATCCACTGTGGCCGGTGGAATCTCCTAAGAGTTGAATGGTCCATAGACCTACCGGGTAGATGCTAGAAAAGTTGAGCAGTGAAAAGGCTTTGTTATCTCAGCTCAGTCGCACGCTAACGTGTTGCGTGTATATGTTCTAACAGTATGAGCATGCAATATCTTGTGGGTAAAGTTGGGCAACTCTACAGAGTGTATAGTCAAAGGTATTCGAATACGCCATGCTTCCAGTTAATGAAGTTGTGTTAATGGGTGATTCCAGTACAATGGCATAAGTAGAGATTTTGAGATGTTAAGTTGGTAATTGCAGTTGTTGAGAAACCCCTGATGTTATTATTTATTATTGTTTTACTGTTTTATAAATTATTTTAAATGCAAAATGCATCCACATATGCTAGGTATAGTAAACCCTAACCTTCCTTTGAATTCCTTGTATGTAAGTATTTAGCTTTTCCATGTGGCCTGTTGAGTACGGAAGTTATACTTATTCTTGCAAAATCTGCAAATCATCTACAGAAGAAACCTGGGAAAGTGCAAAGGATCCTTGTGAGTAGGATTTCGGTGGACCCGCAAATGGCAATGACTACTGTTACCAAGTCTCAATCGCGCTCAAGCCACTACTACAAAAAGGATAATACTGGACGCCTCATCACAGACGGTTGGCCAAAACCGTCTGTATTACATGAAATCACGGACGGTTTTGGTTTAGAGACCGTCTGTGTAAATGGATGCGCTAAAAACCATCTGTGAAGAGGAAATATCACAGACGATTCATGTTTTAAAACCGTCTGTGAAGTATCACAAACGGTTCGTAAAAATAACCGTCTGTGAAGTAAACCATTATCACAGACGGTTTGTAACAAACAACCGTCTGTGAAACTTCCAAGACGGTTCTTTTAACTAATCGTCTGTGATAATGGTATACTTCACAGACGGTTTTTTTATCAGAACCGTATGTGATAATTAAATGTTTCGACTCCCGCGCATTATGCATGCGTCTCTTCATCTCCCGCGCCGACAGGCGCCGATGCGTCTCTTCGTCTCCCGCGCTGACGGGCGCCGATGCGTCTTTTCGTCTCGCGCACCGACGTAAATGTGTCTCTTTGATGTTTTATAAGAGTGATTTATCACGTGCCATGGTGAGCACTCATGGTATTGAATAGTACACCATGGTGAGCACACGGAGCATGATGGCGAGGACCAAGCGGGCGAGGAGGTCGGCGATCGTCATCCTTGATCTTCCTGACGAGGTTGTCGTCCACATCGTCGGCCTTGTGGCCGCGAGCTCTCTTCAGCCCATGGCTGACCTCTGTAGCATACGAGCCACGTACGTATTCTGTTCTTTTGTTTTTGGTATAGGTCTGGTTATAGTCAGTTTGTGAAGATGACTGTAGTGTACACAACCGAAAAGTTGTATCATGATACGACGCAAAAAATAAAATCTCATGATGATTCCGTTTTGTGTCCAATATCCAGTAATTAATTCTTGTATTAAGATTATATATCGTCTTGAATTTTAGTTGCAAGGCCATGTACAAGGCGTCCAAGGCGCGAGCCGTGGGGATGCACATGGCGTTGGAGCGGGAGGAGGCGATGAAGTGGCAGGTTAACGAGTGCTACCTCACCGTCGTCAACCACCTAGCCGGCAACTCGGAGGCCTACTTCATTGTCGGCCTCGCGCTTGTCTTCGAGCCCAAAGACATGCAGCGTGGTCTCGTGTTCCTTGAACGGGCGAACGACGCCGTCGCCGGCCACAAGGCCACGGCCTACGTGCTCAGCCTCCTCCTCTACACAACAAGCGAGACGCGTAACGTTGGGAAGCAGTACATCAGGCAGGTCGAGGGCTAGCCGGCCGGAGGCGGGTGCGAGACGGCCAAGACGACCAACCGGGAGTGCAGGCGGTGCCAGAGGCTCGCTGTGGCAATGATCCAGGCGGCGGCGTGGGGGAGGATGGCTAGGTCACCGCTGGGCCGGGTGTGGGCGCTGTCGAAGGATGGCCACCAGTGCACGAGTACCGGTTGTGGCGTGTCAGGGTGGGACGACTACACCATCTTCTGCAGCGATGACTGCAGGATTAGGCATGAGTATGCCAAATTCTTTGTAGAGGTGTTGGACTACTTGCTGTAAAATAATTAGCTATTTTATGTATATGTTAATTTGCATTTATCTATATCCAGAATGTGTCAAATGTCTTGAATTTTCAATTTGCATTTATGTATTTATCACAGATCAACGAGAGAACTTCTCTTTATACGCCATGTTGTTCTGCACCATCAATGATTTATCAAAAGATTAAACCTTAACCTAAAGCAACTCCCCAAAAGAAAATAGAAATAAAAACTTATGATCATCATCTGGAACCAATTTATTCAAATACTAGAATAATTATCATGAATTAATATAATTTTTACCAAATTTTTGGAACTATATTTCACCTACAGAAAAATTTAAACTTAATATAATGACATATTCTAGGTTTGAATATAAACTATACAAATTAAATCATGAAAAATAAGATTGTCTCTTTCTAAACTAGATAAAAGGATGACGGCTCTATTATAGGACAGTCTTCCTTGACCTTCAGCTCCTTCGGACGATTCGGAACGTCAACGTCTAACGAGAGAGAAAACGCAAAAACAAACAAAATTTAAAAATATAAATCAAATAAACTCCAAATTAAAATTTAATGGTACTAGAGGGTAGGGCTTGATTTTCGATGAATTTAGAAACTTGAATGAATTCAATGGGAGTTCATATAAGGAAGGACGAGCTCTCGAAAGTTTGATCTGGAAAGAAAATGCTAAAAAAGAAAAAGGGGGAGAGAGTATGTGAGTCACTGACAGGTGGGGTTGAGGAATATTCCTAGAATCTTTATTTTCGGGAATTTTGGAAAATGCAGAGATAATGACATGTGGGACCCATTGGATAAAAAAAGATTTTTTTGAATTAAAAGAATTCCAAAAAATAGAGGAGAGACGTACAGGTGGGCTACTAGTCCATAGACCATGTCCACAGAGTTGTGCTAGTCCACAGTTGACCAATCTTACGGAGAGGGGTTTGACCACGGTTGACCTGACATGCGGGGCCCGCGTGTAAATGAGTTGGCTCACTGTGGACTAAGTCCACAGAGGTTTGGATCTTGGTTTGGGTGTGGGTTCTGCCATGTAGGCGATGATGATGATGTCATGTCATGGATAGGAGATGAGGTGGCTGAGATGTGGACACACACATAAGTTTCTTGAGCCACTTCAGGTGGTCAAGAATCTTGTCAAAGCACTCGTCTGCAGGTGGCATGTTCACCATTGGACCATATGAAACTACAGGCGGACGTTGAATTGCACTTTCGATCATGGCACCAACAGAGTTTGCCCACTGAAAGCACTAGAATCCATTGGCCTGAAAACCACATTGAATAGTGAAAAGAGGTGACAAACAAACTCAAAATTGAAATACCAATATTCACGGAAATCAAACTCAACGAGAAATACAGACACTTGTAGAACACACGCCCCCTGTTCTCTTCAGTGTTGATGTACAAAACATTTGCCTGGACGCTACAGTTTGGGAAGTTCACGCGCCTTGCACTCGCCAGTGCCACCGCTCTGTGGCTCATTGAACTAGATGACTGAGACATGACGCCGAGTAGAGTTCTGAGACTTAGGTTAGAAGAGAGAGGGCTGGAGTTTAGTTGTATAGATGGGCTTTTGTATTGGTGGGGTTTAGGATGTCGGGTAAATATTTTCATATTAAAATTTAGACAAATCATCGTTTGAAATGATGATAGGGATCCCACATGGAGTAGAAAAATTAATATTAAAATTTAGGCAAATCGCGAATTGAAATGGCGATAAGGATTCTGCATGTCATAGTTGCCATTCAAAATGACGACACAATCTCCCATATAAAAGACCCCAAAATTCGTGCAAAAATCACTTTTATTTAGAGAAAAGAGGAAGAGGGGACAGAGAGGAGTAGAGGGGAGGAGAGGAGCTAGCGAAGTGCCGCCCATTCGGTCGGACACCTTTGAGATAAGTTTTTTTTAACTTAATGGATTACGTAGTTTTAGATGTATGATTACATAGTGTAGTATGTTGTAGATAATCCTTTTCAGTTTGTAGTTTAGTTTTAGATATGTTATTAATTGTGGAAATCTTGTTTATGGTGCAATACGTCCAATTTGTCAGACACAACCAATTTCAAAATTTTCTATGGTCAGGGGACTATTTTGGACGATCCCGAGGGGATTGATTTGCGTTATTTCCAATCGGCCACCGTAACCCTAAAAAGACAAGAGCAACATACATAGGGTGCTATGATGTAGTGGTTGTTTGACACATTCGGTTTGGACTATGCTGTGTATGATATGAGATTGAGTTGCCTTACCAACCGAGCATCACATGGCACATATTGGGAGTTAGTGCAGCTCAAGGGAACTTGGTCATGGCAGTCATATGTACGCTGGGCGAGGGAGGCAAGGTGGGATTTGGTCCTTCTAGCTCAGGAATATGCCAAGGCCATTCCTGCATCGGTTGTTGAACAAGAAGGTGGTGGTGAGGCCGAAGAAGAATTTGGGGACTCTAGCACAAGAGGAGATCGAGGAGTTACTGATGTTGTCAATGAAGACTGTGTGAAAGGAGCTCCATTGGTCAGGTAAGCTAGTGGGATTGCCGACGAAGGTGAGGAGATTGAATGCAAAGTTCAAAGGATGGATCTCGAAGATCAGGACTACTAGGCATTATCAGTAGATGAAGGATCTGATGAGGAGGATGCTGTGGAATAGTAGACGGTTCTATTTGAGTGGAACACATACCAATTCGACAATCTCGTGGTTAACGAAGGCTCCCGTGTACCGTGGGAGTACGACCAGAATGACGTCAGGCAAGGAGCCATGTACAAATGCAAGGACACCGTGCAGGAGGCCATCAAATGCATCGTCCTACTCGTCACACCATGCCTCTACTCCGTCCCGTCACCTCGCCTCACCTTCTCCCATCCCGTCGCTCTACGCCGGCCAGAGCTCCGCTTGTGCGCCCGCCCGTTGATCTTTCTCCCTCCTCCTCGGCTACTATAAATAGAAGCCCCGGAGCCTCTCATCTTCCTTTTCCTTTTTCCCCATTACTCTTTCTCTCTCTCTGGCCTGTTGAGTTCTCTGTGCCCTGTATCCTTCTCGTATCTTTCTTACGACCACGTTGAGTAGTCGTAGCCTTCTTTCGACCTCTCCCGACCACCTATGGTCGAACCTTTCGATCAGGTAGTCGAACCTTGTAACATCCCAAAGTTTTGTTACCAAAATAAAAATTAATAAAGTTATTGTTTTATTGGATTTTCTGAGTTTAAATAGTGTTTTCTTGATCTTCTTAAATTTATAATATTTTAAAAGTGAAAAATAAAATTTTAAGTAATTTCTGGAATTTTAAAAGCTCTTTACTATTTATTTTTAAACAAAAATAATTATTGTTTACAAATAAAGGCCAACTTTAGGTTGGAATTAATTTTTTTAAATCCAAAATAATTTAAGGAATTTTTGTGAATTTTTGGATTCTATTTGCTATGTTCTAAAGATATTTGATTTATTGCTTAATCTTTATTTTGAAATTAAAAAAAATAAACTTCCCATTCGGTCACCCATCCATGTAGTGCTCCAACCCATGCACGCTTAATGTGCGGAGCACATGCATACGACTGCTACCACTTGCCCCATTTGCTTTTAATCAATGCATACCTTCCTTTTTTTCCCTTTTATTCCTTTCTTCTCCTCCATTTCTTCTCCAAACGAAACGTTTCCATTTCTGTCCAGAGAGCAATGCACAGCCCCGACAGCCATTAGAGGCCAACAAAAGCTTCCCATACCCGTGATTTTCTCCCCATTTTTTCACGAGATTTATGGCATTCAATTCCCCAGTCATCACCTCCCCCATTTTAGGTCATTACTCCTTTCCTTAAGCACCTCAATTCCGCTAATCACGCCACTGTCCGCCATTAATCTCGCCTCCCGTTCTCCCACCACGGTTCACCACCGGCCCTATAAATAGCAACTCTGGGTGCTCCTCCTCTCCCTCATCCAACCCATGAAGACTTCCCTCCTCCCTCCCTTCCTCCACGACGCAGTCGAGATTTTTTTCTACTGCCGGCTGAACGTCGTTCTTCCACCTCTAGCGCCGTCTACAGTGAAGCTCCGCCACCATTGACCACACCATCGGCATCGCGATGTCGTAATCTACACGGCGCACCCTCCCTCTCCGCCATCGCCGTCGCCGGAGCACCGCTGCCTGTGCACCACCGTGCGCTCGCCGCCGCCGTCACCGGCCACCGTCCGCCGTGCCGCCACCTCCTACGGCCTCGTCGCAAGGTGAGCAATCCATTTATGACATTCTCCGACCACCTCTCTCTTTCCTTCACTGCCGGCCACCATTTTTTCTTTTCCTTCATGTGAGCTATGCTTATGATGAACAGTAGCCAAAATTATCTAGTGGATGCTTGTAGTTTGTACATACACAATTTATTCCTTTCAAAAATCCGTTCTCTCTCATACAAACTCCGAATCCGTTGATTCTTCTTCCTAAATTCACCTAAATTCCTCTACTATTTTTAGTATTTATTTCAGAATTTTTAGATTTTATTTATTTTCTGTTATTTATTTTGATCCATTAATAATCTCTCCTCCGTTCTCTCTTCTCGGTCACCCATTTCCCGAGCCGACCATGTCGCGGCATGCCTCTCGACGTCCTCTTCATATCCCTGGAATTCGCCCCTCTATCTCGCCTAAAGCAAAAGTTTTGCGCGAGCGGCCAAACCACCTTCTATCGTCATTTCCGGTGCCGTTTTTTATCCCCTGACGACATCGTCCACACCGTTAGCTTCGCCTCGCAACGTTCTACGCGGTGCTCCTTTCCTTTTCTCCAAAACACCCTGGCTCACTGATGCTACTATTCATCTGGCACTATTTTGCGCGCCGCCGCCGCACCGGACCTTCGCCGGCGACGCAACCACCACCAGTTGGTCCGTCTTGCTCCTGGGATTTCATTTTTGTAGTTCACCTGCCGCCTGTCCTTTCCTCTCGCCTGGCATCGCCATTTCTCCATGCACTGTTTGTTCACGTTGCATGCAAGCTACCGTGCCATGCAAGCTACAGTACCATGCATGAATAGTGCTTTATGCATGCATGTCATTTTCTACAATTTTGTTCTCCCTCATACGAATTCCGATTCCGTTGATTCAAATTCCTATATTCATATAAAGTTGATACCTTCTGTCCAGTATTTATTTTATAATTGTTGGATTTTATTTGAGTGATATTTGAATTTAGCTCGTTTACGCGTATAGATTTCGACGACTTCGGACGACCGGATTTCGACATTGTTTGAGAGCAACGAGTAATCAAGCAAGGCAAGTTACACCCTTGATCATATCGATCCCATTATTTCAAATTTATTTAATTCTGTTTTTAAAATTACTATTGCATGTATAATTTTTATCAAGTTATTTTAATCCCCTGTTTTAAATACTTAGTTATTCCAATTCCTTGTGTATAGCCAATTTGAATATTGATTATCATTTCCTTGTCACCATTATATAAAATAATATTAGAAATAATTAAATGCTTAGCCAATGCTTAGATCAAATCTTGTATTTGGGAAGTTTTTAGCCAAATATTTCAATTTTATTGGATCTATGGTATCGTTTTACCATAGAAGGTTTATAAAATGCTTTTACTTGGAAAATAAAATGAAAATGGGTTTGGACTTGGGCGAATTGGTTGTCTGGAGGGTGCAGGTTTATGCACGGGCTCAACTGGGTAGGTTGAGGCCCAGGGTTCTGATGGATGTCGCCCAGGTCAATTAAGGACCGGTCTTCGAGCTGCATCTTGCTATGCTACCACCACATGTCCTCAGTGTGGGGAGTAGGACCTGGCTAATTAATCTGCAATGTTCCACCGTGGTCGTTCCCTACAGATGCAATGGGTAGTCATGTTATGACTTATGTTAGTCCCACTAGCGCAAGAGGGGGCCCGAACCCGGAGGTCTTTATTCCAAAGGGGGTGGCGAAACCTTAGCGAGGGGTAACTACGGTGGAATGACGCTTTGTAAAAGCCTTGTCACGTGCTCTAGACTGCTTACCTAAGGTAGTGAGCGGTGGTATCGACGGATACCGAATAAACTAGAGAAGTCGTGTCTTGTGGGTAAAGCTGTACAACCTCTGTAGAGTGTAAAACTATTGGAATAGCCGTGTCCACGGTCATGGACATGCTAGCAAAGCCACTCAAAGTTAGACTTTGGTTTTTATTTGAAAAAGATTTCTTCAAAACTGGTTTATCCAAATGAGAATTGGGTAGGAAGCCATGTGATAGGAGGGTATCCTTCACCATTCATGTGTGAATGTTATCTGACTATAAAATTGAGAATTTATAAAATGAATTTTAGTTATAAAATAACTGCTTTGGAACTTAGTACAAATATTTAAAGAAAATGCTGCTTTATGCAAATAAACCAATAAGCCATCATTTATTACATCCATATATGCATGTCATTCTGTTATTTGACGGGTGTAACTTGCGAGCACGGAAGTTGTGCTCACCCTTGCTTCATGCAAATAAAATTTCAGAGGAGAAGGACTTTGCTACCGATGTGGACCTCAACGATTAGGCCGCTTCCCCAGTCGATTGCCTGTGACAGATTCATTGGACCCTACTACATCTTCGTCTTCCGTTGTGTTTATTTTATTGTCGGCTTGTAAGCCTCTTTTGTAATAAACTCTGTTGATTATTAATAAAATTGTGATATGAATTTGTTACCATATTTGTTTACTGTATGAACTAGCGACTGATCATGGGACTAGTTCAGAAATGCACAGAGGATCTGGGATGTTAATCTCGGGTTTTGACAAATCTCCTTTCGATCTTGCAATTCTCAACCTTCCGAGAGTCCGTTCTCCTTCGTTCGAGCTCCATTTCGAGCGACTCAAACTTTTAAATCCATCTTAAGTCAAAATCTAGCTTTCTTCCCTAAAGCTTTTTGAGTTGGATTTCATTTGAACATTATTTGGACTTTATTTGATCTTGCTCTGTTCTCACGTGTAGATTTCGACGACTCTGGGTTACCCGAGTACTTCGAAGAAGTAGACCCTCAAGCATTCGAGCAAGGCAAGTCACACTTTTGATCATATTGAATCCTAGTATTTAAAATTATGTAAATTCTGTTTTGAACTATTACTGCATGCTTATTTATATCCAGTAATTTAAATCCATGTTTTAACTTCATAGTTATTCCTATTTCTTTTGTACACCCAGACTTGAACGTTGTTTGGACCACCCTTAATATCCTAATAAAAGCTAGTTGGTACATTAGTATGAACTAGAACATATTGCAAAACTCCATGCTTAGTCGAAGCTTGGCTTGAACATATTTAATTTTGAGGAATTTAGCCAAAAGTTCAACTATGATTTAAAAATGATTACTATGGTATGGTCTATACCATAGAGATTCTTGAAATGTTTTAATGTGGTAAATAAAATGAAATCTGGTTTGGACTTAGGCGAAATGGATGTTTGGATGGGTGCATATTTATGCACGGGATCGATTCATTTCTATGATCGAGGCATAGGGTTCTTTTGGAAGTCGTCCAAGTCAGTTAAGGACCAGTCTTCGAGCTACATCTTGCTAAGCCACATTGTGCTACCACATGTCCTAAGTGGAAATGACCTGGCTAATTAATTTATAATGTTTCACCGTGGTCGTGCCATCTAGTTGCGTGGGTGGTCTTTTATGACCTACTTCTTTACATTCCCACCTGGTGCAAGAGGGGGCCTGAACCCTGTGGGTTTCTATCAAAAGGGGGCGAAACCTTAGCGAGACGGAACTACGATGGGATGACGCATTATAAAGGCCTTGTCATGAGCTCTAGACTGCTCACCTAAGGTAGTGAGCGATGGTATCGACGGATGCTAAACAAACTAGAGAGGCCGTGTCATGTGGATAAAGTTGTACAACCTCTACAAAGTGTAAAATTATTCGAATAGCCGTGTCCATGGTCATGGGCATGCTAGCAAAGCCACTCCAAGTTAGATTTTTGATTTTGTATTCAAAAGGCTTGATTAAATGGTTTTGGATCTCTATCCAAATGGGTTTTGGGCTGGTAGCCTTGTGATAGGAGGGTATCCTTCACCATTTGTTGATGAATCTTATCTGACTATAAAACTTGAGTTTTAGAAAATGAATTTTAGTTATAGAGTAACTGCTTTGGAACTTAAAATAAGTATTTAGAAAGAAACATGGCTTTATGCAAATCAACTCTATAAGCCTTCCTTTGAGATATCCTTACATGCATTATAATCTGCTATGTGCTGGGTGTGACTTGCGAGCATTGAAGTTGTGCTCACCTTGCTTAATGTTGTTAAGCAGGAGAGGAGTTCTACGAGGAGAGGGAGGTCCTGGATGACTAGGCTACGCCTCTAGACGATTGCCTGTGGCGAGTCATGCGGTCCACTAGTTGCTTTTGCTTCCACTGTATTTTGCTCTTGGCTTTATGCCCTTTTGTAACAACTCTAGTTATTTCAATAAAAGACGTTGTATGGTTATGCGATCCACTTTTGTTTGACTGTGTATACTAGCTGTTCCTGGACTAGTGTATGAAACGCAGAGGACCTGGGATCCTTTGCTCCCGAGTTCGACTAGAAGGCTCACTACCTCCCTTGGCGAGTGCACACATTTTAGCTTAAGTGGGACATCTACTGAAAATATTGTATAGTAGTCCCTCACACATGTGTCATCGCTGAATCAATGCAGTCCCACAAGAACCTATCATCAAGCTTCATCATGAACATCAAGTACGGTGAGATCGTGGATAATCTAGATTTTGAGACACGATCCATTATTTGGGCAATAGAGGTAAGTTTCTAGTACACAATCAGCTATGCTAAGGCGTAGAGGGCAAAGCAGAAGGCATTAGAATCAAGGTTTGATACGTTCGAGGAATCCTACCACAACCTACCCGGCCAACATCGAGTCATATAGGGCAGAAATCCTGGCACTTATGTCGACATTCAAGATGGCACACATCCGCGGTGGGATGAGAAGAGGGTACTGAAGTGAGCATTCTTCACCTTTGGTCCATGCATCAATACATTTCACACCGAAAAGACCACATTCCGCCACGTCCCCTTTTCAGACCGAAAAGACCACACCCTGTGACACCACACACTGCCAATTTTACAGACCGAGTTGACAACACACTATAATGCTACCTTTCCATACCAAAAAGACCACACTCCGCCATGCCTTTTTAGACCAAAAAAACCCCATTATAAAAGGAGGGAGAAGAGAACTTGATGAGGACATCAACCCTCCGGATACGACTGCTACTCTACGTCATGGTACAATGAAGGTCCCAACGTCATTTTGGTTCCAAGTCAAGCAAGAGTTCCAATGGGTCACGTTCTGGAATTCAATGCAGCCTCCGGAGACAGCACCGACTTCAAACGTGTATAGAATTCGTATACCGACTCTGTTTGAGGTGCATGAGTACTTGATGGAAAACTTATCTCGTCCACTTTCCAATGGATTCAGCCCCACCTCCAAATTCCTTCTGTGCACACCGCAATTGCCAAAACAATCTGGCACAAATTCTGAATCCGAGGCAAATGGGTGCTGCACCATCTCCACTTGGGCCCATGGGCCTTGTAACCCTAGGGGCGTGCGTCCACCCCCTGGCCGTCACTCTCACCCTTATATATTCTCATGTGTGCGACACTTTAGGGTTCAAATTTTGTTTAGTTTAAAGTTAGCTACATTGCAAATTCGTGTATTAGCTTGGGTCGATTAGCCAACCATAATACTACTTCAAAATTCCACCTTATTGAGTACTTCGATCCTATTTACAATTTTAGATTGCTTATTATCTTGTTCTTGCGTGTTCTTCGATTGCATGCAGGAATAGACCTTCATGGTCAGGTTGATCGTGCTTCTAGCAAGGTTGATAACAATCACGGAGTTGGTTCAGCGATTGCTGGGCATATTGGTCGTGTACAATTGGTATCCGAATCATGAGAGTCGTCTCCACCAAATTGAGTTATCCTTCTCATTGAAAGATTAGAACACCCATTGTCGCATCAGAACTGAAAGAGAAGATAGCTGGAGGAGAAGAAAGTTAGAGGAGAACACTACACAACCACACCTAACACTTCACCAAAGCTTGGTTCACATAACAAAGAGGAAGGGTGTGTCGGACTCGTCGGTGAACTTCTACGCGAAGATGCTATGGAAGCGCAAGTGGCTTGCCTAGAGGGCTAAACCCTACCCGGATTGTTCTATGAAGGATGCGCTGGTACCACCAGAGTTCCTACGCCCGTGATGTGTGTGCGAAGAACAGGCTAAGATCATCCAGTCCACACACCCGGCGATGGCCACCCAGATGTACTACACGTGCGGGAACATCCTCGTAAGAGAATCTTACACATACATAGATTTTTCACATTTTACGTTCCATTCCACAAATCCCTAGCTACATCTACGCATAATGGCAGCTGGAGATGCGATGCAACTTCTTCCATTGGATTGATGGCCTGGACATGCACAATAGGGTGTTCATTGAACAGAAGTACACGTTGAACTACGCGATTCGAGCCGAGACCTTCAAACGCTGAAAACCTTACGTACCCGACCCTACTGAAAAGGCACCAAAGGAGCCCAGGAAAGCAGGGTGGTGGCGGAGCACCCCCAAATAGGAAGATGAGTATGACTGAGCCGAGTGCATGACACACAAGGGGAAGGCTCCTGCTAGTGAGACTGGTGGCTGTCATAGCACTCCTCGTCACCCGGGTGCAGTCCAGATCGAAGAGGTAAATTATGTTCAGTTTGCATCCTAGTTATTAATTTGGCCCTACACTGTGCTATCCTAACATCATTCAATCGTCCAGCCCGTCTGGCAGAACATAGCTGACTTCAAAACTGACCATCGTCGTGGGTAGTCCAGAGACAAGGGGAAGGCACCGATGGGCTGCTAGGACTGATCGATTTCATTTAAATCAACCTTTTTTTACTCAAAAAAGGCGCACATGTATCGTAGTTGTATTTCGGTTTGTTGATTTGTTCATGTTGGCGTTTCTAATGTACGTAACCAAACCAGCACGTCTTGTAATTCACAATTAAATTATGAAGTCTTTCAAACTTAAATCTATTTTTTCAAATATTTTGGCTATTAAATATTACATAATATTTTCTTGAAAGAATCGGTTCCACGAATAATACAATCGCGACAGTAACACGCATGACAACCCTATGCCCAAATATTTTTTTCATTTCGCTCCGATGGGGGCTATTTGTGTTATTGCGCCGCTGAACTTGCGTTCTAAATTGTGTCGTCGATCTCGCATTCTCTACTTCACATTTTGTTATCCTCTCCAATTTTAGATTCCGAACTACACAGACACTTCAAAGTATTACCAAAAAAACTTCATAAAATACACTAAATCTTTAGGCTAAATTCTCTACACATAAATTAAAAAAAATAAAGGATCCTATCGCCATTCTAATTGGTGACAGTATCCCTATCGCCAATTGAACTGACGAAATTGTTCCGTCGCCAGTTCAAATGGCGACAGGAACCTCTCCACATTGTTCCAATTGGTGACATGGATACTGTCGTCAATTCGAATGGCAAGATGAAAATTTCACCATTCTAAATGGCGATAGTGGCATATTTTTATTTATTTATTACTATTTTTTGTAATTATCTTTAAAATTAATATTATTTTTTAAAAAAAAAAATCCATAACTGCTACGCCTACTCTATTACCTTGAAATCATTTAATATTGGTTAGAAATTTAGAATTGTTGCGAAATTCTCTACACATATATAGCAGTGCCCATACGAATATGGACCTCAAGTAGCTAGCTAATTAGAAAATATAATCAAGAAAAACTAGCTACGAGTATTTCATCCATAGCTAGCCAACAAAGGTTTGATCAAGTAAAGAATCACGAGCAGTTAGTCAACCCAATGATGAGGACATCCCGATTGGACCGATTACACGAGCAAGGACTAAATTAATTAATCAGCAGGTGAACTTGATCCTAATTAATTTTAATCTTGATTCTAATGAATATATCTTAGTACTACCTAATAGTCTCATATTGTATGTGTAGTTTTATACTTATAAAAACATGGGAGACCGTAACAGGCCGAAGGAAAGAAGATGCTACTGTTAATGTAAACCTATGCTTGATGGCGTGCTGCTACATGCATGTAGCCAAGCATGCAAGTGTTGTTACATGCATGCATCAATATACCAAATAGAAAAAGTGATATTCATGCAACCCAAGACGTGCTGCATGCATGCAACCAAAGATAGAAAGGGTTGGTGCATGTAGACATGCGTGCGTGGACCAACATGTGAAGCGCACCAAACACACACGCAGTGCTGGCCATTTAACAACTCATGCATGCACAAGGAAGGAAAGAAAAGGAACGTTGTGCATCCAATAAAGAAAGAAAGGAGTCAGCCGGATTACGCGTGAAGGAAAAACGGAAACTGAGTCGTGGCCTGCGCGTTTCTTAAATTGGCCAAACCGAATTAGTTTGGTTGTATATTTTTTTGTTGAGTCCATGTCGAACTGGATGGCCGAAGCCAGACCTTAGCCGGGCCTAGGGCCTTGCCGTGCAGGGGGAGTTAAATACTCATCACGCCCCTCCATGTAAAAGGGACCACGAATACGAATCTATTATTTCAGAAAGAGAGCGATACATTTGTTCTTCCTAGGGTTTGATATACAGTGCAACCTAGAAAGGAATTGGGCGTTCTCAACCCCGTTGTTCTTGTGAATCCTTGTGTTTTGCAGGAGCGGCGACAAGTCTACTTTGTGTGGTCGGGTAGACGGGATCACGAGCGTGTGGTTGGGCGAATTCTTTTGTCGCAGGTTACTGTTTTGACAGTGGTTGGCGTCATCGGTTCGTCAAGTTGCACGGATCCAAAGTTATCATCAATCCTACGTCATGAAGATCGGACATTCCCCCGCATCACCCAATTTTTCCAGCACTTCTGTGAAAGAAAATATATTTGCTTCACCAAATGATTTAATAAATATTGAATTAATTATAGATCTTTGACCTTATCTTCCATCGGAGTTGCCACGGCATCTTTTTCGACTGTCTATTCCCACATGGATATATATAACTCATGTGTCTACTTCGATTCGAATCAAACAAGATGGTCTCTTTCGGAGCCAGCTATGAATTTTTGTATTAAGAAAAGGGGCAAACGCTGTCCTTAGCGAACCCGGTAGAAAAAAAAATCATCGCTTGCGTCCGAGAATATCTAAGCGTTCTTTTCACCCACTTGCGCGTCCAAAAATAATTATCGCTCTTACCCAGAATTTTTTTTATTTAATCATTTTTAAAAAATGATTTAAGTATAGAGAACCCTACCCCTGTTCATACTTAAAAATCCTTCTTGACTGACCAAAGGTTTGGGGTCATTTTCAGTCACAGAAGATTTAGCTACATGAATGGAATTGAGAAACTAAAACAAATTTCACCAAGAGGTAGAGCGCAGGGGAGGTAGTCTTATTGACAACCTTTCGATGTACCGAAGAATACAAGCTAATGACGTAGCTAATGTACACAGTAAAAAAAATTTGTCCCGCTTGCGGAAGTGGACAATTTTTACCTGGTAAAAATAGTGTAAACATGATTTCAGAGCCCAGTGAGCAGAAGACATGTAAGAAAAAGATTACTATGAACTCGCTTTACCATCACCTATTCTCAAACTTTAAATAGGTAGGACGGTGTGGTTGCTCCGGTGAGCCACGCCACAGAATCGGGAGCTCCAAGTGGGCCATTTTTGGTAAGCAGAACTGGCGATGCGGGATGAACTGAAAGCTGGGTTACGGTGCCCAATTGCACGCTAACCTAGGACCCACAAAGGGTGTTGGTCGATTAAGACAACAGAACGACGGTGGTCATGGAAATCGAAATCCGCAAAGGAGTGTGTAAAAATATTAATTTGTTTACCACAATATCTAATTTGTACACACACGTGCAGAGTACTTAGCCAAAACGACTAGGTAAACAAATTAAGTGAAACTCACTAAATTTTTAGGCTGGATTTTATACACATAAAAAAATATAGGGCCATGTCATCAATTGGAATGACGACAGGACTTGTCGCGAGTTCAATTGGCGACAGAGGCCCTATCAGGGCTACTATCGCTAACTGGAATGATTACAGGAAAAATTTGCCACTCCAACTAGCAACATTAGCCTAATTTTGCCAAAAAAAAGTCTATTTATTTTTGTCATTTTTTAAAAAATTATTATTATTATTATTTTTTTAAAAAAAATCACAAGTTAACTACTTCATCCAAATGCTTTCAGAAGAAACTAATTCATCGAATAAGCGTGTCGACCGGATTGATTTTTTTCTTTATGATGTAGTGATTTGACAAAAAAAAAAGTAAAGGGTGAATGGTCAATTTGGTCCCTAAAGTTTCACCAAAAGGTCAGTTTGGCCCCTCATGTTTCAAACCGATCAAGTAGGTCCCTACAGTTTTTTTTTCCCCAATACGCCATTTTTCCTACATGTCTTGCCATTTTGCCTAATTAGAGAGATGGGTGATGAGTCAGCTTGTAGAATGGTCTCATTCTTGAATTGTGACATCCAGCCATTAAAATTTGGAGCATTATTTTAAAAAAAATCATTTCGTTGCTTCCAAAAAGCTCCAAGATGCTATGTTAAAAACCTCCATGAAGAACGGTGGTAGAAAGGCTTTCTTTGTATTTTGAATCCTTTTGGTGAAACCTCGAGGACCAAATTGCCTATTCACCCAAAAGAATGTTTTCAATTTGTGAAAAATCAACCGAACTAGTGTACGGGTGAAATCTAGAACTTTTTTTTATTTAATCTTTTTTTAAATTTTATTTTAAAGTTAACCCCTCGCAAACTTTATTTCCAATTCTGACCCCTTTGGTCATGCCACTACTCGTGACGTGACAAAACAACACTGTCACGCCACAGGATAAGTCATCAAAATCGCAGTGGCGTGACCAAACAACACTGTCACGCCACCACTAGTAGCGTGACAAGGCTTTGACCAGAAATGGGCTGGCGTGACAGTGTTGTTTTGTCACGTCACGGGTGGTGGCGTGACCAAAGAGGTCAGAATTAGAAATAAAGTTCGTGATAGGTTGACTTTAAAATAAAATTAAAAAATGATTAAATAATAAAAAATTCTGAAATCTACGCTTGTTATTTTGTCAAGATGGATATTCAATTCAAATATCAAAATTAAATCCAAATCCACAAAAACATGATCTAGTCTATATCGAGTCTATATCCGCATGTCCTCCGGCTCTAATCATGAAATAGGCATGGCTTATTCCTCTCACAAATCATGGCAATAGAAGCCAATTAGTCATGAAAACCTTGCCCTTGCTTAGAAAAATTCGGTGCGCAAGTTTGAAAGTGTTCAAAATGGCTCTCACATGGGTACAACCGTACAAGCTTTGAGTCACCAAAGCACAGGAATTACCATGGAAGAACAATAAATTTGTAAGATGCAGGCCGTGTGAAACAATTGACCGACCAAGGGCCGACTTAATTAATATACAGATATTTTTTAGGTGCTGACACTACTACAAAAATGATTTGTAGCAACACCACCTTTTTCACAGGAGGGGCGACTCACTTACCAACCGCCCCTACGTTGGTGAGCTCGCCCACTATACCAACCGCCTCTACAAATGGTTCAACAGAGCGGTGGTATCACCAACCGCCTACAAATGGTTAGATTTGTAGGGGCGGAAATACCACCGCCTCTCTCGCTTGATTTGTAGAGGCGGCCGTCCCACCGCCCCTATCGGTTCATTTGTAGAAGGGGTGGATAACCACCGCCCTACAAATCGACAAAGATATAGTGCCAGCCCCTTCTTCCTCCTCGAGCCGCACAGTGCAACCCGAGAGGAAGGAAGGAGGCCTTGAGCACCTCCCAAAATTGCTATTTTGAGGGGAAAGTTTTGAGTTAAATTCCTTTGGTGGAGAGGTTGTTGGAGGTAAGAAAATGGTTTTCCATACATCTTTTGAAGTTTTAATGGTGGGTTATTGCTTAATTAGAGTTTTGATTTTTCTCTCTTCTATGGTGTTTGAGTAATTTATGGAGCAAATGAGGCTAAAATTTTGAATATGCTAGGCTAAATTAGTTATGGGAATAATGTCATACCCTTATTTAGTCATTCTTCCTTGATTTTAGTGGACTATTAATTAGTTTTATGGATGTTTGAGCTACATCTAGATCTAGATACCTAGAACTAGGGTTTTTTTTTTACTAATTACATTGTTATTAATTTAGTGGAATATATTTACAATTGCTATTTACATTGCACCATACATTTAGAATTATTAATCGAATTTAGAATATCCTTCCATAAAATTCCTATGTATATTTTTTTGAAGTAATAATTAATTTGTGAAGTATTAATTAGTCCTATTAATTCTTATCTTTGTTTTCTATATTGAAATAAAGATGGACGACAGGAACTCTTGGATGTATGGTAAACAAAGGTGGGAGCCAAGTTTCCGTGATGAAGTGGATAAATTTCTTCAAGCACAGAGAGCCATGCAATGTCGAGCAATAATAGTGGTGAAATTCTTTGTCCGTGTAGCGATTGCAAGAACTATCTTGCATGGAAAGATGTGACTATCATTAGATCACACTTGATTATGCGAGGATTTGTTAAAGACTACACGTTTGGAATCATCATGGTGAAGCGGTTATTAACAACGTTGATCCGAAGAAGACGACGACGATTACCTAGATTGCATGGACCAATATGTAGTGAATATGATGCGTAAATAGACCGTGAAGAAGAAGGTAGTGGTGGTCATAACGACGGTTTGGTGGCAATGATGGCGGAGGGCGTGTCGGGATGAAGATGACGGTGATTATTTGGAGGAAATGCTTGAGCCATTGGACCGTAGATTTTACTAAAGAGCCGGAAGGTCTAGAAAATTTGGAAAGGGTTAAAAAGCCTCGAAGGAGACTTTGTATGGTGTTGAAAAGGGTTGTCAGACACCTTTCGGCGAGTGCTACGCTTTGTGCTTGAGCTACTCATCCCGAAGGCTAAATGCGGTGGTCGATCAGTAGTTTCAATGATACATTGCGTCTCTGTCTTGGTTCTCGCCACACCAAACTCGTTCCCGCCAACACATACGGCGAAGAAGGTTATAAGTCCATTGACAATGGGGTTGAAAAATCCATGCATGCCCGAACCATTGTATCCTTTACCGTGGTGATACGCTCAAGTCATTAGATAAATGCCCCGGTGTGGCACTAGTCGTTACAAGAACAATGACCTTTACAACGGGAAGAAGCCTTCACAGGAAGAAGAGGAAGAAAGGTGGGAAAAGGTGGTACAAGATTCTCAACCCAAAGAGGACACTCCATTAGCATCGATGCAAAGCGAGAAGAATCCTGCCTTGGTAATGTGGTACCTACCGATCGTTGATCGCTTGAGGCGTATGTTCCTAAACCCTAAGGAAGCTTCACTCATGACATGGTGGGATGATGAACGCAAGGTGGGTGATGGTAAGATTGGACACCCGCCGATGCTACCCGATGGCAACGCTTTGATGCGAAATACCAAGAATTTAGCAAAGACCCAAGGAATGTACGGTTTGGCCTTAGCACGATAGAATGAATCCTTCAATGAGAGAACTAATGAGCATAGTACATGGCGATGATCTTAACCATGTACAACATCCCAACGTGGTTGTGTCGAAGAAGAAAATATCTTCTCCTCACTATTCTCATTCAAGGTCCCAAACAACCTGCATTGATATAGATGTGTTCCTCGAGCCTTTGATGCAAGAAATAGAGAGGCTATGGCGGTATGGAGAGCCGATGTACGACGCCTTGAAAGGAGGACTTCATATGTAGAGCCATTATCTTTGTCACTACCAATGATTACCTCATATTGCTTGCTTTGTCGGACAGATCAAAGGGAAGGCAGGATGCTTAGTATGCTTGGATGGTACTACATGGGTGTTCTGGATGCATCCAAGAAGACGATTTACCTAAGGTACCGACGATTCTTAAAGACAACTCACGAATACGCGACAAGTTGTTCTTCAAATTTTATGACAACAAACCGTAGACCGAATCCTCCAGAGAGAGGCGTCAAAACAGGCAACATGTGTTGAAATGGTGAAACACATACATGTCAATTTTGGAAAGAAGAATGCGGATGGGACAAAGAGAGATAGAAGCACACCTCCTGTCACTGGTGTACCTTTTAAGAAAAAGTCGATCTTCTTTAAGTATCCGCTTTATTGGCCGGACTTGGAGGTCCCCATGCCATTGATTCTATGCACTTACGTAAGAATGTATTTGAGAGTCTCATTGCTACCTTGATGGACACGGGCAAGACAAAGGATGGTCTAAGATCACGGAAAGACATGGTGCGGCTAAATGTGAAGCCGAGCTTCACCCGATACCTGGTAATGGAAAATACCTCCTACCCGCGACTAGTTTCAACCCGACTCGGATGAGAGGAGGCGATCGCAATTTCTTGAGAGGGTAAAAGTTCCCACGGGTTTTCACCAACGTGAAGAGGCTAGTGTCAATGAAGGACTGTCAATAACACGCTTCAAGGCTCACGATTGTCATGTGATGCTCACATTGTTCCTACCTATTGCAATCGGGCTATAGAGCCGAGTTCTTGAAAATGGCCATCACCCGCATGTGTTACTTCTTTTCAAGATCTCACGAAGACGATTGGTGAAAATGAGCCGTGACCTACATGAATCGTGGTGGAGACAATAAACCAACTAGAGATGTGTTTACCTCCGCTTTTTTGATATAATGCCACATCTCATGATTCACATGGTTCATGAGATACGAGACACTAGGCCCTTGCTACTTACATGAAATGTGGTCTACTGAACGGTTCATGTCGGTTCTTAACCGATCGTGCATAATCGAGCATGCCCAGAGGGCTCCATGATAGAGGGTTACAACACAGAAGAAGTCGTCGAGTCTTGTCAAGAGTACCTAAAAGTACAAAGAGGGATTGGTAAACTCGATTCTCGTCACAAGGGTAGGTGTTGGGAAGGGCACCAAGGGAGAAAAGTCTTCATCGACAAGGATTTCAACGAAGTTAGTCGAGCTCATTATAGTGTCTTGCAGTACGTAGGCGATGCAACCGTACATTGATGAACACTTGGATGTCATTAGGGCGTAGAGTAATGGCGCTCGACGATTGGGTCATGAAACAAAGACAAGCATCGATTCACTACATGGTTGAAGGAGCAAAACCTACCGAATGGGGAAACCGGAGATGATATTACCATCGAAGGTTGGTGGGGCCCATCGAGACAAGTGACATCATGGCAAGCTTACGACATCAATGGGTACACGTACTATACCAGCAAGAAAGGATAGTAATTGTGTGAACCAAAATAGCAGCGTTCGAATAGAAGCCATCAACGGAATGGGGCAAAAGACCCCATACTTTGGCATCATAGATGATATATGGGAACTTGACTATGGAATGGGTATACAGATGGCCATGTTTAGATGTCGCTGGGTCAAACAACACCAAGTGAATGAGATCGGGTTCACGATGTGGACCTCGAGAATATCGGATACTGCAGATGACCCTTGGTGCTCGCTTCACGTGTCACACAAGTTTTATATTTACGTGACCCGAAAACTAACCTACCCCCAAAAAAGAAGACAAAGCATGTGGTTGCCTTCGGGAAACAAACTATTATCGGAGTAGACGGAGTGGATGAGTACAATAACTACGATGAAATGCAACTATTCACTGACTTTCCTAAGAAGATTGGTGTCGTGGAAAAGAATTTGCCCAAAGACATACTACCATGGGAACGAAAATGTGCCAAGGGGAAACTTGTTACAGGCTAGTTGTTCAAGTTTGATGCATGGTGTGTGTATCTGTGGTATATATATATATATATATATATATATATATATATATGTGTGTTCAGCATGCATGGAGTGTGTTTGGAGAAAATGTCCAGAACCAAAGTTTTATATTTTGATGAGTTCTACAACTTTTATTTTTACATCCTTTTCATTTGACATCTATTGTAAATTAAAAAAATTGTAAATTATTTGTAGGGGCGGCTGGTTCAGGAACCGCCCCTACAAATCTATTTTTAGGGGCGGCTTGTAATCTCAACCGCCCCTACAAATCTATTTTTAGGGGCGGCTTGTAATCTCAACCGCCTTACAAATCGCCCTCCTATATAAGCTGGAGGGCGCGGGTGAGGCCGAAATCGGCTAAGTCATTGGGCGCAGTCGCCAAAATTTTTCCGCCGCCGTTGGTTGGGTTTGCGGCCTCGCCGCCGCCGGCCCGCCCCGTCCTCGCCGCCGGCCCGTGCGCTCACGCCGGTGCTCTCTCCGACGCCGGTGCTCCTCTCTCCGACGGCGTCCTCTCCGATCTCGCTCCCGCCGTACGCGACTACGGGGAGCCCGGTCGGCCCGTCCCCGTGCTCTGGCTGCCCGGTCCGTGTGCTCTGACGCCGGTGCTCCCTCTCCGACGCGCCTGTGCTCCCTCTCCGACGCTGCACGCGCTGTGCTCCCGCTCCCACTCTAGTGTTCACCTCCTCTTTTCTGCCAATATAACTCTTCCATCTCACAAATTTTGACCAATTGAGCTTCCAATTCATATCTTAGCCTCCATTCATTTGCAACAGTTCTTGTAGGAGGGATAGTAAAGCGAGGAAATAAATCCTCATAAGTTGAAGAAACCGAACTCTATCAAAACTTCTCTCACTGGCATGTCTTGTTTGTTAGTCCAGCCACCAACTCTTCTCGGTTCAGTAGTTCGATTTGAGATATGAAAGCATTAAAAGCTTCCATCCTATTAATATGTATTACGCCATTGTTTCATGAGCAAATCGATCATGTCCCGCAAAGGTAGATCAACACTCTAACAAAGTTAGTGAGCTCGACAAAAACATAGCTCTTAAAGACTGTTTGGTTGGACCATAAACATCCACCCAAGCACAATTATCATAAAGCCTCTATACTCAAACACCATGGAGAAATTGACCCTCCCCAATGAGGTCTGCATCCATGACATCCAGATTGACTCCTATTTGTTCAATGTACTTGGGAAAGGTCGTAGAGCTGAAAGATCTTTATAACCACGATCTTTCCTTTTCTGATCCGCAAATGGAGATATGTTTTCTTTCCTTTTCTGATCTGCATAGTGGATCTATCCTGTATCAGCGTCTATTCTAGCATTGATTTCATGAGGCAAAGGTCTAAGATGTGGAGCTAAAATTGTTTTGCCTGTAGAGAAACGCCAAATGGTGATGTAGAAAAATGTTTTACTTGACAAGGTTATTAGCACAAGAATAGGTGTTTGTATACTACAGTATGGTTAGTATGTGTGTATCCTTTTTCCCTCTTTTTTTGAAGTCTTTGATTCTTTATTTGGATGTGTGTAACTGTGGCTGCAAATCTGAAAGACTTTTTCTTTGTTTTGTGAGCTATATAATGGAACTATCTTTGTATCGGTACCTATTTTAGCATCTAAATGTATTTGTTTTATGAAGCAAAGGCAAAAGATGTTTTGTGAGCTATATAATGGAACTATGATGATGTGTAACGAAATGTGGTTCTGAAAGGTTATTACCACATGAATGGTTGTTTGAACGAAGAAACCATGTTCAAGAATGATCGTATAAATCTGCGATATCACCGATAACACAAGTAATGGCTAATGTCTGCATAAACGTAGTCGACAATTTATTAACCGTAATATGGAAAAGCATGCGTGTTTAAGAGATTGGTCTGAATTTTTAAAGGATCATGCATAGTTTGTATGAATTCGATAGCATATAATCTGTAGGTGTATTAGAAATGACCGTGGTCTATCCCGGTTTTAACACGGTTTAAGTTAAGAATTATGTGCTTAACTCTCGAAACTATAGCATCTTGGAAGCGAGTTTTTTCCGTAAAATATACGATGCATGTTCAAGTAGTAAATCAAGAAAAACACTATAAGGTGATATCTATCTATCTATTATATTTAAAGGGCACATGGCTTGGTATGTTGTATACCGAGGACGACAGACGGGTCTTTGCAACTGGCTCAATGCCATGCTCAAGTCACTGGTTTTTATGGAATCTTGCTACAAAAGCTTCAATCAAAACAAGAGGCGAGTCTTCCTACTTGAGTTCAACCGTTGTGAAGATGACAGAGTTTTTGCGCCTGCTGCCGCTGTCGTTGCAAAAAAATCTTGGCTATTTCTTGTTTTCATGGTTCAGTCTTTAATGTTGGCAGTGCTCATCTTTTACATTGTTAGACGTGGGAACAATTGTCTGTGATGTTGTACCTATAACCATGTACTCATCTATTGGCTATGGCCCTTGTGAGGTAGTGGGACCCATTTCATGATGACTAATAGCCGGTTAGATCGTTGTAACGCCTCTTATGCTCTCAAACCGAAGTTTCATTTTAATGAACATGTCAATTCTCATTGGAGTGCATATGTTCTACTTGTACTACTCTCATCTCTCTTCCTACTACTACTATCATTGCTCTATTAGAGGATCATTAATAGTGTTGTTTATCTGTATTTGTTGCATCTATTAGAACAAAGCACAAAATGATGGGGACGACAGACGACACAACCCGAGGCCCTGAACAAGTGCCAATCTTTGAAGACGAACAACCAGAGTTGCTTACTGAGGAGTAGTTCAACCAGGAGCTAGACGATGATCTACAAATGTTATTAGATGGGGACCATGAGGAGGCTAATGATGAAGACGTTGACGAGGATGAAGAAGAGGGATATGTAAGTCCGGAGGATCCTTTCCCACCTGGTAACAGACAGAGGCCAACCGAAGAGGAGTTGGACAGGGATTTTGATCCGAACGAGGAGGTCGGGATAAAGCCTTAGTTCATACATTATGCTTGTATATAAGATCGTGTTATCATTACTAACACTTCGACCTAATAGGCCCCTTCTCGAACTCTCACGACGTCGGCGACATCTCGCTGACAAGAAGTAGCAGAGGAAGCCGGAGCGAGGCAAGAGCCACAGAGTTGGACACTGATGGCGCCTCGGCTCCACATCCCGAAGCCACAAACTCGGGCAGCCAGGCAAAGAGGGGACGAGGGAAAAGAAGTGCTAACATATATCCAAAGGACACAGTATATGTGATAAGAGAGGTCGGGAGGCTAGGGGAGCCACTTGAGCCAAAACATCTCAGAGCTAAGTGGCGTAACGCAATTGGGGCGCTGGTAAGAGATGAGTTGAACCCGGCAATCCCAACTTGGAAAGAAGTACCAGCTGATACAAAGAAAGTCTTATGGGATAAGCTGATGACCAATTTTAGATTCCGCGGAACCGAGGAAATGGTACGCCGTCACACTATGAAACAGATTGAGAGTCATGGAGAGGTTGGAAGTCGTCTCTCAACGTCAAATATGTCCAAAGGGATTAACTCCCTTCAAGGAGTTTGGCAACATAACTCTGGACAATGGGAGCGTTTGTGGCTCGTAAGACTTCAGTGGAAGCATTGGCCCTCGGTCTGTATAACCGAAGCGAAGAAGAACGCACCACCATCATCTAGGACCGGTGGGTACTATGGAAAGGAAGAGCAATTTAGGAAGATAGAGGAAGATGCCGATCACCGGGACATACAACTTGTGGGGTTTCAAACGCACAAGGAACCGGATCCTTCGAGGAATAAAGAAGCATCCAAGGCGCTTAAGTTTAGTAAGCGGAGATCAAGAGACAAGATATCAAAGATATTGAACTATGTCGAACAATGTATGAAGGGCTTATTTAAGCCTTCCAGAGAGGGATGAGCTTAGCCTTGCCTTGGGAAACCCCGAGCACACAGCCGTGTCGGGGCTAGGGAAAAGAGTGATATGGAAGGAGGATTTGAAGAGGATAGGCACATGTACAAGAAACATGATAGAGACCGAGAGGCTAACCTTGAGGTCCAAGTAAAGGCTCTAGTTGCGAAGGCGCAGCGGGAGCAAGGACATCAACGGAGCGCGAATCGTAATGCCACCACCGGACAAGCGGAAGTTCGCAGCAGCCAAGGTTCCATCGCAGCCCACAACCGCCGATCGCATCACGGAACCTACTCCTTGCACTTTGGTTGTTCTCATGGGCGTACAATCAAATATGATTGAGGTGGCAACAGGTGAGGCACATCCTCCGTGAGGCACTTATCACACTAATCGGATCCCACGGACTACACTAGGTCGAGATTCGCACCGTGAAGCCCGAATTCAGCCAGTGGAGGATAGACTTTCCAACTCCTGAGGGACTCCAAATACTCGGAGAAGTAGTGAACCAGTTCGTCCTCTGGCACAAGCGAGACATCATATTGACTACGATTACATCGCCTGTGCAGACACCGTTACGTTTGGAGGGAGTTGAGGAGGGGGAGATACAGACACCACATCATGACCAACAATTGCCTGAGATGCAGACACCGCCACCTCGCGATGACGTGCCTCATGATATGCCACCGTCTTCACCGCCTCCTGGAGGATGTGTAGAGCCGACACATGAACAACAAGAGGCCGCATATCATGACCAACAATTGCCTGAGATGCAGACACCGCCACCTCGCGATGACGTGCCTCATGATATGCCACCGTCTTCACCGCCTCCTGGAGGATGTGTAGAGCCGACACATGAACAACAAGAGGCCGCACAACAAAGATGAAGAGCATGTGAAACAAGTTGATGCACCCGAAGGTGCCCACTACGAGCCGTAAATTGAAAAAGCATCCAATCAAGATAAGGTCGCTTATGTGCCGATGACGGATGTCGGGGTGGAAAGGTGGTATGGCCATGATATGTTCAAGCCGGAGAACCAAGTGCCAAGATCCGAGAAGGCCGTCACCAAAGAACGGAAACAAGTGCAAGGCGGGCACCAACCAAAACCAACCAGTTACTTGCAAGTACGTAAATGTTGAATGCATCACATGGTCAAAGAATTGCCCGCAAAAATATGAAAGAGGCAAGTGTTTCCTTCCAAATCGGGTGATCCAGTACCTACCAATTGGAATGAAAAGGTTTCATGATTGGTACTTGCGTGCTATCCCGACGAAGGTACATCTCATAGAGGCAAGGTTCCCGCCCATGACATTTGGAGGCCCAAAAGGACAAATTGCCTTTGACTTTGATGACATCCATACTATCTTTCGCCTCGGAGAAATGGAAACCAATCTCATTCGCGTGTGGTGCCTGTAAGTCCTAGTCCTATTGCATTGATATGATTGTAATCTTTAGATTTTGTTATAACTAACTAACCGCTTATGATTTGTAGAATGCAAGTGCACATTTCAAGTAAACTTCCTAGCAAAGACCAAGCAGGGTACTTGGACCCTCAATTAATAGCCCAGACGAGGTTTAATTTCCCCAGCAAGTGGGGACTGGACCACAAGGAGCTGGCCCGTGGAGAGACCGTTGAGGAGAAAGATAAAATACGGAATGAAAAAATTAGGAAGGAGTGCTATAAGGTTGCGGCGTATATTTCGAGAGCTTTCTCCAGAATGCAAGACAAATCCTATATATTTCTACCCTACAACTTCAAGTAAGTTTAACTATATCCTTCAATCTTTAATGAGCCATATTATTTTGTTCGATGCAAACGAGCTTATCTATTCCTATGATTAAATTCATGCAGCGAGCATTGGATTTGTGTAGCTGTCGACCTCAAGCTAGGCATGGCGTGGGTCATGGATCCACTTGATTATGACGAGTCGCTTTACAAAGATTTCATAAGCATTCTTAAGACGTATACTTATCAACCATCCTCATCAGCTTTTGACTTTTCAATACTAACTAACTTGCTTTTGTTAAATTCATTCGAGCAGAGCGTCATGGTACTATGTCAACAAACTCAAAGGGTGCATGATCCGTAGAGGAAGGGTGACCTATATGTCAAAACAAGATGGCGGTAAGTGCAACTTACTTTAGTACTTCCATTACGTTGCGCCACAAGCATTGGCGTTTTATATGCGAAACTCACGGTGCACAAGCGTAAGCCGGGAGTTTGCATCGTGGATATTACGTATGCACTTACATGAGTGTCACCGGTGCCTACAGGAGACACCCTTTATGGTATGTTATAACTAATTCACTCGTCGTATAACACACGCATATGTTATGAAATACTAAACTTAAAATTGTCTTGTAGTGGAAAGATGAGATAGAAATTTGTAGAAAACCACTCAACGATGATAGCCTCTCGGAGCTCGTCGGGACATTTGCAACTTCATAATGGATGCTATTATACACGCGAGAGGTTCATACCATGACGACACGTCTATGCTAGGACGTCGCCACAGTACGAAGTTCCTTCGTGAGTGGGAAGGAATGCATTTAGGACATTGAGAACAATGTGTATGTAATGTTATCGCACTTTATGCTACAAGTGTTTGTAATGATAAATTATAAACATGATGTTGCGGATGTGAATATAATGTCTCGTTGAACTTGTTAATATCATGTCTTCAATATATATATATATATATATATATATATATATATATATATATATATATATATATATATCATGCATGGTTTGATATATATACCGTGGTTTGAGAATTTGAATTTTTTTATGAAAACAGTTGTAAGGCGGTCAGAGGTGCAAGCCGCCTCCACAGAGAAAATTACGAGGCGGTGATCATCTAAGCCGCCTTACAAATCTAATTTGTAGAGGCGGTGTAATCCAACCGCCTCTACAAAACAGATTGTAGGCGGCTCTAGACACCAACCGCCTCTACAAATAAGATTTGTAGGGCGGTTGAGAACCGCCCTACAAATCTCTGATTTGTGGCGACGGTTGGTAGGGAGCGGCTGGCCGAGCCGCCTCTACATAGGCTCACCAGCCGCCCCTACAGTGCTCTGCTGTAGTAGTGTGAGGCCCTATCTACTAGACCTTGAGCTGAATGACGGTGATGGTCAGTGGATCCGGATCGACATAGTCTCTCTTTTTTTTTTCTAGAGAAAAGACTCATTGGCATCTTAGGTGAGTCAAGTCAACTTAAATTTTTAGAGAAAGACTCGTTCGGTTGCTTTATGTGTATGCCCCTGCAGCAACGAAACCATTCATCTCAGATCGTTGTTCTCATCCTAGCTAGGATCCCTGAAGTGTTGTTCTCCAGGTTTGTGGTTTTAAGAAGCTGGTTATTTTCAATTGATTTGAGAACAATCAGAGAAACTCATTGGGCATCTAAGGTGAGTCAAGTCAACTTAAATTTTGTTTACCCGATTCAGATCTCGTTGGGTTGCTTATGTGTGTGCCCTTGCAGCAACGAAACCATTCATCTCAGATCGTTGTTCTTATCCCAGCTAGGATCCCTGAAGTGTTCTTCTCCAGGTTAGTGCTTTCAAATGATTTCAGAACAATCATGTTTATGTATATTTAGTCTTATGTAGTTAAACAACTGTCTTGTTTCGGTAAAGGAGAAGTTGTAACGATGTATATTTAGTCTTATGTAGTTAAACAACTCAACTGTCTTATGTTTGTAGTATCTTCAGAAGGGGATACCGAAGCTAGCAGATCTGCAGATGGATAACGAGTTCAATGCAAATGAGATGCCAGCAGATCTACCATGGCAATTACTCGAAGAAATTACAAATGGTTTTTCTGAGGAGCGAAAAATTGGTAGTGGTGGGTATGGAGTGGTTTACAAGGTATGCTTATTACTTTTTATTTCACTTTTTTCAATGCCATTGATAACAAATGCCATGTCCAAACTAATAAGAGATGTCAAACAGGGGGTGTATAAAAATGGAGAAGAAATAGCTGTGAAGAAGCTTTACCACATGCCAGGACTTGATGAAAAGCAATTTCAAAATGAGCTTCAAAACCTTACAAGACTCCGTCATCAAAATATTGTACGGCTAGTTGGCAAAAGTTACGAAGAGAGAGAGAAGTGTGTTGAATACGAAGGAAAACTAGTTTGTGCTAAAATGATAGACAGAGTGATCTGCTTGGAGTATTTGCATAATGGAAGCCTTGAAAAGCATGTTTCTGGTACGACGGTGATCTGCTTGAGCATATTAGTTACTCCATTTGGTCACAAATATATGTCGTTTTGGATATTAACAAGGCCTCAAAAACGCAACTTTCACCACTAGTTTCTTACTTTCTTTTGTAATATAGTTTCACCCAATGAAATAATATTATTATAAAAATATTTTTTGAGATAAATATATACATATGATTTTCATATATCCAATCTAAATATTTAAAAATATATTGACTGCTAAAGTTTTGAAAGTTTGACTACACATATCCCAAAACGACATGTATTTGTGACTGGTGGGAGTAGAATTTAAAGAAATGAGGTTATGAAAATACACTCTTTATCTCCTACAGATGAATCTTTTGGACTTCCTTGGCACAAGCGTTATAAAATAATTAAGGGGATTTGTTACGGTTTGAAATACCTTCATGAATGTGGAATTTTCCATCTAGACCTAAAACCTGCCAATATACTGCTTGATAAGAACATGGAACCAAAAATTGCAGATTTTGGTTTGTCAAGGCTCTTTAGCGGTACTGATCAATCCCATACCACAAGAAATTTTATAGGAACACTGTAAGTTAAATAAATGTCTCATTTGAGATCCATTGGTTTTTCCTATATTCAATTAATTATGTTTTCTTTACACTTATCGGTGCAGTGGATACGTCCCGCCAGAATATATAGAAAAAGGGAAGATCTCAAAAAAGTTTGATGTATTTAGTTTGGGTGTCATAATCATAGGCATAATGACAGGCCCCGATGGCTACTCCAAACATTCCGAGATGTCTTCCCAAGATTTTATTGAGCAGGTAAGACAGGTCATTTGTCTTTATGAGGACCTCTACGTCATGTTTTTAAACTTGGGTACTACCTTTTTCTCATTTAATTCAATTTCACAGGTACTGGAAAACTGGAGGAACAGGCCACAGGAACAATGGAAAGATAAATCATATTTGGATGTATTATGCCAACAAGTGAGGATATGCATTGAGATCGCACTGAACTGTGTGGAAACTGACAGACACAAAAGGCCCAGTATAGAGGATATTATCTGTAAGCTGAATGAATCGGTAACGATGATTGAGATATCATATAAGGTGTGTTCGGTAAAGTATTTATTATACTCTGGAAATTTGATTTGCACTATTTACGGTATCAGCACGTCGCGTGGTTTCAACGCTCTTTATTTTGTTTCATGGTTTCAGTGCTATATTCTGACAATAGTTTTTTTGTAATAGTACACTAGCAGAAATTATATAAGATGATATTATTTTCCAAGACAAATTTAATGATACAATGTTTATGTGTCTAATCCATATACTTTTATATGCATTAAGGCCAAAATTTAAAACATTAAACATTTAAAAACGGTAATGTCGTAGTAAAAAAGACAGACTGTGGGTACAGGGTACCCTGTACCCTTTGTCTCGAAGAAGGACCGGAGGGAGAGGAGCCCAAGACATTATATCTATGAATGTGTGAATAGTGCATTGAATGAGAGAGAGTGAGAGAAAATGAGAGGGAGCCCCTTTACATGTGCTCTTGTGGCTTTATTTATAGGAGGGCAAGAATGGACATTTCCCTTCTTGCCATCACAAAGTATAGAGAGAGAGATGCGGTATTTAGGTCCATTGGCCTAAAATACACTATACAAGCTAGGTCTACACATGTACAGTATTCCTGACGGTACAATGGTATTCCTGACGACCCTAGGGTGCGGGGCACCCCATGGGGCCCTGCTACGACAACTCCCCCGTCTGTGTGATCCAAGATCGCGAGGACAGGTCCCGCACTTCCGAGGGACGAGTGGACGCAATCTCGTCGCCTCCGGCCCCTCGGGGAGTCGGGATACCCCGGAAGGAATCGGCGTGAGCCCCCGAGGCGGACGGCGCGTGGCGGCGGAGGCTGCAGGGGCGAGGTCGTCACGGAGCCGCCACGCCGAGGCATGGCCCTCGAGGCGGGCGGCGTGTCGGGGCTGCCCCGCTGAGGCGACATCCTTGAGGAGGGCGGTGAGCAGCGGCGGAGCACACAAGGCGAAGTCATCGCGGAGCCACCACGCCGAGGCATGGTCCTCGAGGCGGGCGGTGAGCAGCAGCGGAGTACGCAAGGGCGAAGTCGTCGCGGAGCCGCCACGCCGAGGCATGGCCCTCGAGGCGCAAGCGGCGTGGTCGCCACCGGCGGCGACACCTCGAGGCGGCGGTGGAGCGCGGCGAGCACGCGGGGCGGTCGTCGCGGAGCCGCCACGCCGAGGCATGGTCCTCGAGGCGGGCGGCGCGTCGGGGCCGCCCCGCCGAGGCGATAGCCTCGAGGTGAGCGTGGCGGCGGCGAAGCGTGACGTAGAGGCGGTCGTCGCGAAGCCGCTACGCCGAGGCATAGTCCTCGAGGCGGGCAGCGCGTCAGGGCCGCCCCACTGAGGCAATAGCCTCGAGGCGGGTGGTGAGCAGCGGTGGAGTACGCAGGGCGGAGTCGTCGTGGAGCCACCATGTCAAGGCATGGCCCTCGAGGCGGGCGGTGCGTCGGGGCCGCCTCGCCGAGGCGATAGCCTCGAGGCGGGCGGTGAGCAGCGACGGAGTACGCAGGGGTGAAGTCGTCGCTGAGCCGCCACGCTGGGGCATGGCCCTCGTGTTCGATTACTTCTTCGGTGTGATCGTTCGCGATGGTCCTGCTGGGGGCCTGGTACCGTCCCCCCCCCTTTTGCCGCTCCGAGTGAGTTGTGCTCATGACTTGGAGTGGCGTGAAGGGTTGATGCTTGTTTGTTTTAAGGAGGCGACTGTTGATTATGAGCAGCTTGGGGAGCCCAAAGCTGGCAAGGGGGAGGCGTAGCTGAACGTCGTCCACCATACCTTTTTGATTGGGCTCGTTTGAGAGCACAGAGCTAACGAGGGGGAGATGAAGCCGAATGCCATCCCCCATGTTTTTTTTATTGGGTTCGTTTGAGAGCCCAAAGCTAGCGAGGGGGAGGCGAAGCCGAACGCCGTCCCCTATGCTTTTTTTATTGGGCTCGTTTGTGAGCCCAAAGCTAGCGAGGGGGAGGCGACGCCGAACACCGTCCCCCGTACTTTCTGGATTGGGCTCGTTTGAGAGCCCAAAGCTAGCGAGGGGGAGGTGAAGCCGAACGCTGTCCCCCATGATTTTTTGATTGGGCTCGTTTGAGAGCCCAAAGCTAGCGAGAGGGAGGCGAAGCCGAACGCCGTCCCCCATGCTTTTTTGATTGGGCTCGTTTGAGAGCCCAAAGCTAGTGAGGGGGAGGCGAAGCCGAACGCTGTCCCCCATACTTTTTTGATTGAGCTCGTTTGTGAGCCCAAAGCTAGCGAGGGGGAGGCGAAGCCGAACGCCGTCCCCCAGACTTTTTTGATTGGGCTCCGGGGGGTCCCTACTTCCTACTACTAGCTATTTTAGCTGGTGTAGGGATCGCGGAGGGGGAGGCGGAGATCACCGCCGTCCCCTCTGGTGCGCTTTTGGTTCCCAGACCGAGTGGCGCGCCGGGGCTAGCCTTGCGCGGCGGCGTTGCCTGTCCCTATGATGCTCTTCTGGAATACGAGGCAACCATGGCGCGGTGTTGCTGGCTTCGCTCTCTCTAGCGCGCGCTCTTTGGTTTTGTTCGATTACTGCAAGCGTCGGGAGCGAAGCCGAGAAATAGAGCTTTGGCTCAGAGGTGCGCGGTATGAAATGCCTCTCCGCCGGGGCGAGGCCCTCGCGGTGGGAGACTCCCTAGTCGCCGAGGCGGGGCCTCCGGAACGATTAGGGCTGCGCGTTTGAGCACGGTGTGAGATGTCGCTCCGCCGGGGTGAGGCCCTCGTGGTGGGAGACTCCCTAGTCGCCGAGGCAGGGCCTCCGGAACGACTAGGGTTGCGTGTTTGAGCGCGGTGTGAGATGTCTCTCCGCCGGGGTGAGGCCCTCGCGGCGGGAGACTCCCTAGTCGTCGAGGCGGAGCCTCCGGAACGACTAGGGTTGCGCGTTTGAGCACGGTGTGAGATGTCACCCCGCCGGGGTGAGGCCCTTGCGGTGGGAGACTCCCTAGTCGCCGAGGTGAGGCCTCCAAAATGACTAAGGTTGCATGTTTGAGCGCGGTGTGAGATGTCTCTCCACCGGGGCGAGGCCCTCGCGGTGGGAGACTCCCTAGTCGACGAGGCGGAGCCTCTGGAATGACTAGGGTTCTGCGTTTTTGTGCGGTGTGAGATGTCTCCCCGCCAGGGCGAGGCCCTCGCGGCGGGAGACTCCCTAGTCGCCGAGGCGGGGCCTCTGGAACGACTAGGGTTGCACGTTTTTGTGCGGTGTGAGATGTCTCGCCGGCGGGGCGAGGCCCTCGCAGCGGGAGACTCCCTAGTCGCCGAGGCGAGGCCTCCGGAACGACTAGGGTTGCGCGTTTGAGCGCGGTGTGAGATGTCTCTCCGCCGAGGCGAGTCCCTTACGGCGGGAGACTCCCTAGTCGCTGAGGCGGGGCCTCCGGAACGACTAGGGTAGCGCGTTTGAGCGCGGTGTGAGATGTCTCCCCCCGGGGTGAGGCCCTCACGGCAGGAGACTCCATAGTCGCCTAGGTGGGTCCTCTGGAACGACTAGGGCTGCGCGTTTGAGCATGGTGTGAGATGTCTCTCAGCCGAGGCGAGGCCCTCGCAGCGGGAGACTCCCTAGTCGTCGAGGCGGGGCCTCCGGAACGACTAGGGTTGCGCGTTTGAGCGCAGTGTGGCTCCGGAGCTCCCGTTTACTCACTGGCCGGAGCAGGCAGTCGGCGAGGCAAGCGCGCGGAGGCTCCTGAGGAGACTCCGGGCGATCGAAGCGGGGTTGTGCGGAGGGGGTATGATGAAGCCGAAGGTCCGAATTGTTGGCCCGATCTTTCGATGAGAACGATAAGTTCGGTAGGCGTCGCTCAACTCTCACAATCCTGGCTATGAACACGCAAGGCTCGAAACCACGCAATTCTCGAAGCGCCGACAAGTCGTTATCAATCGTGCACGACACGGTTGACTCGATCACGAAGATCGATTCTTGCATACAGAAGAAGCACGCAAGAACAAGGTAAATAAGCAATCAAATTGCGAATATTGAATGTATTAATAGGTGGGTTAGAAGAACAATGTCGGTGTTGATCTCGCTGACCAAGAGAACAAAGTAAAAAGTAGCAAAGCTAAACTTTAATCATCAAAACCCACGAACAAAAGGGGTGGCAACCACTATCTATAGGAGGAAGAGGAGGCGATGGTGCTGTTCACATGTGAACAGTGCCATGTGAACAAGCACCACAAAACCCAGGGGCGGCTATATGGGCCATATGGGCCAATGTGGCCAAAATAGCCCATTCGTTACATAACCTATGGGCCAACAATTGGTGACGCTTGACACCATGGCATGTAAACGTAGCCCGACACGTATGAGTAGGAGCGATGGATTTAGCGGCATATATGTGTAGAGGCACTCGGTCAAGCGGAAAATATGGCAATGCGATCGAAAGTCCGATCGAAGATGTGGATGTAGCGTGGCGAGTCGAAGCGATGGGTCGCGATCGGCAGGATGCAGTCGAACCAATGGATGCATCCTTAGGGTTGATGTCCTCATCAGGGTATCCGCTAAAGGCAGCCCCTGGGCCGAGCGCAAAGCTCGGTGACCGAGACTAGAGAGTGGCCCACGCGGCGGCGCGGAAGCGGGGTGGGGTGACGCCGAAGGTGCTCGAGGTGGTGGAGAGTCAAGGGAGCTCGCGGGGCGGCGCTCGAGGAACGCCACCCGGGCGACAAGGTGGCTCGGAGATGGCGCTCGGAGGAGGTGACACCGACGGGGCGACCGAGGTGGCTCCGGAGATGGCGCTCCGGAGGAGGGCGACGCCGATGGGGGTGACCCGAGGTGGCTCCGGAGGAGGGCTTCGGAGATGGCGCTCCGAAGGAAGGCGACGCCGATTGGGGCGACCAGAGGTGGCTCTGGAGATGGAGGGCGCGCGCGGTGTTGGAAGGCCTCCGGAGGAGGCGACCGCGGGATGCGTCTCCGGCATGGTGCGTAGGAACAGAGGTCCTCCGGTGTGTTGAGAGGATCGGGTCTGGGCGAGGTGGACCGGCGCGTAGGCCTTCGGCCGAGGACGCACGCGCGGCCGGCCGGTTGGTGGACCGAGGTGGGTCGGTGGCTTGGGCCTTCGGGATGAGGGTGGCCGGTGGGGCCCGAAGGGTCCTCCAGGGGCTTCATGTTTGTAAACCCGCAGGTGTGCACCAGGGCTCAGGGCCACGCGCGGCGTCTTATTTATGCACTCCGCACTTCGAAGAGTGGGTTAGTGTGCGCCGGGGTACGGGGCCACGCGCGGCGTCTTAGTTTAGACACTCCGCACTCGAGAGAGTGGGTTAGTGTGCGCCAGGGCACGGGGCCATGCGCGGAGTCTTGTTTATACACCCGCAGGTGTGCACCGGGGCTGAAGGCCATGCGCGATGTCTTGTTTATACACCCACAGGTGTGCACCGGGGCTCGAGGCCATGCGCGATGTCTTGTTTATACACCCGCAGGTGTGCGCCGGGGCTCGAGGCCATGCGCGATGTCTTGTTTATACACCCGCGGGTGTGCGCCGAGGCTCGAGGCCATGCACGGCGGCGTCATGGTTGCTACGGTGTTGGGCTTATTGACGATGCCACCGTTGTAGGCTTAAACATTTCGCGCTCCGACGAGTTTTTTTTTTTTGTAAGCAAGGCAGTGCATAGCGCAGTTTTGCTCTTCAGATGAGTAAAAAGGATGTTTTAGCTGTAGCTTAAAAAACTAATCACACCCAGAGATCACGGTAGTGAAGCTATTGCACATTTCCACTATAAAAAGTGTAGTATCTGAGTCGTGCCATACCACTACAATGTGGCCTACTAACCAAGTATATGAGCAAATGACCAGTGGTAGCATCGCCAGTAGCTAGAACGCCCCTTGCCTGCCTGGTGCACTGCTGCCTTGTTTTACTTGAAGCTACTCTGAAAGCGAAAAGCTCTCGGGGGATAGGAGAACTTGCCTCTGCCATTTGAAGCTACCGCAGTGGCTGCCTGAGGGCGAGGGCAGGCGGCCCGAGCCGCGGACCAGAGCGGGGCCGTACGGAGGCGAGTTGCTCTGAGCGATGTTCTCCGTGCGAGGTGCTCCGAAGACGAGGGGGCTCCGGGGCTGAAGCGCGCCATCGTGGAGGCGAGGTGCTCCGCGAACGAGGTTGGCTTGCGCAGGGGTTGCGGCGGACCATGGTGGCTGCGCCGCTCCTTCGGCCGATGGGGGGCTTCGGCCCAGGCTGCTTCGGCCGATGGTGCAGGGGAGCTCTGGGGGCGGCACCGAGGGAGCTTCGGGAGGACGCCGAAGGTATCTGCCATGCCGGAGCGGTTGTCTGCGGCTTCGGGATGACTTCGAGGGGTCGACGCATGTGCGAAGGTGCTCTGAGGCTTCGAAGCGAAGCCTTGCATGCGAAGGGCCTCTAGGAGTTGGATCCTTCGGGTGCCGAGCGAAGGAGGGCCGAAAGGTTTCGGAGGCGGCCTCCGCCGGTTGGGGGATATGCTCCCGCGGGCGGTGAGGTTGGTGCGTTGGCGCTGGGTGGCCTCCGGAGGTACTGTGACGCGAAGAGTGCGACGCGAGGGGTGCTGCGGAGGCTTGGCTGCCGATGCTTCGGAGGTCGAAGGCTGCGAGGCTGCTGAAGACGAAATTGGGCCTTCGGGCGGGCGAAGGTCGAAAGGCCTCCGAAGGCGGCGGAGACACCGGTGGGCCACGCGGGGTAGCGCCGGCAGTGAAGGGGTCGAGGGGCCTCTGGAGGCGGCGGCTTCGGTTGAAGGCCGTCGGTGGGCGCTCCAGTCGCGTGCTCGAGGTGCTCCAAAGGTTGCGAGGCGGGGGCTCCGGAGGCCGAAGGTGCCCCGGGGTGGTGGCTCTTGGCAGCCGGATCCGGAGGGGGCGCACATCGGAGGCTCCGAGGGGGTGCTCCGGCTGGTGAAGGGTGGAGGGCTCCGGAGGCGCTGCGTGGGCGGCGAAGTGGTGGCCGGTGGTGCCTCGCTCCCGAAGGGGCCGAAGATGTCAGAGGCGAGTGGGGTTGGCCGGAGGTGGCCCGAGGGTGTGGCTTCCGGAGAACGCCGAAGGCGAAGGGGCTTCGGGTGGGCGGTGAAGGAGCCGGAGGCCTCACTCCGGAGGCGAGGGGTCTTCAGAGGAGGAGCTTTGTCGTGGGCCCGATGTGGAGGCTCCGGGGTCGTGCTTGATGGCGTCGCCGCCGGGTCTCTGGAGGGGGCGCACGGGTGGAGGTGTTCTGGATGGTGGAGGGTCTCCAGCGACGAAGTGCCCTCGGTGCTGATGCGGGGCTGAAGGTGTTGTTGCCCTGCGGCGCCCAGCGGAGGGACCGAGGGTGTCTTCGGGCAGCCGGAGGGGGCTTGGTTGCTTCGGCCCGAGGAAGCGCCTGCGCCTGGTGTGCTCTGGGTGTTGACCGAACGTGGGCCGGAGGTGATATGAGCCTTCGGCTGGAGGAAGCACATGTGCCAGAGGGGCTTCGCTCAGCTGCGAAGGGGTGGGGGAGCTCCGGATGATGGCCGAAGGTGGAGGTGTCTTCAGCTCCTCTCGCTTGTAGCTTCTTGTTCGGTCTGCACGGACGGCGCCAACTATCGTAGTAAAAAGACAGTGGGTACGGGGTACCCCTCGTACCCTTTGTCTTGAAGAAGGACCGGAGGGAGAGGAGCCCAAGACACCGTATGTATGAATGTGTGAATAGTGTATTGAATGAGAGAGAGTGAGAGTGAGTGAGAGAAAATGAGAGGGAGCCCCTTTACATGTGCCCTTGGGGCTTTATTTATAGGAGGACAAGAAGGGATATTTAGCTTCTTGCCCTCACAAAGTATAGAGAGAGAAGGGGTATTTAGGTCCATTGGCCAAAAATACACTATACAAGCTAGGTACACTATACAGTTTAGGTCTACACACGTATGTGATTCTGACGCACAATGGATTCTGACGACCCAGTGCGGGGCACCCCATGGGGCCCTGCTACGACAGGTAATGATCTACATTTAGATTCTGTTTGGAACATAGGATTCTCATAGGAATTTAGGGCCTATTTAGAAGAGAGGTTTGCTCTAGGAATTTTCAGAATTCTAAGGATTTGGATCCAAATCCCCCGTTTCCAAATAGGCCGTTAGTTGGAAACATCTGAGAGATTGAGAGAGAGTTGAAATTTTGTATCCTCCCAATTTCCTATAATATTCCAAATGGGCCCTAGTGATAGAGGGAGTACTTAATACACACTCGAGATCTAAGTGAAATACATCCAAGTAGACATGCACTAAGAGAACGAATATATTAAAAAAAGAATATTGTATATATCACCATGAGTTTGTCATATTCCGTACCTGCAATCGAATTTGTGTACTTCATATTTGCTATCCAAAAGAACCAAACCTGCTTATAAAAAAAAAGGCAAAAAGCATCAGCAAATTGAATTGGATGACAAAAAAAATATTGAAATTCTGACAGCACATGTAAAATATTGACGTGGACAAAATTTTCCAATAAGAGAAAAGGTCATCATCAACAATGAAATATCAGTTGAAAATATGAATTTGGTAACCTATACTTAGAAGTTTGTAAAACATCTCCACAAATTACCAGAGGCATATAGGATAGGGTATATTCTATATCTCTACAAAATTTCAAAATCAAACCCAGTCGCACTTGCGAGATATAGAAAAGAGAAATGCTAGGTAAAAACAGTGAAAACACTTCAACAAGTATTTGTCTTTTTCGTATCTCACATATGTGATTGAGTTTGATCAGAGACATAGAACATACTCTCCCCAATATATCATGATTTTTGTGAATTTTTTAGAACTTCTAAGTTTGGATTCACGGAATTTTCACCGATTTGTATTTTAAACAGAAACACTGCTATCATGAACAAATATTAATATGCTCTATACAGATGTTTTCTTTTACTTCATCCATGTTTTCTCTTGCAAGTCATACATTTCATTCCTTTGGTGGTGATGTTAGCTCAAAACCAAAATACATAATTTTAGAGAAAATTAGCTCAGTAACACTTAAAAAATGTAAATTGGAGTGAAAAAGAAATACAACATGAGACTGATAGTTAAGCCCTGGAGCCACTTGTTAATCACACACCATTGTTATTTTGTAACTTCCATGATCTTTGTAGTTTGAATAATAAATTTGCTCAATTTTATGTTGTCTTGCTTAGCTCTTGATAATTTGTGTTTCTTTGGAGGTAATTTTTTTAGTGGTTGAATGCTCTTTTTTTTTTGATCAGGTGTTAGCCCGGGGTTGTTTTCGTACCAGTGATGTGCATCCGACTGAGCCATGGTGAGAATTACTTATGCACATCGAAATGATGCGGAAGTGCTTTAATTGTTTGTTTACTTGAGTGTGTACTCGGAGTTTATCACAAAATTTCTTGAGAATGCAGGATTTTAACTAATGACGGCTATACAGGCATTCAAATTTTTAACTATTGGACCCAGGTCAGTGGCTTAGTAGCATATATGTTCTTTTGAGGCGATAAGATATATGGGCCATGTGATTGTCATGCTTGCCTATCATTGACCGTATAACTGTTTGGATGAGAGTTATTAGTGGCCAAAGTACACTCCAATTTTGTCTTGCCATGTACACTCCAATTTTAGTGGCCAAAGTGTCAAGTTTTTATTGTACAGTCAAAATGCGAAAAGAAATTGACAAAGTATGGAGTGAATTTTGGTAGCAACTAGTTTTCTCTGTGACTTATATATTACTATTGTAATATATTTGTAAAATACAACAAAATTATAATAGAATGAAAGTACTATTCGAGACGATATACACAGGATTTTTATGTATCTAATCTAAATATTAAGAAATAAATCGATAGCCAAAGTTTTCAATGTTTAACTGCACTCTTTCTAAAACGACTCGTTTTTTTGTGAACTCGAGGGAGTGTTGTAGTGAATTTTGGTAGCACTAGCTTTCTCTGCGATTAGTAAACTGAAATATATGCTTTTAAATGTAGTAAAGTAATGTATGTTTTATATTTATACGCAGGCAACAGTGAAGTCGTTGGAGCTTGGAAATTTTTTGTCAGGGGGCTATGGTGATGTTATCTGACTTAACTGTTAACCTTAGTTTCTTTACTCACGCACCGCCATTCTAATGTAATAAGCACTGTAGGTCCAGTTAAGACGGCCAAATTTATAGCACGCAAACAATGGTTTGTGGTCGGAGGGTACGATAGTTCCATCCATGTGTATTGCTACAGGGCAATGCAGGAAGTCAAGGGTTTCGTAGCCCACATTTCTTGTGTCTCGTCTTTGGCTATTCATCCAACTGAGCCTTATGTGCTATCAGCATCTGACAATGAGTTAAAAATTAAGCTGTGGGACTGGGAAAAGTGCTGGGAGTGCACTCGTATATTTGAGATGCGTTCTCCGGTGCATAAATTCGCATTCAACCCGAAGGACACAAATACTTTTGCTACTGGTTACTGGAATGGTAGACCAGAGGTTTGAGATTTCTCCCATTTTAGTAACAAAAATTCTAGACAATCCGTTAACATAATGTTGTTAATGGTCTACTGGACTCTATTTGAAATTCAGATTTGGAACCTTGGGTCTCCCCATTCTAGTTTCACATTGGGTGAAGATAAATATACAAGGTGCATGTTGGATTACTTTGCTAGTGGTGATCGGCAATATTTGATTACAGCATGCTACAATGATTGCACTCCCAAGGTGTGGCATCTTCTCTAAGAGCTTGTTTGTGAAGCCTATTCACAGTCTAAATCTATGTGGATGGACCGAGAATTTGAACTAAAATCTCGACCCATTCATGTGGATAAACAGTGATTTTGGCCCGACCAAACAAGGCCTAAAGAATATACATGTTCTTGTTCTTGAACAAATATATAGAGCATTAATTGTGTTCTAATGTTTTTCTTCTAACTGAAACAGATTTGGGACTTGCAGAAAAAGAGTTGTATTGAAACACTAGAACATAAAAAACCAGTCACTGCTGTCTGTTCCCATCCGGAGCTTCCAATACTGATGACAGCATCGTACGGGACTGTTTATCTGTGGAACTCCACTACCTTCAGGTAAAAGCACTTGCGGCCTTCTGAAACAGTTGGCAATGCAGTAGCACTACTACGACAATGCTGTTGGACTGCTTGTAAAACACCTGCTTTAATGCACCATATACATCACGACTTAAGCTTGTCAATGATTCATTGTCGTAGTAGTCGCATTAATGCACCATAGATGCAACAGCCCAATTTTGTGCAAATTGAAAATTTTATGGAATTTTGTGGATTTTTTAAAAAACTTTTGTTGTTTTTTTTGTGAAATTACAAAAATTTGGGTGCATTTCAAAAGTCAAATCCAAATCCTAGCCTAAAAAAGAAAAAAATTAAGTCCAAAAATCTCTCTGAATTGCATTGTGCATTGCAATTCAAATTCATCTTTGTCATTCTCCTAAATATATAATGCTAAATTACTAACACGTGGGCATAATATATAGTCGGGCTCTAAAGACCAGCTCTTCTGGTCATATATAATTGCGTGAACAATCTATGTGACGTGATCGTCTTTCCTTTTGAAGTAGCCGGAATAATTAGATCTCAGAGACGTGTGTGTATATATATATATATATATATATTGGAGTATGATCAAATTGATAGAGAGATATCATCATACAATTTAAGTGGTATATGAGAAGCAGGAGTACGTACTCTCAGAAGTATCATACCATTTTCATATATATATGTATGTATATATATATAGTACAATATGACCTGAAGATCAAGTCAATTTACTAGAGATATAGAAGAGAACCATATTAAATACAAATCCTAACAAATTCTTATTCTATCTCTAATAATTTTGCCACACAAAACAGTACTCTAACATCTCCCTATAGTCGGAGCGGGAGCGTCGCTGACGCTGAGACTGGAGAAGAAGCTGACAAGAACACTCAAGCTAGACATTGATGCAAAAAAGATCATCATAGACGGTTTCGTGAGCTGTCTGAGTTTATGGGTCAGTAATGACATAAGGTCATCATAGACGGTTTTTGAACCGTTTGTGATGCATGCCATCACAGATGGTTATTAACTTAGAATCATCTGTGATAGTTGACTATCACAAATGGTTTGTAGATGAAACCGTATGTGATAGCTGATGTATCACAGACGGTTTGTCCTAAGGAACCGTCTGTGATAGTTCTTTCTCTATAAAATCCTATATATATTTGGTAGTGCCTTGTTATCTAACTCGAGGCCTGAATTCAGCTAGCTAGCTCGCTCCTTAGGCATTCGTCCTAAACGTGCAGGTGAACCATTGCCTACTTCATCGAACCTGACACACTGGAGTGTGTGATTTGCTTCATGCCAATCCTCCAAGTGCTTGTAGAATCCTCCTAAACCATGGCCTCAGAATTAATAGCAGTAGAACCGAACTTGAAGTTATTACACATGGTTTAGGAGGATTCTACAAGCACTTGGAGGATTGGCATGAAGCAAATCACACACTTTAGTGTGTCAGGTTCGTTGAAGTAGACAATGGTTCACCTGCACGTTTAGGATAAACGCCCAAGGTGCGAGCTAGTTAGTTGAATTCAGGCCTCGAGTTAGCTAACAAGGGACTAATATATATATATATATATGAAGCCAGTTTTAAAGGCACAAGCAGCCACTGCTTGGAGATTTTATAGAGAAGAGATCAGGAATAGAGAAGAGGGGAGGAGGCACCGCGTGCTCGCGAGAGGGGGGGGGGAGGAGGCGCGCCGAGCTCGGGGGAGGAGGGGCGTTGGGTTCGGGGAAATAATTGACCAAGATAACATATAAATATGTAATTTCTGTAAGTCAATTAACCAAGATAAAATGCTCAAAAGATGAGATAAGCAACCATATGAAAACAACATATTGCTCAGTTTTGAATGTTTATGATTGCTTTCAGATGTAGAGTTGCACAAGATGTAATCTTGGCCTTCTCGATACTTGCCAATATTCTTTATCAATTAAATGTAATAACAATAAATCAGACTTTTGAGCTCAAATTAATAATGCTTCATTGGAATGTCAAGAAATAACTTCTAAAACAGCGGTTTTATACTTTTAGTCATAAGAAGGTCATTCAACTAATAGTGTGTAGAAATGCTCTATTATCATATTAGTCAATTAGTAATTAGTTAAATGAAAACTGAACAGAATCACTAATCTCAAATACTGGACAGAATCACTAATCTCAATAAAATAGCCAATCTGCTATCAGTAAACCAGCAAAAGTACAGAACACAAATTCTATCCAGTTTCAACTGAAAACAAAAAATATCAAAACTAGCTACTTAGTACACATTGACAATGAGAAGTAATCCAAATAGCCCAAGTCTGATATTGCTATCACATCAATTTCATAATATGACAATTATCCTCATCAAGCAATTACCAGAGCCCAACACAATACCAAGTCTCCCAGTGCTAGTCAAGACAGATTGAAATACAACTAGCACAACACACTTAGTAAAGTAAATCAATTCTGAAAAACAGAAACAACTCAAGAAGGGCGGCATCGGGGTCGGGGAGCATCAGCAGCAGGGCAACGTCGGGGTCGGGGATCAGCAGCAAGGCATCGAGGTCGGGGAGCAGCAGCAGCAGGGCATTGGGGAGGCGGGCTCGAGGAGGAGGCGGCGACGGGCTCGGGGAGGAGGCGCACTGGGCTCGAGATGGAGACGACGACGACGGGCTCGGGCGAGGATCGAGAAACTTAATCGTTTGAGTGGGGGGGCACGGGCAAACCCTAGAGTCCGAGTCCGAATATTAGTAGGGTTGGATATCACAGACGGTTCTAAAATAGATCTGTCTATGATAAATACACATCATAGACGGTTTTACTTTAAAACAGTAAAATCGTTTGTGATGAGGCGTCCAGTATCATAGACAGTTTTAAATACCAACCGTCTGTGATAATTATATATCACAGACTGTTGTATTTTATAACCGTATGTGATACATATCCAGTATGACTTGTTTTTCACCATAGACATAAAAGACAGTAAGATAAACACGTTATTCAGTAAGTATGTTCAACATAGACAGTAAATTAAACAGTAAGATAAACACGTTATTCAGTAAGTATGTTCAACATAGACAATAACTTAACTTCAAACTGGATTTTTTATTATCATTTTTTGTATTTACATATGGCCAAACAGCGTGGCCAATCGCTTCTTACAAAAGATTTTTAAAAAGTAGAAATAATAAAAGATCAAGTTTTTTCTAGTGGCCCAAGTAGGCTGCTATCTCCATTATCAAAACTTCATAGGCGATGTCGTAAGCATCAGAGTGTTCAGGATCAGCGTAGGTAGCCTGAAACACTTCCAACCATTGGCGCGATCGTTCGATAGTCTCCCAAAGACGCTCCGACTCAAGAACCAAGTAGAAATGCGCCCATAGGCTCTCTTCTCTTGCTTGAGGGGTCTCGGCTTGGTCGACTCGGTCGCCCACCGTCTCGATGTCGCATTACAAGCGACGGTAATCCTCCTGGAGATGTTCAATGTTGTTGTGGAGGACTACGTTGATGGCGATGTTAGCTCGCCGGAAGATGCAGACCACCCGGAAGAAACAGTGGAGGAGGTCGTCAAGATGGTGGAACGTCGCCGTCACGTGCGCCGGCATAACCTCCGTCGGACAGCGTGCAGCGTCCAACCACAAACCGACGAGGTGCTCATACAAGATGGCCAGGTAGCTTCCGCCAGCGTGCAGCCGGCGAGGTGCTCATACAAGATGGCCAGGTAGGCCATCACTACCGGTGTCAGGGGAGAAGAGTGTGGAGCCATTTCATTTGTGCTTGAGAGTAGAGCGATCTGTGAGGAGTACGATGGCAGATGATCATTCTTATAAAACAAGGAATAACGTCGGCACGCAAGACGAAGAGATGCATCGTAATGTCGGCGTGCGGGACGAAGAGACCCGAAGCGGCATTGAACATATCACAGACACTTCCAACCACAAACCGTCTGTGATATAAAATTATCACAAACGGTTCTTGTTAAGGAGCGTATGTGAATTATCATAGACGGTTCTAATTAAAAATCGTCTGTGAAGTCTGCAATTATCACAGATGGTTCTTGTTAAGAACTATCTATTAATTATCACAGAACAAGAACCGTCTGTAATAATTATGTATCACAGATGGTTCTAGCCATCGCTAGTAACATAGACGGACACGCTTACAAAACCGTCTGTGATAATTACAACACAGACGGTTCCCGGGAACCGTCTGTGATGAGGCATCCAGTAGCCTGTTTTGTAGTAGTGGGAGTAGAAGCCGACGAGGAGTGCCGTGCGAAGAGCCGCTGGTGACGTTGTCTGTTGTCAAGGAAGAAGTAGTTGAGTCGGTCAAATAAGAAGAAAACAACAGGTGTCGGGGAAGATGACATCAGCGCATTGTATCACCTCGGCCCAATACAGAGCCCAAAATGTCACATAAATCATTCTCACTACCAATTTATATCATAATTAACAATAATTCCAGCAAGTTATGCACAAAATAAAACCCTCCAAGGGTCACGAAACAACAAACTAAACAATATAAATGCATAAAGGATTAACTTACACAGCTTGGTCACAAGTGTCAAGAAAGCCTGGAATACACACACCCAAGAAACGCTTGGCACACACATGCCCAAGAAACGTTGGAACCATGCACTCAGTACATAGGATGGCAATAAGTAATAATAAATCAAACTATTATTAAATGAACCAAAGTTCCAAAACCATCAATCTAATAATAATCAAGTCCAATAGATCTTGAATTAAATTATCATGACTCTAGATTTAATGAAAGCACGCTAATATAATATAATGTAAGTGTAGTGTTTGCATGTGATGCACATGTGCTACTCCATCCTATGCATGATGCCGTCAACGTCTACCTAAAAATAACAACATAGCAAGAGTGAGTCATCGACTCAGCAAGTACATAATAAAACAATAAACAACAGTTTGTTAAACATAATGATTAATAACATCAACATTCATGTGTTCAAGGTATATCACCATATTTTCATTAACGCAATGCATCACTATTCTATATGCTCATTTGCTCATCACATCGCTTATACCGGTATAGTATGAGTGAACGCTTGCGATAGTGTTCACCCATCCTTAAGCCCATCCAACAAGGACCGGGGATCTCTCCACTCCCGTGGAGTCTCTACCAACAAGGTAGATATCATATCATATTATCACCATAAGTGATCACCATTATGTAATGATTGTGCACATGATGCAAGAATGCAATTTGGTCTATTATTCATCAACATGTTCCATTATCATAATATCATTAACATTATCATAATCATTCTCATTGCATGTAAATAAGCATAACAAAAGTATAAATAAATATCATGGCAATGTATTATTAAATACAATGGCAACCAAACGGATGTGTATCGCTCTACAATGCACTTGTCGCTTAGCCATGAAAGTCAAGACGATGCGAAGGCGGCATTGAATTCGAAGCAACACTCCCTCGACAAACATCAATAATACATATCAAAATATGCCACAATAGTACACAATCATCAAACAATATGCTATTACTCCTACGAGCAAACCTGACGCACTAAATCCTTCTTTATCGGACAACCCACCCATTGTCTCGGTGATAAAAACGTCCATAACTTTTACTTCTGGACTCTAAATATAGCAAACCCGATATTTTATGGAATTTAAAAGAAATTTCCCACAATTTTATAGTTATGCAAATTCTCTTATTATGTCATCTAGTTTCCCGTTTTCAACCCTGAAGGTTATTCTAGAACTTAACAGAATGCAGACTTCACAATTTCGTAACTATTTTTCTACAACATGAAAAAATAGCAAACCATGCCACTTCTGGAAACTAAAGAGAATTATATAGTTAAACCTAGTTATGACCCTAATTTAATTCTAACATCTAATGCATGTAATTAAGCAATCTACACAACCACGGTCAATGACGATGAAAAACTGGACAGCAGTACTCCCTAGGCTATAACTTTTCAACCGTGTATCAAAATATAATGATCTTGGACTCTTTGGAAAGATTAGAAAATTATCTACGACTTTCCTAACATGGTAAAGTCACTAATCTAGATGGAGATACCCTGAAACTTCCCCACAAGGTTCTGCACTACATCTAATCGAACTAGGGCATCGCGAATTACTCGATTCCTACGATCAATCTACTCCAAACCTTGCATAAACAACAATCTAAGATAAAAGCAATATTGTCCAGATTGTTACTGTGGGGACATGGGGTATTTAACTTGTAATACTTAACCATCCATTGGTCCTAGCATTACAAACAAAATATCCCGCCCCGATGTATTGTATACCTCCTAGGAGCAGTATACACACACCGTTCACAAAACAAATATCAATGCCATACAACAATATTAGATTACCGTAGTCACAAAAGGTTACAACAAAGTCATCATACAACTTCAGTTTTCATACATACGGCCGACCGGCCAAATAGCAATAATAAAAGTCAAGTACACAGCGGAATACCAAAAGCCATAAGATGGCGCAAAAGAAAGGCCGACCGGTTTGCCCATACCCACAAGGCAACCTGACCGGAAACCTCCAAGCTAGTTGTCGTCCTACGTGAAGTTGGTCTCACAATAGTTGACCCCTTGGGGATCAACCTCCTCTGAAATTGCAGCAATCGGGTTGAGTAGAATTGTACTCACAAGACTTACAAACAAAAGAATATTTAGATGCATTTAGGTATCAAAAGAAGGCTGTTACACTAGGCAATTTTCAGCATAAAGCAACATTTTATTTGAAGTACAAGTAATAAATTGAAATGGCAAGGGAGCAAACATTTTTAATAACCTTAAATAACAGCGAGTAAACATTATTAGACAACATGTAAACAACAACAGGTGGCTGCCCTGCAGCTCACAAACATAGCACGAGACCTTTCTCAATGCCACCCGAACAGGTTTTTAAGTTTAAAGTTCCAAAAGGTTAAGTCTAACTCCTGCAAGTCCAATCCCAAGCGTGTCCATAACCTAGGATGAGGCTATTCTAATAGTTCATACCCTGTAGGGGTGTACCAATGTACCCACACGCCAGACTGCCTTTTTGCCATGCAATAGAGCACACTTCCTTAGGTATGCCAGCAAGGCTAAGTCCTACGAGACGTTTCCAATATTATGTATTAACTACGAGTCGTATGTATGGATGGAAACCCATACGTTGTGTCGGAGTTACCGTAAAGCCTCAGACAATTACGGATGCTCCTCGGTGTGGAGAACCTGGAAAGGGACCCACCCCCGCACACCCAACAATAACAGAATATTTTTTTTAACATAACACACAACCACCACTTACGACTCGGAGCCAACACACACCAAAGTACTAAGTCAAGAGATGTCACATATCCCTCTCATGTGATTAGCACGCAAATATGCTTGGTTTTGGTGAAACAAGATGTTCGGTCCTTGTTGACCTAGGCAAGACTGTAAGAACCCAGGATTAACACCCTAGATCTTCTGTGCATAACTGAACTAGTTCCATGATCAGTGGCTAGCTCACACAGTAAACAAATGTGATAACACAACCATAAACGCTAAAATTTATTATTAAACAACAGAGTTGATTACAAGATAGCCTTACAGGGCAACATTAAATAAACACAGCGGAAGACGATGAAGAAGTAATGGAGTCCAGCTGATCTGCCATAGGCAATCGACTGGGGTAGCGGCCTAGTCGTCATGATCCACACCTGAAGCGAAGTTCTTCTCCTCTGAAATTTGTTTGCATTAAGCAAGAATGAGCACAACTTCAGTGCTCGCAAGTTACACCCGTCAAATAACAGAATGACATGCATAGATGGATGTAACAAAGGATGGCTCATAGGGTTATTTGTGCAAAAACAGCATTTGACATTAAATACCATACTTAGTTCAAAAGCTCAAGTTTTATAAAATCTAAAAGTGATTTTGAATTGATAAAGGTAGTGTAGGCACTAACCTAACACCAATATAAACACGGGCACCAACCCGGGGCTTCAACCCATAACTTTTCTCATGGACACCCATCCATGTCAAACTGTTTTACAAAAACATTTTGAAAACTAAGTCTAACTTTGAGTGGCTTTGCCAGCATGTCCATGACCGTGGACACGGCTATTCGAATAGTTTGACACTCTGCAGAGGTTGTACAACTTTACCCACAAGACATGAATTCTCTAGTTGTTTGGCATCCGTCGATACCACCGCTCACTACCTTAGGTAAGCAGTCTAAAGCACGTGTCAAGGCCTTTACAATGCGCCATTCCACCATAGCCTCCCCTCGCTAAGGTTTCACCCCCTTTGGACTACCCGTCCGCAGAGTTCAGGCCCCCTCTTGCGCCAGGTGGGACTAACAAAAGTCATGAAAGACTACCCACCTCATCAATAGGAACGACCATGATGGAGCTTTACAAATTATTCAGCCAGGTCCTGCCCATACAAGACATGTGGTAGTACGATGTGGCTTAGCAAGATGCGGCTCGAAGACCGGTCCTTAATTAACCTGGGCGACAAACCAACAGAACCCTAGGCCTCAACCTACCCGGTTGAGCCCGTGCATAAACCTGCACCCACCAGACATTCAATTTGCCCAAGTCCAAACCATCATTTTGTTTTATTTTATAAAGTCATTTATAAAACTCCCATGACACTCCAATGCCAAGGGTACAATTTAAATAACAGTTGATTTTTGGCTGAAATTCCCCAAAATGAAACATATTTGGTCTATAAGCATGGCTAAGCACAATATTTTCCAAAATGATCCCAGTTCATACTATCGTATCAACCAGGTTTAGACTAGGGTGACAACATGTTTGATTCAATTATCGAAATTGGTCATACAAAGGATTTTAGGCATAACTATAAATTTAAAATAGGTATTTAAATTACTGAATATAAATAAGCATGCAGTAATAATTTGAAACAGAATTTAAATAATTTTAAATAATAGGTGCAAGTATGATCAAGAATGTAACTTGCCTCGTTTGAGGTGAACAGATCAACTGATACTGAGGTGATGTTGTTTTTCTTAACAGGTCACCTAGTACTCACAAGCACTTTCTCCAGGTAGTCTATGTGTACAAGCACGATGATCACACAGTCCAAATCAATCCGAAGTCGAAATCTGACCTTCCGAAGTCGTCGAAATCTATACGCGAAAATAAACTAAATTCAAACCAAATTCAAATAAGATTCAAATTAACTTCAAATTGAATAACTTTAGTTTAGATAGCTAGATCTTGAATTTAGATGAATTTAGAAATTTGAATGGGCTCAATCGGAGTTCGGATGCAAAAGATATAAGCTTTTGAAGTTTGAATTTACATGAAATGATAGATTTAGGGTTTAAAGGAATTAGTGGTCAAATGAGCTCAAAATTAAATAATTTTGATGTAGTTGGCTAGATAATGATTTCATATAAATTTTGCAATTTGAAACACCCAAATTGGAGTGGGATTCAAAAGATATGAATTTTAGAAGTTTAAATCTATTAAAAACCCTAAATCTGGTTTTTATCGAATTTCTTGAATTATTGTTCTAAAGAAAAGCCTTTTATTGCGCAATGATGACGTCAGCGAGGATTTTCGGCCGAAAAGAATAAAAGAAAAGAAATTTGGCCACAGGGCCCATGTGTCATAGGCACGGTCCTCATGGACCAAGTCCCTGGGACTTCTGGCTCGGGGGTTGGGGCTGGGTGGCACGCGCGTGCTCACGTGGCGCCACGTAGGCTGCCACGCACACATCCCCGCAGACGTGGTGGCTGAGGTGGCAGGGCCACGGTGGCAGAAGGCCGACGGTGCTCGGGGCCTAAGGCTCGTCGGCGATCAGCGGCGAGCTGGCTCCCAACGAGGGTACCAGGACGACAAGGGGGTCACACTGAGTGTGATGCTCACCTCAAAAGCCCGCGGATGTGAAGAAAAGACCGGCGGCGAGGGAAATTGGCGGCGAGGTCGGCTCACGACGGCGAAGGTGCTCCGGTGACTCCCGGGACAAGAGGAGGTGCGCACGGGGACGGCGATGTTGTGGCGAATCCAATGGTGCCGGTGGCGGGGATGCGGCGACAGTGGCGGCGGCGCTAGAGGCGGCGGAAGTTTCTTCGGCCGGCGAACTTCGATGACGAAAATCAGCGGCTAGGGACGGAGAGGGGCTAGGTGAGTTGCGGGGAGGATATGAGGAGGGAGAGGGGCTCACCGTGCTCCCTTTTATAGGGGCCGGGAGTGGCCGGAGAGGGAGATCGTGTGTGGGGACGTGGCGGCGGCGGTTGCGGTGTGCGGGTGATCCGGCGAGATCGTGCGCGGAATAAAAGGGCAACGGCCGGGAACGGCCGCGGCGTGAGGAGCAGAAGTGAGGGCGCGTGGCCGTGTGAGGAGAGGGGGCGGAAAAGTGGCGTTTGACGAGCTCGGTGCGGCCGAAAATGGCGGGGGCGTGCGGTGTGCGGGAGGAAGAAGAAAGGAAGGGGGAAGAAGATGGGCGCGGGGCCACTTGGCGGCGAGGAAGCGGAGGCTGGCGGGTGGGGTCGGGGTGGTGAGAGAGAGAGAGAGAGGGAAGCGGGCGGGCCGAGTGGGCCGGGGGCGCGGTGGGAAGGAGTGGGCCGAAGGGAGTTTCGGCCCAAAAGCCATTTCCGGATTTTTAAATGATTTTCCAATTTAGTTAATCTGATTAATATATTTTGGCTTTAGAAAATAGCAAAATAGATACAAAAATTGTGGAAAATTTCACAGAAATTCCCAGTGTTATTTTGGACTTAATAAAATTAATTCCAACTTAATGTTGGCTTTTAATTTTGCAAATAAATTGTTTTGGCTTTAAAATATTTATGAAAAAGCTTTTAAAAACTCAGAAAATTCTAGAAATCAAGTAAATTTTTGTTTTTCAATTTAAATCTAATAAAACTTCAAGAACTTCAAATCAATTTTACTTTTGACTTTCAAAATTTCAAAGATTCAATTTAAAGCAATAGAACTCTTTCCAAATTTTCAGAAATCCAATAAAACATTAACTTTATTTTAATTTTATTTTGGTAACATAACCTTGGGATGTTACAAAGACCATCCAACCACTTGCCCAAGTCTAAATAATTTTATTTACACTTTTAATTTTCAAAGTAATATAGCACATGGTGCTGGACATAGTGTAATAAAATGATTTGTGTGATCAAGGTTATCGACTAAGTCGATAACTGCCCAATTCTACCGGAATATATGCATGGCTAAGCAACATATCACATATACAAGTATAGGCTCTATAACATCCACCGAGCTCTAACTTCAGCGGGGATAATAACTTAGGGTTAGTGGCAAGGGATAAACATTTGCTATAGCTCATGCATCTAATAGGAATAACTACCTCTAACGAAAAATTGTCATTCATGTAGAACATGCATACATACAAGTTGCAAACAAGATATTTTGTAATGAAAGTAATAGGATCAATATGATCAAAGGGGGGCTGCTTGCCTTGTTGAAGATACCCGGTTTGCTGTTGTTGAGGATCACACTCGAACTCGTTTGGATCTTCGCAATCTAACGAACGAATACGAAAAGCGAATAAGAACACACAACACCAAATATATCCAAAAATTCAAAGTCCTCCAAAATGCCTGAAAATTACACAGTAGGTAGATTATGATTTTAGATGAAAGAATTATTCTATTTGCATATAGTATGTAAGAGTTATAGCAGTTTGAAAATCAGATTTTAAGAAAATCCAGAAAAAAAATGCAACCTGTCACTACTCATCCGATTTTAATTATTTAGTGAAAATTTGTAGGACAGTGGTGGACACAAGAATTACATATATAGATAGAGAATAAAAGGTTAAGACCAGAAAAACTTGATTCTCCTCATTTGGAGTTTATATAAATTTTCTATTAATTTTTGAAGTTAAAGCATTTTCTAGTGTAAAAATAATCCTATTCCGAGAGCAATATTAAAAACTAATTTTTCTGGGACAGAAACAAGTTTCAAACCTATTTTAAAATAAAGTTCATTTAAAATAAAAATTATCAAAATTGGTTTCACTGGATTTTGAGTTGAGTTGAAATAGATATGATTTTTTAGGTCACATGAATTTCTAGTGTACAAATAATTGATTTCTTGAAATAGATAGAAATTTTTGAAGTCACATGAATTTCTAGTGTACAAATAATTAATTTCTGAATTTTCTTAAGCATTTAATACTTTTTCTACTGAGCCTATCCTAGCCTTAGTCGCTGACGGAGAGTCCAAAAGAATAGCTTCGTTTTTCTTTTAAATTCTGAGTTAAGACCGTTCGGATCGTCTGAACAGATCCGCTTCCGATCGGACTGGTCCGAACTTCACTCCGATCAGTGCGATTGACAGGTGGAGCCTACATGTCAAAGACTCATACTCAAGAACTCGATCCATCGATGTACAAACACAGTGCACATGGCACTTAAGGACAGGGGCCACATGTCATCGACTCAAAGCCCTTTACTTAACGTGTTAACACATGTTTTTCCGGCAAAAGATTTGGTATTACAGACTAATGATTGCGATTTAGCTCTAATGATGCTACTACAGTTCCGGTCGAAACTTTCGACCGCAGAGCAGCTCGCGCCCGTGAGATTCCCCGGCGTATCGCCAGCGACTCAGGCCACGACGGCGCAGAAGAGTCCCCAAAATGGAAGGCTGGTGGTCCGACGAAGCTATAGGTGGTTGAAGCATCGTCGGAGAAGGCCCGACGCGTCGGCACGCTAGAGAGGAGCTGAGGTGCCCCTACGGCTACGGTGCAAGTCGGAACCCGAGGGCTAAAAGAGCTAGCAAGTGCGCACATAAGCTACTAGGGGGTCCAGTGAACCTACCCGAGTGCCGAAGAGAGGACCAGCTGGTCGGAGGCTTGCCAGTGTCGAAGATGGTGACGACGGCGTTGAGCTTCACCGTGGAGGGGATGCTCTAAGGAAGAAAGAACGAATATGAAGGTAAAGACAACACCAGTGAGGCTAAGAGATGGTGTACTAGAGAGGAATTTGACAGGGGCTCACTGTGCCGGAGATGAAGACCAAAGGTGTCGCTTACGGCCGAAAATGAAAAACTCCAAAATTCCCCAAGCTCCTGAGGACGATCGATGGAATTAGTTGAGGGGAAACCTTGGTCGTGCTCTGGAACGCAATATGATGCACCAAGGCCAGAGAGAGCTCACCGGGAGCACTAATGGTGCGGTGGAGGCCTTCGGAGCATGCACCGGAGCCGAAAGCGATGAGCTTCGTGTTCTGGGACCTACATACGAAGACAAAGGCTCAAACCAGCGCGCAAGAAACGGTGAAGGATGAGTAAGTGGAGGAACAGAGTGGAGGGAAGCTCACCCGAGCGAGTTGCGAGTACTTGCCTCCTTTCCCTCAGCCACCGAGAGGGAAAGTGAGAGCTAGAGGGCGAGAGGAGGCGAGATATTCCTCTCCAACGGCTAGAAATGGAGTGGCGTTATAAAGTGAAGCTGAGGATTGGCCACGGAGTGCGGTGGATTGACGGAGTTCCCGTTGCATGGATGGCGTGCTCTGAGCGTTGCTCCGCGTGGCGAGCGAGGTCTACGTCACCGGCGCACAAGGAGGAAGACGCAGCTGACATGTGGGGTCGCGGCGTCAGCGAGAGGGTGAGGTGCGGTCGGTTGAGTGGCTCGGTCGGTTTGAGCTAGTTGATTGGGTCAAGTCAAGTGGGCACAGTCGGAGATGTTCGGATCGTCCGAACCATGGGGTCGGTTCCGATCGGACCAGTCCGAACAGGTTGTAATGTTTGACTGAGTTTTAAATCAAACACTACAACTTTGACTGGGGGTTTAAAAATAGAAAATAAATTCCTAAAATTCTGAATTAAATCAGAGGGGTTCCTGGGATGTTCTAGTACACAAATAAAATCTCAAACCTCACCGTTCAAGATTCAATTTGTATAGTTTAAATTCAAACCTAGAATAGGTTATTGAAAAGAGTTTGAATTTTATGTGGGTTAAAAAGAGTTCCACAAATTTGGGAAAATATATTTATTCAAGATAAATATTATAATATTTAAATAAATTGTTTCCTAAGGATGATCACAACCATTTAATTATGTTTTGTTTTGGAACTTCAATTTGAGTTGTATGTTTTCTTTGATTTCAAAATTTTCAAATGCAACAAATTATGCAAATGCTCCAGAAAATCTATGCATGCTCAAAAGTTTTTTTAAAATTTCACATTTTTATACATTTGAAATACAAACCCAAGATTTGGGATGTTACAGTTATCTCACGAATTTGGACAACAAACATGGATGGATCGCGAAGCCCTAATTTTCTTCTTTTTCCTCCTCTCCTCCTCTGTCTCCTTCTCCTTCCTTCAATGGCAGAACAGCAGCACACACTTGCACTTGCAGCACAGAGGATCGGCCGCAACATCAACAGCCCATGCAATGCAAATCCCTTTTCTTCTCTCTCTCTCTCTCTCTACTACAGAAAAGGTCTTCACATACGGTTCAAAAACGTCATCACAGACGGTTTCGTGCGCCGTCTGAGTTTATGGGTCAGTAATGACATGAGGTCACCACAGACGGTTTTTGAACCGTCTGTGATGCAGACTATCACAGACGGTTATTAACTCAGAACCGTCTGTGATAGTTAACTATGACAAACAGTTTGTAGATGAAACCGTCTGTGATAGCTGATGTATCATAGACAGTTTGTAGATGAGACCATCTGTGATAGCTGATGTATCACAGAAGGTTTGTAGATGAAACCGTCTGTGATGATCTCTTCTCTATAAAGTCTCCAAGCGATGGTCGCTTGTGCCTTTAAAACCGACTTCATATATATATATATATATATATATATATATATATATATATAGTTCGTAGTCCCTTGTTAGCTAACTTTCGAGGCACGAATCAGCTAGCTAGCTCGCTTCTTGGGTGTTCATCCTAAACGTGTAGGTGAACCACAACCTACTTCATCGAACATGACACACTACAGTGTGTGATTTGCTTCATGCCAATCCTCCAAGTGCTTGTAGAATCCTCCTAAACTACGGCCTCAGAAGTAATAGCAGTAGAACTGAAGTTGAAGTTATTAATTACAAGCATGTAATTGTCTTTAAACCCAACAAGAACACCAAACAACTTGAGTTCTAGTTTATATGTAAGGATGGCCTCATTGTAGAACTTTACATCAAGGAATGGTTGGTTGCTGATACATGAAGCCACTTCCCAGTGGGAGTACCTGCACGTCCATGCCACATTCTGAACATAGCGACGTCCAATTACCTATCAACGACATCCAGGTAATTGGATGTCCACGCGCTCTCCTGGTAGCTATGCTTCTTGAACTTACACGCTCGATGAAGTAGGCCGTGGCTGCTGTCTCATCCTCATGCTACGTGGACGACCCTCGAAAAAAATCATGCTTCATGTGGGCTTGGTTGCTTTCTTAGGCGTACTAGCCTTCCGTGGGCTCAGAGATAGATCTAGACTACAGACGGTGAGTACGCCTAAGGAAGCAACCAAGCCCCACCACGAAGCATGATCGTTTTTTCGGGGGGGTCATCCACGCAGCATGGGGAGGATGAGATAGCAGCCACTGCCAACTTCATCGAGCCTACAAGTTCAAGAAGCATGGCTGCTAGGAGAGCGCGTGGACATCCAATTACCTGAATGCCGTCGATAGGTAATTGGGCGTCGCTATATTCAGAAAGTGGCGTGGACGCGCAGGTACTCCGACTGGGAAGTGGCATCATGTATCAGCAACCAATCATTCCTTAATGTCAAGTTCTATGGTGAGACCATCCTTACATATAAATCAGAACTGAAGTTGCTTGGTGTTCTTGTTGGGTTTAAAGATAATTACATGCTTGTAATTAATAACTTCAACTTCAGTTCTACTGCTATTACTTATGAGGCCGTGGTTTAGGAGGATTCTACAAAGCACTTAGAGGATTGGTATGAAGCAAATCACACACTCCAGTGTGCCAAGTTTGATGAAGTAGGCTGTGGTTTCTCCTGCACGTTTAGGATGAATGCCCAAGGAGCGAGCTAGTGAGCTGAATTCAGGCCTCAAGTTAACTAACACGGGACTACAAACTATACACACACACACACACACACACACACACACACACATGAAGCCGGTTTTGAAGGCACAAGCAGCTACTGCTTGGATATTTTATAGAGAAGAGATCAGGAATGGAATGGTAGGACGTACCTGGGATGCAAGAGAGGAGAACTTGACCGACATGAACATGGTTACATAGACAAAGGTGAAATGAATGGCGTGAGGCGGGTGAAGAGATGTTGTAGTAGTTTTTGACTCATTTTGTCTTGTTTTGGAATAGAATAGACACCAATTAATAAATAATTGATGATCAAAGGCACAAGCTAGGTAAAAATTCCAGAAATTTATATGTTAATGGTAGCTTTAGAAATTAGTCTAACCTTTACAAATCTAAAAAGTTAATTGCAGTTTTCAAAAGTAGAATACCATATAGGAACATACCATAAGATTAGTTACATGTATAAAACTTTGTATTTGTACAGACTGATGTTTTGTCCCATCCAAATCATATCTCTTGAACCAACATCATACACAGAACCTACCCATATTATCCAACCATCACAGAACACCCACCATAGCCCACATCATTCATCACCCACATCATAGAGCAAGGGGAGGGAAAGGGATAGAGAGTAAAGGAGATTAGTTACCCTAGTGCAATGATAGCTAGCAAAAGACTCCATGAAAGGAAGCATTGCATTAATTAGCTAATCGCTTTGATCTAATTGATTTTAACAAGTTAATTGGTACTAATGTCTGGGTTTTGGTAATAGCACAAGCACAACATAATGAAAGCATCTTCAAGCATGAATCATAAACAAAATTTTCCCAACACCACAACACACATTGCAGCTCGATGTTGCCACAACACACGTCGCAACAGCTCGGTTCACATGAATACCAACAGCACAAACCAATAGGTGATAGATCTGTCTTACCTCGACATCGCCGGTGTCGGTGGTGAGGTAGCCAAGGCCAAGGTTAGTGGAGAGGCACCCGGGGGAGTTCGGTGGAGAGGTAGCCGGTCGGGTCGCGCACGGCGGGGGGAGGACGAAGAGGGGAAGGCAGATCTGGTGGTGGGGAGGTGGATTTGGCCGGGGGAAGGTCGATTGGACTGGCGGTGGTAGCGTCATCGTAGTTGTGTCACGACGGTGACACTGCACAAGACACTCTTATCGTAAGAATATCTTGTGCAGTGAAATGTGGTGTCACAACCGGCGGTGACGGGAAGAAGGGCGGCGTCGGCGACAGGGTCGGGGAGAAAGCGTGACTTGGGGGCAGCCGTCGAGGAGGAGGCTTCGGGCGGCGGCGTCAAGGCCAGGGGCTCTCGGGTGGGGAGGGGAACAGGCGAGAGTTAGGGTGCTGAAGAGTGACGAGTTAGGGCGCAAACCCTAGTGGGCTCCTACTAATAAGGACGGTTTTTAATACAAACCGTTTGTGATGAGGACGGGAAGTCACAGATGGTTCATGTTGAAAACCGTCTGTGAAGTATCACAGACGGTTCTAAAAAGAACCGTCTGTGATATTTAATATCACAGAGCGGTTCTTTTTAGAACTGTCGTGATACTTCGCGACGGTTTCAACATGAACCGTCTGTGATATTACATCTTCACATATGGTTTTTAGCGTAGCCAATAACACAGACGGTCTCTAAATCAAAATCGCATGTGATTGCATGTAATACAGACGGATTTGGTCAACCGTCTGTGATGAGGCGTCTAGTATTAGCCTTTTTGTAGTAATACGACAGCAGAAAAAGCACATGCATGCAGGGAGTGCTATGGGCGGCTGCATGCAGGACTAGCAATAGGTAGGCAAAGCATGCAGGAAGAAAGCTGGCACATGGTAGCAGCTACACAGGGGCAGGAGGGCTGCAGCAACAGAGCATGGGTGGCTAGAGGCATGCAAGCTGCAGCGGCTGGAGGCGCAGGAAGGTAGGAGCTGGGGCTGTGCGCAAGGGGGCAGGGATGATGGGCGGCTAGGGTTTCGGTCCCCCTTCCTCCTCTTATGTGGGCAGCCCCTCTCCCCCTTACCCCCTTGCCTAGTAGAAGATGGACTCGGTTTGGGGTGTGGGCTGGAAGCCCACACCTCCTATAACTCCTCTTCCTCCTCTTAATTCTTCTCTAAGTCTTTTAATAAAAACAAGGTATTACACACATAGTGCCCCATAGCAACCCAAATACTAACACAACTACCATCATAAACTATACCACAACACAGCTTCGAGCGCACTCATTCTGCCGAAAAAATGTCCTTGAAGGACAAATTCTCTACCGGGAATGACTTTTGCTGACACGTTATGTGGACACTGTCTGCCAAGGACCTAGCCATCCACAATTACGTCACTTTTCCTAGCAGAGGGTTAGACCCTATTGGTCAGATTTTCTCCAGAAGATATTTTATTTCCGACAGACAGTTTGCCTTTTGTTTTGTCTTTTGCCAACAGACAATGTGCATTTCAGAATTCAGTCAAATATAAATTTTTGGAGAATTGCCGATAGACACACTGCCATTGAGAACAATATGTATTTTTATACTATATATTGCCGCAATCTAATATACAATCAAGATGTCATAGGAAGCAAACACACAGAATAATCAAATCAGCACAAAGTACTGGAAATACACAAAATATTGTCACATACAATCATCCATATGTGCCAGACAATACCATCATCCAATTATCACTAACACAATACATAAAACCACATCCAGCTAGCTAGCTGAGATGCATGTCTAGTCCAATAACCATCACTTGTCCATACTTGCCAAAAGAAATTGTTTGACTAGTAGCTAGCATTATATTCTAACCAGGAAATACACATTCAAAAGGTACCACTGGCATCCTTGCAATTGAAACTACATGCACACAGAAAAGACACCATCCTTTCCTTAGGTTTGCCATTTCTCTAGCATCCATGCACTTCAACAGCAAAGGTTAACATTGCAGAGAATTTAGTGATCACCTGGTGAGAATGCAGGGACAAGTAGAAAGTAAATAAAGGTGACGAAGGTAAAATTCTATGTTCATAAAACAAATTCAAGTTACATAGATTCAATCAAGTACTGCAAAGACCTACCTTCTATGATGCACCGATACGCGATACTGGTACTGCGGTACGGATACGGCGATACCCCATTTCTCCAAAAAAAACCGATACGGCGATACGGATGTGTGTGTGTGTATATATATATATATATATATATATATATATTAAAAATAGTAAAAATATAAAATACGATACTTGATAAGTTTCAGTCAAGGCCTCAAGGGTTTACCTACTAGTTCATGCAAGAACTACTACTCTACTAGCAAGTCGATCGCAATCGCAACTAGTTCATCTGTCAATCATGAGAACTACTGCTACTAGTTCATCACTTCATCTGCAAGAACTACTACTCTACTAGCAAGTAGCAAGTCGATCTGCAAGCGCAACTAGCAACTACCGGTTCATCTGTAAGCTGTAATCATAAGATCCCCTAATGGAGCTCTGTCAATTCCCGGATCATCTATAGACTATAGTCAATTCCCGTAGCAAGTCGCATCTACAACACAGCTCTTGCTCTGCTGGAACTCTTGCCTAATTGAAAATCCCTAATGCGGAACAAGATCGAGAATCGAGAAGTAGAAAAAGAGAAGGAGGCGACTGCTTGCCTAGATGCCGCCGGCCGCGGATGAGAGGAGGGAGCGCGAGAGGATGGGCGCCGCCCGCCGGCTGGATCTGAGAGAGGAGCACGCCGGCCGGCGGCCTGGTCGCCGGGAAGCGCAAGGAGGAGCTCGGGACTGGAGGTGCACGGAGGAGCTCGCCGCTCGGGACTTGAGGCGAGGCGCGGATCGAGGCCCAGGCGAGGCGACGGATCGGAGGCGCCGGGAGGAGGCGTCGGGAGGGAGGCGCACGGAGGAGCTCAGGACCGGAGGCGGCGAGGCGCTCGAGACCGGAGGCGGCGAGGCGCTGAGACCGAGGCGCGAGATGCACGTCCGAGGCGCTCGGGAGGCGCAGGCGAGGCGGTTAGTAACACTTCGGTGATGAAATTTGGGTTGGCCGGAGCACGGGAGGCGATGCTTTTTCTTTGGGCTGAAATCACATTTGGGCCGTATCGGTGTATCCTGGAGTATCGGGCCGTATCGGGTAATAATTTTGTTTTTTTTTTAAGGAAATCATTTCCGATACTTCCCGATACGTATCGGGGCCGTATCGGGCCGTATCCGTACCCGATACATATCGGGATCGTACCGCATCACAGGAGCCGTGTCGAGATGTCGAGCCTACCTTATAATATTTCGCTAATATTTGCTCTAGATATCATCCATTTAAAATAGAGAAGCTGAGTTGTATGATCATGTTGACAGTGAATCAAGAGAAATGGTAAAGAACAAGAAATGTGAAATCCTAGCGGGAATTTTACTTCTACCAAGAAACAACAGTAGTGGCAACTAAATTTCCTCAGAAAATTCTATATCAATATAAGCTAAATTGGTCGCACACATAGCAAAATTACCAATGGGTTGTAAAAGCACCACATGCCACACATGGGACTAGAAACATGCGAGTAAATCTGGGATAGGCTAGCATAGACTAATGTTTTATTTCAATCACATATATACATATAAAAACATTCACAGAATGTCAGTCCATATGATGAAGCAATGCTCGCCTAGGATATTAGAGCATTTGAGAAGACTAACGTCTTGTTGTTGTGACTGCAATCAATCAGAAAAAAAAAAACAATTTTTCTCTCACCTACACTATTCCCTTCCCAAAAATGTTACTTTTCAATATTGATCGATTAAAGACAATAGGTAAATAACTTTTTACCAGAGGTACATTATAGCACACATGCATAATATTTCACATTGTAGTAATCTCCAGTAAAAGTTCTCATTTCTATGAAACACTACTCTGAAAAAATTTCTAGTATGGCTAAGAAAAACAAAAGAAGCATTAGCAAAGCATTACACAACTTATACTTCTGCCAACAAACAAGAATAGTGGCAGCTAAGATTCCTATAATACACCAGTTGAATTAAGCAAAGAACAACGGTAAAAAAAAACAGACTTTAACAAGTATAGAGCACACTGTTTTGTAGTTCGCAGTGAATGGTAGCTTAGTTTTTGCTATAGCATTTCATGTTATTCTGATTTGCACGTAGAAAAAAGCAGCATAAGTACTTATTTGATGTTATCATTATCCAGTTTCCCTTAATTCCTACATTGTTCATGCTCAAAACCCGTGAAGAGTAGTAACATCAGAACCTGTACTTAATGAAATTGATCTGCAATGAGGCCATGCAACTGAAGAGTAGTAACGTCTTGTTTGTAGTGTACGCACAAACAAAAGATCCATAAACACAACTAAACCGTAGTGTACACACAACATGTAAAGATTTACATTTTAATTCCGCTGATCTAGCAACTAAACAAAAGGGTTCCCTTTTTTCCCTCAGCACAATACAAGACAAAGAAGCTATTGTACAAGTCCAATAGAGCTTATCTAACGATGGTAACTTCAGACATCTGTGTAAAAATAATGCAGTTTTGATATGCAAGATCTTTATAGGGGAACATCTGAATTTAGTACCAAATTGAAAAGCGCATGCTCATACCTTCAGATCTCCTTGTGATTCCTGGTAGCTAGAGAGGAGATCGGCGCGGTGGAGAGACGACAAGAGACGGGGTTCGCCAGTGTGGGGTCATGGGAACCTGGGATGCCGGCGGCGGGTTGCGGCAGCCGGAGGTCAACGGATCTGGGACGAAGGTATCGGGGTCGCTGTCTTGTGGTCGTGGAAGACAGGGAACCGATCGTGCAGAGTCACCACAGCCGGGATCGCCGGATCTAGGATGACCGCGCAAAGGATTGCCACCTCGTGGTCGAGTTCGCCGATGCAGACCTGTACTAGGGTTGGATCTTGGTAGCGATGAGCTTGGGAGGTATGGTGGCAGCGGGGCACGGGAGGATTGTTGGAAGATGGCGTTGGGGTTGATGGAGAGCACCGGCGAGGGTCGAAGAAGGGTGGCCGCAGGGATCTTGGGAAGGGCAGCATTGAGGGCTAGGAAAGTGCATCTGCGACCAAAGATGCGTGAGGCTGCTCCACCTGACTGTATCTTAATATTATGTAGTTAAAATAATAATGCAACACTATAGTTAATGAAGAGATAGTGTACTTTAGTATTTAATCTGGATACTGGTTCGGTCTCGAAATCCAACACAAAAAATTTATTGTCATCGATCCCGTGCGGTACGTTTGTGTGTGTCAACAAACATGTATTGCTCTAGTACATGCCACAAATAGGCCACAATGCTCAAATACTAGTAAAGTTCATGCATGTAATTAAATGAAACAGCATAAGATACTACACCATAAGAAACCATGCATTGGAAAAATAGTATCCTAACACTCCTCATGTACTAAAAAAAATTGTACTAAGATACTGCCTATTGGGAGCAGCCTGAGGGCAGCATGAGGGTTTTGGGGGTGTTTAGATCTGAGCGGTGGGGAAAGCGGGAGAACGACGGCGGGGATTGAGGGAGGGTGGTGCCGATGGAGGAAGTGTGACGGCGACAGTGGGGTTGATGGAGTGCGGCTCCAGTGGAGCAAGTACCACGGCCGAAGTGGGTGTCGAGGAAGTGTGGTGGCGCGCGACAGAGGTATAGAGGGAACCACGAGGGTTTGTCCTGATTTGAGCGGAGAATTTGTCAGTTTTTAGACTTGCGGACTCGATTTCAGATTTTTAGGGCCTCGTGAATTTTAATATTTTTGTCTCTCTGCTCCAACCTAATACCCGACAGAGGGTTAGTCCTTGCTATATTTTTCTCAGCAAACTGTTTGTGACTGAAACACTAGGTTATATCTGACAGACATTCTACCCTTATACCTACTTTCACTTATAGATAGTTCGACCTTGATTTTTTCTATAATTGTTGGTAGAGAATTTGCTGAATTTAAATATTTTTATCGACGGACTTTCAGCCCTCAATTGAGTGTCATGGTGTAGTAATATTTAGGCCCAAAACGGAAACCCAACAAGCACACGCAAGCTCGGTGCAGCAACTTGATCCGATGGCGACATCGATTGCCAGTGGTGGTGGTCTCGATGGAGGCGGCGGTGGTGTCCGACAGTAACAAAGGGAGGCGCTGACCCAGAGGCGACACCTAGGACGATGTCAAGAGCGAGCATCTGGTGGATGGCGTGCAAGTACTCGAGTAGGCTGAGGAGGACGACGGTGCAACGACCTTGTGGTAGCAACAGCGACCTCAAAGGAGTTGGTGGCGGTGGCCTCATAGGGTACAAATCCTAACTGATTCTTATTCTATCTCGAATAATCTTGCGGTGCATGACATCTACACTAACACCTTTGACACTCCGGGTAACATATGACATAATATGGACACATCTATTAGAAATTATTCATATTTAGATGTAATCATCCAAAGCACTTTGGTTCTACAATCAAATTAACAAGAAAAATTCCAAATTTTTTTGGGAATGTACTCAACTTACTCTATCTCAATATAAAACCGCAACTCCAATTTGAGTTTATGCTGGGTAGGGGTGAAAACGGATCGGATAGTTTCCGACCGATCCGGACGAAAACGGATTCGGATTGTCTCGGATCGGATTTTTCTCGGATAATTCTCGGATCGGAAACGAATTCGGATTTTTTTTGGAACGAAACGAATACGGTAGCCATGCTATCCGGCGGATACGGAAACGAATACGGATTATCCGGATAAGACGAAGGCCGGATATCCGGATTTCAGCCCAAAAGAGGATTTCGGCCCAAAAGAGAAAATGAGATTTTAATTGATTTCTAAATTTCAGAAAATGCAACAAATCAAATAGCCTTTTAAAAAAATAGTAAATAGAGTTCAAAAATTCTAGAAAAAATCACAAAAATTCCTTGAATGATTTTGAACTTAATAAAATTAATTTCAACTTAAAATTGGTTTTTATTTTTGCACATAAATTATTTTTAATTTCTAAAAAAATAGTAAAAACCTTTTTAAATTCTAGAAAAATCAAGAAATTAATTATTTTTTCACTTTAAATCAAATAAAATCCCAGAAAACTCAATAAATTTTATTTTTTACATTAAAAACTAGGAAATTAAATAATTAACTTTATTTTATTATTTTTTTCTTTTTAACCAAGAAAACTCTTTTAAATATCAAAAAATCTAATAAAATAATAACTTTATTAATTTTGTTTTGGTAATATACTTTGGGATGTTATAGTCATTTGTGTATAAACTAACTATCTAGCCTGATCGATGTTAGTGTGAATTAAGTTTTATGGATGTGATGAACTAAGTATGAATACGTGATGATTTGTGACTTTGTGAGTTATGACTTATGAGCTAAATATGGTAAACTAAGTGTTTTATTTGTGATGAACTAGTTAATACAACTTGCTAGTGCCAATGTTACGTGTAGTTCTTGAAAATATGAACAATTCATGAATGTTTGCATCAAATAAACTAGTTATATATTTTGTTAATTTCTGTATACAATTTAAGGGGTTTTCATGTTCAAAAATATCCGCGATCGTATTCGTTTCGATTCGTATTCGCTCCGTATTCAGATTCGATATTATTCGTATCCAGATTCAGATCAGAGGTATTCGTATTCGTTTCGAATCCGAAAAAATATGAAAACAAATATGACAGAGCCATTATCCGTCCGTATTCGATCCGTTTTCACCCCTAATGCTGGGTCCCGGGAGACATAAAAATGAGATAAAGTTTTAGATGATAAACTAAAAGGAAAAAAAGAAAATGACAAGTTACTTTCGCAGCAAATTTGTTCTTTCTTTTCTTGTGACACAATTCGAATTTGAGCTTGAAACTCTAAAGAGTGCCACTACGAGTTTCAATTTGTGTTGGTGATATAAAATAAGAAAAAAAAATTCTCCGTACTAATTTGTTCCTTTAATTAGACCTGTTTGCATAAAATTACACAACACTTTTTTTTGCACTATGCATGTTCTTTTTTTGTAAATACTACACCCGTTCTTTTTTTACCTATCGTTTTGGACATCGACCCGGTCTGTATAACTCGACCCAAAATGAGTTGAATTGGACCTATGTGATGTGGCCTATGAGTGTGGTGTTTAGTACTACCTTAGTAGTCTAGCTTGAGAAGCAACAACATATAAAGACCATTTGAGTCCAAACCACAAACTTCGGGTTAACCATTTTACGCGAAGTGAGGACGTCGTATGCGGGGTTAGTGCGTGTGCGTGATTTATTCCAAATGAGAGTAGGCCTGAGCTAATTTGGACCCTAGGGCGTTACAATCTCCCGGACACACCTTTGGTCATTACTTTTTCTAATTATTTGTTAGTAAATTATGAAAAATATCATAGTTTAAAAAATATATATTTTTACAAAAAATCTAGTGATATTATTTTTCACGTGAAAAATCCAAATACTTTTGTGCATATTATCGGTCAAAATTTTAAAACATTTATTGCACGTATTTTAAAACAGCATCTATAGAAGAACGAGGGAGTATAGAAGAACAAGGGAGTAATAATAATCTGTCTTGAACTCTTCCAGGCTTCAGAGCACATTTAAAGTTGGCCTAGGAGAAGATCTCGGGTTTGTATGCATCAAGGGCTCAAGAAGGTATGCAAGGAAGCATTCCCCGTTCTCTAGTTTGATTGCCAAGAGCATTGCTTGCCAACCCTGCAAATTCTACAAGTATAAATAAAAATAATCTAAACAAGATGCCATCAATTTTAGTGCATACTGATATATAAAATTTGTTCCAGATGGATCTGTCCACTTTATTGCACACAGTCATGATTGGAATTGAGGCTTGCACTTTTCAGAAGTGTACATTAAGCGCCCTTGCCAACGATTATTCCCTACATGGACATCCTGGCATGAAAAAAACCTTGTTTTCATATGCTCACATCTAACTGCTCTCGTGCCATGAACACTTGTACTTTACATATTTGTTCTGCAAATACAGGATATCAGTAAACCAAGTGGTTCAAAAAGAAAAATTCCCACTAGCCTTCTGATAAACTCTATATTCAAGGGGAAAAATGTCGTCGACTTATGTGTCACACTCACACTTATTAATACTGTCCACATTTGCTCCATCGCGTAAAGCTTCTAATCCGCAACATCTTAATTCGTTACAGGGTTGTGATCGGACACGATGAGGGAATGGCAATGATAGAAATTGACCCATAATAAAGAACTTGAGCGAGACGGAGCGGATATCTAAAAAAGTCAAGATCGGTGATTTGTTGTAGACCCATTAAAAAGTACTCTGCAGGGGATATCCATGTACTCTGCAGCCTACACTTGCTTATCAACCGTGATACAGTAATTAATTCACTTTGTTGCATGGCTCCCCAGGCCCCCTTAATTTCATCCTGATGAAAATGATTTGATACTTGTGGATCAATTTATTATTTATACACTATATTATCATGTTTGTTATACACCAGTAATCGTGCACGTGCAATACACGTCTTGACTGAGATTGATTGAATGAAACATATAACAAACACACGAATATATTTACTTTCAAAACTATATTCATCGTAGTATAATATTATCCAAATTTAAGAGCACGCTCCGTAGAAACTTTTGGTAAAGTGTATAATAAAATGGATAGTTATCAATCTAAACAATATGAAAACTCACATGTTTCAAAAAAGAAAAAAATATATCCCACGTTCAACACCATGACCGGTACGAGAATATAGAGTATATCCAATTATTCATAGTTCACATAGAGAGTGTTGTCATATTGAATACAACTCGAAACATTGGAATCAGAACACAATCTATCCAACTTTTCTTGGGCACAGGATACATGTTATTAAGAAGCAGAAACACTTCATCCACCTATGCTCTGGAACACGATTACGTACACCATATAGATAGTCAGCATGCATGTGGAATCCACATCGTTGAAAAAATAAAGAAACTAGCATTTACAATATGCTTTTCCCAACATAGAAATTCCAAGAGAATCTTGTGGTCCCACTAAAATATTGAATTTGAATAACATAGCTCTCTTCATAAATTGCTAATACATTTTGTCACTTCACTGTCCATGAATGCACAATTTATAACAAATCTAACACACCACACCTACCAGGATTCTAGCACCACAATCTACAGCTCACAAATTATCTAGGTAATAGGAAAAATTAAACTAATAATCACACAATATGTACGATATTTGGAACCTGATCGGTTCATACCACCAAATCTGTAATACAAAATATGAAGAAAAAAACGATTAAAGCATCCGCTTGCACATGTAAATATGCAGAATTTAGCCAGATCATTTATCTAAAAACAAAGCTAGATCGACCAACTCAGCATGCCTCATAAAATTCGCTGATTCAAGTATACATCGTTCCTAGTTCTAACAATGATATAGTTGTTCCTTCGATTCTAGCTGACAGTTAATGTCCTATTTACTACGTGCATTCTAAGGGCATTCCCACACTCAAGCCTTTGTAATTCTTCAATTTAATGTCCTATTTGGTCAGCGTAGTAACTCATGTTTCACAGATCAACCATTCCTTTTGCTGACAGTTCTTCATGCAAAAGGAATCCAAGTGGTGAGATGATGATGCCTTTTTCTTTTCCTCTGACCATTGGCAAAGAAACTCTTCTCCTTTGATCGATGTGAGGAGATTAGTTGTGCAGGCACCTAATACCAGTGCAAACATCGAATTTAGCATACTGTAGAAGTATATATGTCAATCCAATCTAGGAGGACAAATGTAGACATGTGGAGACACAAGTTTGTGCTATAAATTGGACAAAAACATAGAGATTTCTGCAAAGCAGATTGATATATAAACTTAATTATATATCATAACTACCAGATATAAAAAAAATGAATCAAATATGTGACATACAAGAAAACATAAAGTCAAATAGAGTAACTATTTGTCAATATGATACTAAAAATAAAGCATACAAGCTGGATATGTGTTACATGAATTACTCATGTACCAAAATTTCAATCAGTCGGATTGGCAAAGTTAGATATCATCGAACAAATACATGTAATCTGGTGATAAAAGTTTAGAACCTGATGTTACGACTGTTATGAAGGATCGAGCACATGCCCCATGAAGGTTAATGTGCCAGACACTTCCTCCCTAATGATAAAGAAGAAGGGGTGGTTGGCAATGAAGTGCTCTGCTGGTAAAGGCTTGCCTATGCCCATTGCCACAGAAGTTTCTTCAATCCCTTTATCATTAACCTCCAAAATCGCTTTATGAAGTACATCGGACAGAAACAAAGGCCCGCTTGAGTCATCTTCCTTGACCATATCTGAGAAATCTGCATCACAGAGGAATGGCAATTCGAGCCCCATATCTTTCAGAAAATCCCTCACATCAATCTGAAAAGATATCGTGAACTTGGGCACCCTGATACCCACATGTCGCTTCTCTGTCGGTAAATGTTGTTCTAAGAACGTCGGTTCAGAGAAAATCTTTTTGGTTAATTCAAACAGGCCATCGCAAGCATCTGGGAGGAAAATGTACATGGAAAACTTCCGTTCATTCTTTCCTTGCTTGTAAGGAAGCTTAATAGCTTTGAACCCATCATGCACAGCAAAAAGACGAGTTCTGTCATACTCCACAAAAGGGACATCGACTGATGTTCCATCCAGACAGTAGAACTTTTGTTCAGTGGTCCTCCTTATATCATCCCTATCCAGCCATCTGCCCCTCAAATATATTGCACTGCCAAGAACAAGCCCTGTATTCTGGTTGATTGATCCATCCGGAAGGAGCGAGGTAGCAGTACCTTTAGTGGATTTTTTGACCCATGAGTTCATTTGTTCAGAAGCATCTTCTGGCTGCAAAGATCAACACAAAAAGGAAAATGGGTAAATTTCACAATTCAGAATCACAAAGGACCTCAACTATATTATATATCATAATATTGCAGTTGGCTGCTGACATAAAAAAAATTCAGAATAGCTCTTTAAAAGCATATTACTATAGCAACCATATGTTACGACTTTTCAAATTCAGTAATGCTGTACGGAGAGCCTCTTTGTCATTACAAGTTCTTTGATACACACTAACATTTCTGTCAGAGCAAAGAAGTGCACAGGCTGCATAAGACAGTGAAGCTGGAGCACAGACAAAATATCGAGCTATTGATCCCTATGGCTATGGTAATGACCAATGAGATTTACATGAATCACCTTGGTCAAACAATTAAATACTAGGTAATTAAATTCAGATAACCTTCAAACAACAAATTGAAATAATGAAATGTTTCAACACGCTAACTCTTGGCGGCAAGGTTGTCAAAATCACGATTCTAGTGGTAAAATCATTCTACGATCCTACAACACCAATATAACCCAAATCATACCTTGAGTCGTACCTAGTAGAATCGCGCTCCTAGTAGTAGAATGGGGTAGAATCACCATAGAATCGTGGTAGAATCACACATCATCTCAAAATATAAAAGATTTAGGTGTTTGATTGTATCCGATCCCTCAATTCAAATTGTATCATAAGTACTAAGTAATTAGTAGGTTAGACATTAAGATTTGAAGGTTTGGAATACTAAAAAATATTTTATTTATTTATTTATTTTACTTTTTTATGTAAAATGTTCATGCATTGGCAAGGTTATTAAAATCAATATTCTAGCCATAGCCCTGAATGACATAGAATCTAAAATGCAATTTAGACATTTATCGATGTCTCTGCTCCGATTCTCACAACCTTGCATGGGGTAAGCATATCGTCGAGCACTTGATGAACATGGCCTGTATATGACGGTTACCGTGCAAATTTTGCACGAAGAGGCCATATGATCTATACCTTGTTCTTGAAGTTGGCCGTCTTCGCCGCGGAGCCGTACACGCCACCCGCCGCCTCCACGAACTCCGGCGAGAGCCTCGCCGATGCGTCGGCCCAGACGCCACCAGTGAACGCTAGCCGCGAGCCTGCAGATGTCGACCGGTCCTTGAGCACGCGCTTCACAGCGCGCGACGCCACGTTGACCACGTCGGCCGAGGCGCCCCGGCCGCCGTCGCTGCAGCCCAGCGCCTGGAGCATCTGCCTCCGCGTCGCACCGCGCGCGCCGGAGGCCGCGAGGGCGAACGTAGCGTGGACCGTGGCGGGAGCCACGGAGGCGTTGCCGGTGCCTGCGGCGGCCCGGACGCGGTCAGCGAGGGGTAGGCAGAAGGCGCGCTGCCGGCGCTGAGCGCCTCCTTCCACGGCCGCGTCAGCATCGGCGCCGGAGCGGGCGCATCGGGCACCGGCTCCGGGGACGAGAAGAAAGGGTAGGGCTTTGGGGCGGGGCCGATGGGTGGGCGCCGGCGGAGCGCTCGCGGGAGGGAGGAGAGCTGCCGCATTTTTGGTATGGAAATTGGAAAGAAAAGAGGCCGGGCCCAGGGTTTATTTAGGGTTTGAGGATCCAACTGGACGGATTGCCCAACTGGACGTATGGCCACACATGCATTAGGCCATGTCGATTCTGTTGGGAAACTATGGACCTAACCCTGTAGTTGGTCTATTAGTGGGCGTCCCATCCTAAACCCTAACAGGCCAGAAATTATAAATAAGTGCTATTCATCAGAAAGAATTGATCGATGGATGAAGGAATAAAGAAAAGCAAGAAGTCCCCTATATCTCTCGTGTTCTATCTCTTATTCTTCTTGTTGTTCATGCATTATTCTTACGATTCTACGCTTGTTCACGAGGTAATCGCCGATCGACTCGCCAATGACGGTTCCTCAACACGTTATCGCGACGATCGACTCTCCTCGCATCGAAAGGTAACCGTCGATGAACGACACTCGAGATTGAATCGTTTTCTAGATTGCTTTCATTCGCAAATTTGGCTTTCTAGATTGGTTCTCACGGCACAAACCGCTCTAATCTACCGTGAGCCGACTTGAAGTCGCCGCCAAGCCGATCGGTGGATTGCATGAAAGAGTAGATGATGATTGTACCATAGGTAGTAGATGCAATCGCATGAAAGGCACCATGTGCACGCATCGCCCGCAGCGCCGCCGTCACTACCTCGCGATACGTTCATCGGCCGGCATAGTCCGCCATCACGCACGCCACGAGGCAACGACAGCGATGCCACACCGCTAGCACGCGGCAAGCACGCATATGACGGCATGAAGTCGCGCTCCGTTGCAATCTTGTATTACATTACACATTGCATCGTATACATGAATAGTAACGCATGAAAATAATTAGCGGCTCGAAGCCGTCGCCAACTACGCTGGCTCGAGTCACGCCGCATGACCGCCGACTTGCGGTGGCGCGCCCGCCACCACCTATTGCCTCTCGCCGCACGAGGCCGACACCGCTGCACGCAATGGCGCCATCGCTACCGCTGCCGCCGCCGCTGGCAAAGACACCCGCATTGCGCCGGCCCCCACGCGCCGCTGCAAGCGCGCTACGCTGGCCGCGCCGCCCGTCGCCGCCGCCACACCACCGCATGGAACGCCGCTATACAAAAAAAGGGGAAGAAGGAAGGGGAGGAGGAAAAGGAGGAGAACGACGGACGGCGCCACCTCCGCCGCCGCTTCGCGCCGCCTCCCGCCGGCCTCGCGCTGCCGCACTTCGCCGGCCGCCGCGATGGCTCGAACGAGCCGGCAGCCGCATGGCCCGACGCCACACCTCCTCCCGCTGCACCGCCGCCGCTTCAGAGCCGCCGCCGCCGCCGGAAGCGGTCACCTCGGCCGCCGAAAGCTCCCGCCACGCGCCGCGCCGAATGATCGCCGCCGCCTCCTTTGACCGCTCGCGCCGAGCCGCGACGCGAAGCCTCGCGCCGCCAGAAGCGGCGTTGGTCCTCGCGCCTCGCCGTGCCGCGCCCGCCGCCCCGCCGCCCGTAGTCGTCGGCGCCGCCGCACGCGCCGCCCCTTCGCCCCGCAGCCAAGGCGCCGCTCCGCCGCGCCCTCGCCGCCGCGCCTCGCGAAGAAGCCGCCTTGCCGCCCCATGGAAATCCGGTGGCAAGGAAACCCTAAAAGGGTGCCCTCCTTTTTGCTTTGAAAGCAACGGGCCATAAAAGCCAACCCAATAAGTATTTCGAGAAAAGAATGAAAAAAAAAACGAAAAAGGAGGTTTTGCAAAATGGCCCTTGGGGATTATGAAAATCACGAGGTCGTTTTGCATATGAGAAAATTTTGCATGAAGGCCCTCGTAGTTCTGAAAATTACGATAATTCTTCGCAGACTTGGAAGTTTTGCGAAAAACCACTCGGAATTACTGAAAATTACGCGAATTTTTCTCTCAGAATTGAAATTGCGCGTTTTAAACCCCGAAACTTACAGTTTTCACCGAAAAGTCTTTTTCCAGCAGAAAAGAGCTTCGGGAATTCAATTTTGAATCGATTTTTGCATTTGAAGCATGTTTAACTTTGTTATTGTTATTTCTATGTAATTTATTTACTGCATTTACTGTTTTGATCATCTGTAATTGTTTATTCTTTTAATCACCGGATATAGCAAGAAATCATGAAAAATGCATAGAAAATACGGAACACGAACACGAGTTCAAGAGCATTGTGAGAATTTTGCAACCATTTTATGCAGATTACCAAAGCAGTAATCCTTTGAACCTTTGCATGAATATGAAGATGATCGCATCACGAATCAAGATCAAGAACCACCAAAGATGGTCGTAATTTGTACGTAATTTATAACGATCTTCAATTTCGTGGTAATGTAATCACGGATGAGCGTAAGATTGAGAAGACTCTCTACCTTTCACCAACGCGGTGAAATCCGCAAGCAACTATCGTCAAGATGGCTACATGAAGTATGCCAATTAATTGACATCATGCAAGTTGCGTAAACTCAAGATGATATTCTAAGAAAGAACTTCATCTTGCAACCACCTAGTAGCAATGTTGGCCATGAAGCCATCGCTAGCGCCTACAAGGTGATGAAGCCTCTCACGAATGAGAGGAACAAGAAGGGTAAGGTCGTGCGTCGACATTATTGATGTTTTCGGTCTAAGAAGAAGGAAAATGATAGCATGAGGCATACCTCGCCATTGCAGCACAGAGGATTCACATCCATTACCGCACTTATGAATGTGAATAAACAAAGAGTGCCTCTCATCATCCCTCCTTTGGACATCGCAGGCCACAACCGTAGTCGCCAAGAGGAGAAGATCGCATGGAGCCGATTTAGGCGTAAGTTCTCGAATACTTTGCCTATTAGATCCAAAGGCACGCATTGCACTCGGACCTTTTATAGAAACTTGCGCTTGTAATTGAAGTAGAATTTTTGAATTATTGAATAATGGTTGCAAGCTCTAGAAGAGCAAAAGCATTAAATTCTTATTATGAGTCTGCAAGACTTATTTTCCCGCCTTTATAATAGCAAGTTACGCTCGATATCTCAAGTATTTTATTTATGTGTCGCTTGCTTTCGCTACATATTAATAAAGTACAATATATTAGAACGCCGTGTGGCGCCTATGGAGGAAGTGTGCTAGCATGTAGCGCACAACGAATACCATCCCGAGAGAAACAGAATTTTTTCAATCGATCGGCAAGAATGCCGGTAGTCTTCACGACAACAGAAAATGATACTTGTATAATAGGCTCGGAAGGGCCATAATTATACTTCCAACGGGCACAACTTTGGTCATTGAAGAAGACTTGTTGTACCTGAATCGACTAGAACTCTCAAGGATATTTGCGCTATGGTTTCCATGTAGAGACGAAGAAGAGTATGGTACAGAATACTGCCATTACAAAGCGTGAAGAAAGTAAAAATAGTATTATAATATCTTCCTTCATATGAAATTGGGCTATACTACACTAATATTAAGGCACCTCACACCTATACTGTCCCGAAACCGTATTTAGAAGCTCGAACTTTTCTATCTCTGGCATGATAGATTGTGCCGTCTAGGTCTTAAGATGATGAGAAATATAATTAACAATTTACAGGGACATGATATGAATGTTAAGAATTTCTCAAATCAGGAAGATTTTGTGTGCCCCGCATGTGCCACCAGGAAATTAATTACTAGACCTTTTTGCTCAAAGCAAAGGATGAAGTCCCGCATTCCCTGGACAGTATCCAGGAGACCTTTTGCGGTCCTATATAGCCCTGTAAGGGTAATTTGAGGTATTTTATAGTGCTCATCGATGCTTCCTCGGAATGGTCGACGTATGTTTATTGTCACGAAATCAAGCTTCGCATAGCTAAATCTCGCAGATAATTAAATTAGAAATATTTTCTCGATCATCATGAGAAGTCCACCAATGGACAACGCTGGAGAACTTATCGAAAGTATTTGATGATTATTGCATGAAAATGGAATTAAAGTTGAGCATTTTGTACCACTTGTCCGCACTGAATGGACTAGCGTAACTTTGAAGAATTGTAATTTACCAACTACATGTTGGGGACACGCATCTCGCCGCGCAGCCCTCATCAATTTTAGACCGTCGGCCTATAGCATCCATCCACCTATGCAACTAGCGCAAGGGTCAGCACCGAAAACTTCTCACCTCTGAAGGTTTGGTTGCAAGGTTTATGTACCTATACCACCACCACAAATGATCGCAATGGGCCCTCTCCGAAAGTCGGGATATACGTTGGTTATGAGACAACATCCATAATCGTATCCGACCCGATGATTGGAGATTTGAACAATGCCCGATTCGCTGATAGTACATGAGATGATGTTAGTTTTCCCGTCATTAGGGGGAGGAAATCAACCCTTTTATGATAATGTCGGGAAATAATTGAAATCCAGAAGATAATTAAAAATCTATGCATATGACCCGCGCACTAGTGAAGCAAATAGAGAAGTCCGTAAGATAATTGCGATCCGTAAGATAATTGAATTGAAGTCTAGAAGACAATTGAAGTCCGTAAGATAATAGATTTGCAAATATTAACAATCAATCGCCAAACCACTTTAGTGATTTGAAGAGCGTGACCAAGTAGCATTTGCCTGTACGCAATGCACCGAAGAGGGTTGAAATACCAATGAAGGTGTCCCTAATCCCGCCTAGAGGCCTCGAAAGGATCGAGAACTCCCCCCTCGAATCAAGTAACCGGGACGCTGGTGAAAAAGGATAAGAAGGACTTGACACACCCGACACCAAGTGCCCCGTAACTAAAAGGGGGAGCCGGTTGAGACTGTATCGGTATGGAACCTTCGAAAAGGCATACTAGAATTGAACATCCCTATGAAGGGAGACATCGTATGGATGCGCGCGCACATCGAACCGAAAAATAAAGGGACTTGCCCCGCAATAGAAAGGCGGTGAGCAAGTAAAAGCATTAGAAGAATCGCCTGAAGAAATAGCTATAAAATTTATGACATCGGGAGAATCTTTGAATATGACAACAACCAATGTCGACATATACTTTGCAAAGAAACTTGCCACAATCATCAATCTTGATTCGAGCTCAGACGCTCATGAATGAAAGAAAAATCAGATTGAAAGAAGGCGAGAAGCGATTTATTCTCTTGAATAAAAGAAGGGCGTTTGGGCTCGTAAGTCGACGCCTTCCCTTGTGCACCCGTAGGGCATAAGTGGATATTTGTTCGAAGAGAAATGAAAGAAGCAAGGCTCGTTGCATAAGGTTTCATTGAACATCCAGAGATGATTATGAAGAAACCTATTCCCGATCATGGCGAACCCCTTTAGATATTTATCTCAATGGTAGTGAACTTGAAGTTAGAATTGAAATTGATGGATGGGGTACCAGCATACCTTTATGAAATATTGGATTCGGACATTGAAGATACCTGAATGTATCAATGTCCCGAACCAAGATAGAGCAAATAGAAATATGTACAGCAGAAACTCGAGAAAGTCATTGTACGAACTTAAGCAATCAGTAATGTGGTATAATCGCTTGCAGCGACTTTGTATGCAAGAAAGGCTACACGAACAATGAGAATAAACCCTGTGTATTTATACGATGATTCCAAAATGGATTTTGTATAATCTCGATGTATGAAAATGATCCAATATCATCGAACCCCAAGGATATTAAGAAAGTAAGCTCTTACCTGAAGTCAGAGTTCAAATGAAAGATTTGGGTGAAAACCAAATATTGCCTAGGCTTGCAGCTTGGGCATGCCCCTGAAGGAATTTTAGTACATCAGTCAACCTACACTCAGAAGGTGTTGGGAAGGTTCGGCTTTGGAAAGGCATACCCTTTGAAAGTGCCAATGGTCGGGAGATCTTTGCAGCAAAACAAGGACCCGTACAAACCTAGAAAAGAGGGGGAGGAAGTCCTGGGACTGGAATTCCCATATTTAAGTGTGATAGAAACACTCATGTATTGAACAAACTGTACTAGACCGGGCATTGCATTTGCCGTGAACCTATTAGCAAGGTATAGTACATAACCTACCAAAGGCATTGGCGTGGAATGAAGGACTTCTTCCGATACCTCCAAGGAAGCAAAGAACTTGGTCTGTTCTACAGAAAGAACTAAGACTTAACTATGAATGGCAATGCAGATAACGGGTACTTGTAGGACCCGCATACAGCCAAATAGCAAACATGCTATGTATTCCTATGTGGTGGAACTGCAATTCCATGAAAATCATCTAAGCAGAGTCTTGTATCGATTTCGACGAACCACTCGGAAATAATAGCATTGTACGAGGCCTCACGAGAATGTGCTTGGCTTCGGCGGATGATTCACCACATCCAGCAGTCATGTGGATTGAATGCCGCACTAACCCCCACTATTATCTATGAAGATAAATGCAGCTTGTGTTGCACAAGTACAGATGGGTTATGTGAAGAATCCTCTCACAAAGCATATCAACACCAAGTTCTTCTATGCTTATGAATTGCAAAAGATGAACGTTTTTAAAGTACTGCATACTAAGTCATGTGAGAATCTTGCAGATTTATTCACTAAGTCAATTCCAGCATCTAACTTTGAAAGATGCATATGTGAATTGGAATGATAAGACTTAAGAGAAGTGCAGAATTCAGGGGGAGAACCTTCACAAACTCATTATTAAAGCTTGATCATGAAGATCGAGTACCCAAAGAATAAATCCAGGAGATTAAATGAAATTGGGTGGATTGTACTCTTTTTCCCTTGACGAGTTTTCCTGAAGTTTCTCGGCTAAGGTTTTTAATGAGGCAATTTGTGCATCACAGCAGAACGTGTATCATGTACTCTTTCTCCAAATTTTTTCCACTGGGTTTTTATAGAGTTTTGACGAGACATGGACATGAAGGATGGGTGCCCAAGGGGGAGTGTTGGGAAACCATGGGCCTGACCCTACAGTCGGTCCATTAGTGGGCGCCCCATCCCAAACCCTAGCAGGGTCGTAGCCTATAAATAGGGGGTGCTATTCATTGTAAAGGATTGATCGATAGATGAAGGAATAAAGAGAAGCAAGAAGTCCCCATATATCTCTGTGTTCTATCTCTTATTCTGTTCTTGTTGTTCATGCATTATTCTTACGATTCTACGCTTGTCTACGAGGTAATCGCTCGGACTGGACTCGCCAGCGACAGTTCCTCAACAGATTCGATCCATTTACTGCTATGTTGATCCATTCCACTGTGCTTTTGATCTGTCAGGCTATGTTGATCCATTCCACTGTCCGATCTGGAGCCTTGTTGACATGATAACATCCCGTCCGGGCTTCTTGCACGAGTTATCTAGAAGGCGATCGTCGAGGTAAATGAGGATGGCACGGAAGCTGCAGCCGTCACGATGATGACAGGGGGCTATGCAGGTCGGAGAAAAATTCTCTGGGACGGGGCTTCCCAGCCGTCCTCCCGAGGCCCCGTCCCGATGGTCACCACGTGCTCTCACGGCACTAATCGCAAAGCGCCGGTTCTAACTCCGACCGCCTCCCGCTTCTTCCCGCCTTTCGTGGAAAATCGCTCCGCCCGTCTTCGCTTTGCTCACAGCGACGCCGCCCGGTCCAATCTGCCACCGCCCTCCACCTCCACCGACGATCTCGTGCTCGCGCCCGGCGGCGGCCGCTGCCGATGGAGTCCGCCTTCGACAAGATCGACGTGACTCGCGCGAAAGGCACCGCCATCCTCGCCGCCAGGCTCACCAAGGACTCAACGGTGGAGCTGGTGCCGCACGCAGGCGACCGCGAGGGGCGGACGGCCAGGCGGAGAGGGGAAGGTGGTCTTGGCGAGCTACCCGCGGAGGTCCCGCGCCGCGACGCCGTCGCTCGGCTGGCGGCCTCGGGCCGGTCGACGCCACGACACGCCTCCTCATCCTTCGCCGTGGAGGTTCCACGCCACAACATCGCTCGCCGCGGCGGCCTCGAGTCGAAGGTGCCGAGCCGACGAGCGGCGCTGGCGTCACGGATCTCCGCTAAGCGCCCACGCGACCACGACACGCCCCTGTACCGCGGTGCCACAGCCAAGGCCGCCGCTGATCAAGAAGTCTCAACTCCTGTAAATTGATTCTCTGAATGTTTGTCAAGAATTCTCAGGTCCAAATGAATGTGTTTCTCTGAATTACCTGTAAATTGTTTGCCGCCAGTCGGTCACTGCGGCTTCAGTTTTGTAGTAGGAGCTGGAAGGTTTCTGTGAATGAATGAAAGCATCAGGGCGTTGTCTCTGAATGTATGCATGCCCGAATGAATATGTAATTTCTTTCTCTCTGATTGCATTGTCTCTGAATGCCTGATGGTCCTGCCCTGATGTTGGGGTAATATTTTCCTCCCCAGCCACCAAGCTGAAATCCTTTGATTTGCCAACCATACCAATTGCAAGGAATGGTAAATAATGTCAGTACTTGTGGATTCTTGATTTTTCATAATGTCAGTATTGTGCCTACTTCATAGTTTGTTGAAAATCAGCGAGTCTAGATGGAGTTATCACTTGTCCTTTCCAATTGCCATATATCAGTATGTCCTACTGTTTTCATGAAAAAATGAGAATAAAGATAAAGAGGCCAAGTTTGCCAAATCCACCGAAAACCAGAGTTACCACACAACTTCATGTTGGTTTCTGGCTGACTTGCCAGCTGACCCATATTGAAGTAGTTAAATCCTTCATGGTAATTCAGTTTTAAGATATATGTAACATCTCAATTTTGGACTTGTATTTCAAATGTAAGAAAATGAGTAGAAACTAAAACTTTTTCTTACATCATGTATTTTTTGTATGTTCTAAACAATTTTTGTATAAAAATTATGGAAATACAAAGTCACAAGTCTTTTGATCCAAAACCTTGTCTTCCAAAAATAATCTTGTCAAATCTTTTGATCATCTCCTGGGAATATTTTTCCTAAGTTCCAGGTATGGTATGTGACCCCTCTGAAAAATTTCACAATTTTTAGAAATTAGTTGAATATTTTAAGAGGCAGTCAAACCAGTTTGACCTTTAGTCCAACCCTAGAACAAACCTTGATTATTTTTTGGAGAAAGATGCTCTACATAAAAACCTCTGGAAAATTTACACAAGGTTTATACTAGAATTAATAGCCTCCAGTTAAAATTTTAGAATTTTTGGAGCTAATTTGCTACCTCTAAAAATTCTCCAAAGTTTCAGCTGGTAAATTAAACCCTAAGTCAAACCCTGGTTGGCCCTGAGTCGGGCTCGAACCCAAACCCCTTCTCTTGGTTGCACCCAACCCTATCAGCGCTTGGTTCAGTCCGTTCAAGCGCGCGTGCGACGTGGGCCGTTGGATCCCCATCAAACGGCCCTCGTTCGTTGAAACCTTCGGGCCTCCGATCGCATCTTCGATTTCTAGCCGTTGGATCCTGATCTAGCCACTGTGGGTGCATACCCCTTCGCACCGGTCGCCTTTTGAATCTGGCTCGAGCCAATTGGTTGAGCCCGATCAACTAACTGCACCCAGGCTCACTTTAAAACGCACTTTCAATCACAGCTGTTAGATTTCAATCGCACGGCCCTCGTTCGCGTGAACGTTCGGACCTCGCGATCGCGCCAACTCGTTTGGGCCGTTAGATCAAGATCCAACCGTCCAGATGAGATGGGCTGTTCAGGTCACCCGGTTGCCTCCTTCAAGCGTGACCGTCCGATTCTAATCCAAGGGCTCACGATCTCTCTTTTGTTTTGAACCTCAGAAGCTTCGAACAATCTCAGCCGTCCGATTAAAATCCAACGGCTCACAGCAACCCTAGCATTTTCCGGTCATCTTCTTCCTTGAGCCGTGCGTGAACAGGGCGAGCGGCATGGCTAGGTCTTGTCGTGCTCCCTCATCAACTCTCCTTGGTCGGGGCAGTGAAACGTGCGGACGCTTTCGGTCATGTTCATGTTCTTTCCCTCCCTCCCCCCTTGTTTCTTTTTCGGTCCATGGTTATGCCATGAGCCACGTTCACCCGAAAGCTTTTTTTTTTCCAAACCTTAGCTCACCGTCTATATGAAGCCCCCTAAGACACTCTCTGAGCTCATTTGCAGCACCACCCCTAGCTCCTTCTTTGCTTGTGGAGCTCAAAACGCCAAAAATACCAAAACCGCCATTAATGACCGTAGAGCTCTATTGATGGTCTTGGTGCTCCAGTGGTTCATCTTCAATTCTTCTTGTACCCTTTTGAACTCCTTAACCACCTATACATTTCCCCTCACTCAATTTTGGGTTTCATTCACAGGATTTGTCAAATTTGAGGTTTGTTCAAATTCGGCCGAATTCACCCCTTTTCTTCCTCAGCTCTGGTGAGTGCTTCATTTCTCAATTATTTGCTCATGAAGCTTCTATGAGATATAATAAAGCTATTTTGATGACCCGGTCTCACTATTTTTGCTCACACCGTCGTTTTCACTTCATCTTCTTCAACTCCGGTGGATTTCTCTATTGTCCAAGCTGCTCTGGCCATCTTTGAAGCCCTTCTCGGTTAAGGTAGTTTCTAATTAGTCCCTAGACGCTGTGGCACACGCTTCTTTGGACTGTTGCGGAGCTTTTGATCATTCTCGCTTTCGGCCGATTTTGTCACCGTGCCTTCTTTTCCGGCTAGCTGGCGTTGTGGACCGTCGCCGCCGGCGAGGTCGTCACCATCGGGACCGCAAGGATATTGTGAACCCATTTTGGCACTTTGCGGGCACCGCCGTGGCCGGAGTCGCCGACGGCATGCCTTTGGTTGCACTCGGTCTCGTTGTCGGACGCGAGCTGCGCTGTGCGTTGTCGTTAAGACACTATTAAGTCCTAATCATTAGTAATCATTGGGTTAGCAATTAAGGGCTGTCTTAACCTGGCTTTGGTGTCACTTACATGTGGGCCACGCTTTTAAATCACCCCCATGCACGTTAAACCCATGCGCGTGACTCTCAGTCGCTGACAGTGGGCCCTGCTTGTCAGAGCTATTGTTCACATCGCGATCGGCCCAATCGTTAGCAGCTGTCCATTTTTAAATCAGCGGCCTAGATCTATTGGGCCGTTCGGGTCACCCGATCTTCCCAATCCCTGTGGACCCTCCATCGCTTGATCAACGGCCCAGATTGAAGGAGCGTTCGCGAGGCCCGAACGACGTCTTGATCTGGACCGATGATCTTAAATCCAACGGTGGTCTTTTGTGGACTGTGCACGTGCGCTTAAGCCCCATGGCTCCTCTGTCACTGACGGGTGGGCCCTCTCACTTGTGCACGTGCGTTCCGAACTTCAATCATTATCGACCGTCCATCTCGCGATGAGCGGCTGAGATTGAGTGGGCCGTTCGGGTCACCCGGAGGGCACTTTGATCTCATCCCTCCATCGTTTGATCATCGGCTGAGGTTCATTGGGCCGTTCGGGCCATGAACAGTGCCCGATTGATCTCCGCCGTCCATTTCGATCTGAACGGCAGGTTGCCGTTTAGAAATCGTGCGCACTATGCGCACCGTGTGCGTGGGCCGTGCGATGAAGGATCAATGGCCCACGCTTGCCCACGTCCTTTTCTTTTCGGAAATGGTTATTAATTCCCAGTCAGCTTTATTTTGCAACTGAAAAATGCATTAAACTATAAAAAGGCATAACTAATTCATTTTAATTCCAAATCGATTGATTCCAATTTTGTTAATTCTCTTGTTAACTAAAATTTAATATAAAAATAGTTTTAAGCTTAATTCTGCTCCAGAAAAATATGAAAAAAGATTTAATCCCTGTTAGGGTTATTTTGTGCATTAAAATTCATTTAAATTTGGAAAATGCATAACTAAATCTTTGGAGATCCTTTTTGGGCGAATCCAACTGTGTTAAATTCCTGTTTAGCTAATGTTTAACCTAAAAATACATGTAGGCACTGATTCTGTACCAGAAAATTATATAGGATGAATTGACTTGATTAGGTATAAATATTGTCTAAAAATTTATTTAGAATTGGTAAAAGACACAAGTAATTCCCTGTAACTCCAAACTAAGCAAACTGAAGCTTGTAAAATTCCTCTATTAGTATACTTTATTATGAAATAGGATTTGATTATGGTTATATTTCTGAAAAATGATATGTATTAGTTTTACAACTTAGAAAAATCATAAGTAATTCATTTTAACTCCAAATTGAGTAAACCCAACTTTGCTGACCTTAGGATGCCATTATCTACCTAGCATAAAAATTTCAGACCTTAGATCATTCTGGAAATTTATGCCATGAACAGTACCAATAATTAATTAAATTAAATTTCCAGGCTGAGAGGAATGGTTTCAGCTATAACTTTTTCATACTTAGCCAAAATGACTTAATTCTTGCTTCTAAATTCATTTAAAATCATAACCTTGCTGCTGTATAAATTTCATAAGATTTGGATGACTTTTGCTGTTGAGTTTTATTTGGTGTTCTTCGTTCTTATTTGGTTTTATCGCATTTTGCGTTAGGTTCCGAAGAAATTATTGATTTCGTGAGTGATCCTCTGCAGCAAGAAAGTGATCTACAGAAAGGCAAGCAGTGTAACATCATTTGATCTTATTGTTTCTATTACTTTCAAAGTCTAATATCTTGTTTGCAAAACCTAAGTATGCATGCTTCTTTGTGTCAAGATTTATTTTGTCGATTAGAGGTAGCTAATTCTATTGCATTGTTGCCCTGAAATTATTCACCCCCGCCACTACCCTATGTTATTATCCTAACTGGTGAATTAGAGCCCGGTGGATGATTTATGGTCTTTTATTGTCTTTGCGATATGATGCTTAGCAATGCTTAGTTACCGGTAGAATTGGGCGATTATCGACTTAGTCGATGACCTTGATCACAAAAATTATTATTACTTATGCTCAATATCTTGTGCCTTGGTTATTTGTGAAAACTAAAATGAAAACAAAATGTTTTGAACTTGGGCACAATGGTAAGATTGTGTGTTTTTGGGTGTGACTGGAATGGTGCCCGAGTAATTAAGGACCGAGTTACTTGCGCCACCGTACTGAGCATTTTTGCATGCTAACCACATTAGAGGGAAATGGGACCTCTCGTGACTTAGTACTTTGGTGTGTGTTAGCTCCGAGTCGCAGGAGGGCGTGTGTGTGTTGTGTTGTGGTCAAATGAGGTGGTTTATGTGTGGGAGCATTGTAGTTGTCCGGAAGCTTCACCCCTATAGGGTAGTTAACTTTCGGCTTTACAATGTAAGCGTATGGGCTTCGGTCCATACGAGCGGCTCGTAGTTGATACACAATATTGGAAACGTCTCGTAGGACTTAGCGTCTGCAAGATACCTTGAAGTGTGCTTAATAGCTTGGCAAAAAGGCGGTCTGAAGTGTGGGGACATTGGTACACCCCTGCATGGTTAAAACTATTCGAATAGCCTCGTCCTAGGTTATAGACACGCTCGGATACGCCCTCGTAAGAACTAGACTACAACCCTTTGGATTTAAAATTTGACACGGGTGGTACGAATGGGTAATTCGTGCTATGGTTGTGATGGCTATTGGGTTAGTCATCTCCAGGATGTCTTTATGTTATTAGTTATCGTCTCGCTGTTATTTATGCAAATAAAATTCAGATTGTCAAAATTGCCTTCAAATTGTTATCTATTGCAAATAAAACTTGCTTTATGCTGAAAATTAACCTTGAGCCTTCTCCTTTGATTAAAGCCTGCATGTAGTAGTAACTAGGTTAGTTACCCGTAAGTCTTATGAGTACATTTTTGTACTCATTTGCTTTGTTTATTTGTTGCAGAGAAAGAAGGTTGATCCCCAAGGGATCAACTTTGATGAGTATTGCTGCAGTGTGGACGACTAGCTTGGCGGTCCGGTCGGTTGCCTTGTGGGTTATGGCTAACCGGTCGTATTTTGGTTAAAGTCATCTTATGACACCTTTTGCTTCCGCTGTTATTTGATACTTAGTATCTTTTGGCCAGTCGGCTTTTTTGTAATAACTTCATATTATGTATGACGTTTGTTAGACTTGTTATAATATGATGTATGGAATTGATGCATGATTTTGTAACGAGGTGTGTATACTGTATTTCTGGGAAGTATACATATCTCGAGGCTTGGTTTATTTGATTTGTGATGCTAGGGTCAATGGAAGGCTAAGCATTACAAGTTGAATAAATCGGGATCTCACAATATAAAAGCACATACAAGGGCAAACAAAATCACGAAACAGATAACAAATCAGATTCTAGAAGTACATGTTCTTGTGAGGGAAGGAAGCAGATAACTGATTAACATATATTATTGGATAATTTGATTAACTACTTGAATATTGTAGGATTCACTACATCAAAATCTAATATTCGAGAGGTGGACAACAATTCAACATCTTGACCAGCTCCAAGTAAAAGATCTGTATACTCTCCTTGGATCAACGGATCAAAAATGGTTGAACAAACATCAACTGAACTATTGTTTGTTACTTCCTTTGGAGCTTCTCCTACAGGTTGTACATACAAAAAAGGCAAAAAAAATTAATGGCTATACAAGGATGAGAAGAGGGGGATTAATGGGGGTAGAACTACATTTTTTCCTCCCATTGTTTGTTTTCTTTCCCTTGTTTTTTCAAGTACATTTCTCATTCTTTTAGACTTTGGACCTTTTAACACTTGTGGAATTCGAAATGATACTTTTCCTTTTGTTATATCTTCACCACACTCATTACAATTTAGAGACACACCACAATGATTAATAGGTCTTCTTTGGTTTAGTGAATTATCTGCTTTCAGATCTAGCGTATCTATAGATTTCTCCAAACTTTCAAGAAGTTCTTTCGAAACAGAGCACTTCATTGCAATAGATGTTGCCTTTCGAGAGATGCGGGCAGCATGTGTTTGTAAAGTTTCCTTCTCACATCCTTGTTTTTCATAAAATATAGCTCTTTTGGCATATTTAGTCCACCTCTGCAGTATATATCGAGATGGCAAGATGAAAACTTCATTGATATTGAACACTCGAATAACATGCCTGCACAACAAACCTATATCGAGCTGAGAATTCTTGACAAACATTCAGAGAATCAATTTACAGGAGCTGAGACTTCTTGATCAGCGGCGGCCTTGGCTATGGCGCCGCGGTACAGGGGCGTGTCGCTGGCCATGGGGGGGCGCTTCACGGTGGAGATCCGCGACCCGACCAAGCGCGCGCGTCTGGCTCAGCACCTTCGACTCCGCCGAGGCCGCCGCCCGAGCAGACGACGTCGCGGCGCGGAACCTCCACGGGCGAAGGGATGAGAGGAGGCGTGTCGCTGGCGTCAACTTCGCCGAGGCCGCCAACCGAGCAGACGACATCGCGGTGCGGAACCTCCGCGGGCAGCTCGCCAAGACCACCTTCCCCCTCTCCCACCCACTGCCGTCCCGCCCCTCCGTCGGTCGCCCCTGCGTGCAGCACCAACTCCACCGTTGAGTCCTTCAGTGAGCCCAGGGCAGCAGGGACAGCAGTGCCTTCGTGCGGAGTCACGTCAATGCCGTCGAAGGCAGACTCCATCGGCGGCGGCCGCCGCCGGGTGCGAGCACGAAATCGTCGGTGGATGCGGAGGGTGGTAGCGGATTGGACCGGGGGGCGTCGCTGCGAGCAAAGCGAAGACGGGCGGAGCAGTCTTCTCGCAGAAGGAACTGGGAAGAGGAGGAGGCAGTTCGAGAATTAGAACCGGCGCTTTGCGATTGGTGCCGTGGGAGCACGTGGTGACCATCGGGACAGGGCCTCGGGAGGACGGCTGGGAGGCCCGTCCCAGAGAATTTTTCTTCATGCAGGTCTGCCGCCGCCATTACCACCACGAGTGGATTTCATACGATTGATTTGGATTTCTCAAGACTTTCTATCTTCTCCTCCGGAGTAACATTGTTTCACGGGTCATGTTCTCAAAACTGGAGCTATTTTATATGAATGGTTTTTTAATATCATGTAAATCTCCTTTGTGCTTCCCTGTGAGTTTATTTCAATAGAAATTGAGTATGCAGGGTATCGTCCGGGGTAAAAATTTGCAGTGTTCACTTCCACTACATAACTGAATCGATTATGTCAATTGCAAACTAAGCACGCAAAACCCCGGACATGAATGCGCGCTTACTATCGATTTTACTCCTATCATATGTGTTTCTGAAGGAAGTGAACTTCAGATAATCTGTGTGTGCCATTTCCACAATGTATATTCATTTTCACAATGAATATCTGAATGTAGTAAATATTGGTCTGAGGATCTCGGCCACATACAACCAGCATTTTGATAATGTACATCTAAGTCAAAAAGAGAAGATTAACTACAAGAGAAAATAATCAGTCCGATTGTCATCCAAAAAAGGAGATTTTCTGTCTAGCTTGAGTTAGCTAATAATAATTTGACTTAAGAATAATAATGTGAGAAGACATTACAATCTGAGAACAGCAATGTAGTAATAATTTGCATCACCAGCAGGAAACATCCATCTGACATAAAAAAGACTCATCACGTAGGAGCAGCAGCAGATATGAGCAACAATTCCGATGCAGCAGTATGTTCAAACATACACAAGTAATTTCAGTAAATGACATCTCACTGTAAATGCAGAAATTTCAGTAAATGACTGCAGATTTTAAATTCAACTAATATGTAATCAATAAGTTAAAAAAACTAAACACTATTGTCAGTATTCTTGAAAAGTACTACTGCTGTGACAACCTACAGGTAGTTTTCAGCAAAATTTTAGTAGCATTAAAAAATTGAAACCCTTTAGGATGTGCACCCCTGACCGAGCTACTGTGTTAATTTCATGGATGACCGAAAGTATGGGCAGTTAGCTTTCTTTCCAAGAATGTTATTGGCATGAAACCACTTTGCACAAGCTTTGCCAAGTCTCTCTACTATCCTTGCTTAGCAATGTGTCCACCCAAGCTTGCACAGGTGCCTGCTTCGTGCCATATCTGAATCAATGCATTTACCAGCAGCCCGTTCATTGCGAAGCATTCTCTCAATCAACCCAACGTTACCAGCACCACTGCTATTGCCGCCTTCACACTAGCACTACCACTCCAACCACCATGCTCGGATGTGCCAGCCATCCGCTCCATTCACTGCCGAAAGCAAAGCTCCCTCAAAGATTCTTCCACTGCCAGCTGCAACTGCTTTTCATCATGACTACGCAATTCACGCCATGCCTGCCGGTCCGTCCCCTGCATGACCTCATATTCGACTCTTCAGTCGCCTCTCCTTTGCATCTCTCCTCTTTTCCTTCCCTCTCTTCGAAGCATTCCTTATTTTTTTTAGAAAAGGGAAAATTTCTTATTCCAGCCTCTGCACAGCAGGATACATATAGCTAGTCAATATCAAAAGATGCGACCAAGAGTAACAAAATACAACCAGCGTCTGAGAACCTGACATAACAGGTACAAAATGGGAAAAAAGGACCAAGCCATGTCTAAAAATTAGAAACAAATTCTATTACTGAACTGCCATCCATGGTTGGCATAAATCTCCATAACAGTAGTTTCCAGACGTCGGCATATGTCCTGAATGATAGGACGATCCTCCTCCCTCTGCAGCAGCGATCAGAAGTGAAACCAATAGGTACATTTGAAGATAACCTGCATAGCAGAAGAAACTCGTACCTTGTCAAACACCACATCATTACGGCTCAACCATATGGCCCAACAAAGAGCGCTTACCCCAACCAATATTAGATACATAAGTTTACGGTTAATCCCCACAAGCCAATTTCCAAATAAATGAGAAATACTTGAAGACGGATTAATACCACTAGAAATATGTACCACACGCCAAATAAACTTAGCAAAATGACAATCAAAGAATAAATGTTGTATTGTTTCATCCATACTACAAAAACAACATTTTGTACTACCATTCCATTGTCTCTTTGCTAGATTATCCTTGGTTAAGGTTACTCCGTTATACAGAAACTATATGAAGATCTTAATTTTTAGAGGGATCTTAAGTTTCCATAAGTAGCGATTAGTTGGAATTACAATACCATTAATCAACGCTCTATACATCGAATGGACAGAAAAATTACTATGCTGATGTAAAGACCATTGAAAGTTATCTTGGCTATCTGTTAATTGAAAGGAAGCTAATCTGAGAACCAACTCATTCCACGCTACTAGCTTATCACCAACTAGAGCTCTACAGAATGAAATGTGAAGAGGTACAGAACCTAAAACATCTGCTACAGTAGCATGCTTTCTATAGACGATATTATATAAAGATGGATATAGTTGACTCAACCTAGTTTGCCCCAACCAAACATCTTCCCAAAATCTGATTTGAGCACCATTATGCAAGGTGAAAGAGCCAAGTCCCAGAAATTCATTCTTAACCTTCATAAGGCCTGCCTAGAACTGAGAGTCACCTGGTTTATATTCCACTTGTGCAATTGTTTTGTTCCTCAAATATTTATTTCGTAGCAGTTGTTGCCAAAATCCATCCTCATTAATTAGTCTGTATAGCCTCTTTCTAAGTAAGCACTTATTCTGCAATTCTAGATTTAGTATACCCATGCCACCCTGATCTTTAGTAGTGCAGAGAATGCTCCACTTAGTAAGTCTATACTTTTTCTTATGCCCATCGCTTTGCCAAAAAAAATCGAGATCGATAGTAACCCAACTTTTTAAGAATTCCTTTGGGCACTTCGAAAAAAGAGAGCATGAACATGGCTAAACTGCTAAGGACAGAATTAATAAGAACAAGTCTACTCCCAAAAGAAAGAAGTTTGCCCTTCCAACAACTTAGATTCTTTTGAAATCTCTCTTCAACTGCTTGCCAATCCTTATTTAATAACTTCTTGTGATGCATTGGAATACCTAGGTATCTAAAAGGCTGATTACCCCTTTCACAACCAAAAAACTGTGAATAAGAGTTTGCCAAATCCTTTGCTTTACCATAACAAAATAATTCACTCTTATGGAAATTTATTTTCAGCCCAGACAGTTGCTCGAACACACATAGCAAGAGCTTCATATTCTTGGCTTGTTCGAAATTATGATCCATAAAAAGAATTGTATCGTCGACATATTGTAAGATTGACAAACCATCATCAACTAAATGAGGGACAACTCCTTTAAATTGCCCATCATCTTTGGCCCGTTGGATAAGGATGGCCAGCATATCCGCAACAATGTTAAACAAAATAGGGGATAGAGGGTCTCCCTGTCTAAGACCTTTCTTAGTCTAAAAAAATGGTCGATGTCATCATTTACTTTAATACCTACACTTCCTCTTGTTACTATCTGATCTATCCAAGCACACCACAACGGAGAAAAACCTTTCATCCTAAGGGCCTGCTGTAAAAAGGAAAATTCACCTTATCATACGTCTTCTCAAAATCCAACTTTAAAATTACCCCATCTACCTATTTCCTATACATCTCATGAATCGATTCATGTAAAACAACGACCCCCTCCATAATAAAGCATCCTGGCATAAAAACAGTTTGAGTCGATCTGATCACATTTTGAGCTACTACAGATAATCTGTTAGTAAGAACTTTAGTGAAGACCTTAAAACTTACGTTTAACAAACAAATAGGCCTAAACTGTTGAATTTGAATAGCATCAGTTTTTTAGGTAGTAAAGTAATGATCCCAAATTTAGACTGTAAAGAGGCAATCTCTTATTATGGAAATCATTAAACAAACTCATTAAGTCCTTTTTAATAATTTCCCAGAAAGTCTGATAGAACTCAGCTGGGAAACCATCAGGGCCAGATGACTTGTTTACTTCCATTTGAAAGATCGCCTCTTTCACCTCCTTTTCTGAGAAACATGCAGTTAACATCTCATTTTTAGCATTGGAAACTTGAGGCATATCATCCCGACGAGATTCATCCATTGAAAAATGATTCTCCTCCGGTGACCTAAAAAGACATTTATAATATTTAGTGATATATCTTTTAAGGTTGTCATTACCCTCTATCATCCCCATCCTCTTGTTCCAATTTAAAAATGCGTGTCTTACGGTGTCTCCCATTAGCAATCAAATGAAAAAATTTAGTGTTATCATCACCCTGGTGCAGATTAGTTGTTTTGGAACGTTGGAGCCATTTAATCTCCTCTTCCCTTAGCAACTTGGTCAGTCGGTCTTTAAGATGATGCCTTAAATCTAAGTCATGAGGTTGTAAAGGTTGAAACTCCGCTTTCCTATCTAAGTCATCTAACAGGGATAACAACTCTTTCTTCTCTTTCCTAAAAGCACCTAAATAATCCTTCGCCCAACCTCTCAAAAATTGCCTAAGCCTCCTAATCTTAGCTTGCCATTTTTCTAAAGGCGAGTCTCCACTAGTTTCATTTCTCCATACACTAGCCACCATGTCGTAAAAACCCTCAATTGTAAGCCAGCTTAATTCAAATCTGAACAACGGTTGGTTTCTATAAGGAGAGCTTTCACCCGTACTAAGTAACAAAGGTATATGATCTTAAATGTCTCTAGATAAAGCTTGCACTGAAGACAAAGGAAATTTTTGTTCCCACTCAGTACTCATCAAAATGCGATCAAGTTTTTCGAAAGTAGGAATAATATTAGAATTTGCCCAGGTGAATTGACGACCTGTTAAATCTAACTCTCTCAAATTCAAACCATTAATAATGGCATTGAATAAAAAAGGAAATCGATTATCAAACTTGTCGTTATTTTTTCTTTCGGACTCCTAATGATATTAAAATCACCACCAACTAGAAGAGGTAATTGTTCCATACTACAGGAATGCACCAATTCAGACAAAAAGCTCTCCTTGTATTCTGGCTGCGCAGCACCGTAGATAGCAACCAAAACCCATCGAAAACCATCGACTTTATTCCATAAAGAAAACTTAATAAAGAAGTCCCCTTCTACCACACTCCCTAAATAAAAAACATCTAAATTAATACCTAGCAAAATACCTCTTGAACGACCATGAGGCTCCGACTAATGCCAAAAGAACTGTCTACCACCACAAAAAGTATCAAGGCAAATATCTGAGAAATGCTTCCTACAAGTTTCCAGTAAAGCAATAAAATCTAAACTCTCTTCTTTAGAAATTTCAGACAAATACCTATATTTAGCCAAGTCTCGAAGACCTTTGCTATTCCAGAAAACTCCTTTCATTTATAACAAAATTTGTTTTTTGGATACAAGCCTCCCACGAGACCAGTTCCCTCCCTTCTTTTTTTTAGGAGCTGCATGAGGGGAACTACTCACTACTACAAAACAGGCCATACCAGACACCTCATTACAGACGGTTCCAAAGGAGCCGTCTGTGTTGAACTTATACAAACGGTTCCATTTGGAATCGTCTGTGATACGCGCCTCATCACAGACGGTTTTTAATACCAACCGTTTGTGATACTTTGACGCATTGGTAATAAGAACCGCTTGTGATAGTTCCTCATCATGCACGGTTGATATTATGAACCGCTCAGGATACTTCACTGCACGGTTCATAATATCAACCGTCTCGTGATGAGTACGCTTATCACGAGCGGTTTGGAAATAAAACCGTCAGGAAGTATCATGCACGCTCAATTTTATAACCGTCAGTAATATACTACTATCATGACATTTCGCTATATTAAAGAACCGTCGTGATAGTATTATCACAGACGGTTCCAAGATAGAACCGTCTGTGATATTTCTTTCCTACCTCTTCGTCTCCCGCGCGATCGATGTGTCTCTTCATCTCACCAACGCAGAACCGTCTCTTCGTCTCGCACGCCAACTACATGCGTCTCTTCGTCTCACATGACAGTTACTCCTAATTCTTTATAAGATGGAATAATTCACCGAAGATTAAACTCCTCCCATCGCTCTTCGTCTCACGGTTTTGGGTACATACACACAGCAATCGCCAAGGTGAGCATGCAGAGCGCCAAAGCAAGCACCAAGGCGAGGAGGTCGGTGATCGCCGCTCTTTTCACGATGTCGCTGCCGACATCGCGTCGGCCGTGGCCGCGAGGTCTCTCATCCCATGGAGGACCTATGCAGCCTACGATTAACGTACATACATCTTTATATCTACAATATACGTATGTACGTACTACTATTTATTCTAACATCTTGAATATTGTATGTACGTATATTGGAGTTGCAAGGCCTTGTACAAGGTGTCCAAGGAACGCTGCGGGGAGGCGCGTGGCGCTGGAGGGAGAGGAGGCGATGAAGTGGCAGACAACGAAGCGCTACCGCCGCCGCCAACCACCGCCGGCGTCGGCAACTCGGAGGCTTGTTTCATCGCCGGCCCGGGCTTGTCTTCGCGCCCCAAGACATGCGCAGCGCCTCATGTTCCTTGAACGGCGATCGTGGCCGCCACAAGGCCACGACGTGCACGGTCTCCTCCTCTACACGGCCGCGACGCGCGGCGTTGGGAAGCACTACATCAGCCGGTCGAGGACGAGCCGACCGGCGGCAAGTGCGAGACGGCCAAGACCAACCGGGAGTGCAGCGGTGCGAGGCTCGCCGCGACATGGTCCAGCGGCGTGGGGAAGAAAGCGTCGCCACCGGGCCGGTGTGGGCGCTGTCGAGGATGGCCACCGGTGCACGAGCACCGCTACGGTGTGGAAGGGTGGGACGACCACGCCGCTTCTCGCAGCGATTTACATGCACTAGGCATGAGTATGCCGTTTCTTTGCAAAGGTGTTGGACTATTTGCCATAAAATTTCAGTTTTTTAGGTTTCTAGAAAGGTGGTGCAATGGACTATTTTCCAAATTAAATGAATGTTATGGAATAAATTAATTACAATGGAGCAATTTCTTAATTAAAATATAGCCCTTCATGATGATCGACGCGCATATAGCTAGCTTCCTCTGGTTCTTCCTCGAGCTCGATGTCGTCTCCGAAAGGAGGCAACTCACAAATTGATTGTATTATTCCTCGCCCACTATATTCTCAACTCCGACAATCCTTCTTTTCCATGAAGAACTACGTGACGCTTCTTATTTGCCGGTCGGTTACATAGAAGACTTGAACAACTTGGTTAGCCAAGACGAATGGTTCATCTTTGTATCCGACACGATCGAGGTCCACTGTAGTGATGCCGCACTTGTCGACCTTCACCGTGGGAGATGGACCCAACGACACCGAAATAGGGATCTTGAAAAGCACGTAGTCGAGCTCCCATATCTCCTCTATTTTCCCATAGTACGAGCTCCTCACCCATCGGCATCGAATGCATCTATGCGACACCTGTTTCGGATCAGGCTCTTCCTATCCTAAGCTGCCATATAAAATGTGTACCCATTTATGTCGATCCTTGCCATGTGACAATTGTAAATTGTGGCCCTTTGCCAACCATAGCAACAGATCATCACTTGATGACCTCCTACCATGATTCGCACCTTTAACCATTCGCTGAACCGACGGTTGTGTTATCTCGTGATCCAAACCTCCGACCGGTCCGATTCTCGTTGGCGCATTCATGTCTTTGTGCTCGCCGATGTACGGGACACTTGGGTCATGTGTTGCAAGACTGTGAAATGGGCTTGAGCGTACGTATCCAGATCGGGAGTGATTGATTTCCTTCCGATGGTCCCGTACCATCCAGCCTTCCCTCATGACGAGATAGAGGTACACATATCGATTCCACCTGAGCCATGTAGTCGACGCAGAACTCAATGACCTCTTCGGTTGCATAACCTTCGATGATGTCGCCTCCGGCCGAGATCGATTCCGCACGTAGGACTTGAGAATTCCATATACCTCTCTAACGGTACATATGACGAGGAACACAGACCACATATCTTTATCTCTTTCACAAGATGAACAATGAGATGGACCATGATATCGAAAAATGACGGAGGGAAATACATCTCAAGTTGACATAGAGTCGTCACCACCTCGGCCTGTAGAGCATCTAGTCCTTCGGGATCGATGACCTTCTGAGCAATTGAGTTGAAGAAATAACATAGCCTCAAGATTGCCACTTGACCTTGTTCGGCAAGATACCCTAATTGCAACAGAAATATTTGTGTCATCAAGACATGACAATCATGAGACTTCATATCAATTAATTTCAAATCTTGCATAGAAACAAGTTTCTTAATGTTAGCGGAGTAACTGCACGGACTTTGACACCATGCAAGCTTTGGCACAATTCATTTCTCTGCCTTGACATAGTGTAGCAAGTCTGGAAGGTATGTTCGCCCTTTATCGGTCTCTTTCGTGCTAACTCGGTCCTTATGTTCATATCAACCAAGTCACGTCAGACGTTAACACCATCCTTTGTTTTGCCACTAATGTTCAAGAAGAGACCAATCAAGCTTTCACATACATTCTTCTCCACGCATGACGCCGATGCAAAGGATTTAACTTCTAAGTGCTCCCAATAAGGCAAGTCCCAAAAATTGACCGCTTCTTCCGATGTTCTTCCGACGGATTTTTAATTTACGCCCCTTCCCAAGCACAACATCGATATCCTTAACCATATCATAGACCTCTTTCCTCTAAAATCCTTTGGAGTTGAACTATCCTCCTTATTTCCGTCGAATTGTTTTTTCATCTTGCGGTATGGGTGACTCTCGGAAGGAACCTACTGATGACGCATATACACAATTTTGCGCGAGTTGTTCACCATACACTCTCTCAGAGAATCTAAGCGGTCGCGGATGTGCTTTGGCTCCTTTCGCATCAAGCCCGACAGTTACCAAGGGCGTAAAAATCATTGATAGTGCAGAACAACATGACGCAGAAAGAGAAGTTCTCTCGTTTGTACGCATCCCATACTTGTACCCTTCGCTCCACAAAGGTCACAAGATCATCCAAGAATGGTGCTAGGTACACATCAATATCGCTCCCGAGTTGCTTCGCCCTTGGATAAGTAGTGACATCAAAATGTACTTTCGCTTCATACACGACCAAGGAGAAAGGTTGTACATACATAGATTCACTGCCAGTGCTATGTCGGCGCTCATGTTACCAAAGGATTCATTCCATCTGACTCAACCCTAACCTTATGTTCCTGCTCCGCACCGAACTCTTTGAAGGTCCGATCGGGTTTCTCCACCGGGCAAAATCAGCAGGTGTCTTAGTTTTCCATCTTTCTTACGCCTCTGAGTGCCAACGCAGCAATCTTGCCTCCTTTCGTTCGCAAATAAACGCTTCAAACGTGGGATCACAGCAGATACCACAACACCTTAGCAGAGGTCCTTGCTTCACCTTAGCAAGATTCTTACGCTTGTATCGGATGCTTTGCACACGGACATACATGCAAGTCTGCATACTCTTTACGATACAGATACAATCGTTCGGACATGCATGTATTCTTTCTACTTTCATTCCCAATGGACAAAGAACCTTCTTGGCTTGGTAGGTGGTGCTGGGCAACACGCTTCTCCTAAGAATGTGCGCTAGGAGACCTAACAACGCCGTGAAACTCTTGTCGGACCAACCATTGCTCGCCTTCAATTTCAGCAGTTCAAGTACGGTTGACAACCTTGTGTATTCCGACTTGCAGCCAGGGAACAAAGGTTTCCCCGAGTCCTCCATTAAGCGCTCGAATTTACAAAACTCTCTCTCAGAGTTTCTTCGCATCGCGTAGCATCCGATCCAGATTGTCATCGCACGACCTATCGCCATCAAAACACACCCACATCCGCATATCGTTGACTTCCTCGGCGATGTCATCATTATTAACTTCTCGGCGATGTCATCATTATTAACTTCATGTATAATCCGCTCTTCACCATGACTGATCCAACATGTATACCCTTTTTTGAAACCCATTCGAATCAAGTGCCCTACGATCTGCGCCGGGTTGTTAAAAATCTTCGACACGCAATCAATGCATGGACAAGACATAAATTCTATCCCTTATTCAAGATATCTGCTCCGCGGCTCTTTAAAAGCAATCACGCTATTAATGTACTCTTCACTCACACGGTTCGCACCGTACATCCAGTTTCGGTCCATCTACGCTACACACGTAACAATTAGTAGTGCTAAATTATATTAATAAACTGCAAATAACGTTACTCCTCCTATTAACCAAATACACTAAAATTGATTAAAGATAAACCTAGAGCAAATATAAAGAGTTAAAGATCGTTACCCTCGAGCTCACGACTTAAAATTCCTAATATCCCGCGAGATTTCTCAACGCCCTTCTCCTTCGTGCCACAAAGGCAATGTGAGACTTAAATGAACAGTGCAAGACCCAAACCGAGAGCTACCACCAAAGCCAAGCCTCACAAAGCAAGCATGCAAGCCAAATAGCCATAAGTTGCTAGGGCAACCCACAACCAAGAACAAAGCAAGCAAAATAAACAAACCTCCTACACCAACACAGAGCAAAGCTTCAAGCCGCTCTATTCCAAAGAAGAGATCGAGGCGCTAGGCGAGGGGTCCGCTGGTCTTTATATTTATAGGGTGGCATATCACGACGGTTCTTATACCCAACCGTCGTGATATGAGATATCCTGAGCGGTCCCTCTCACTATGCTCTGCGTGTTGAACTTATACAGATGGCTCCATGTGGAACCGTCGTGATATAAATCCATATCACTGCAGCGGTTAGTGCGATAACCGCTCGTGATGTGAGTATACCACGCACGGTTCTCCTTATTAACCGCTGCGTGATATGGAGGATATCGCTGCACGGTTCCACATGGAGCCGTCTGTATAAGTTCAACACAGACAGTTAGTGAGAGGGACCGTCTGTTATATTACCATATCACATACGGCTCTATTTAAGCACCGTCTGTGATATCATAAATATCACAGACGGTTTCATTAAAGAACCGTCTGTGATATCCTAATATCACACACGGCTCCATGAAAGAACCGTCTGTGATATCCTCAATATCACAGACGGTTATTTAATGGAACCGTCTGTGATATCTTATCACAGACGGTGCTTTCATAGAGCCGTCTGTGATATCCTTTTTATAAAAAGGCGCACCGCTAGGGTTTTGCTCTTTACTCGTCACTTCTCTCCCGCGCTCTCTCGGCTCCTCTAGGGTTCGCCTGCTCACCTCCCGGCCGAAGACCCGACGCCGCCGCCTTCATCGACGACGCGCCTCCGCCGACGCGCGGCCTCTCCCGTGTCGGCCGCCTCCTCTGCACCGCCTCCTCGCGCCGCCCTCCTCGCACCGGCCTTCTCCCCGCCGTCCTCCTCCCGTGTCGGCCTCCTCCCGCGCCGCCCTCCTCCCCATGTCGGCCTCCTCCCGCGCCTCCTCCTCCCGCGCTGGCCTCCTCCCCGCACCGGCCTCCTCCTTGCACCGTGAGTTGTTGTGCGGCATCCTCTCCGTGAGTATTCCTAAAGATAATATGTTGACATGCTCTGTGTGAACTTTGTCTTATACCGAGATTGAATGTGATAGTTAGTTGATTCTTGAGCTCTATTGTATTACTTGCTACCGTCAATTTGATATATTGTTAATTTGTTACTTTCGCTGAATACTAGTTATCACAGCATTTGTTGATCACTCATCACAATTTGATATACTGTTAGTTCATTCTTGAGCTCTATTGTATTGACGAACCGTCTATGATGTGACTTTGATAGTCTTTGATAATATGTGAACTGAAATTGATCAGTGGGCTTTGTTCTGGTTCGCTCTGTGATGAAATTTTGTCTTATAATTGAGATTGAATGTGATAGTTAAGATCATTTTGGTAATAGTTGAGATCATTTGACGATTAAGCAAAGTATCGCTTAGAGCTCATAGTTTGAATTTATACTATCATATTCATTTAATGAAGAGTATAGACAATAGGATTGAGATGACAAAGACTTGTTCTTTTGCAACTCTCTTACGAGAGCACAAACTACCATCAATCCTTCTTTATATATTACGCTTGTGCATCATTTTCGTTAAGTTGAGTAACCGCTGAATCGTCGGTTAGAGCTTACGATATTGCTTCGTGCATATATAGATAGCAAGTAGCGACATGGCATCCGCACCGCCTTCGCCATCGCCACCGACGCCGCGAACGCGCCCGATCTCCGAGAAAGTGGTACGTCGCGAGATGGCAGAGGAACATCGAAAATTCCTCCATGCCTAATGACCGTCATGGAGGTCAATGCCAATGGGATCCCCGTGAGTCCCCCCAAAGCGGCGTAGATTCCGGACCATGCGGATACTTGAAGGGAATGGGTCCCCATCACCACACCGAGCCGGACACCGTGTCGGATGTTCGAGACGCGAGCCGTGGGACGGTTTTAAAATCATTCACTTTCCCACCGCAGACCGGCGCGCGTGGAACGGCAGCGTTGTTCTCGATCGGAAGGCGTGGAGGACCTTCAAGAGCATGCTTGTCACAAAGCACGTGAACACGGTCGAACGCCTTCACGGCGATAAATTCTTGTCGCGGGATATATGGGACGCCTTTGTGCAAATGAAGATGACGCCCGAATTTCTTGAGGAAAGTGCGACGCACAAGGCTCTCCAGACATCAACACTCACCCCACAAACTCGGCACACTGGTACGCGTAAAACCGCGAATGGGCGGCAGAGGACGAACGCAACAAGGCCATTTGCCGAGATCACAGATGAGCGCGGTCTCTCTTGGTTAAGAGCGAGGCATCACCACGCCTTGGCGAAATCTCTTTCACAAACCCTACATCGATGTGGCCAACCGTGGTAAATATGTCTTCGAACTACCTAGTTGTTAATAAGTCCATAACTTCGAATGTCTATAATAACATGATGACCTCTTGCAGCAAGAATTGAGTTCCGCATGTTCCAAGGCTCCTTCCAAGCGCAGCAGGAGAAGGATATACTATCTATGGCTCGGGAAACAAGGAGCACCCGGTCGCACACGAGGCAAAGGGGTTAACGATCTTGGAGGATGGATTCCTGCACGACTCATCGCACGATAGGACCAGGAAGAGATCCAAGGCCGAGTACGACACAGAGTTGGAACATGTCGGTGTTTTAGAACCGATCTTACGTAAAGATTGTTTGATTCGGGGGGTCTCCACAATTGATCACACAGACGAAGAAGACACGGGGATTTTTATACAGGTTCGGGCCTTCTCTGGTTAGAATAACAACCCTACTCCTGTGTATCTTGTATTTGCTCTTTGGATTACAATCGAATAAGTCTTTTCCTAACTGTTCTCCAAAGAAGGCTCTATTTCTTCTTTTCCCCAAGCCTCCCTCTCTATCTCTAACAGATACCTATTTATACTAAGCAATAGTGGACGTTGTCCTTCCAGGCTAATTAGTCGCTCATTATTATGTAATAATGAGAGTAATTACCGGAGTAGTAACCTCCCCATGCTGTCAATCAGTTACCAGTCAAAGATAGTGGGAATTATCTACGCTATGTCGAGATAATCGCGTATTTTGATCGCTTAGATTCTCACCGCTTAATGGACCGCCAAACGGTGGGTCCAAGAAGTCGTGAGGAACCTGTAGTGCCCCGATCGTAGAAAAACTTACGACTGGACATACTCGTAACGCATCATACCATAGTCGTAGAAGAGCTTACGACTAGGTAGTAGTCGTAACGATTATACCATGGTCGAGAAGAGCTTACGACCGTGGGTAGTCGTAGGGATTATCCCGTGGTCGAGAAGAGCTTACGACCGGGGTAGTCGAGGGTAGCCTACGACTTCGACTCAGTTCTTCCTTTGATATTTTAAGGGTATGTCTTATGACGCCATATTTCTTGATTATGGAGTTAATAAATGAGGATTATTTAGATCCTCGCCATCTAGCCCCTGACTTCAAGTGAAAATAACTTACTTGAGTGAAGGGTCGAGACGATCCTTTGACCACTAAGGGGTCGTTAGGAAAACGTTGAAGGAAAACTCTTCAACCCTTGTTTCTCTCGACCAGAATATGCTTGATCGAGGTAATTGGTTTAAGGTTGTCACGACTACGAGATGTCTTACGACTTCGGCCGTCAGAGCCTTAAAACCGGAAATAAGGTTTTCTGGTTGGTCTTTCACTTGACCCGGGTCAAGATGGTAATTTCACTTGAGGTGTGAAAAGGTGTCTTGGGACTTTCCATAGGGCGTAAAAAGCCCGTCGCTGAAACGATTCGGCGGTGGCGATCGTTGGGATTTCGCGACGCTTCATCTCAATCGTGCGGTTATAAAACGGGTCGAGGGGAAGAACTTAGGTTCTTACCTTTTACCCAACACCTATTGCTTTCTTGTTTCTTCCACACGGTGACTCGCATATTTTCTTGAAGCTTTCCCAACCTTAAATCTTCTCGCTCTTGAGAGAAAAATGGCCGTGATTGTCTCGAATGGGCCGAGTCGGAGATGGACGATGCAAAATGATCGCGAGTCGCGCGAGAAGATCCCGAGGGTCTTCTCGTGACTTGGATTGCGCGAATGGGCGGATTGGCCTTCGGGAGAGGTAGGCCAAATTCCCGCCTTCCGTGCTTATCGTGAGTGTGGCCTTCGATTGCTCGCCACCCTTTCCTCACGCTCGTACTCGAAAGACTTCAGTGGTGGAATTAGTGAACCTGGTCCTAATTCCATCACGATGTTAAGTGTATTCGTACTTGTGTGAGGCCTACCTAGGATTCGCGGACTCGAGCCGCTCCAAAGATATTATGGAATGGCTCGTCAAGCCGTGATCGCCGTAGTCGTGGTCCAAGCTCCATGACAACAAGTCAAGGAGTATATTCAGATGTTTACCGGCCGCCCGGCCGGGTTGGAAGAAGAGGTGGTTCTATCGAGGTTACCCAGAAGATAGCCTCTCGCTCGTTGGACAAAGCCGCCGAGCGATCTTCTTCCGGGACTCGACTCCCGAATCTCGACCGGATAGCCCCTATATTCAAGCTATCAAAGATTTGAAGTCGGAGGGCTCACCGGTTGGCACGTGGTGAAGGACTTCATCACGCCGGATTAGTCCTTTGAAGACAAGGGTCCCGCCATGTGGAGGTACTCAGAAAGGACGACCCAACCGTGGACTACAAGGACGGTGAGTAGAAAGACTTACTCTTTGGTTTTATCCTTGGTTAACCCTCGATTTAGTCTGCTTAATCGTATTGTCCATATTCCCGCATCTTTCGCAGCGGAGGTTGACGACGTGTCCGCTCATCTGCGCGAAGCATCCGCGAATATGGCGTTCCTCAAATCCTCGCGGTTTTGACCACAGAGGAGAAAGAAAGACGCTAAAGGTAATCAAACGACTCGCTTTAGGTGTTTTATTGTCGAGAATAGTATACGACTAGCTGATTTGTCGCAGTAAAAACTTACGATTGGTATCGATCGAGAAAACTTACGACCGGATGTAATCGAGAATAACTTACGATTAGACAATGTCGAGAAAAACTTACGACTTAACGTAATCGTAGAATGACTTACGATTAGATAATGTCGAGAAATACTTATAATTTTTAGCCGATCATACGCACCACTTTTCTCCTTCTTCAACGAAAGTTGGCATGGAGAACCGCCGAGACGACGAGGAAGTCGAGTGGTGGTTGTAGGCGACTACGCAGACGAGTCAAGTCCCTCCATCTAAGAAGCGCCGACCGTAAAAGTCGACGCAAGGGGGGTTCGAGTTCGCTCCTCCCGCTCCTTTTGCTAAGTTTGTCGCAGATCTAGCGCTGCAAGAAAGAGAGCGAGAAGAAGAGGCTCTTGCCCTTAAGCGCAAGGTCCCCAAAGTTAAGGTACCTTTCTACTACGATGACAAGTCCTTCGCAGTTTCTACTTCGCGGCTTTGTAAGACGGCTAGAAAAGGAGAAGCGGAAGGAGTTCATGTCTTTGTGAAGGAAACCGCCGCTCGGTGGAATCAAGCCGGGAAGCAAGATTCTCGTGGTGGTCGAGATCGATCTCGCCCACCCGGAAGTCGGGAGGAGATGACTCATGTTGCCCAAGTGCATCTCAACCAATGGTGGTTGAGAAGAAGTCGAAGAAATCTTCCGTTGGGAAGGTTGCTCCCAAATTCGGGTTAGGTCCGGTAGACAGAGGTATGTAAAATAAAACACATAAGTGTAATGACTACTTCATCGCTTTATTTGTTGACTTATTGTTGCGCTGCGATTCTCACCGGCGCTTTCATTTCCGGGGAACTCTCATATAGGATCCGCTATCACCCCTTCAACCGGCGGCGCGACAACGACGATGGCGAAGATCTAGCATCGCCCCCGCCGCAAGAGGCCGCAGCTGTCAAGTCGCTATGAAGGCCAATGATGTTGAAGTCGCCACGACATATGGAGTCGTCGTAGAGACCGTGATGGAGGCCACACAAGCCTCGAGGAGGCACCGAGACAGCAAGGGCGAGAGGCCGACCGCCGTGCCGGCAAGGAGGTCGTTGAGGATGTTCCTCCGCCTCGGTGGAGTTCACGTCCGCAGTCGAGGAAGAGGAGTATTTCAACTTTGCTCGACTTCTTTGGCCCCGACTCCATCGTAGGATCTTCCGCCTACCGCCTCGCGATCGAGTTCCCCCACTCAAGAGCATTGTCAATGCGGAGACGATTTGACAATGAACGACTTGAAGGGGTATGGTGGAAGCGAGTCGAGGAGATGGATGAGTCAAGGATCCATCACGAATAGTCTCCATGTTTGCTTGGTCAAACATGAACGTAAGTATTTATCGATACTCACTTAGGGTTTTATCTCTTTATCTTATCGTTTCTCTTTTTGAGAGCCGCTGAGCAAGTCGCTACGATTTGCGAGTACAATCGCAACTTGTCAAGCTTCGACAAGAAAGGCAACACTCTGCGAACAAGCAGAGGTGGTGAGTGACACTCGTAACCGCTTGTCGTAGAAAAGCTTACGACTTATACTAGTCGAGAAAAACTTACGACTAGGGGTGGTCGTGGAATAAGTTACAACTACCCATTGGTCATAGAAATGCTTATGACCACTTGTTTTCATGTCCGCTTTTATCTTTACGGGTTTAAGAGCGACGAAAATACCTTTGGTTGATTCGCTCGACTTTGAAAAAGCCGAGTCAAAGAAGCTAAGGGACAAAGTCATCGACCTCAAGAAGCTTCAGAGGCTAACTCGCAGACTAAAGATTTGGCAGGTGAAAAATAAATAGTAATGACATTACGATCGCTTCGATCTTGGTTTCGCATCCCTTTGCTTTTTGACCTCTTATTCTTTTGTAGAAAAAGAAGTCGAAAATAAGACCCTTCACCCAATATGGGGCTCTCCGATCGAGGTTAATGACAAGACCTCCGTTGTCCGCGAAATCTCCGGATCGCGAAGGAGAAAGACCAAGAGATTGAGAACTTGTTCTCAATTAGGTAGTAAGTAGAACTTTACCGCTATGTAATACTCCTAAGTGTGAGAAGTCAAGAATCGGGTTAATTAAATTTAATCAGAGAGAATTATTTAATCGGGAAGAGTTTTTTCGTAATTCACAAATCAAGTTTAGAGAGGGGCTTTTCCGCTTGTTCTCATCCACTTGGGCTGGGCCTTGGCCCATCTAGCCTAGTTTTGGCTGGCCGAAGGGGAGGTGCCACCTCCCAAACCCTAGCCGCCTCCTCCTCCCTTTTTCCTCCTCCCACTTGCACCGCCCCTTCCCTTCCTTGGCCGACTCCTCCCCTCTCCCTTGCGCCTCCTCAGCCCGGTGCTGCTCCTCGCGACTCCCCTTCGCCTAGGCTGCTGCCTCATGCGCAAGAAGGAGAAAGAGAGGAAGAGAAGAAGGAGAAGAAGGAGAAGAAGGAGAAGAAGATCTTGTGTGGGATTGGTTCAGCAAATTCTAGCGGTTCTACAAGGGTAACGAGATGCCTTCCCCGCTGTTTGATCCATAGTAGATGCGAAACCGATTAGAATTGTTGGTTAAATGTTGGGCTGCAGAAGATTCGATTCTGTCCAGTACCTTGCGTGGGGATTTTCGTGTATTTAGAGGCTGAATTTTAAGATTCCATCTCCTAGAGTTATGTGGGTTATGTCGTTATCTTTCAGTAGCCGCGAAGATCACTCGATTCCGAGATCTGAGTCAAAAGTTATGGTCGATTTAGTATCTGCTGCCAGAAATCTGACGAGAATAATCTGTCTGGTTATTTCCTAAAATTTGAAAGGGAAATTGGTAGAATCTGAAAGTTCAAACAATGGTTAGCCTAATATTTTGGCCGAATTGGATTATCGTGTCAACTAGAGTATTGTAGATTAGTCAGTTAAGAATCTACAGAAATTGGGTTTACCTCTTTTTGACTTCCAGTTCATGAGTTATGTCATTTACCGTGCTGCCGTCCGTAAACGGTATATGGCGTGAAACGTTGTTTTTCAGTTTCACTTTGTAAACTCGCTTGAGTCGCCAAGTAAGCGATGTAGAATGCCGATTAGTAGCGCTGGGTATATTATGTCCTTATTGAAATTATTTTACCGCTTAGGAGGTGAAGCCTCGTGTTTAGGAGTATCAACTTGGTCGCTTAGCGTACGCATCGTGGAAGGCAAGTAAATGTAGCGGTTGAGCTATGGTTTAACTCGTTATTCTTACTACTTGCAATATACATGTTTTTCATAACTTGAAGTTGTGCCATGGTTGCATATTTTATGGATGAGGTCGTGGTGGCAAATTAATATTCATTTTTGCCATGCGTTGGAAGAGTTGTTGGTAGTCATGTGGTAATTTGCTTAATGAGCCAAATGCGGAATATGAAAGTAAACTCAAGGTGGACATATTGATAATTCCTTGTGGTTATTTTCATGATGATCATGTTGTGGTCTATGTGATAGAGTTTCATTTAGATCGATTGATTTTGATCTTGGTGAATTGGGTGTGGGTTATGTGGTAATGGTCTTATGACACATTGGTATTGTGCTTAATAAGACACATGTGGATTATGAGAAAATATTCATGATGAGTATGTTGTTGACCTTCGTGGTTAAATTCTTGTGGTTTATGATTATCATATCATTCATGACATATCATGACATTTGCATTGTGGATGTCGCCGCTTATAGCCGCGATCAGACGGCACAACATCGCATTGTCAAGCACGATGCATACTTTTACCTTGTTGGGTAAAGGTGCATGGAGCATAGCATACATATGCATGACATTGTGGAAAGATCATTTGCATACTTATGCGAGATATTGTGGTGAAGTTATTTTTGCAAACAAACGCAACTTCATAGTTGCAATGTGGAAATTGACTCATGAGAGTCCCTTGTGGTATGAGTAATGTGGTTGTGGTGGTGGAATGGGGTTCATCCCTTGTGGTATGGTAGAGGTTGTGATTGTGGCATGAGATTCTTCTCTTGTGGTAATTGTTGATAGCATTGTGGATGCGAGAAATAGTAAAGTTATGAGGTAAAGCATGTTAATACTTTATTGTCATTGTAGTGGTAGTGGTGAATAATATGAAGCAATTGATCAAGATTCAATTGTTGATATTTTACTATCATTGGTAGTAAATATGGTTGAGGCTATAATTGTGATCATTATGGAATTGGATATTGATGCTTAATATCTTTGTAGTTAAATTAGCTTGTAAATGAATGTGGATTCACATTATGGATGTGGACTTATGGATACTTTAATGATGATGTATATTTGTTTGTAGTCCGAATAGCTCATTAAACAGTTTGCTTGCCGAGATTTTATCTCACCCTTGTTGTTTCTTTCCCCTTTCAGTGATTCTTAAGCATTCTGGATGGGTAGAGCGCACTACAATAATGCACTCAATTCATAGATTCATGTTGTAATAAAGTTGAGAGGAAATTAGCCTAATGACTAGCTTTTCATGAGTGTTCTGCCGAATTATTATTGATGAATTTGTGGACTACACTTGGTTTAATCTGCTAGAGGTTGTTTAATTATTGAACTTGTTACCGTTATCTTTATTCTCTTAGTTGTTTATGCTTCCGCTTAGTGCTTCTTGTCTCAGAGTTGTCGCGAATTAATTTTGTCTTGAAATTATTGGCTAGTCAGAGTGGTTAAGTAGCATTCCAGGTAATGTGGATCCCGGTAAGGTGTTTCTCCGTAGCTCGCTAGTCGTCGTGCAATTGCCCATAACACGAAGGTAATTCCTGCACCTAAGCCCCAGCGCTTTACCGATGAAAACTCGGTCTTGATTCCTTCATTATCTAGCCGCTCGCTCTCTCGATCGCCCGCTGCTTTGGGTGTGTGATGGAGGCGTAACACAAACGAGTTCCCAACTCGCCGCAAAATTCTGAAATTTTGCGCTTGTAAATTGTTTACCGTTATCCGTGATAATTCGACTTGGTACTCGAATCGAGTGATCACGCATCTCATCATGAACCGCTTTGTCGCTTCGTTGTTATCTCGCCACGAGTTCGCTTCTATCCATTTTGTGAACGATCAATAGCCACAAATAGGAACTCAAACCTCCCGGAGCTCAGGTAACGGTCCTAGGATATCGAGACCCCAAGTTGCAAAGGCCATGACAGAGGAATTGTTTGCAACGCTCGAGCTGGTTGGTGTATTTGCCGGCTATGAAACCGACATTGCATACATCTTTTAACCATTTCCTTGGCATCGAGAGGGTCATGGCCAATAAAACCTTGTCTAAAAGCTTTACCAACCAAAGGTTCTCAGAGGAAGCATGAGTTCCATGATCCCTCCGTATGTCGTGAAGGAGTTTTAATCCTTTGCTTTATGGAATACATCACATGAGCACCCCTTGGGTTCCTCTTTATAAAGAACACCTTCGACCAAAGTATACATTTTGGCTTTTCGGATAATCGATCCGATTCTAGATCGCCATCTCGTAAGGAACCCCTTGAAGATACTCATAAATGGGCGCCATCCATGTATCTTCGCACTCTAGAGAGGCATTTTATAGAAGGTGTCTCCGGCTCACGACTATGGACGGTTTCAAGTCGCTCCAGAACACCTTTCGGTACTACGGATCGAGGAAGCTAGACGAGCTAGCTGGTCTCATGAGGAAATTATCCTTCGGGGATAAATTGTACCTCAAAGCCCAAAAAGTGCTTTTCTAACTTTCGCATTCGATAGGTACGGACATGGTCGAATTGGAGCATCGTACTTCTTTCCGACTTGATTCACGACTAGCCGAGAGTCTCCTCTACGAGCAATCGTCGAATCGAGAGTGCTTTCACAACTCGTATGCCGCCTAGCAAACCTTCGCACTCGCCACGCTATTAGTGGCCCAAAGTTTAATTGTATGGCATACTTTAAGGTTTCTCCAGAGGAGATTCCAGACTACCCCACCTCGAGCCACTTATCGTAAGTGACCCGTCAGTACATCATCCACCGATCGTGGGAATCAGATCGGGATCCTGAACAGTTCAGATTTGTCCATTCGGCGACAAAGTCCGCCAAGATCCGATTTAACGGTCGTTCGACACGAAATGGATGTCTAACGCCCCAAGTTCGATCGACCATTTTGCCATGCGCCCCGCCGCTTCCTATTCGAGGATCGCTCCCAAGGAAACTCGATCGCACACATACTAGTTTGTGCGCTCAAAATAATGCCGCATTTCTCAAGACATGAGGAGGGCATAAAGAAGTTTTTGAACCGAGGGTAACGCTCCAGGTTCGTAAAACCTCACTCACGTAGTATACCGGTCGTTGTATGTTCTCACGTTCTACGACCAAAGACCGCGCTTTACTACTGTGGCGTGGCAGCTAGGTAAATTAAGAGCGCTCTCCTAGCTTCGGGAAACTAGAACAGAGCACTCGTGAAGATACCTCTTGACTTCCTCGAAGGCTAAGTTGGCCTCTTCGACAATTCAAACCTTCATGTTTCTTAGAAGTTTGAAGAAAGATGTCTTTTTCTCCCAGTCGTGCTATGAGACGACTTAACGCCGCCATGCACCCTGTGAGTTTTTGGACTTCTTTTTTCATGGTCGGGCGCGATCTCGAGTGATGGCTTTTATCTTTTTGGTTTGCTTTGATTCCCGCTCGAAACCAGAATCCAAGCAATTTTCTCAAGAGACCCCAACACACACTTCGGGATTTAGTTTCAATTGGTGTTTTCGAGGTTGTCGAAAGTCTCCCGCAAGTCCGTGATATGTTCGAAGTCGCTTGATGCTTTTTACGACTAGGTCATCAACATAGGCTTCCAAATTTCGCCTAGTTGAGGAGCGAAAGTCGCTTGCATCAAACGTTGAAAGAAACTCCAGCATTTTTTAGTCGAATGGCATTTTGACATAGCAAAATACTCCAAACGTGTAATAAATGCGGTCTTTTCTTCATCTTCTCGATGCATACCGACCGATGATAACCAGAGTATGCATCTAGAAAACTCAACATTTCACATCCCGCAGAGAGTCAACCACCGATCGATGCGAGGTAAAGGAAATCATCTTTTGATAAGCTTTATTAAGATCTGAAAGTCTACGACATACGCCATTTGCCGTTAGACTTTCTAACCATTACAGGTTGGCCAACCACTGGGTGGTTGACTTCTCTTATAAAGCCCGCTAAGCAACTTGTCCAATTCGACCTAATAGCATCTCGCCGATCGGGGTAAATCTCCGTAACTTTTGTTTTACTGTAGTTTATCGTGCCGTAAGGCTAGCTCGGCTCGATCACATTCCTTGGGACTCGGGCATGTCGGATGCTTGCCACGCAAAGACATCCGCTTGCTCGAGAAAGGTGATGAGGGCGCCTTCCTATTTAGGTCGGAAGAATCCTCAATGCGAACAGTCTTCGAGGGCTCCTCTGCGCCCGGAGGAACCTCTTTGACCTGGTCGCTCGCTTAGGTGCGCTTTAGGCTTCGACTTGCTAATCGAAGGCCGACTTCGCCTCGAGTTGGTAGTTGTCCAACCATCTCAAGGGGAACGACGGCCGCAGAATGCGCCATCTTCTTGTCACAATATATTGTGATCACTCCTTTGGGACTCGCATCTTAAGACATTGGTACCCATAGTGAGTAGCTATCAAAAATTTTGCGAGTAAATCGTCCGAGTATGGCGCTATATGCCGTCGAAATCGACTACATCAAAGGAGACTTTCTCTCCCAAATTGCTTGGTGATCCAAACATTAAAGGAAGAGAAACTTGGCCAATGGTTTGGCCGAAGACCCCGCACGATTCCATGAAATGAATATCGCATCGGTCTTACCTTTGTCCCGGTACTTGCATCTCGCCCAGTACTCGTGAACAAAGATATTTATCGAGCTTCCACCATCAACTAAAACTCGATTGACTCGACAATTGTTGATGGTGGGTTCGACTACTATCGGAAATCGACCGTCTAGTCGAAGGTATCGACAATCACCTTTCTCGAAAGCAAGGGTGATTTCCACCACTTCGTAATTTATTGATAAGAGGAGAGTCGATTGTGTTTACCTCATGCTCGATCGCCAGTTGTCTTAGTGATTCGTATGCCGAAGACCCCATAGATCTGATCAATGGTGTGTCATGGTCCTGAACGGCATCTCTCATCGTCCACTCTTTTGTCCACCGGTTTGGCCCAATTGCTCAAGAATAGGAAGTGGCCCTTTGCCGCATTACACCCTCGAGCTCGTAAGAAAACCGGCAGCGATACGAGGTCATGCCCTTCTTTTTATGAAAAGGACACCACCTGATTTGTCGCTTCTCCGATCTTGGTGTTTACCTTTACTTGATCGGGATTTTGCTTGGGGTTGTGTGGCTCTTATCGCTACGGCTAGGACCTCCTTAGAACCGGCATCCGAGATTTTTTACTTTTCGCTTGTTCTTAGATTTCCTAGCCTTTATCCTTTTTCTTACCACTTTCGCCGCCCGAGGGATGCCATCTTTGAGATCGATGGTATTGTTCCATTCAACCGCTTCAAGAAGAAATGATATCTATCACCATCTCAAAGAGCTCGGCGACGGTGGCGGTGGATGTAAGGCGATGTCCTCTGCTATTCTTTCCGCACGGACTCCCGCTTGAAAGCCCCGATCACGATGAGTCGAAACTTCCGAATAGAGTTTCAACTGATCAAGCGCCGATGAATTGTCGTAGCGTTTCATGGTTGTTCTGCCTTATCCGGCAGTCATCCTCCTTTCCGGGCGATTGTAAGTTCCCCGAAATTAGCCCAGAGATCACGAGGTGTTGCCACGAGTAGATCGACTCAAATGGTTGGTTTAGAAGCCATGATCGCGCCGATCCTTCGAGCACGATCGGAAGGTAATTCGCCATGACATGCTCTCCTCCTCCTGCGCAGCTCGGATAGTCAGAGTGTAGATTTGGAGGAACTCGATGGGGTTTTGAGTTCCATCGAATTTCTCCATATTCGCTTGCCGAAATCGAGGCGCCAACGAACGCTCAAGGTCGAGCGAACGCCTCGACATCATGAGATAACCTCTTGTCTTCTTTTTGCGTAAACGGCGGTTAATGTCGCCGGCATCGAACTCGCCGATACCCACCATGGGGGACTAGGCCTATAATAGGCCTCACCTTACGGGAAATACTCTCGACTCCGCTTGCCGCCGTGCGTCGGTCGTCAAGTGGTGAAAGATCACCCTCCCGCTGGCTTGTGGCATTTTTCTCATATCGAGAACGACATGAGGGAGAGTCGTGCCGCCTTCCATGCGACGCAGTTTCTGAACTACCGCGTAAGAAGTAGCCGCACCATTACGACTTCGTGGTTGTGGTCGACTCGCCGCCGAGTTTGGCCATCATGTCACGAAGTCTTTGCGCGATCTCCTCGCAAAAGATCATAACCCGTGCTCGAGCGAGTTCTGGTGGGTTCTCCAAAGAAATCATTGATGTTCGAGTTCTTGAGCTTCCTTCGATCGGAAATAAGCGCTCAGGAGGTTCTTCGAGCCATTATTTTCTTTCCGAATTGCCTCTTAATGGTCTATTTCGCACCTTGAACTTGTTTTAATGGAGCGAGAATGTTGAGGATGTCCCGCACGCTCATCAAAGTGTTCGCTTGCTCACACCGTGGTGTCCTTGCCATTACGACGAGGTGGTGTAGAGTATGCTCGGCGGGAAGCATGTCCAATCCTTCTTCCGGGAGAACGATCCCGATCGAGGGAAGGACGAAGACTTCCGTGGATGACTTCCACTTGCGCCGAGATCTCCTCACTAGAGGAGTGGTCGAGCGACACCATCCGCAACTTGAGTAAACCTCCGTAGGGAGAACTCGTTATAACCGCCTTGCCCCGCAGTGGCTCCTGCGTCGGGACGGCTGAATTTGGATGAACAAAGATGTTCGATCCTCTTCCCGCGGAAATGCTCGGAGAGAGAGGACCATCGATGTCGATGGAGCTCCGGATAATGGCTTTAACTTGTCTTGCTAACTCGAATCGTTTTGGGGGACTCAACACTTAGAGGAAAAGCTCGCCGTGTTGCAGTTTGCCCCGAGACGTGTCGCTGCCGGTCGAGTTGACCTTGCCTCCCGAGGAAATTGATCCCTCGGCCGGGCGCATCGTCGTGGGGATAAGGATCCCACCTCGACTCCAGTGGTAATGCAGTCTCCGAGATCTGATAGAAGATCTCCAGAGGCGCAATACCGTTAGAAGATTCGATACTCGGTTCGTAATCGAGACCGTATCCATGTCGATGTCTCGCGAATCGCCAAGTCGAACCAATTCTCCTCATTCCATTCTCCTAGCATGGTAGCATAAAAGAGAAAAGGAAGAATCTGCTGACAAGGAATTACAGAGGTTCCCACGGTCGGCGCCTAACCGCCGGTGTTTTAGAACCGATCTTACGAAAGATTGTTTGATTCGGGGTCTCACAATTGATCACACGCATTTAAGAAGACACGGATTTTTATACAGTTCGGCCTTCTCCTGTGAGAATAACAACCCTACCTGTATCTTGTATTTCCTCTTTGGATTACAATCGAATAAGTCTTTTCCTAATCGTTCTCCAAAGAATGCTCTATTTCTTCTTTTCCCAAGCCTCCCTCTCTATCTCTAATGTATACCTATTTATACTAAGCAATAGTGGACGTTGTCCTTCCAGCTAATTAGTCGCCATTATTATGTAATAATGAGAGTATTAATGAGTAGTAACCTCCCATGCAACAATCGCTACAATGTAGATAGTGGGAATTATCTACGCTATGTCGTAGATAATCGCGTATTTTGACCGCTTAGATTCTCACTGCTTAATGGGTCGTTAAACGGGTGGGTCCAGCTTGTCGGGACCCAAAATGCAATTCTAGACCCTCTGTGTATTCTCGCACTAGTCCAGATCACGCTAGTGCACACAGTGGTAACATAGGTGAATATCAATCCACACAAACGAAATATAACATAAACGAATAGTTTGAGTAACAACTTAGAGTTTTGACCTTAAGGTCTGGTTACAACTTATTAAGCCACGCAGGCTAACACTAAAGAAATACCGCAATGAACTAAATAAACTCGCAACTCCAATCAAAGACACCACAGGCAACCGATCGATCGATGACCTAGCGATCAACCTTCTTCCACAAACTCCTCCTCGAAAGCAGGCGAAGACTCCTCCACTTCTGTAGGTTTGGACGCAAGTTTTACAACAAGCGTGAGTACACAACCGTACTCGCAAATCACACCACGGAATGCAATATATAGATGCAGGCTTATTCCAAAGGAATGGCTTCTGTGGTTATTTTTGCAGAAATGCAACATTTGCAATTGAATACAAATAATAGATTGAAAGCATAAGTTAAAACAAATAAGCAATAATAATTTATCAGTTGTTTCCACAAAGACACACAGCTAAACTGATTTATTCACACAGCCATGTGATTGAGATCACACTGACTCCCAATCCCACATTTTATGAACACTACCCTCATGTGAAATCCCCAGCGTTGTCCATGACCGAGGACGCGGCTATTCGAATAGATTGATTAACACTCTGCAGAGGTTTGTACACTTTACCCACACGATACAACTAGTGTAGCTAGTAATCGATCGTGAACATAACAGTTCGGCAACCGCCTCAACATTGACGTTCTTAATCACCTGTCCCATATCACAAAGCTTAACCTATCCACCGAACCCCAATGTTGAAACTCCAGAACCTACTAAGTTAGGCTGTCACTGACATGTGGTCGCAAAGAGCTCGGCCAATGGCGCACAAAGTTAAGTCCTTAATTGACCAAGGCAAGACTTCCAGCTTTTTCTAACTAAACCACACAGATAAATCCCAATCACAAAGCCACCGGCTCACACAAGATTCCACCACTTGCCTCGGCCTAAATCTTTTACCACCCGGTTGGTTTAGTGCAACACATGCCATCACGAGTAATAGCACACAAAGACACACGCTTTATCACACAGTTCCATAGTCACTTAGTCAATTTCATAATTGCACTCATATGATATGATGACTCGTAGCATGGCTAAGCAATTCTAGTCGGTCTAACCAACCATGTTGGCAATATGTTAATACCAACTAAATAATAAACCAATCTAGGGCGACAAAAGATTAAGGTATGCAAGTAGGCAAGGTGGACATAACAATTTGGATCAATAACTAGCCCAAAAGCATTTAAATACATAATTAAAGTAAATGCAATAATTTAACACAATGTAATTTGGGAAAACTGGGATTCAATATGATCAAAGGTATGACTTGCCTTGGAATAGGTCTATGTACTGGTCTTGAACTTGGTTGAAGCCTTCTTCGACGAAAACTCCCGAAGTATCGACGTCTACGCACAAACGAAGCAAAAACAACAAAACAAATAAATAACAGAGGCAAAACAAACTCCAAAAATTAAATAAAAATAATAATTAGGTAGATCTCGAATTTAGACAAATTTAGAAATTTGAATGGGCTCAATCGGAGTTAGGATGCAAAAGTTATGAGCTTTGGAAGATTGAAAATACATAAAATGCTGAAAATCAGTATTTCATGAATTTCCCGAATTATTTTCCTAAAGGAAAATCAGACTTATTGCGCAAGCTGACGTCATCTGAGGACGTTCGGACGGGATGGAAATCGGCCTGACAGGTGGGTCCCACCTGTCAGTGGCTCGGCTCACGGTAGACTAAGTCTACCAAGCCTCGAGTTCGGGGATCCCGTGGGGTGCACACGTGGATGCGCACGTGGCGTCCACGTTGGCGACAGGCGTAGGGCTGAGGTGGCGGGTGAGGTGGCAGTGAGGTGGCGACACGCAGCGACACGCCGCCCGACGGCGGCGGCCGGTGCCGAGGAGCCGGCGAACGCGGCCTCGTCGGCGGCGCGTTAGCACCGAGAGGTAGAGGTGGCATGAGGGTCACGTTGGTAGGCTCACGGGCACGAGGGTGAGCGCGGCCGCGCGCAGGTAGAAGCGGCGTGGGGTCTCGGGCTCGTCGGGATCGGCTTCCGGTGGTCCTCGGTGAACCAAGGTCACCGGAGATAGAGGCGCCGCGCGATGCCGAGGTGCGCGATCGGTGAGGTGCGGGCGGCGTCGACAATGAGCACGACTCGCCGGAGTTGAAGCCCGCACCGAGCTTCCAGCCGATTCCGCGCTAGGTTAGAAATTTTGGGGTGGCGCGCGCGTTGAGATGCGAGACCGAGGGCTTGCCCTCTTTATATAGGCGACGACTCGGGAGGTCTAGGCACGGACGCCCAAACGGCGAAAGCGGCGCGCGAGGAAATCGGAGTCGAGTCCGCCGAGACGACGGTGACGTGGCGAGTGGGTCCCACCGCAGTCGATCGAGGCTAGAACGAGTCGCGCCGAACACGGCATGCGAGAGGCCGGGTGCGGGTCGGAAGCACCGCGCGTGGCGCTGGGTCAAGCGCGAGGTGGGCTGAGGCGGAGAGGAAATGGGCCGGCTGCGTGGATTTCGGCCCAAGCACTATTTAGGAATTTTTAATAGCTTTTCTAATTTAGAAAATACCAGAAAATCAACTAGGCAATAGAAAATAGCAATTGAACCCAGAAAAATTCTAGAAAAAATCTAGAAAATATCTCTGAGCACAAGGAACCCAAATAAAATAGTTTTGGCAAATGTTCATGTTGGGATTATTCATATTAAATGTTTTTGTTTGCAAAGTCCAATATTAAGCTTTTGAATTAAATTCAAATAAATCCAAATGGTGAATTTTTCCCTACTAACTATTTAAAAGATTTTTAAAACTCAAAATTGGGATGTTACAAACCTCCCCTTAAAGGAATCTCGACCCGAGATTGGGCTAGCTAGAGAAAAGGCTAGGAACTCGGCTTTGGCTCTTCTTCACGCTCCCACGTTGCTTCTCCTTCGAGTGGTTGCTCCACTGAACCTTACAAAAACGAAGCCTTCTTCTCGTGAGGCGCTGCGACATCCAAGATCTTGACTGTTGCTCCTTGTAGGTAAGATCCTCTTTCAAAACAATTGATTCCAACGGGCTTGCTCTTGTGGCACACGAAGACACTTCTTCAATCTGCGAGACATGAAAGACATCATGTACTCGCTAACGATCATGCGGTAGCTCCAATCGTAAGCAACTTCCACGGCGTTCCAAAATCTTGAACGGGCTAACATACCTAGGCAAGCTTCCTTTAGCATGAAACCTTTGACGCCTGAGCGGGTCACCAAGATAGACAAAATCTTCTCGCTCAAATCGAGATCTCGACGGCGGTTATTAGCATAACTCTTCTCGCTTTGATGGCTATCTTCAATCTTTCTCTCGATCATAGCAACTGTTCTTACGCCTCTTGAATGATATCCGCCCAACACCGACGCTCACTGTCTCACCAATTTAACGGGTTCGGCAGCACGCCATAGAAAGCTTCAAATGGCGACATTTGCATCGCTTGGCAATCGTTGTTGTACGAGAACTCGTGATACGGCAAACTTTTATCCCACTTGGCAAGATTAGCTAGAGCACAAGCTCTCAAGATATCCTCCAATATCGATTAACTCTTTCACCGCCCATCTGTCATGGATGATATGCGATCAAATTCAGTGGGTACCAATGCTTCATGCAAACTCGCCAAAAGCGAGAGGTGAACCGAGATCTCGATCCGACACTATTTTCTTGGGCACTCCATGCAAGCCCGACAATTCGCCATGTACAACTCCGCAAGGCGATCTCCCGAGTAACGTGGTTTTGACTAGCGAAAATGTGCGACCTTGGTCAATCGATCAACTATTACCCGGATCGAATCGTGAATCGCTTGGGTCTTGGGTAAACCGTGATGAAATCCATCCCGATTTCTTCCCACTTCCATTCTCGAATCTTGATGGTTGCAGCAAACCCGCTGGTCTTTGGTGTTCGCTTTATTTTCTCGACAGTGTCGCACAAGGCCACGAACTCGCGACTTCTCGCCAAATTTGGCCACCAAAATTTGGTCTTAACATCCCGTACATCTTGGTACTTCGGGATGAATCGAATACTTTGAGTCATGGGCTTCTTTTAAGATTAATCGTTTTAGACCATCGATATCCGTACATGATATCGACCATTAATCCAGTATGTCTTGATCATCCTGGTGAAATCTTTGAATTTTCCTTACGCCATTTTGATTTTGATCTCGACAACACGGGATCCTTTGGTTGTGCTTCACGAACCGCTTCTCCAAGGTAGACTGTATTTCCAAATTGGCTATAAGTCCTTCTGACGCAACTTCTAGCTTTAGCTTCAAATTCTTCATAAAGTTCTGGCAACTTTCCTTTACTTCCAAAGCATTGCAAGAACTCTTACGACTTAGAGCGCCCAGAACTACGTTGGCTTTCCCGATGGTAGTGGATTCCAAGATTGTAATCCTTGATCAATTCTAACCATCTTCTCGTCTCATATTCAGATCCGATTGGGTAAAGATGTACTTCGACTTTTATGATCTGTGTAGACTTCACAATGACACCGATGAGGTAATGACGCTAAATCTTTAAAGCATGCACTACGACTAATTCGCATCATGAGTAGGGTAATTCTCCTCGTGGGGTCTCAATTGTCTTGACGCATAAGCGATGGCTCTTCCTTCTTGCATCGGGACACATCCTAATCCTTGACGCTAAGCATCACAATAGATATCGAAATCCTTGCGAATATCCGCAAAATCAGATCGGGCCAGGTCAAGCGCTTCTTTAACTCTTGAAAACTTTCCTCACAGGTGGAGTCCAGTGAACTTTTCTCCTTCTTCAACAATTGCGTAAGGGGCTTAGCAATCGATGAGAATCCTCGATGAAATGGCGGTAATAACTCGCCATCCCCAAGAAATCGCGAAACGGGTTACGATCTTGGGTGGTCCTGTAATCTTCGCCTTTACTTTTCCCGGTCAATCGCTACTCCATCGGCGGTCATAACATGGCCAAGGAAATCCACTTCCTTCTTCCAAAAGTCACACTTACCGAACTTGGCATACAAATCGATGCTCCCCGAGTTTCTCCAAAATTAACCTCGTGTGTTCTGCGTGTTCCTCCTCCGATTTAGAATAAACCATAATATCGCCAATGAACACCACTACAAACTTGTCGGGTATTCCATGAAGACTTTGTTCATCATGTTCATGAAGTAAGCTGGGGCATTTGTTAGCCCAAATGACATGACCAAGATATGTCCATACCGCGTTGAGAAAGCGGTCTTTGGTATATCCCTAGGGTAGATCTTCAACTGATGGTAGCCCGATCGCAAGTCGATCTTTGAGAACACTCCGCTCCTTCATCCGGTCGAATGGATCATCTATTCTCGGCAAAGTGGATACTTATTCTTGATAGTGACCTCGTTGAGAGAATCCGTAGTCGATACACATCCTCATGCTTCCGTCTTTCTTCTTGACGAACAAGACCGGTGCTCCCACGGTGACGAACTTGGTCTTACGAAACCTTTCTCGAAGTTCTTCAATCGCTTCTTCATTTCCGCTAACTCGCCGGTGGCATTCGATAAGGTCGCTTAGAAATTGGCGCCGCCCCGGCACTAGATCAATGACGAACTCGATGTCACGATCCGTGGCATTCCGTAACTCTTCCGAAACACATCCGGTATTCTCGTGACTATTGGTACACTCTCCATTGCAATGGTCTTCGATCGCTTACTAGCAAGTGTCCTTCACGAACCGATGTGGCTAGAAACTCCACTTTCCTTCCATCAAGATTTCAACCGCTACGGCTCTTCGCCACAATCCAAAGATGACTTTGTGCTTGGATAACCAATCCATGCCAAGAATGACATCTAGGTCAGGTATCTAGGACAATTAGGTTGGCTAGAAACTCAACTCCAGCCTATGAGTAACTTAGCTCCTAAACAACCCACTCTAGAGCTTAGCTGCGCTCAAGCGATTGAACTAATAAAGTATGCTTAAGTTGTATAGCCTCCAACTTATTCTTAGTTGCAAAACTGCGGACACAAAAGAATGCTAAGCCCGTAATCAAACAAAAGCGATGCGTGGTATCGAATTAACCAGAACTTACCCAAGACGACGCCCGGTGCTTCTGTGCTCTTCCAGGTGACGTGGTTGACACGGCCTCGGACCACGGACCGCTCCTCCTCCGGCTGGTTGGGGGCTTGGAAAGTTCCTGTTGGTGACCCGTCGTCGGGTCTTAGTCGGCGTAGCTCCAAGGTTGAAACGAATCGAGTGATCGTTCCTCTCGTGGACACCGACGGCATAGTGGCTCGCCGACGGCAAGTATAGCACACCCTTGGCTCTTGCGACTTGTTGACCGTTGAATTCGCGTTGGTCGGTCTTTGAAGTGCGAGTGTTCGGCAACCGGACGAGGTGCCGAGGTTGGTGCGTGTCCCGCGAGTTCTCGTGGAGAAACCGGCTGAACTGCGGTGGCACCGCCCTTGCTCTGTTGGAATTGCTGGCCTCCCTGCTGGATCATCCTGCGTTTGCGATTGTCTTCCAGTTCCTTGCGCTTATCCTCCATGACTAAAGCTTTATTGATCAATTCTTGAAAGTCAGGGAAGGTATGTGCAAGGAGGTTGACTCAAGTCGATGTTCGATCCCTTCAGAAACGACTCGCGAGCCTTGTCTGCTGCAACATCTTCTGCAAAGATAGCGAGCAAGTTGTGAGAACTTGTTGAGATAGTCAGACACTGACAAGCTTCCTTGCTTTAGGGCACGAAATTCATCTTTCTTTAGTTCAATAATTCCTTCTGGTACGTGGTACTGGCGGAATGCTGTAGAGAATTCCTCCCAAGTGATATTCTGTGGTGCCTCATGAGCGGCGCAGAAGTTCTCCCACCATTTCGCCGCAATGCCCTCCAACCGTGGGAGGCATAGAGAACTTTTTCATGATCATTGCATTGAGTGATCAAGAACTTCCTTTCAATCACCCGAAGCCAATCGCCGCCTTCCACAGTGAGACATGTCCGAAAATGTTGGTGGACGAGTCCTCATGAATTTCGCAAGTTTGGATGGTCCATGGTGACCATGAGCACTGGGGCTCCGTCTTTGGTGATTGTTGTTGTTATTGTTCGTTGTGCATGGCTTGCATCCGAGTCATCATGGTATTCATCACCGAGTCAGGCGCCATGAAAGCTCCAAAGTTTTGCAAGTCAATTGGGGTGCTTGTATGAAGCTGCTCCTGTAGCTGGTTGCTCATTGCTTGTTGGTCTTTGGGTACCCAACCACTTGCAATCGCTTGGTGAGTTGTAACCATCCGCGGCTTCAAGGGTTAGATAAGGTAGCAAGCATGGGATGAGTTAAGAACTAAGCTGGGATTGGTTAAACCCAACAAACCGAGAGAACCAAAAGCAACTTTATTACTTAGGAACTTAGTACGGCGTGCAATGTATGCCTAAGGGCCTTTGCACTCATACTCACACTCAAAGAAAAAAACGAACCTAAGCACACAATCTAACGCCTAAAGGGCGACACAACTAGGCTTAGATCGACGCGCTTAGCACACTAAGCCTCAATCTGCGAACCTAGGCCTTAGCGAACTCCGCCGCCGAGGTAACCTCCACAACCACTACTGTGCTCCCGCCATTGTCAGACCTTGAATCGTCTTTGGCATCTTCGAACCGATCCTCGTGCCGGAATCGTGCAACAGAACAGCGCCGATGGCGCGAATGTGCTCCTCTCGTTCTCGCCCACTTCCTCCGGATCTTCCTCGATTCTTCATGTTCTTCTAGATCCTCTTCCTCTTCTTGGTCCGCTCGTGGTGAGCGCCCAAAGATCTCTTCCAGATGGCGATCTTCTTCGCCTTGGTGCGATCTCTTGTAGACACCTGTCTAGATGGCCGCCATCCTCTCCATGGATTCCTCTTGGCGACGACATACGGCGAGGTGTACCATCGTGGCATCTTCTTCCCTCCGTGGATGGATAGTGTGCGTAGCTCCACGGCGGCTGCTCCGGGGTGGTAGCGAAGACGGTTCCTGCAACTCGCGCATGTAGATGTGGCAGATCCGAAGCATGGCCAGCGCGACGATTCTGTATTCCTTCACTCCAAGTGATCCTCCGACGGAGATGTTCAGCGCCGACTTGCCTTGGTGTTCATCTGGCGCGATCGTCAAGCTTACGGATCGCACTCGCTTATGTCCATCCACCATCCGCTTGTTGCCTCGGTACAACGGACGATCAAAACCTCAAGTACTGCAGAGCTTCCAAAGTTCGCGGCGTAACCTCCACAACGCTCACCATAGGTCTCAAGGCGAGGCATCCGCAAGATGCAGACGAGCGGGTAAGAGCAACTTTAAAACAATGGAAAGAAAAGATTAAAGCAAAAGTTGAGGCAAGAAAGATACGAGGAGAGTTTAAGCAATAGGTTACTCTTGCAAGTTAGTTTTCCTTTAGAAAATAGTTTGGACTCTCTAAAAGCGGCCGATCTAACTAAGGTCAAGACTCTACACAAGATGGCTCGATACCACCTCTGCCGGGACCCAAAATGCACGGACCCTCGTGTATTCGCACTAGTCCAGATCACGCTAGTGCACACAAGTGGTAACATAGGTGAATATCAATCCACACAAACGAAATATAACATAAACGAATAGTTTGAGTAACAACTTAGAGTTTTGACCTTAAGGTCGGGGTTACAACTTATTAAGCCACGCAGGGCTAACACTAAAGAAATACTGCAGCGGAACGAAATAAACTCTGGCAAACTCCAATCAGCACACCACAGGCAACCGACTGGGATCGATGACCTAGCGATCAACCTTCTTCCACAAACTCCTCCTCGAAAGCAAAGCGAAGACTCCTCCATACAGAGGTTTGGGCGCAAGTTTTACAACAAGCGTGAGTACACAACCGTACTCGCAAATCATACCACAGAATGCAATATATAGATGCAGGCTTATTCCAAAGGAATGGCTTCTGTGGTTATTTTTGCAGAAATGCAACATTTGCAATTGAATACAAATAATAGATTGAAAGCATAAGTTAAAACAAATAAGCAATAATAATTTATCGATTGTTTCACAAAGACACACATCTAAACCGATTTATTCACACGACCATGTGATTGAGATCACACACTCCCAATCCCACATTTTATGAACACTACCCCTCATGTGAAATCCCGAGCGTTGTCCATGACCGAGGACGCGCTATTCGAATAGATTGATTAACACTCGCAGAGGTTTGTACACTTTACCCACACGATACAACTAGTGTAGCTAGCATCGATCGTAACATAACATTCGGCAACCGTCTCAACATTGACGTTCTTAATCACACACCCCATATCACAAAGCTTAACCTATCCACCGAACCCCAATGTTGAAACTCCGTAACCTACTAAGTTAGGCTGTCACGGACATGTGGTCGTCTGAAGAGCTCGATTCAATGGCGCACAAAGTTAAGTCCTTAATTGACCAAGGCAAGACTTCCGCTTTTCTAACTAAACCACAGATAAATCCCAATCACAAAGCCACCGGTTCACACAGTATCCACCACTTGCCTCAGTCTAAATCTTTTACCACCCAGTTGGTTTAGTGCAACACATGCCATCACGAGTAATAGCACACAGCACACACAGTTTTATCACACAGTTCCATAGTCACTTAGTCAATTTCATAATTGCACTCATATGATATGATGACTCGTAGCATGGCTAAGCAATTCTAGTCGGTCTAACCAACCATGTTGGCAATATGTTAATACCAACTAAATAATAAACCAATCTAGGGCGACAAAAGATTAAGGTATGCAAGTAGGCAAGGTGGACATAACAATTTGGATCAATAACTAGCCCAAAAGCATTTAAATACATAATTAAAGTAAATGCAATAATTTAACACAATGTAATTTGGGAAAACTGGGATTCAATATGATCAAAGGTATGACTTGCCTTGGAATAGGTCTATGTACTGGTCTTGAACTTGGTTGAAGCCTTCTTCGACGAAAACTCCCGAAGTATCGACGTCTACGCACAAACGGAAGCAAAACAACAAAACAAATAAATAACAGAGGCAAAACAAACTCCAAAAATTAAATAAAAATAATAATTAGGTAGATCTCGAATTTAGACAAATTTAGAAATTTGAATGGGCTCAATCGGAGTTAGGATGCAAAAGTTATGAGCTTTGGAAGATTGAAAATACATAAAATGTCAAAATCAGATTTCATGAATTTCCAATTATTTTCCTAAAGGAAAATCAGACTTATTGGCGCAAGTCGACGCCATCCGAGGACGTTCGGACGGATGGAAATCGGCCGACGGTGGGTCCCACCGCCGCTGGCTCGACTCACGGTGAGACTAAGTCTACCAAGCCTCGAGTTCGGGATCCGTGGGTGCACACGTGGATGCGCGCGTGGTGTCCACGTTGGCGACACAGGCGAGGGCTGAGGTGGCGGGTGAGGTGGCAGGTGAGGTGGCGACACGCAGCGACACGCCACCGACGGCGGCGGCGGCGCCGAGGGAACCGGCGAACGGCGGCCTCTCGTCGGCGGCGGTTAGCACCGAGAGGTAGAGGGTGGCATGAGGGTCACGTTGGTAGGCTCACGGGTGCACGAGGGTGAGCGTGGCGTGGCGGGCGGTAGAAGCGCGGTGGGGTCGGGCTCGTCGGGATCGGGCTTCCGGTGGTCCTCGGTGAACCAAGGTCACCGGGAGATAGAGGCGCCGTCGCGATGCCGAGGGTGCATCGGTGAGGTGCGGCGGCGTCGGCAATGAGCACGACTCGCCGGAGTTGAGCGGCACGAGCTTCCGCAGTGATTCCGCGCTAGGTTAGAAGTGGGGGTGGCGGCGCGGCGTTGAGATGCGGAGACCGAGGGCTTGCCCTCTTTATATAGGCGACGACTCGGGTTTAGGCACGGACGCCAAAACGGCGAGCGGGCGCGCGCGAGGAAATCGGAACCGAGTCCGCCGAGAGGCGACGGTGACGTGGCAGTGGGTCCCACCGCAGTGATCGAGGCTAGAACGAGTCGCGTCGAACACGGCATGCGAGGCCGACGGGTGGGTCGGCAGCGCGCAGGCGCTGGTCGGGCGCGAGGTGGGCTGAGGCGAGAGGAAATGGGCCGTGCGTGATTTCGCCCAAGCACTATTTAGAATTTTTAATAGCTTTTCTAATTTAGAAAATACCGGAAAATCAACTAGGCAATAGAAAATAGCAATTGAACCGGAAAAATTCTAGAAAAATCTAGAAAATATCTCGAGCACAAGGAACCCAAATAAAATAGTTTTGGCAAATGTTCATGTTGGGATTATTCATATTAAATGTTTTGTTTGCAAAGTCCAATATTAAGCTTTTAAATTAAATTCAAATAAATCCAAATGGTGAATTTTTCCTACTAACTATTTAAAAGATTTTAAAACTCAAAATTGGGATGTTACACCAAGAAGTCGTGAGGAACCCGTAGTGTGCCCCGATCGAGAAAAACTTACGACGGCATACTCGTAACGATCATACCATAGTCGTAGAAGAGCTTACGACTAGGTAGTAGTCGTAACGATTATACCATGGTCGAGAAGAGCTACGACCGGGGGTAGTCGTAGGGATTATCCCGTGGTCGTAGAAGAGCTTATTTACCGAGGGGTAGTCGTAGGGTAGCCTACGACTTCGACTAGTTCTTCCTTTGATATTTTAAGGGGTATGTCTTATGACGTCATATTTCTTGATTATGGAGTTAATAAATGTGGATTATTTAGATCCTCGTCAGAACATGTGCTTATTACAAAATTTGAAGGAAGAGAACGAGTGCTTACTGCAAAATTTGAAGAAAAGATAGCAAGATTGCAGGACCAAGTGAATCAACTCCTACTCCTCAACCAGCCGCAAGCCGCCCCCGTTGTTTTGGGAGCCAGTCCTCCTCAACATCGGAGTAGCGTTGCGTCCACGCAAAATTATGAACATGATAACATCCAATTACCTATCGACGACATCAAGGTAATGTACATCTCTGGAATGCTCCAAAGATAGACCTATAGGACGCCTTAGCTAATTGCGTGTCGTTTTGTAGGAGCCGACGACCGCACGCTCCAAGTGAGGATGGTTGAGATGTTTATTGAGGTCGGGCGTGGGGTGGCGATCCATGCATGGAAGGGATAGTGCGACGGTGCCTGTGTGGCGCAGGTTACGCTGTGGTCCACCGACATGGTACATGACAATTTTAATGCCGTCCCCGTGGAGATTCGCTCAACGACGACATCGTAACACTAGGGGATGCCGTGGTGCGTGTTTATCCAATGGCCCAAGAAGGACATCGCCACGACCTGCAGCGCGCTCAACCTTTGATGACTCCACCCCAACCATCTCGACACGACCATGCCTCTCCAACAGACCTAAGAAGGACATCGCCTCGACCTGCGCAGCGCCTCAACTTCGATGACTCTACCCCAACCATCTCGCACGACCATGCTCTCCAACAGACCTCCTTGACTACACCTCAACCTTCGCCTGAAGCCCATCTCATCGGTTCCGTGGAGAAGACACCGAACGAACAAAAAAGCGTGTCGCCGTTTGGTTCCCAAGTCATCTCACGGGAGGACGTGAGCGACAAGTCGTTCAGACAAATCGAAATCGAAGAACATTAAGGCGCTTCGCCTCCTAACCCTAAGAAATACTCTTTCGAAGTCCGCTGGCGACCACCGCAGATTGGCCTACACCGGATTAGGTTGTCGAGTTTGCATACCGGTACTTGCACAAGACCAAAGAGAAAGGGTGCGCTAATGGAATCACCGCGGATACACGAGGACTATTTCCTCCACGAGTCGCCCCTTCGTGCGTGGGCTTCGACGACTTATTCGACCTATTCAACCTCAAAGCCCTCGATGCCTCACTTCTACGATGTCGACATGTAAGTGTGTGCAATCAAGTTCTACATTCACGTAATACCGAATATAACAACTCATTGCTTATGTATAGATACATGATTAAAAATGCTCGCGATTGAAAGAACCGGTGGGTTTCTCGACCCGCACGTGGTCTCTGAGCAAACCATCTTGGCAGACGATCCTACGCCGAGAAATACATAACGACTGTGATTGCTTGCTCAAAACAACAAGGACTACATAATGGTGCCCTACAACCAGAAGTACTTCACTACTTGCTATACAAATTTCATTTGTACTTTATACACAACACGAACTTAGGTTTAATGACTCAAGCGTTATACATGAGTAGGCACCACTGGATCCTTTTAGTCATTATACCAAAGAGGAACCAGTACTATACCTTGATTCCCTAATGAAAAAGCCACGACTTCACCCTTGTGCGAGGAGTACTCGTGTGTGCTTATTTCCTCCATACATAACTCTATTGTAGTCTTCCTTCGCTTGAAATGGCGAGGTTAACTTTTGGAAACATATAGGTCGCTCATCTCCTATATTGCCGAGGGAGGGCTATACAAGGGAACGAACGCCACATTTAATCACAGACGCGATTTCGATGACGTGCTACAACACAATAATTCTATCATACTTGTAATAATGCGCCTCGAACCGACTATACCTATATATGTAATTCTATTTTTGCGGTGCGTCAAAAAGCGAGAGGAATGTGCATTCTACGCTTGCCATCATATGCGATTCTCATGAGTGCTAAGTTGAGGATCCAGAGGTTGGTCAATCTACGCAATAATTATTTCCTAATTATAAATTTAAATATATATGCTTACTACTTCACTCTTGCTAGCTACGGATCTTCAATATAGATTTAGATTCACTTGTTCGAGAGAGATCTCGGATGTTCGAGGAAGCTCGCACCTTCATCATGACGGATATCATTAGCGCCAACGAGAGTTTCACTACTCCAACATCGCTGAACGACCTTGAATGATTCATTAATGTAATTCACTTTGAATAGTTGTAATTCAATTGTAACTCCCGAGGCTAGCCAATATTTGATACATATTCGTGTCGAATTGATTTTGAGTTAAATGATCACTTTGAGTGTCAATGATTGATTCATCCGTAATGCATCTATTTTCATCGCCCGCTTGTTTTGAGAGGGCATGGCTAGCAATTCCGAGGCTAGCCGAAAATCAAAATTAAATTAGTTATCTTGAAGAGCTATCGCTGCACGGTTCATAACTATCGTAAATCGTGATATATGGATATCATGACGGTTCGTAAATATCGCCGTCGTGATATATGGATATCACAGACGGTTCATAATTATCACCATCGTGATATGTGGATATTTCGAGCGGTGCTAATTATTACCCGCTCGTGATATCCATATATCACGACGGCTATATTTACGAACAAATGCGTGATATATGGATATTACAAACGGTTCAGAATTAGAACCGCTCAGGTTGTGACGTAGTACGAGCGGTTGGTTATTAGAACCGTCTGTGATATTTGGATATTACAGACGGTTGTTCATTAGAACCGTCTGTGTTGTTACTTATCACAGACGGTTGATAACCGCCAGTTATCACAGACGATAAAAACACGCACGGTGTCGATCGCTCGTGATGACGGTTCAACCGCCTGCGTGATAACGTTTTCTGTAGTAGTGACTCTGTCCCTCCATAACGTCATTCATAACTTCCTCCGTCAAGCCACCGCATAAGTGACCAAGAGTTAAGTTATCAATGTCATTATCCTCAGCTTCAGACTCAATCTCTTTATCTACTATAGAAGACACATCTTTATTATTTGGTGTTACTACAAACCTATCCATTTCTACCTTCTTAATAAGCGCTACTAAAACGTCAACATGGTTGCCCATTAACACCCCAATGTTTTCAATATTATCAGTTATACACTTATTAGAGAAAGAAAGTATGAAATTAAAGTTCGTACCATCACTGAATTCCAGATTACGCTTCGCTACCAGCCGGGTAGCACGCTCCACCGAGTCAGCCCGACACTTGCTACGTCTAGCCGGAGATACACCCAGCCCACGGCCGGCAGGACTAACAGTTGCGGATAGTCTCCTGCGTGACCTTCGACCTGCATTGGATCCTGGACGTCCTGGCTCCAACCCAGCTACACAATCATCCAGCCCAGCATCTGGGACCGCAGCCCCCTTTGGAGCCTCACCAGATAGCGCTGGCAAGCAGGCCAACTTGTGGACCTCCTTCGCCAGCTGAGGAACAGCACACCCATAAGCTGGCTGTTGAGCTGCCGCCTCGAGCGCAAGGGCCACCACTGCACCCTGCTGGCTTGCAGTCGGCCCACCTGCTGACGGCCCTTCAGTGGACCGGGACAGCTGCAGCTCACCCCCACTCGCAAATGAGCCAAGGCCAAGTAGAAGCCCATGGTCCTGCTCCCCTTCGAGGCCCATAGCCTGTGACTCCCCTTGGGCAGTCACCAGCCCCCCAAATACCTCCATGCTTGGAGATACATACGTACCTGTTATTTCCTGCAACACAATATCATTAGGAAAAGACCACTCTGCCTCCAGCGCCTCCTTTTTGACCTCCTCATTCGATTGTTACACTTCAATCACTACACCCTCCTCCTCTTCCGCCAAAACCCCATCCGCACCTTCCATCAGCATCTTATCAACTGCTAAGTCCAGGATTTTTTTCCACCATACTAAGAATTATGGAGTGCGACACCATACCCTCTTGTGCCAACGACATAACCTGTCCCTGAACCACCTGATCTCCAGAGCCCGAATCTTTAGAAAAAGCATCATTTCCCTTAGTTTCCTCCCCATTCTTGGCTCTCTTGTAATCTCTGAATTTCTTCCCCGGGTTCCAGTCCTGATCATTGCCATCATCCTCCTGACCATTGTCATCCGTATCCATCTGAACCGGAACATTGACCATAGTGTCTTGCTCCACTACGAACTTCAGCTCAAAATAACGATCACCGACAACCACATCCATCTGGTTCGGAATTAAGTCCAGATTAAGAACAGCGACCAAGAAACGGCCAAAGGTACTGCGCTGCGTAGTCTTCATATCCACCTTCTGTGTAGCCCCAAACATAGAGCCTAACGCCCATAGAATTTGGTACTTACGCAACTTTTTAGGAAGACCTTTAACACGCATCCAAACTTTTGGCATAGGCAGACCACACTGGACATCCTCATATTCTTCAAATGTCAACTGCACACCAAGCTCTTTAATCACCGCACCACCATATGCCATTGTACGCTGCAACTCAACTTGGGATGGGAAAGGGACTACATATGAGTTATTGTCCACTTCTTCCACCACCCAAACCCAATCTCCTGGTACTAATTTGTGTAGGTGACTCGTCAGCTGTTCAATTGAAATAGAGCCCCCAACTACTTTGACCAAAGCAGTCGACTGATGCGATGACTCATCCAATAAGGGAGCGTACGGAGTATGATAGAAACCAAGCTCTTTCGCTGCATATCCCACCGAGTGTGCCACCGGGTGAGGGTCTTTAAGAACGGGACACTTATAAGCTACATGCTCATCACTGTCACAATTATCACAACATAACACCGCCTTACATAAAGAAGTGGCATGACCTTTAGAAGCACAACGCCAACAATACTTCTTCTTTGCATTGGCCTTTGACGATCCACCCGCGATTCCACCTTGAATTGCCGCATTCCCAGACAGTGAGCCAAGCCGACGATCCATAGAAGCATTAGCAGACTTCTGCGGTGCCTCTTGAAACGCTGCCATCGAGTTGCAAGCGACCTCAGGAGCCTTATCTCCTGTCATAGCAACCGACCCTGCCGGTTGTCTTCGTCCGTCAGAGCGTAACTTCGCCATAGGATGCCCGGCGCTCGACATGCGGCGGCGGCGCTCGAGGTTGGTGCCCGTGAGCCAGACCTACTACTGCAGTCCAAAGAGGGAGCACCTGCCCCGCCGGCATGGCCGAAGCTGCAACGGGCGCTGACAAGGGTCCCGAGGGCCGAACTATAGCAATAGCAGCAGGGGGCGGCGCTGCCATGTTCGGCATGAGGCCTTGGTTCACAAAGCCGACATACTGCTGGCCCCGGCCCTGGTACCTCGCGCCACCGCCTCGTCTAGGTGTGAAGCCCTGGAGCCCACGACCGCGGGAGAGTCCACGACGACCGCTGCCGTGTCCAGGTTTGAATTCGCCATACCTAGGGTTGAAACCTTGCCCGGCTGAGAACCCTGAATGACCACCATGGCCGTCCCCGCCTCCAAAGCCATCGCCTCCGCCTTGATTGTAACTGTTGCCATCACCTCCGCCATATCCATGGGTGTAATTTCCAAACCCGCCTTGGTTGTAACCGTAGGCACTACCACCATAATTACCACCGCCTCCATTGTTGAAAGAACCACTGGCACCATTGAAACCGGAACCACCGCCACGAAAACCTCCCTGAGCGCCAGGATCTCGACCTCCAAACGAGCCTCCTCCATGACCAGTGCCTCCTACCCCTTGGTTAGCCCCGGTATCCATCCCTCTGCGTACCACGTCAGCGTAGGATGGCCGAGGTTGTGAATATGGCGCCACCGCTTTCAAAGGAGACACGCCACCTGAAAACCTAGCGAGCTGAGGAGGACGACCAATGCGTGCGAAAAACCGACCCAACACATACGTAAACCGGAAGGGCCTTTGACCAGGCCCACACGAAACCGAAACTGACGGCACTGATCCGGAGCGGTCAATGGCCGAATATCTCGGTTTGGACTTTTGTTCAAAATTCAAAACTCCATCTTCAACCTCCGGCCCCTGAAGCTACTGGGACGGTAGACCACGATCGGCCTGCCGCCACGACTGCAGCCTACCCATAGAAGATCGGCGATCAACCACTGCCACATCCCATAAGGTTAAAGGTTGCGGACGATGCCGTGGTGGTAGAGGTCCTTTCCATGGTGCTAACTTTGATTGATGACGCTCGGCCACTTCGAAAACTATTTTCCTTGCAAGAGTGACATTCGGATTGATGATTTCCGGCGATGCAATGGCACTGACCTTTGCACACCCGTCAGAGCTATCCAAAGAAGCTTCTGCCTGACGAACCTCCTGTGCCTTAAAGCCTGCCCCCAGAGCAGAACGCAGAAAACTCTTAGAAGAAAGAGACCAGACGTCTATTCCCGGAACCTCCTCGTCGGAATCAGAGTCCCCGCATAAAGCCCAGAACCGCGATCCGGATCCGCTGGTTCTTCGGTCATACAGAGGATCGGGATTGCCGATGCGTGCAGAGTAAGAAGACACCGGATTCCGACGATTAGCCTCTACTCCAATTTCAGGACCAAGCAGCAACGCCGGAGACCAACCATCATCCTTGACGACCACCTTCGATCCCTGAGACCGGAGCAATTGCTTCTGCGGATCCGACGAAACCAAGGGTTTCAAGTCGGCCTTCATGGACTCCAAAAATTGCTGCAAATCTTCTCTACCTCTTCGTCTCCTCTCCTCATCTTTCTTTTGTTGATCTCCCACCTCTTCCAGCGACACCTCCTGCTTTCTCCGGCGAACCACCGGCGCCAGGGTGAGCCGCCGTCTTCTCATCTTGCTGCTGATAACCGAACCATCCTCTTGGGACTGCTCTAATGAAGTTCAACGGAGAATCTTGCCTGACGCTTCTCTCAAAACTGGTTTTACGAGGAATTTTAGGAAAATGAGTTTTCAAAGCATTCCTCATTGCTTCCCAAACATTTTGCGGGACTGCATTGCAAGGTTGGACATCTGATATCCGTGCCCGGTGTTTGTTGGGTGTCTTCTCTTTTGGGTTGGTGTTTGTATTCTCCTCTCTCTATTAATGAAATGAGGCAGAGCTCTGCCCTTGTTTCAAAAAAAAAAAAAATCTGATATCCCTCACAGATGCTCCTTTTGCAATCAAAAAAAATATCTACACTTGAATCCAGAACCTACTCGGTCCCCATGATTCCATGCGTATATCATCCAAAGTTCCTGTAATTCCATGGCAGCAACAATTCGTTAGATTTGCCAACTAACCTCCATTGCATAACACAGCAGAAACATAGCCATAATATGATATGATTAAACCAAACAGACTAACCACTAATCATAATTTACAACTGTACTGCTATTACTCCAACAAAATCTTGTGAAATTAACTAAGAGACTAATTTTGTGGGGGGGGGGGGGGGGGGAAGAGACTTGTTATTACTCCAAATTGCCAAATTATTAAACAATTTAGATAGATTACACACGGGGACAAGAACATAATTTGATTTTTCGGAGAGAGAGAGAGAGAGAGAGAGAGAGAGAGAGCAGATTTTACCCAAACTAGCTGCGACAAGAATATGATTATGATGAATTCACATATTATCACATTCCGGCATAGACTGAGCTTAGCACTAGCACAACAAACCATTCCATGAAACTAAACACCACAGTCAAGAGCTAGCGTGCGCATGCACAAAATGGAAGACAAATCAGTGTTGGTACTACCTGCATCCCGTGCCGCTGCAGCCGTCAGGGAATCATCCCCTGCGGTGCCCCCGCTGCCACCCTCTGAGCCCCTGCCGCCGCCGCCGCCCTCCATGCGGCGCTTTGGGGAGACGCGCCGGACCGCCGGGACTGGTTGGAGAGGCGCGTCGGGTTGCCGGAGCTGGGGAGGGCTGCTGCCAATTTGGGGGGCAGGGGAGGGAGTCGAAGGAGGGTGGACTTGCGGAGAAGTTGATGGAGCCACCGCCACTTGTGGAGTTCTCTGCTCCAGTTACGGCAAGCCAATGTCATACGAATTCGACCAATGGCCGAACAGGTTACTAGCACAGTTGCATATGAATTCAAGACCCAAATTTGATTTTAAATTTCGCCGAAATTTTTGGTCAGTTCGATTTTTCTCGCCACCAGCCGAGAAAATAAGTTACCGGTGGTAAACGCCTAAAATAGTTTTCCTCGACAAACGCTGCTGGCATAATACAAAGGAATAAGTCCATTTTACATCTTTAAATTATGATCTGAGTAAAAAAAAAAACACCTTTAACTATAAAATCATTCACTTTACACCCCTCAATTATTGAAACCAGAACAAATCACCCCTCACCCTAAACCACCTCGGTTTTGGATGACGTGGCATCCACGTATACATGGGTTCCACATGTCAGCCCCATCTCTTTCTTCTCCAGCCCGGCCCAACCACCCCTTGCCTCCCGTGGCACCTAGCACGCCCTGGCCGCTCGCCGCTCGCCCGCACGGTGCAGCTCCCACCTTCCCCAGCTAGCTCTCCCTTGGTTCTCCTTTCCCCTATGCAGCTATAAGAACCACCGGTGCATCTCCCTTCTTCTCCCCCCCCCCTTCTTCCTCAAACGCAAAGCCGGAGCCGAGCTCCCGTCTCTACCGCACCGCCTCTTCGCCGCCTCCGGTGAGTTCCTCACCACGCCAGGCGCGTCACCCCGTGCCTCCCAGGGCCCTCCACTTTTCCCCCACCTCCCCTCTTCGTCTTTGCCACCGAGCAAGCCGCCGGAGCCGAAGCCCCCATCTTTGGCCGATTTCGACCACCACCGCCCCACCGCCGTTCGGCCGCACCGGTGAGTGTTTCACTGAACCCACCGCGTCACCCCGCGCCCCCAACCCCCCTCTACTCTTCCCCCACCTCCACCCTTCTTCTCCTGCCGTTGGGAAGCTCCACCGCCATCACTCCTTCTCCTCTGCCCACGGTCGCCGCCACCCGGGCCACCACGGCCACCCCTGTGCTTCCCCGACCCCACCGCCGCCTCCCACCCCGGGCACACTGTGCGCACCTTCCTCCTCCCCACGCCACCCCACCGCCGACGCCGCACAAGGCCCGAGCGCCCGCCATCGCCCTTTTTGCCCCACGCCGCTGGCTCTCTGCCGCCAGCCCGCCGCCGAGTTCTTGATCAAGGAGGCGCCGCCCTGCCACCAGCCTGCCGCCGCCTGTGCCGCCTTGGCCCGGCCCCACATGTGCATCGTTGCTCCCGGCCTGGCTCGGCCGGCACAGCCCCCCATGTGACTGTCACGTAAGCCAAAACCAATGATGTGGCTGCTATGTAAGCCAAAACCACCAATAAAACCAACTTAGGGTGTAATTTGATCTGGTTTTGATAATTGGGGGTGTAAAGTGAACGGTTTTGTAGTTCGGGGTGTTTTTTGGACTTAGACCATAGTTTAGGGGAGTAAAGTTGACTTATTCCTAATACAAAGCCCGAAACTATGTTCTAGTCTGGTTAACACTAGAAAGGTTGATATTAGGTAGCCATCAACCCTGTGGGCTTTGATGTATATTTACTTACAGCAGATTTACACTAGTTGTAAGATCTCAACCATCGGCGAGCGCAATCTCAACACGAAGAGGTGACACAACCACGCTGTAGGCGATGGTGGTCGGAGCACCTGACGGCCGGGAGTGGCACCTAGCATTGGGTTAGTGTGCACGGTTGCCGAGGAGGCGAGGAGATCGACGCTGTTAGCGATCGATGTAGAATGGAAGGTGGAAAAACTAATCTCGAAAATCGAGCAAATTGCTATTGCTCTACGAAGATCAAACAACGTACCGGTTGTCCTTCGTGAGAGCACTTTCGTATTGATAACGTGATGTGTATTGGGATCGTGTTGCTAATCATCAAGCAAGTTCAAACATTCAGACAAAAATAGACAAAAGATGTAGTCCAAAGAGCCACTCTTCTTTATTGATAGGGAAATGATAGTACACGTTCGTACGAAACAAATTAAAAAATCGAACACGACACTCCTATCCATTCACTTTTTTCCCACGAGCTACTATTGGCCATTTGTTTCGTTGAGCTACTGCTAGCCATTCATTTCACTTTTGCTTTATTGCCTTTGCCTTCTTCCGCCTCCTTTCCGTCCGCATTTCGCTCGCTTGCGCCTCCACGAATTTCTTCTTCCTCCCTCCGATTCTTGGCTCCATTCAGTAGCCACATCTCGTGCGCGAGATGGTCACATCGTTCGACCACTAGGAGAAAGACCCCTTCTTCCCCGCCGCCGAGGAGGTCCAGGAGTCAGCCGACCGGTGCATTTTCCTCTTGGCCTCTTCTTTCTCCCTTTGATTTTGTTCCATTTCTTTTTGGTGAATTTTTCGGTTTTACTTACGGGTGCGCAGGATGAAGTCGGTGTACAGGAGTGTTTGTGTGCAAACCACCTCGTGGTGCCGGCGACCCTGCTCCCCTCGGCCACTCCCGAGCTCCGCCTCGGCCACCTCCGTCCCTCCACCTCGCGGCGCCAGCGACCCCGCCCCCCTTAGGCCCCCTCAGCCACCCCCGAGCTCCACCTCGTGGCGCCGTCGACCCCGCCCCTCGAGCCCCCTCGTCCACCCCCGTGGCCCCGTCCCTCCACCTCGCAGCGTCGGTGACCATGGCCCCCTCGGCCATCCCCGAGCCCGAGCTCCACCTCGCAGCTCCGACGAGCCCCTCGAGCGCCTCTCGTGCCCCTCGCGCCGCCCCCTCTCCGGAGCCCCACGCAAGGCCCACGCCATTGCCATGCTGTCCGGAGCTTAAAGCCGAGCGCGCCGGCACCGTCGTTGAGGGCAATGCCGGTGAGTTGCAGGTGTTGCATGTGTCCTAAAAATATTGCATGTTGCAGTTATAGAATTTTTTTGTTGCAACCGGTGATTTGAGATGTTGCGGACTGGTTTTTAGTGTTGCAGCAACAAATGATTGAGAATTAGATTTTTCTAGAAATTTTTTGAATGTTGTAGGATGAATTTTGTTACAGGCGTGCATGTGCCCTAAAAAAAGTTGCCGTTCATGTTGGGAATTTTTTTTACCCTTTTTGTTGCTCGCTTTGTTACGAGATGTTGCAACCCATGTGCTGAGATGTTGCATGTAGCGTACGACGCTAGCGCTCGGATCATACGTCCGAGCGCTAGTCGGGTCCAATGATAATATGAGATGTAGATATACAAATAGTGTATTTACAGAGGTCATTAGCATTCGTAATAGAAGATGATTGCTAATAGAAATTATTCCACAACATGCACATGCATAATTTTTCTCTCGGGGGAGTTGAACATGCATAGTTCAACAAGGAGCTAGAAACCTGGCCCAGGCCTAGTCCGAGATAGTAAAAGAGTAGAAAGGAAGGATGGAAGGCCCAATCCGAGCTGCTTGTAGGAGTCGCGATCGAAGTCCCCTCACACGAAAGTTACCGACTGCTGGAACTCAATTATAGCGGAGGCAAGAAAACAGAGCAACAAGAGTAGTAGTGTTCTCACATCTATCTCAAGAAAACAAAGCAACAAGAGTAGCAGTGTTCTCACATCTATCTCATATATTGAAGCTTTATTGATCTTCTCATGTATTACAAGCTTACATTACAACAGAGGAACATAAGTCTATTTATAGACTCATGCAAACCGACCTAAATCAAACCGACTTAACATCACAGCTAACTTCTCTTGCTATGTACAGCTTAATTACACTACATGCTGACTAAGAGACTAGTTCGTTCATTCACTTTTATAGATCATGGTCAAATCCAAATTCACTTCGGCATGTCCTCTGCCGACTTATCTCTACATGCATGCAGCTCACCATTAGTCAAGTCACATTTGATTCTGTCGCATATCTAGGACACACAAACATGTACTCGGACCAGTAATCAAACTCGACTGCTAGTTGGATTCAACTTCAACTTGGCTCACATGCACTCGGCCGAAGACGGTGACACAACTCGAATATGTTTCAGACTTACTCATTAAGACATTCGATCTCAACTACGACTTGCCTAACTCATACGAGACTCAGGACGGCGAACACATCTCCTGAACATCCCGGACTCAACTCCACGGTCTCAATTCTATAACGGTGAACACATCTCCTCGACGTCCTAGACTCAACTCTTCGTACTCGACTCAGCATCAGAACAACGCCAGTTCGTCATCAGCATCTGCCTTAATTAAATGTGCCTTCGCTTCTCCTTCCTCGGCATGCGGCATTCAGAATATGGCGGCGAGAGCCATCTGATCCTTGTGCTTGTCGACCAATTCATTGCTGTCCACCACCGCCGACAATCCATGTGCGTGCATGCACACCTTCATCTTCACCATCCAAGAGACATAGTTGGTCTCAGTGAGCAATGGGTATTGGAGGGTCACTGATCCCTCCTTCGCCGGTGCCTTGGATTTCGCCGTGTCCAAGGTGTCGCCACTGCCCACCGACTTGACCGGGGACGGCATCAGCTTTAGCATGACACGCTACAACCTTGCTTCCTCTATGCCCGACTTGAACCTAGGACTCTGATACCAATTGTTGGAACTCAATTCTAGTGCGAGGCAAGAAAACAAAGCAACAAGAGCAGTAGTATTCTCACATCTATCTCATATATTGAAGCTTTATTGATCTTCTCATGTATTACATACTTACATTACAACAGAGGGACACAAGTCTATTTATAGACTCATGCAAACCGACTTAACTAAAACCGACTTAACATCACAGCTCACTTTCTTGTTGTGTACAACTTAATTACACTACGTGCTGACTAAGAGACTAGGTGGTTCATTCACTTTTACAGATCATGGTAAATTCCAAATTCACTTCGGCCTGTCCTCTGTCGACTATGCTCTACATGCATGCAGCTCACCATTAGCCAAATCCCCTTTGACTTTGTGCACAAGAAATTAAATTAATATCCAACACCGACTTCCTCTAAAAAAAAACAAATAAAGTTACTGACTTCAGAAGTTACCGTGCATTAGGGATGCAAGTGGGGGCGGGCTGCGGACAGCCCGCACCCACACCTGCCCAGCCCACCACAGGCCGCACCCACAACTGCCCAGCCCGCTTTTGCACCCCAACCCGCATAAGCCGCACCCCTAACCCGCACAAGCCGCAAGGCTTCCCCTCCCCTCCTCCCCACCAGCAGATCTCTCCCTCGCCACCTCCCTCCTCGCCCACCCCTCTCCCTCGCCGGCTTCCCCTTCCCTCCTCGCCCACCAGCAGATCTCTCCCTCGCCGCCTCCCTCCTCGCCCACCCCCTTCCCTCGCCGCCCTCCTCGTTCTCCTTGCCGCTTGGTGCCTCCTCTACCTCCTCCGCCCCACCGACGCACCCCCGCTCGTCGCCTGCGGCCGCGCCTTCTCCGATAGGGAGACCCTCGTGGGACTCATCGCCTTCTCCGATAGCAGATCTCTCCCTCGCCACCGTCGTTGCGCAGATTGCCGAGGCCCTCACGCTCTGCCACCGCCGCGGGGTGGCCCACCGCGACGCAAGCTGCATAACGCCCTCCTCGACGCCGGGAGGCGGGCCCGCGCCACGCGCGACTCGCGGACTTCGGTCGGGCGTGGGTGGCGCAGACGGGGCCACGCCGAGGCTCGTGGGGACTCCCACTAAGTGGCACCCGAGGTTGTTCTTTGGCGGGAGTACGGCGAAGGCGCGACGTGTGGAGCGCCGGGGTGGTGATGTACGTCTTGCTCGCGCGCGCGCCCTTCGGCGGCGAGACGACCGCGAGGTGTCGGGCGGCCGTCTTCTTGGGCGCGTGAGGTTCCGCCGAGGCTGTTTGCCGTCGTGTCGCCGGCCGCCAAGGACCTCATGAGACGGATGATGTCCCGTGACTCCTGGAGACGCCTCTCCACCGAGTAAGTCCTCAGTGAGCTTGCAGATGGAGGCGGAGCAGCCGATCTTCTTGCACTTCTTGCTGTCCGGGGCGTGCTGGCGAGCGTGGCTGTGGCCATAGCTGTTTCTTGGTCTCCCTCGCCCCCGCTGATCTGCCTTTCCTCTTTGTTTCTTTGATTTGTTGTTGATTGGGTGTGATTTTGCTGTCTATGCGGTGTCCGGCGGGTTACGCGGGCTGGGCTGCTTCAATACGCCAGTTCTAAGTGGGTTTTTGCGGATGGATATGTGGATTGCTTTTGCGGGACAGGTTAGCGGTTTAGTGGACAGACTCGCCCCACTTGCACCCCTACCGTGCATAAAGTCCGGAGCGTCTTGGAGTCTTGCGTCACAAATTCCTGTTGTTGAGGTGATCTTTTCTCCAGCTAGAAAGCGGCGGCGATGGAGTTCGATGTGGGGCTGAGGCAGTCCGGCTCTGGCCTGGCGGCGCTCGCCGCCCGCCTCGCAAGGCGCCTCGCCGACGCCAACACCGACGGCAACCTGGTGTTCTCGCCACTGTCCATCTACATTGCGCTCGCGCTCGTGGCCGCCGGCGCCCAGGGGGACACCCTAGACGAGATCCTCCGCGTCCTCGGCGCGCGGTCCAGTGACGAGCTAGCGGAGTTCGTTAGCAGCATGGCGGAGGCCGCGCTGGCCGACAGGTCCGAGTCCAATGGGCCGCGCGTCGCGTTCGCGTGCGGCGTGTGGAGGGACGCGACGCGGCCACTGAAGTCGGTGTACCGCGAGGCCGTCGTCGGCCCCTACAAGGCGGAGGCGAAAGCCGTCGACTTCAAGAACAAGGTTAGTACATACTAGATACTACAATACTTTTCAATCTATTTCCAGATGAATCAATGAAATTTGCTTAATCAACCACAATGAAAATTGATCAGATAAAATTCTAACATCGTTGTTGATTTGATCTTGTGAAGACAGAGGAAGCAAGGGAGCAGATCAACGCATGGGCCGCGTAGGTCACAAGAAACCTCATCGACTCCATCCTCTCCCTGGATCCATGCGCCCAGACACCGCCGTCGTCGTCGGCAACGCCATCTACTTCAAGGGAAAATGGAATTCTCCGTTCCAGGAGAGGAACACCAAGAGGATGTTGGAATTTTCCTTTGATGCTTGCCCTGTTTCTGCTTCTTACGGAAAAGAAATCGCTCAGAATTTTCCTACCCACTGCCTTTCCCTTGATGTGACCCCTAGAAAGCAACCTCGTGTGGGACCCGCTTGTCCCATCAAGTAAAGACTTCAACGTGCGAACTCCTAAACCGAACACACGAGAGCAAACCAACGATTTATTTTCGGGTCTCTTTTTGTCTTTTTTTAACTCTTATTTTTTACGAAATCTGATTACATATGACTTTTTTTTATAGTCACTGCTGGTGCTACAGTACTCGGGTTCGGATTGCTACAGTAGTGAAATACGAAAAGAAGATTACTCTAACAATCACCCCCTTAATCTTGTTTCTTCACTTTGATTACGCTGATCTTCTCTCTCATCTGAACTTCCAAGTCTTTTTCTTTTATCCTACCGCCTGTGCTTGCTTCATCCTGAGCCATGCACAAACCAACGCTTGCCGCGTCTCGCACTTGGACTGAACTCGTCCTTCCTTGCACATCCGCCTGGGCTGGAGCACCTGCTCCCACGACCACCTGGGCTTCGCCATTACCTGAGCCTCTCGCTCCTCTCTCTTGGACCAAGTCTGCCCACTTCCTCGCATACATCTTAGCTGAGACTACACCGTCTCTCCCTCTTGCGTCAACTTCATGTACGCCGCGCTCTTCATGCACGTGGGACTTGCCGCCCCTTGGAGCGCCATGTACGCCTTGTTGCGTGCCGTCTGGACCTCCCAAGGCTCCACCTGCTGCGCCTTCTGCGCCAATTGCATGCAACTCCTGGGTTCCGCCATGTTCTGGTTTGATACCCAAGTCCCACTCTGGCTCCTTCAGACTGTCCTTCACACAAACTAGTTTACAAGTTTTCAGAAAAATCTTGTAGAACCGGTTCAGGGATCTTTTCATCTTCATCAACAGATCTTTATTCTTGTCATAGACACACAAGAACATATCCTGCAACACCACCCTGCACCCTTCTTCCGCCAACTGCTCGAGACTGAGTATGTTGTTGCACAAACTCGGTATAAAGTAAATATCAGGCATCATCTTCTGATCGCCATTCTTGCATTGCAACAGCATTGATCATTTGCTTCTTATCTCTACCGTAGAGCCGTCGCCAAACTTGACTTTCCCCGAAATCTTCTCGTCAAGCTCGTGGAACATAGAGTGATCTCCCGTCATATGATTGCTTGCTCTATTGTCCAAGTACCACAGATCAATGTGATCGTGGTTGCCTCCCTCCGTGCGTAGTTTAGGAACTACGTTCTCCTCATTCAATATCACCACAACCGGTGCCTCTTTGACACATAAGGAGAGAAGCAATGTCGGCTCATCGTCTTCACTAGCTCGGGTGAGATTTACCTCCTCGTTCTTCTTCTTGTTTCGGCAATCCGAAGCGTAATGCCCGTACTTGTTGCAATTAAAGCACTTTATGTGGCTGCGACACTCCGACGCGTAATAACCGAATTCTTTACATTTAAAACACTTGACATGTGACTTATCACGTGATCTGTCACCACCGCCTTGCCCAGCCCTGTCTTTACGTCCTCCTCTGCCGCCTCGTCCACACCCGTGTCCACGCTCGCTTCTTGTATCTCCCTTTAACAACAACGTCTGCTCGTTATGGGACTGATACCTCTGCTCGTTACAGGGCTGATACCCCTTCAGTAGCTCCTCATGCGCCTTGAGGGAACCGGTGATCTCCTCGATCTTCTTTGTTTCCAGATCCAACGAGTACATGAGCGTGGTGATGACAGGTACGAACTTTTCTGGTAGCATACGCATGTATTTCTTCACCGCCACAGATTCCTCCATCTTGTCGCCGAGAGAGACAATCTGATTGTACAGTGAAGTCAGCTTACCGGCGAACTCTTCTACCGATTGGGTTTCTCCCATCTGGAGATTCTCGAACTCGGTGTGCAAATTCTGGAGCCGCACCTCCTTCACGCGATCAACTCCCTCGTGCATCTTCTGAAGCGTCACCCACGCCTCACGTCCCGTCTCCTTGCCAATGGGCTGCCACATCATGGAGTCTGGTACCACCTGGTAGATGATGGCCAAAGCCATCTGGTCCATCTTGTCGTCCACCTCCTTGTCCTTCGCCTTCGGATCGACTGCACCCCAGACTTCCTAGGTGCATGTAACATCCCAAGTTTGGACTTGTGTTTCAAATGTAAGAAAATGAGTAGAAATTAAAACTTTTTCTTACATCATGTATTTCTTGTATGTTCTAAACAATTTTTGTACAAGAATTATGGAAATACAAAGTCACAAGTCAATTGATCCAAATCTTGACCCTTCAAAAACATTCTTGGCAAATTTTGTGATCATCTTCTGGAAATATTTTTCCCAAGTTCTAGGGAAGGTATGTGACCCTTTTGAAAAATTTAACAATTTTTAGAAATTGTTTGAATATTTTTAGGAGGCAGTCAAACCTGTTTGACTGTTGGTCAAACCCTAACTTAGAACCTTGCGGAATTTTTGGAGAAAAATTCACTTCATGAAAACCTTTGAAAATTTGATACAAAGTTAATATCTAAGTTAGCAAGCTCCAGTAAAATTTTTAGAATTTTTGGAGTTAGTTTGCTACCTCTAAAAATCCTTCAAAGTTCTCAGCTCTTATTCAAAACCCTAAGTCAAAACTGGTTGGGTTAGACTCAGACTCGGGCTCGAGCCACTTGGTCGAGTCGAACCAACTAAGGGTACCGGTTCACTTTAAAATAAGGCGCGCATCTCTCAGCCGTTGGATTGATATCGGACAACCCGCGTTGATTGGGCCGTTCGGACCTCGCTAACGCGCCATCTAATTGGGACCATTGGATCAAGATCCAACCGTCCAGATTGAGTGTGCCGATCGGACCTCTGGTTGTCCCATTTAATCGTGGCTGTCCATCTCAGATCCGACGGTCGCGATCCCTTTTCGCTGTTCTTCTTCTTCCTCGGGCTCCCGTACGAGCGTGCGAGCCATGGCAGAGAGAGCAGCTTCTCCTTGTCACTTCGAGCTCGTCCTCGTCAACGTCTCTCTGCGGGGCATTAAATGCGCACCAGGCTTTCGGCTCCAACGTCGCTATTCTCACTTGCCTCCATCATTTCTTCGGTCCATGGCAGCTCCATGAACCGAGCTCATCTTTGGAGCGTGTCCTGGCTCAAACCCTAGTTTCTCAGGTATATAAAGCCCCCAGAGCCCCTCCTGGTGTTCATTTACTCCACCCCTAGCTTCTTCTTTGTTTTTGGAGCTCAACACCACTGAAATTCTCAAATCACCATTGGAGGCCGTGGAGCTCCGTTGTGAACTTGGGTGCTCCAGTGGTTCATCTTCTAATCTTTTTGCACCCTTTCGAGCTCCTTAACCTCCTATGTTTTTCCCCTAACTTAATTTGGTTTGACATTCTCAGGAATTGTCAAATTTGGGGTTTGTTTAAATTCGACCGAAATCGTCCCCTTTCTTCTCCAGCTCCGGTAAGAGCTTCTTTTCTCAATTAATTGCTCTTGGAGCTTCTCTGAGCCTTAACAAAGCTATTGTGATAATTTGGTATCACTTATTTTGCCCAGGGCATCTTTTTCAATCCATCTTCTTCAGCTCTGGCGAGCTTCCCCGTGGTCAAAGCTTCTCCGGCCACCTTTGAAGCTCTTCTTGGCTAAGGTAGCTTCTTATTAGTCCTCAGCTGCTGTAGCACACACTTCTTTGGACAATGCGAAGCTTTTTAGCCGTTTCCGCTCTCGACCGATTTGGTCACCATCGCTATTTTCTGGCTCGCCGGCGTTTTAGGCCGTCGCCACCGGCGAGGTCATCACCATCGGGACCGCAAGCCTATTGCGAACCCATTTTGGCAATTTGTGGGCACCGCTGTGGCCGGAGCCGTCGGCGGCAAGCCACTGTTCGCGCTCGGGTTTTGTTGGACGCGAAAGCGAGTGTTGTAGCATTGCCGTTAAGACATCATTATTGCGCTAATGATTGTTAATTACTGTTAATGATTAGTTAGCATTTAATTGATGTCTGAAATAACGTAATGGGTCACTGCCATGTGGGCCCAGCCCCTTAAACACTCTCTCCCGCACTGTGTGTCAGCATCTCAGACATCATTAAATGCTAATCATTGTTTAGCAATAAATGGCTGTCTTAAAATGCTTAGTGTCACTTACATGTGGGCCCTCAGCCTCTTAAACCCTCCCCGTGCGATATGTTAGGACACATTTAATGCTAATCATCACTAATCATTGGATTTAGCATTTATTAGCTATCCTAATTCGCCCTCTGTCTCACTAACATGTGGGCCCATGCACTTAAACCCCCCCCGCACTTAAAATCCACATGTGTAGTTTGCGCTAATCGTGGACCGTCGATCTTGTGATCAACGGCCTCGATCTGTGGAACTTTCGGACCTCCTATCGCCCCAATCACTCGGGTCCGTCTATCTCACGATCTGCGGCTGAGATCGTGGGTGCATTCGGACATCCGATTGTAACATCAATCTCAGTTGTCCGATTTCCTTCCCTCGGTTGAGATCGATTGGGCCGTTCGAAACGCCGAATGTTCCATTCATTTTTGACCGTTGGATCTTGATCCAACGGTGCGCTTCTTTAGGATCGTGCATGCGCTATTCTCCGTGTGCGTGGGCCGTCTGATTCTGTATCAAAGGCCCCCGTTCGTCCACATCGATTTGTTTTTGTTAAGGTTGATTATATTTCGGTAAGCTTTTATTTGTCAACTAAAAATTGTATTAAACTTTGAAAACTCATAACTAATTCATTTTAAATCATTTTTAGATAATTCCAACTAGAATAAATTCATGTTTAAATAGAGTTTGATCTAAAAATGCTTTTAGACAATGTTTTGTGCTAGAAAATTTTGTAAATAATGTTAACTTGACTTCAGCAATTTTAGAATATTCTATAAATTGAATTGAACCTTGTAAAATGCATATCTTTTTCTGTATAACTCCAAAATGTGCAAACTCAATCTTGTTAAATTCCTCTGCCAGCATATTTTAATATGAAATAGGTTTTGATCATGATTTCATTTCTAAAAAGTAACATGTGTTAGATTTACAACTTAGAAAAATCATAAGTAATTCATTCTAACTCCAAATTTGGTAAACTCAACTTTGCTAAACTTAGGATGCCATTATCTACCTAGCATAAAAATTTCAGACCTTAGATCATTCTAAAAATTTTCGCCTTGAACAGTACCAGTAATTAATTTCATATGAATTAACAGGCTGAGAGAACTTGTTTTAGCTGTAAATTTTGCATGCTTAGTCCAAATGACCTGATTCTTGTTTCTAAATTCATTTAAAATCATAACTTTGCTGCTGTATAAGTTTCATAAGATTTGGTTGACTTTTGCTGTTGGATATTATTGGGTGTTCTTCGTTCTTATTGGTTTATCGCCTTTTCGCGTTAGGTCCCGAAGACATTCTTGTCATTGAGTCTGATCCTCAGCAACCTGACCCTGCCCTACAGTAAGATAAGCAGATGTAGCATTCATTTTATCATGTTGTTCCTATTATTTTCAAATTCTAATATGTTGTTTGCAAATTCTACGTATGCATTGCTATCTTGTTTTAAACTATTGTCGATTAGTTGACCTACTAGATGCATTTTCAGTATGCAAATTTTTATCCTCTACTACTGAGCCTAGGGATATTTGCTGTGATTTTGGGTTCGTTGGATAGACCCTTGTCACTTAGTAGTTTACGAGTTGATGTGCTTAGCCATGCTTAGCTACCGGTAGAAATGGACGGTTATCGACTTGTCGATAACCTTGATCACACAAACTTATTATGATCCTGATGTTTCAGTTTTGTGCTATGTCTTATTGCAAAAACTAAAAACTGAAAACCAAATGATTTGGACTTGGGCACAATGGTAAGTTGGTGTGTTTTTGGGTGTGACTGGAATGGTTCCCGAGTTAACAAGGATCGAATACTTGCGCCATTGATCCAAGCAATTTGTGTGTGCTAACTACACTAGAGGGAAATGAGACCTCTCTTGACTAAGTACTTTGGGGGTGTTAATTAATGAGTCGCGTGGTGGGTTGTATATTTAACTATATGCAACATGGACATGTTTGTAAGGCAGGGAGCACCCTCCTAGGCCGGTGTATCCTACTCCACGTATGGGTCCCTAGTGGGGACCGGTAAGGTGGTCCACTAGGTGATAACCCCCATACGTGCGGCTCTTGATTAGCTCAACCCATTGGAAATGTCTCGTAAGACTTAGCCGTGCCGGCATACTAAAGGAAGTGTGCTTAATAACTTGGCAAAAAGGTGGTCTGAAGTGTGGATACATTGGTACACCCCTGCAGGGTTAAATCTATTCGAATAGCCTTGTCCTAGGTTATGGCCACGCTTGGTTATTTCCCGCAAGCATTAGACTATAACATTTTAATTAAAACTTGATGGGTGGTACGAATCGGGGATTCGTGCTATGTTGTGGTGGCCATTGGGTTAGTCACCTCCAGGTTGTTACTTATGTTTATATTTGATTACCTCGCTGTTATTTCAATGCTTAAAAACAGATTTTATCAATTGCCTTCAATCTATTACATTATTGCAAATGAAACTTGCTTTGTGCATCCAAACAACCATATAACCATTTACTTTGAATTCAACTCACATGTAGCTATGTATAGGCTTGTTACTCGTAAGTCTTGCGAGTACATTATTGTACTCATCTGCATTGCTTGTTGTGTGCAGAGGAAGAGGGTGAGCCCCACGGGCCTTACTTTTGTGAGATGTGCGGTTTTTGGGACGACTAGCTCGGCGGCCCGGTCGGTTGCCTTGTGGGTTAAGTCACACTGATTGGCTTTTGTTTATAGCCATCTTATAGCACTTTTGCTTCCGCTGTTACTATCTCTTTATTCTCATTTGGCCGGTCGGCCCACTCTGTAATAACTTATATTATGTATGTCATTTGGTAGACTTGTTATAATGGGATGTATGGAATTGATGCATTATTTTGTAAGGATGTATATGTGTTGCAATTCTGGGAAGCACATGTCCATTGAGACACGATGTATTTTGTTTGTGATGTTAGAGTTAATAAAAGGCTAAGTATTACAAGCTAAATAAATTGGAGTCTCACAGTGTTGAAATTTTCCTTTGATGCTTGCCCTGGATCTGCTTCTTGCTGAAAAGAAATCCTCAGAATTTTCGAATTTTTTTTAAAATATTATTATTTTTAAAGATATTTACAAAAATAAATAGTTGTTTAAAAATTACAAAAATGTGTCTCGTCGCTTGATTGGCGCGGCGTGAACCTATCGCCGGTTCAAGCGGCGACGAGGAACTCGCCGCCACTCATGGCGTTGGCAGCTACTATCGCGATTCAATCGCGGCGAGAAGCGGCGATTTCTGTCGCCGATTGAGCGGCGATAGGTTCTGTCGCCATTCAGCGGCGGCGTAAGATATACTATAAAATCCCGAAAAATCAATCCGTAATTCATTTTAATTCCGAGAAAAAAACAAGAGAGATTGGAGAGGAGAGAAGAAATTGCGCGAAGCCCTCGCCGGTTCGTGGCGGTGAGAGAGATCGATAGAGCATCGGTTTCGATCGATCATCTTGTGTTGAGTAAATTTTTACGAATCGTATGTTACGTTCAAACCTTGTAGGTTAGCAAGCGACAATAGCGACATAGAATTGAGTAGGTTAGATACATGTAGTCGAACTCTGTAGTACATATTTTGAGTTGTGTAGCGACATAGAATTGCGACTATAGCGACATAGAATTGAGTAGGTCACATAAATTTAGTCGAACTGTGCAGTACATATTTTGAGTTGTGTAGCGACATAGAAATGCGACAATAGCGACATAGAATCGAGTAGGTTACATAAATGTAGCCGAACTGTGTAGTACATATTTTGAGTTGGACATAGAATTACGACAATAGCGACATAGAATTGAGTATGGCGCTGGTTGACCGCTGTAGTAACATAATTAATGCACGATACATTTTTGAATTGTGAGAAAAACACGGAGTAGCTGTGTAGGTCTAAAAAACAATGAGAATATATGTGCGCGGTTATTATTTTGTTAGTACGCTGTTATTAGTTGTGTTAGTGCGCGGTCAATATCTTGTTAGTGCCGAAAACACCGTTTAACTAGAAAAGTAGCATGACATGTATTAAATTTGTAAAGAAAATTCGTAGTTGCTACATAGGTTACGTAAAGATGCATGGAAAAAATATGAACTTTCTATCTTGCTGCATTTTCAGGTATGGCAGACGCGAGTGAGTACGAGTTGCTTGACCCAGTGATTGACCAGCGTCACCGTAGCCGCCTCAGTACCGTGCTCCCTCCGGAGGGCCAGGCGCCGATAGAGCTTGGGGCGTTTCGGCTACGCACCCCCATCAGGGCATGGAGGCTGCACCGAGACTAGATTCCGAGGTACGTGAAGTTGTGTCCTTCATGCACTCAATGGCGGTCTGATTATTTTGCGTTGACTCTGTGTGCTTAATCGTTTGGACGAGGTTGAGAGCGCGAGCCTCCTTCCACTCCGAGGATGGTGGAGACGGCGGTGGAGGGCGATCGGGACCGCGTCTGGTCGACGTCTAGGTGTTTTCCGTACGGCCGCGCCCTACCGATGGCGGTTGGTTGACCGGAGGCGTGAGACCCACATCGTTCCATCTCCGTGCGGGAGATGACGCCGGCGCTGCAGATGTGAGCTACTTGACCGGTTGCCTCGCGCAGCGCCCGATGGTGGCGCACGACGTCCCGCCACGTGGCGCACGGACCTCCTAGGCAGGTTCCGCAATATCCTGCCGCCAGGCAGCGCAGACGTCGAGTTCAGCAGCCCGCACGGGCCCACGCTGAAGTGGATCTGCCAGTTCTACGTAAGTGTTTTCGTAACTATTTTTCTCGTAACAATTCGTTTGTGAACCGTGGCCGACGCCACGTGTCTTCTGCGGCCAAAGCGTATGGGTCGCGCGCGCGGCGCCGCCGATACGAGGCACGCCGAGGCCTACCGCCGTGGTTGTTCGGGTGGGTGATGTTCACGAGCTCCCACGGCGGCAGCGTGGACAAGCACTACATCCGACGCCGCAGGAGGTGGCCGAGTCACCGATCGAGCGGATCCCGCGATACCGTGGGGTCGGCCGTCTTTGTCTTGCTGGCGCGACGCATCGCCAGACCGCGGCACGCGATGCGGCGTTGGCGTGATGGCTCGATCCTCGGGATGCCCGCTCCTCTGCGGTGTGTGGTCGTGGAGCGTTTCAGACGGACGACCACGTGGACTTGACAACGTCTGAGGGACGGCTTATACGCCCGCGAGATGACTGGACCGCCGACCATGGGCACTTTGTGGTGCCGCCGACGTTAGTTTCATAATCTTTTGTTATTTTCATTTTGCAATCGTTATTTTCGTGTACTTAGTTTGCGGTGTTGTATTGCACGAGTCACCTTCACGCCGATCACCTCGCGGGGCTCCTGCCGAGTGCGTTGCGATGTTCGATCGGTGACCGATGACCGTGTCATCCGACCCCGTCTGATGGCGGCCGGGTGGTCGCGCGCCCTCAGCGATGCGCCGGTCGCTGTGCACGCGAGACTACGTGTACCGATACACGCGAGTGCCTTGGTGCACGACATCTTCGTGGAGGAGTACGGATACGCGGGTCTTGCGCCGATTCGTCTGCGGCAGAGGTCCCGGCCCCTGGGAGGCGGTGCCGCGCGCGCATACACGTAAGTTCACCGTTGACTTTATGTCCGTACAATATGTGTTACATCGCAACCAAATATTTTTCTTGCCGTCCACGGTACACTAGGAAGGAGTTCAGGCACGATGTCACAGTCGGACAGATGGCCTTGGGTGGAGCGGTTGGAGTGCGCGCACGAGACCCTCGTCGAGGTTGCGGGACGAGGCCTCGACCCCGAGGCGTCTGAGCACTACATGGAGTGGTACTCGGCTCGGACGAGGCTCCGTTGCGTCGGGTCGTGGTCGACCACCGCCGACATGCGCCGCGACGTCCGACACGCACCCCACCCACCGACTCCGCTTTCACCGCGGCGACGTACTCAATATTACATATTTCATATTTAATTTGGCGACTTACGTGTACAACTTGATGATTACGTGCGGTGGATCTTCACCGAGGTCGTCGAGATGGTAGACTCGCAAAGACATGGCAATGTCGGGAGATCGAGGGCCTCGCACAGATCGGGAGGCAGCGGCGACGCTGAGCGGACCGCGGACGCGTCCCGACGCCGATCGCGGCGGTGGGCCGGCGGTCCGAGGACGAGGGGTCACCGAGGTGGTAGAGACGACCTCTGCTCCGCCGCGTGGCGCACGCGTCGGCGTGGCAGGCGGGAGCACCTCCGGACATGTGGGAGGTGAGTTCGACACGACGCCGACATCGCTTCTTCATTTCATTTCGAACCTCATAAGTTTGTAACGGCGTTCTTCATCACAGTCCTCGGCTCCACCCGCACGCGGGCGAGGACTATGCGCGTCGTCCGAGCACATCTTTGGGCCAACGGTAAGTTCCGTTTGCTTGCGTAACGTGCTTTTAGTCATGACTATGTTTGTGTTTGTAACCTAATTCTTGCAGAACGGCTTGGGAGGGCGATACATTCTCGGCGGCGATGCAGACCTATCGGCACCCATCGAGGACTTCTTGAGGATCGCGTGACACGCGATTCTCTTTGGAGGCTTCTCGGTATGCGGTGCGCCGAGTGCGACCAGCCACGCAGATCGGCGACGCAGACCCAGATGGCGCAGATCACCGGACGCAGATCGGCCGATGCGAGAGCAGCCCATCGCTACACCACCGCGACTACTCACGTGGGTCGGGTTGTCGGTGCTCGACCCTCGACGTACTTCGGCTGCGGTGGCAGAGGCCCGGTGACGCGGTGCAGCCTAAGAGGGGACGCCATTAGATTCCCCTTTATGTAATTTTTTTTTCATTATGCCAACTGTTGTTATGACATCTTTTGAATATGAGTAATATGGCTGCTTTCTTTGACGATCCAACTGTTCGCAACGACGTGACAAAACGAGCTAGGTTTCTTGGGCGTCGCGACAACACGGCGACAGAGTCCTTAAAGGTCGCTCGTTTGTAGCATCGCCCTTAAAGGTAGCTTTTCGGGGCGATGTGACCGCGCGGGCTAGCTTTTTAGGACGATGTGACCACGGGCTAGCTTTTGGGACGATGGCACCAGAGTAGCCAGCTTTTCAGGACGATGTGACCACACGGGTTAGCTCTTCAGGACGATGGCACCAGAGTAGCCAGCTTTTCAGGACGATGTGACCACACGGCCTAGTTTATTACGACGATGGCACAAGAGGCCCGGCAACGGCTCCATCCCCTCCAGCTATAAATACAGCGTAACTCGTCCAACTAGTCCACAACAGCACCACAAAGTAGAAAACATGGACAAGGAGAAGGAATGGGAGAAAATCCACAAGCTTTTGAAGGACTGGGTGTCTCCCCATGAGACCACCGCTCGCTATCATGCCGCTAGTTAGGAGCCTTTCACACACCAAACCTTTCCGAAACTGGTAGATCTGAGGAAGCTACCTCGTAGTACGCCCAACGATTCTCGGGTCCACCACCCCCTCCTATGCTCGCGAACGCCTCCGGAGGACCCCGATAGGGTGGCACCCCTATCTTTGGTGTAGGGACGTCTGCAAGTGTGTCAAATCAACCGATGAGTGGACCATTGGGCAGCGCTATTGGTGCTGCCCAAACTACGCCGTTGACTGCAACAACATGCATCCGGTAATGAAACCCTATTTCATGGTACAATGCTTTTTTTATTCCGAAAACGGGTAACGAACTCTCTTTACCCACCGCAGTCTCCGCCAAAGACTATGCGACTTCCGGCGGTGGATCGACGACAAGATCCACCCCTCGACATGTGGTCGTTCACGAGACGGAAGAGCTGGGCCAAGAAGCACATCGAGACCCGTGAAAGGCGCATCAAAGAGTTGAAAGCTGAGCAGGCCGAGCAAGGTAGGCGGGACAGGCAGCGCGAGGAGCAGGAGCGTGAGCATGCGAGGCGACCGAGAGGGAGCGAAAGAGGGCCATCGCGGCGAGATCCAAGGCGCAAGGCGAGGAGTACAACGCCGAGCTGGCCTGCAAGGGTAAATGGCCACGTTCGACTCAGTAGTTCTACCCTATTCCTCCACATGTCCCATGTATTTCAATTTCCCTAAAGGCATGCGTGTACCGTCCTCGGTTCGTTGTCTGCGTGCCATGTAATCCCTTGTCGGATGAAATATCGTGTGGTTATCGTTGCGCCATTTCCCAAAGTTCTCCAACGGAGTTGTGCGAAGATTCCCGAACGCATTTCAATATCACCTGCGTTGGTACGTATGAATCATTAATCCCTCAATCGTCATCCAAGAAATCTTCTAACAATGCACAACAACAAATAGCGGGCGAACAATTTGGATAAATTAATCCCTGTCACCAGTTGAACCGCTAGTTGCTGGTTCACGTATGTATCGCCGATCGATCGGGCGACAGAAGGTATCGCCAGTTCAATCGGCGGCAGAAGGTATCGCCGATTAAGCGGCGCGATACCCCTTGACCTCTACAAAATCCTCTTGCAACCGCGTGAAATTCCACACAGGACTCGGTCTTACTCAACTAAAAAGGACACAACAGAGAGGAGGAGGAGAAAAGCTAGCGACGGCTGTCATTCGATTGCCCACCTCGGGTAATTTTCTTAACAGAACGGATTACATGATTCTTGATGTGCTGTTACGTAGTGAAGTCCGTTTTACATACTTTTTTGGTGGGATATTCGGTTGCACATATGTAGTTCATCGTGTAAATGTTCTTCACACTGCAGTACGTCAAATATGTCCGACGTCGTCAATTTCAAAATTTACTACGGCCGAGGGACTATTATGGAGGGTCCCGAGGGAATTGATTTGAGTTATTTCCAGTCCGCGGACGTGCCCCTACCAAGACCTGACCAACGCACAATAGGCGCTGTGATGCGGTGGTTGTTCCACACGTTCCAAGTGGACCGTGATGTCTACGATCTGACATTGAGTCGCTCGCCCGGGCAGATGTACCACGTATTGGGAGTTAGTGCAACTAAAGGGAACAAATTCATGGCGGTCGTAATATACGCATGGCGAGGAGAGGATGGAAATTGGTCCTTCGGTCCGGCGCTTGCAAAATCCACTCGTGCATCCGCGCGAACAAGTAGGAGTTGCCGACACCGACGAAGAAATAGGTGACTCTGCGCGCGCACACAATGGCGAAGGGCAAGAGGTTGCCGATGTCGCCGAGTTACCTCATTCAGTGAGACAAAGCTAGTGGGCTTGGCTGACGAGGGGAGGAGGAAGACCTAGTGGAAATGATGGAGCTCAAGACCAAGATTACATGGCGTTGTCAGAAGATGAAGGTTACGATGACGGCGATGATGCGACAAGAGCGGTTCCATCCGAATGGAACACATACGATTCGAGAACCTCGTCGTTAATGAAGGCTCCCATGTACCATGGGAGTACGACGAGCGAGGTCGACTAGAGCTACGTACAAATGCAAGGAGGCCGCAAGATACGGTCAAATTCGGGCATTGTCGGTTCGACGACATTCACCGTCGTCAAGTCTACCCCAAGATGCTACGACGTCAAGTGCAAAGATAGAGGATGCCCTTGGCGCGTGCACGCATTTCAGCCCAAGTGGGACACCTACTGGAAGTGCTCCATAGTGGTCCCTCACACATGCGTCGTCGCTGAGTCAGCACAGTCCCACCGGAACCTGTCATCAGGCTTCATTGCCAATCTCATGTACGGTGAGATCGTGGATAACCTAGATTTTGAGCCACGATCCATCATTCGGGCCATTGAGGCAAGGTTCTAGTACACTATCAGCTATGCCAAGGCTTGGAGGGCAAAACAGAAGGCATTGGAATCAAGGTTCGACACGTTCGAGGATTCCTACCACAACCTCCCTGGGCAACTCCGAGTCATACAAGACAGGAATCCTGGCACTCATATCGACATTCAAGACGCCACGCATCCGAAGTGGCATAATAAGAGGGTACTACAGCGAGCATTCTTCGCGTTTGGTCCATGCATCAATGCATTCCGGCACTGTTGTCCAATCTTGTGTATCGATGGCACATTCCTGACTGGCAGGTACAAGGGCCAGATACTGACCGCAATAGCGACGGACGGAAACAATCAAGTTCTTCCCGTGGCATTCGCTTTCGTTGAAAGCGAGAACACGGATAGCTGGCTGTGGTTCCTGAAGAATGTGAGGATTTCACAGGCAGACCTTCCGACGTATGCCTCATACATGACTCGCACGCGGGCCTGCTGCGTGCAATAACACAGCTACAGCGAGGAGAGAACGTTCCACTTCCATGGTCGGATCTACAGAGCAGGTGGTGCATGAGGCACTTGGGTGCAAACTTCTATAAGCAGTTCCGCAACAAGGACTTGATGAACATGTTCAAGCGCCTGTGCAACCAGAACCAGCAGCGTAAGTTCGACACACTCGAAGATTCGACGACCGACCCAAACCCACGTAGAAGGAGGCATCGACAAGGGCCGCCCAGCGCCGATCAGCCCCCAAGCATTGCCACACTACCCACGCACGCTCCTAGTGTCACGAGGAAGACAGGGCACAGGGCAAATGCTTCTCGATGGATTGAGCACGAGCCCGAGGAGAAGTGGTCGCCGCATGTGTGGGTGGTGCTCGATATGGTATCATAATAACCAACCTAGCCGAGGTCTACAAGCGGGTCATGCGCGGCGCCAGTGCCTCCCTTTGGTTGGTATTGTGGAGGCAATTCTCCGCGGTACCACAAACTACTTTGTTAACAGATGCAAGAATGCGTCGCCACCATGGCAATGATGAGTACTCTACTCCGCCATGATCACCGCATACATGGAGGAGAAGAGCAAGAAGGGTGAGATGCACCGGCATTCAAGATGGGCACGAGGGAGCTTCGCCGAGATAATGTGCAGGATAAAGGCGCCGCGGGACTAACCGCGAGAGGATCACCCATGAGTGCATGCTACGCGCGATAGTTGCATATGCACTTGTAACAAGCCCTTCTTCTCGCATAGGCCCTGCTCCCATGTCATGGCCGCTGTTCGACGGTGGCGCACAGATCCGGTCAAGACATCTCTCACTATTTCACCAAGGAGGCGGTGATGCAAACATGGAGTGGAGAGATGTATGGTTACGCCATTGTTGGCCATTTCACCGCCATCCATCCCGGAGCAACTAACGGGCGCGGACATTGCTAGGATCAAGGAAAGGTTGGCCGGCAGTGTACGCGCATCGTGAACGATATGGACGAGGCGAAGCGGACGTCGCACGAAGAAGTGCTCCATTTGCGAGGAGTCCGCACACCTTCAAGACATGCGCCACGCGAAATACTCAGACCAAGGAGACATCGGATTCCGGACGCCACCACGGGACCTCATCCGGTGCCCCGACTAGAGGCGATCCACATGGGAGACGTTGACGTCGCGACCACGACAAAATATTATTATCAATGTTGTCAATTATCATTTTAGTTAAGTGTTATGACGCTCTTCGCAAGTTTCAGAATATCGAGTGTATGAATTCCGAGCGAATGGCAATATCACTTATCTTCCTTTTTACGAATCGTTCATACCTCAAACGTCCTCGCTAAATTCTCCGAAACTTAACCGTAGTAGAACAACATACGATGATGATAAAATGTTATTACGAGTCCAACATATTTCGTACCGTTTAATTTTTATGAAAATCACAAACTACCTAAGTGAAATAGGGAAAATAAGGGTTGGGGAATGGCAATATCACTTATCTTCCTTTTTACGAATCGTTCATACCTCAAACGTCCTCGCTAAATTCTTCGAAAATTAACCGTAGTAGAACAAACTGCCTAAGTGAAATAGGGAAAATAAAGGTTGGGGAATGAATCGCCAGTTCAACTGGCGATAGGTCCTGTCGCCGATTCAATGGCGATTCATTCTGCCGCCATTGAGCGGCGATTCATTCCCTCAGCTGGCGACAGTCGGGGGATAGGTCCTGCCGCCGCTTGAATCAAGCTGGCACAGATACATTTTGTAATTTTTAATCGACTATTTATTTTTATAAATATCTTTAATAATAATAATATTTTTAAAAAAAAATTCCAGAATTTTCCTCCCGGAGACCCACTGGCTCTTTCTCTTGATGTGACCCCTTGAAAGCAACCTCGTGTGGGACCCGGTTGTCCCATCAAGTAAAGACTTCAACGTGAGAACTCCTCCTGGACTTCAGCTTCTCCACGTGATAGCAGTGTCTCACCTTCTTTCCTGCAGCTAGAATAGACGACGCCGAAACAAACCGAACAGACGAGAGCAAACCAACGATTTATTTCCGGAAGTAGCACTCCTCTTTTTTCTTTTTTATTTCTTTTCAATTCAACTCTTCTTACAAAATGGGATTACATAGGGCCTTTTTTTTTATAGTCACTACTGGTGCTACAGCACTCAGGGTCGGATTGCTACAGTTCTCCGAGCCGGTGTGCTACAGTAGCAAAATATTAAAACAAGATTACTCTAACAGAGGAAGCTGTTCTATCGGCTGGACCACCGCGTCGTCACCGACGTGCCCTACATGCAGAGCTTCGACAGCCAGTGCATCGCCGTGCACGACGGATTCAAGGTGCTCAAACTCCGGTACAAGACAGAGCCATATCAATTTGACCGTAAGAAGAACAAGTTCACGCCGTACTCCATGTGCGTCTTCCTTCCAGACGCGTACGATGGCTTGTGGAGCCTAGTGGACAAGATAATGTCCCGGCCGAGCTTCTTGTACGAGTACTTGCCGGAAAGTCCGGTCCAAGTCGGTGAGTTTCGGGTGCCCAAGTTCAAGCTTTCCTTCTCCAGCAGCTTCACCACCGTCCTCGAGCAGTTGGGTGTTCGGTTGCCATTCAGCCCGGAAGCCGACCTGTCCGACATGGTGGACGATGGCTCCGGTTTGCCACTGGTTGTGGAGAACGTCTTCCACAAGGCGGTCATCGAGGTGAACGAGGAAGGAACTGAAGCTGCAGCCGTCACCATGGCACGTAGAGCTACTGGACGTGCAAGGATACCGCGGCAACCACCACCGCCAGTGGATTTCATCGCCGACCATCCGTTTGCGTACTTCATACTGGAGGAGGTGTCCGGTGCAATCGTCTTCGTGGGATACGTCGTTGACCCTTCGATAGAATAATATATTTTTTAAAAAGTAAAAGACACAATTTTGTAGTTCTCTTTTGAAATGTCCTGAACACATGAATAGTAGTTGTCTAAGGCTATATTTTTCGCGGTAGTATGCTTGCAAGTGATGAACGAGAGTATCTTAATATTTTTTTCGTTTCCAAATTAAATCATTCTACGCTTTATCTTGTTTGCTTGGTTGTTGTTTTAAGTCATTTGCAAATCAGATATGCTCTTTGCAAATGTTATGAATAGCGCTTGTATTCAATATGAGGCCAATGAGCCAGTATATATACACAAGTACATGTGGTGAGAATATGCAAAGAGGCCCTTATAACAATGGGGAATAACACACTATACATATATATCTCTAACACCCCCTCAAACTCATGGTGGATCAACAACACTGAGTTTGGAGAGGTAGAAACCGTGATGTGCTCGAGTCTGGGCTTTCGTGAAGAAATCCGCTATCTGAAGCTCTGAAGGCACATATTGGAGAGCAATTACCTGATCATGCGCACAAGACCGCATGAAGGAAGCATCAACACTAATATGCTTGGTAAGCTCATGCTTCACAGGGTCACAGGCAACACTGATAGCACCTGTACTATCGGACAAGAGAGGAGTCGGTGTAGTGACAGAAACACCAAAATCCTCAAGTAACCACCGTAGCCAAGTAACTTCTGCTGTCAAAAGAGCCATAGCTCGCAACTCGGCCTCTGCACTCGAACGAGACACTGCAGTCTGTTTCTTCGTCTTCCAGGCAATGAGAGAACCACCAAGAAAAACACAGTAAGCAGAGATAGACCGGCGATCAGAGGGATCGCTGGCCCAAGTAGCATCCGAATAAGCCTGAAGCTGTAACGAGCTGGAGTTTGGAAAGAAAAGACGGCGAGAGATAGTCCCACGAATGTATCACAGAACTCGAAGAAGGTGGCTGTAGTGGACCTGAGTAGGAGCAGATACGAACCACTACCGGATACAGCCCCTTTGCCGAGTGCAAAAATCTTTGCCGAGTGCCAAATAACGGGCACTCGGTAAAGAGCTATTTTGCCGAGTGCGACACTCGGCAAAGAACTACACTCGGCAAAGCCCTCTTTGCCGAGTGCCATGCACTCGGCAAAGATTAACACTCGGTACATTCAACCTTTGCCGAGTGCCAGGCACTCGGCAAAGGCGGCCTGAGGTAACGGTTCCCGCCCGACGTCAAATTTTGCCGAGCGCCGGCCGTTTGGCACTCGGCAAAGACCCCCTTTGCCGAGTGCCATGGCACGGCACTCGGCAAAGATATATTTTTTTTGGCCTCCAAATTTTTTTTGCAGCCCTACTACAGTATCAGGTACTCTATGTTAGGATTTGGTACATTTTTTGTGGCTTTTTGTTATACTTAGTTAATTTATTTCATTTACTAGAATTATTTCAGAAAATGCAAATTTGAACTGCACGTGCATCGAATAATGGAATTTAATGATTCAAAAATGATAGTCATGTTATTGATCAGTGTGAGGCCGTATTCAGAACGGACCCAAATTTCGGACATCTTGTTGTGAAACATGACCGTGAACTTATGCTAAGTGTTTTAAATTCTATAAAAAGCAAACAATGTCCAAAATTATGAAACTCGTGGAGATATCATGATATCATATGTGGAGGCTGTGATAAACATTTGAGATGGTTTCGCACGTTGTCACGCACGATGCTTTCAAACGAGGACATCTCCGTTGGGATATAAGTATCGCCGCCGCGCGCGCGCGCTGCGCGCCGCGCGCCGCGCGCACGCGCCTGCGCCTCGCCCCCGCCGCCCCGCGCCGGCGCCGCCTGCCGCGCCGGCGCCGCGCCGCGCCCCCGCCGCCGCGCTGCCGCGCTCGCCGCCGCCGCCGCGCCTCGCCCCGCCCGCCCCCGCCGCCGCCCCGCCCCTGCCGCCGCCCGCCGCGCCGCGCGCCGGCCCCTCGCCGCCCCGCCCTTCATCGACGCAGTTCATCCTCACCATCGAGGCGAGGTCGCAAGAGGTTTAATCGAGCATCGTTTTCATATATCTCAAGCTAATAACTCGTAGTTTTTTCTAAGGGTAGTCGTGCAATGTATTTACAACTTCGATAGCATAAGTGCATAAACTATCATATGGATTCTCAGGTTGTTGTATAGCACAAGGAATCATTTTTAAGTAGGTCATGAGATCAAGGCACGATCGAGGATATACATAACTTCAGTAATAAAATTTGGTAAAATATCATATTTTCGATGTGCATTAGTGATTTAAACTACCCTTGTATACAAGGTGCTTTCATTTTGAGAAATAATTGCACAATCTCAAGATGTGAGTTATAACTTGCGATCAAGGAGTAATAGATTGTTGATTTCACATGTGATTGTTAAGCATAAAATGCAAGTTGATTAATAAAAATTGGTGACAAGGAATTTAAGAAAGACTAGGTATTGTCATGTGACCTTGTTTGAAGTGTATTCGGTTTCACTAGATGATTAAAAATATGTATAAATGTTTTGACAATTTTCTAGTTAGCTGATTTTGTTTGGATTCTAGAAAAGTATTTATAAAACATTGATATGTGAAGTTTGATTCTTTTAGCTCTTGATCACAAGTTCCAACGTAAGTAGAGCATGAAGCCCGATTGAAATTAGTGAAAGTTGATTTATATAAATATTCATTTTATATATCATACAAAACCTTTATGTGCATGCAAAAGCATCATACATGAAATATAAGCATCAAACATTTACACTTGGGTATTTGGAAGTATATTATCTCATGACTGATTTAAGTAGACACATTGAGCATATACACTTGAGTTGGACTACATGTAGCATACTTTGTAATGAATGAACAAGACCGCAACAGGCATATCTGCGAACTTTACATAACACCATCTGCATTTCTAATTGAATACTTTATTGTGCATATCAGCATATGGCTATTTCCTTGTATGGAACTATGGATGTTAAGAAAGAATTGTAATGCTCTACAGCCAATGTGGTATTAATGACTGATTGCTGATCTTTTTTAGATCCAATTATTATTTTTTCTGAATTTCCGTCCATAATAATTCATATATTTGTGTGTGTGTGTGTGTAGGCTAGTCATTATATGTGCAAGAATAATCGATGGATAATTAATGCCGATTACGGTGTAGTTGTGGTTGTGGTTGTATATGTGGTTGTCGGCCATCGTGCCGTTGTTTTTTGCAGGTTTTGGAAACCTCACCGTGCAGGGGAGGTTCTGCCGATTTTTTTTTAAATGACAGTATTTTGTTCCATTTTGCAGAGAAGAGCCCGTCGGAGCCGAGTCGGAGTTCCGTACACTGCGTCTCCTCGCCGCCGCCACATCGCACCGACCGCCACGGCCCGCTAGCTTCGACTCCACCGCCACCCTAGGTATAACCTCTTTTCGTATCATGGTCGAGATCACGTAGATGCAATTGATGGTTACATTACTCGCCGATACATATGTTAGAGGATGGATGACCGTCATTGGATGTACACGGCCGAGAAGTCGAGTGATTACACCACGAATGGATGAACAAGACCGATGCTTTCTTGAATCTGTGCATTTGGCAAGGCCGCTAAAGGACATTGTCTAGTTTTGTGTCCTCGCGGCAAATGTGGAAACAGGAGAAGGGTAAACAAGGTGGACATGGGTAAACATCTTTTGAAGAATGGATTTACGCGGACTACACCCGGTGGGTCCACCATGGTGAAGCCCATCGTATGCAAAGATTTGATTGTGCACCTCCCGTATGAGGCACGTATGGGGGCGTGCAGTTCGTTGGTGCTATCCAATCGAGAGATGTCCAAGACTCTTCGCAAAAATGTAGAAATAAAGCCAAAATTGAGGCTTCCATTTGAGGCATACATTCGGAGGAGGTGTCAAACTTCACAGAAATACTACACCGAGAACCTTCCTAGCGTTCATAATCCACCCCTCACAATGTTTGGCGAAATGAATCGAACCTCGGCCTTTTCCAAGGGCAACTCTAAGCGCAAGTGCATCGACCACTAAGCAATTGAAAATGAAGAGTGGCGCGAGATCATGCTATATGTGTTGACCAACCTTGTCGAGGTGCGGCTGTTCATTGGGTAAGTTCTCAACGAACTTGTTTCAATACGCCATCACTCCTTGTTTCTTCGCCCAACCCCTTGTTTTCGTTGGTACAGGAATTTCTTCGTCAATCCTCGCATGAATCAAGGGATCCTACCGCAGAAACCGATACCCTTCTTTCACGAGTGCGGGACCGTGGAGCCCCGATTTCATTTCTTGGTTCAAGCAGAAGGTATCGCCCAATTTAGCTCGTGCATTTAGTTCGACATTCCAAGTTGATCGACGTTCGAATAATATAACGATCTATCCCGCTTGAGCTTGCAGCCCAAACCGACGCGCCTATAAGTGACGAGTTGAGACAAAGTTGCAAACGGCCGTCGTTAGGGTCAAGTCATTTACGGTTATGACGTGAATGGATATCGCTTTCACACGACAAGTTACGAGCGAGTCGGCCCAATCGAAAAACCACAAACAATGGAGTTTTTACGCCTAGCATCGATGGCCTCGACTATTATGGAAGAATTGAAGAAATCTACGAACTTCCATTCTATGGTTCCAAACCTCTTAATCCGGTCATATTCAAATGCTGTTGGTTTCATCCTGGAGTAACGAGACGAACCCCTAATCTTGGGCTAGTCGAGATTCGACAGATTCCAATCTATCCAGAAAAGATGTCTACATTGTGGCTCAACAGCCGTCTGTGTTTATTATACGCCATACGCGTGCCAAGACAAAGAGCATCTTAAGGGTTGGGCTATTGTGCACAAGGTATCGCCACACGGTAAACTACCTGTCCCAAACGATGAAGATTACAACTTCAACCCAAACACATATGATGGAGAGTTCTTTCAAGAAGAGGGGCTACAAGGGAGGTTTGAGATAGACTTAACCGAAGCGATAGGAATGGAAGTAGACAATGAAAGGGTTGATGACGAGGACGCTGGAGACGAGGTGCGAAATGTGAAGGACTTACAAATGCTTGAGCGATTACGTTTAGGCAATGACAATGAAGACAACATTCCTCCTTCGGATAGTGTTGATGATTTGGACAATGTTGATAGTGATGACGAGACCTATGATCCAGCTAATCCCAATCATGAAGATTATTTCTAATACATGTAATACTATGTTTTTTGTAATTATGTTTTGTTCATTTTGCATCTATTTCTAATACATGTATTACTATGTTTTTGGAAATTATGTTATGTTCATTTTGCATCTATTTCTAATTACGTCTTGCTTATTCTTTTTAATTGCAGGTGAGTGAACAAAGATGGCGGGAACCGTCGTAATGTGTCCTCGCTTACTGCAGACCACGACCGCGGAGGAGGAGGCGAGGGGTCGGACAGAGGAGGAGGAAGAGGACCGCCGCCGCAGGAGGGCCGTCGCCTCCCACGCCGCGTGAGGAGGTGCCGAGGAGGAGGGGTGCCGAGGAGGAGGTGGCGCCCGTGGACGAGTTGGACGAGGAGCTGGTTCGGCAGACGGGCGAGGAGGAGGGGGCGGACGAGGACGACGACGAGGCGGTAGGCACGGGTTCCGCTTCCTCCTCTGCCTCTTCGGGTGTCTACTTGCGAGGTCCCGCGAGCCTCCCTCAGGTTCCGCATCCTCACCGACGCCCAGTGATTCGCCCCGAAGGGCAAAAGTAAGTAACTTTAGATGTTGTCACCACTACTTCATATGATATGTTGAAAAAAAAGAGAAACTAATAATTTTTCTTAATCACTTGTGCAGGAACTGGGTGGTTGTGTCGGGTGGTGGCGCACGCTCCCCCAATGGCATCCTGGGTCTTCTGTGCAGGCAACACTACCCCGGCATTGTCACGTGACGCCGGAAGGCGAGCCGCCTACTCGCTTGACCACTACGCCGCCGGCCCCGATGCGGAGTACCCCAACAAGCGCGCGGGTGAAGGCGGAGTTTTGGGTAAGTCTCCCTCGCACAACATTGCTCAATACATCGCATTCATTGGACTTTTCTTGAAATAATGAATGGATACATCGCGTTTGTATGCAGACTTATTTCAGATGCGATGAGGGATTTGAGGCCAGGGCGGACCAGGTGGCTACCAAAGCCTGTAAAAAACTCATCACCGACATGCATCACGAGGTGCGATCGAGCCATCGTAAGCTACCACGGGTCAAAGCTTGAGAGAAGGTCACCAAGAAAGACGCAAGAAACATGACGACCGGAGCAGCACCTTGAGGTAGATGAAGAACATTAATATTGATTCGCTTTATGATTAAGTACGCTTAATTTGATCTTCTTATATGTCAAATACTTGATGACGTGTAGATGATTCCTGGTGGTGCCAATCGTATCCCGAGTCTTTGGCGATGATCGTGGACAAGTGGTTCACTGAGGAGTATCTCCGATGCACAGTGATGCCCGGACCGTCGCTTGATGATGCAAGGTCCAAAGACACCATCAAGGCAGCCGCAGCCTCTCCGCATACAAACAAGCATGGGTACACGAATTCATTTATCTATTGTGACGCTCATTCGCCGATTTCTAATTATCTTGTCGTTTTTCTCGCGATCGGCGCCACATAGTGGCCACCTTGCTCGGACTTCCGGGCATGGTGTATGGCCCACAAGGGCAAGGCGACGTCCGACGTCTCCTTCAACTCGAGGACCCGCCGAGGCGCATACGAACCCGGCGCCCACACCCGCATCGGTGATTACATCGCCGGCGGCAAGGTCGGTCCATGGGCCGACTCATGATCCGAGCACCAGGACTTTGATGGAGAGATCGCCATGAGGGTGGGACAAGGCAAGAAGCATGGGCGGTTCGGCTTGGCGACGGCCTCATCGACACGCCTCTACTCCATCTCTCTCCGGATCCGAGCACGGAGCACGAGCGAGCCCGCCATACGCCACACGGCGATCACGACAAAGACCGGTCGACGCGACTCGAGGTTATTCCTGTTTTACTCGTCGACATTGATCTTTACACACCTTTATTAGCTTTGCATTATCAAACATTGGAGTAAAATATTGCAGTCCTACCGAACAAGAAATGAGGCAACGTCAGAGCCGGAGGCCGAGCAGAGAGGATCTCACCACTGAGGCCGAGCGGCCGAGCGGCAGCCCAGACGCAGAGGGCGGACATGATGGAGATCCTACAAGGTCTTGGGCAACATACGGGCCGCTATGCCACCGGCTGTTCGCTCAACCTCCGCCTCACGCGCCCCGCACTGCAGCTACTCCTATGAGTATGAAAGTTATTTGCTTTCGCTTGTGCTTTGCTTGTATGACCTCTACCTTCCTAGATTAGGTATCTAATGTAATCTTGTCTCACATGCAATCTCTTCTCCTTTGTGCACCTCAATCGGTGGGTTCGAATAATCCACCTCATGCGCCCGAACGATGGAGCTTTTCCTTCACCACGATCGCGGTGGCCACCTTCGAGATGAATGGTAGTTGTATTTTCATTTGTTGTTCACTTGGTGATGGACTTGTGATATACTTATGATGCACTTGTCGATCGTGTGATGAACTTGTGGATTTGTTTGGATGGACTTGAGCACTTATTGTTATATATGTGATGGATGTGATAAATATGTGATGGATGAGATGTATATGTGATGGATGTGATATATATGTGATGGATCTGATATATGTTTGGATGGATTTGTTTGTCGTGATGGAATGTAAAAAACAAATAAAAAACGCTTTGGGTCACTTTGCCGAGTGCAACACACGGCAAATAGGTCCTTTGCCGAGTGCCATGGTCATGGCACTCGGCAAAGCTGGGAATGTGGGCACCTGAAAATCCCATTTTTCCAGCTTTGCCGAGTGCCATGACCATGGCACTCGGCAAAGGATTTTCAATTTTTTTAAAACTTTGCCGAGTGCCATCATTCCGACACTCGGCAAAGACATTTTTTTAAAAAAAGTAAAAACTCTTTGCCGAGTGCCGCCGGGTTGGCACTCGGCAAAGCTGGGAATGTGGGCACCTGAAAATCCCATTTTTCCAGCTTTGCCGAGTGCCATGACCATGGCACTCGGCAAATAATTTTTTTTAAAAAAAAAATTAAAACTTTGCCGAGTGCCATGACCATGGCACTCGGCAAAGAATTTTTTTTTTAAAAAAAATTAAAACTTTGCCGAGTGCCATGACCATGGCACTCGGCAAAGGATTTTCAATTTTTTTTTTAAAAAACTTTGCCGAGTGCTATCATTCCGACACTCGGCAAAGACATTTTCAAAAAAAAAAAAGTAAAAACTCTTTGCCGAGTGCCGGCGGGTTGGCACTCGGCAAAGCGGCCAACAGGGCGGCGCCAGAATCGGTCCTTTTCTTTGCCGAGTGCCAACCCGGCACTCGGTAAAGCCTTTGCCGAGTGCCCGAAAATATACTCTGCAAAGGCTGTTTTGCCGATTAATTTTTTTCCGAGTGCCCTTTGCCGAGTGTCGCACTCGGCAAAGCCTTTGCCGAGTGCAAAGGAGCCTTTGCCTAGTGCCTGAGGCACTCGGCAAAGTGCCTGAGTCCTGTAGTGAACTGACTCAGAATGTGGACTGGATAAGTGATATCTGGATGAGTAACAACAAGATATACAAGACTCCCAACAAGGGAGACACTGGATGGAGCTCTCACTACAGGCCCATTCGTAGTTTCACAAAGATGTTTGGTGCTGTTGTTTCAGTGTTACGAAGTATAGCACATGATCGTTCAGTCTCAAGTTATTCTCGAGGAGACGCTCTTAAAATGCTTGTCTCATTTGATTTTGTGTTCACCCTGCACTTGATTAGATAAATCATGAAGATAACATATGTGTTGTGTCAAATTCTCCCACAAAAATCTTTGGATATCTTAAATGCATTGGATTATGTTTCAAACTCAAAGGTGTTACTTCAAGACTTAAAGAGAGAATGGATGGGAGCCTCTTTTGGATAAGGTTAAATCTTTTTGTATAAAGCATGAAATTGAGATACCTGATATGAATCGCAGGTATATTTATCTCCAAATATCTAATATATATTAGGATTTAGGATGGCAATATTTGTAAGTTTTTTTAAACCATGAATCTGACAAATCTTATATAAATTATAGGTATATTGATGTGACTAAATCTCGCAACAAGCATGATAATACTGACACTCATCACCATTATAAAATGGATGTCTTCAATATCTCAATAGATCAACAGTTGCACGAGTTGAATGAAAGATTTGGTATACAATCAACAGAGCTTTTGACACTAAGTGTATCATTGGATCCAAGAGTTACCTCTTTCAACATGTCAGATATATGTACTCTAGTGGAGAAGTTCTATCCTGCAGATTTTTCTAGCCAAGAGAGCTCAGTTGGAGTGTCAACTACCGCATTACCAGCTGTATGTAGCCATCCCGATCTAAAGAGTTTGTCCTCGCTTCCCGAGTTGACAAATAGATTACCTAAGACTAGTAAAGCCTCTATTTATCCAATGGTTGATAGATTACTAAGATTAGTGCTAGCTCTTCCTGTGTCAACTGCAACCACGGAGCGAGCATTTTTAGCTATGAAACTCATCAAGACCCGCTTTTGAAATAAAATGGGAGATGACTTCCTTCGAGATTCAATGGTGGTCTATATCGCGAAAGAAATTGCACAAAAGTTCAGTTCTGATAAAATTATTAATATATACAATCTTCTTGGTAGTCACAGGGCCAAATTTAAGTTAATAGAGATGTAATTTATTTTGTATTCGGCAACAAGAAAACACAGTTCTACGTTTGTTGGTCACGATAGTTAGACATTATTATGTGTACTTTGTTTTTCTAATTACTTACCCTCCTCATTTTCAATTCCTGGTTGCGCAACTGGATCTTGGTTACGAGGGTTCCTGCGTGTGTTCTGCTTCCTCGCTTGCTCCGCCATCAGCCATCTTCGGTTTATCCCCTTCTTCTCCAAGGAGCGTACTACTCGGTTGCCGGCGGTGCATCATCCTCCTCATCGTCGGCTTCATTTTATCTGCGGAGACGCCGTGCGATGGGGGTATCGACCAGGGCGGTGGCCGTCGCTCCCATTGCCGAGCGCCGCCGCGTGGCCACCGGAAAGCGCAGCGTCGCGGAGACCTTCTCTAGGCTCCGGGAGCAGGGCAAGGTGCTCTTAAGTTTTCTTAACCATTGATTCGTGCTTCTAATTATTCCATTTGGAGGCAGTTATACGGCGCTGCGTTCTATTCCTGATTGTGCCGTGGGGCCATGGGGCTGAGTTAATTGGTGCTATGGTGGAGCAAGGTTTGGTGCAGAATTTTGTGGAAGAACAAGGCTTAGGCCGATCGATCTTGTCTTGTATATTCCTTTCCTGATCTTGTCAATAACAATTAACTTAACAAGACCAGGAAATCTATCGCGTTGCATAATTAGTTAACAAGATTGGCTATGCGTCGACAACTGTTTTGCCTGCCTGTCTGGCCTTGAAAGTTTTTCAAACTGCGTTCATCCCGTTAGGGTGTGTTTGGTTTCATAGTATGAGGTTGAACGGGATGGTTCCGTCTAGAATATGAGGCTATTCCCATGTTTGGTTAGATGAATGGTACAATACGGGATGAGATGGTTCCATATGAGTGAATATTTCACTTTTATACTGTACCATTCCATTCGACAAAAAAGTTGAACCGCGCGGTTCAACGTTTTGCGCTGGCTCTCGCACAACGAAGCTCCCAGACATGAAAAAATAAATAAAAAGAAGACACTGTAGTGTACAAAACTATTTCCAAACTTGAATTTGAATTCAAATCAATTTGTAAACTCAATTTGTAGACATGACGGTCGGATGCAGACAGTGTGAGGAAGAAGGAGGAGGAAGAAGAGGGGGTGGCTGACGGGCGGGCAGGGGCTGGCAGCGAGAGAAGGAGGGAGAAAGGGAGGCGGGGTCGGGTGGGAGTTGGGCTAGGCACAGGGAATACGATCCATGCGCGCGAGAAGGGGGGAGGAAAGGGAAGGATGGGTCGGGCTAGGAAAAGAAGGAAGATGGCCGTGGAGAACGGAATTCGGCCCAAAGGAGATTTTTAAAGATTTTTAAATTTTCAGTAAATACAAGAATTCCAAAAGAACTCAAATAAGGTCCTATTTGGTAGAGCTCCATATTCTTATTTTTCAGATTCTGCTTCTGATTCTCTAAGAATCCACTTCTCTGAGAATCTAGAGCTATCTCAAAAAAGTGTTTGGCTGGTATGTTGGCTCCAAAAACCATACAAGAGATGATTAGAGGCAAATAGACCATATTACCCTTAGTTGTAATACTTCAATTGGATTTGTATCTTACTCCTATGTATTTGTACACAAATTATAGATTTTTTTTTCTCCAAATTTGTTAAGACCATATGAATATATATACGTTGTATTTGTACACAATGCCAGGTAACAATGTATTTACACTCCATGATGGAGTACAACTGTTGACAAATAACGAATTAATACACAACCATTGATTGTGTACAAATAATGCAATGTTTAAGCGAATACTTTTGTAATGCAACACAATGCAGTCACAAGCTGGAGATATTGACACTCATAGGTATACAGTGGAACACTACAAAGTGGCAACAGTACACAGGAAAAGGAACTGACCACCGACAGTAGTGTGCGTTGATAGATAAACATATAAACATCTAGATTAGCATAGATATAGTAGCGACGACGTCCCCATTCTGGAAGCATTTACGCATTTACATTTCTCATTTATCATGTTTAAACGCCATATACCTGAACAGGCACAATACACAATAGTGAAGAGTTACTTCCCGAAGCTTAAAGCACTAAAAATGCAGGAACTCAACATCGACCAGTTCTGGGCTTGGTAGCATGTAGAATCAACATGTTTATGAAATGTTTATCACGAAGCCATCAGACTTGCAGAAATCCCTCTCTGTAATGTTCTCCAGGGAATTATGGTGCATTTTGGTACAACATATTCCCAGAAAAAACTAGTCCTCAGATTTTGTAGGCTCCTTCTTCTTCCCATAAATTAGGCCAATATCCTGGTCATTACATGCAGTGTTAGCATAAGAAAATAGCTTATTCAACCTGTTGTAGAACAACTCGTTTGAAATCTAAAAGAAAGCTGAGGTTACCTGGGGATCAGGAATTGGCTTTCGCTTCTCAACATAACGGTAAGAATCCGAGGCAGCAGCCAAAGCAGCTCTCTCCTAGCGAAGGAAAGCATAACGTTTTTAAGTGTACGGAGAGAAAATTAACCATATTCAACTTAATAGCACTTGGAAAAGGGAAAAGGAGCAACAAACAAGGTAACAACATTGCAACACACTACTACAGAAAGCCTCATCACAGACGGTTCGGAACCGTCATCACAGACGGTTTCCAACCGTCTGTGTAAAAGTACGTATGTGATAACAGGCGGTTATCACAGACGGTTTTTGAGCCGTCTGTGATAATTGATTATCACAGACGGTTCTTGTTCCGAACCGTCTGTGATACCTGTTTTCACAGACGGCTCTTGTTCCGAACCGTCTGTGATAGCTTTTTTGATTGCAAAAAAATATATTGCCATTTTTCATGGATACACTCATACACATACACTGCCATTTTCGAAGCCTCCCAAACATAGATTTATTGATACACATACATGGATTCCCAACTCCTAAGCCTCCCAATAAATTTCTCAAGCCATGGATTCATGGATACACGCATACACTCGATCATATACAAGTACCAACAGAAGTAGAATCTTGAGGAGAATCTAACAGAAATTTGGATATGAATCTCAGCTGTTGGGGAGGAAGACCACGTTGAAGGTTGGGGACTGCGGGAGCAAGGTAGGACCGGAGCCTGGAGGTGTAGCGGGGGCCAGGGAGCTGCGGGAGGACCGGAGGAGCAGCTACCAGCCGGAGCTCGGAGGAGGACTGCCGGAGCAAGGGAGGACAGAGCCCAAAGGAGGACCGGGACTGCGGGAGTGTGAGACTGAGCACCCAGAGGAGGTCGGTCATAATATATAAGGACATATTTTGCCTCCCGCGCACGCTGCTCAAAATTTTCAAATTCCGCGCGCGAATCACGACGGTTTCATACAAAAACCGCTCGTGATGACAAATCACGACGGTTTGTATCACGAACCGCTCTGTGATAAGTAACTCATCATGACGGTTCTTATCACGATAATCGCGTCGTGATAAGTAGATCATCACAGACGGTTGGTATTTTACCATGGCTTAGAATTTTCTTTACTCTCTGATTTTACCATGGCTTGAAATTTTCCTTACTCTCTGATTTTACCATGGTAAGGAGACGGTTGTTAATCAGAGAGTAAGGAAAATTTAAAGCCATCGTAAAATCCAAATCACAGACGGTTGTTAATCCCAACCGTCTGTGATGAGGTACTTATCACAGACGATTGGTATCACGAACCGTCTGTGAAGTATCATAGACGGTTCGTTATACTAACCGTCTGTGATGAGGTGTCCTCATCACAGACGGCTCCTTCTACCAACCGTCTGTGATGAGGATTGGTAGAAGGAGCCGTCTGTGATGAGGCACTATCACAGACGGTTCCAAAGGGAACCGTCTGCATAAGTTCAATACAGACGGCTCCTTTGGATCCGTCTGTGATGAGGCGTCTAGTATGACCTGTTTTGTACTAGTGACCACTTAAAGTAATTTGGTCATATCGGCAGCTACATCTTCTGAGGATGCAAAGCCAAGGACATAGTTGAATGAAACATATGAAAAACAGCACATCACTATATGATATCAAAAATAATATAAAAGACTATTGACTGCCAAATTGTCAAGTGTAATGAGAGAAACTGCAAGAACAGATGTCCTTGACTCTATTGCCTGTATAGCCTTGTAGGTAAATAAGCCTATCTTACTGGAGCATGGAGGTCTTAAATCACGCTTCAGAACAAAAGGGAGCATCATTAAGATTTATAGCTTGACTCAATAAGCAACAATACCAAAACCAACCGAGAGAAACAATTTTCCAGCAATCCAATGCACAACTCTCTAGTGAACTAAAAGCTCTCGATGCGAACTACACACGCTGGCGCATGGGCTAACTAACTGCTCGATTCGACAATGCCAAGCACCAGGCACGCATGAATAGATGCAATCGTCCCCTACAGCCAATGATCTGAGGTAACATCTCGAGAATGATCCAATAGAAGACAACTACAGCTGCAATAGGAAGTATACAGCAAGGGGAAGGAAAGAAAGGAACAAGGGGGACGGAGGAATGAAGTTAGATTTTGACCTCCTGCTCCTTCTGGAGCTCTCGCATGGGCTTGACCCAGAGGTTGTAGGCGAGGGTTTTGATGATGGCCTAGGAGGCGAGGTTGCTCCGCCCGCGGAGGCCGCCCAGCGCGTTGCCCACGAACGACCGACGAAGAGGAGGGAGGCAAAGGGTGGCGTAGGGAGGGCTTGCGGCGGCGCAATCGGGGGCGATGCGAGATCGCCTGTTGCGGGAGCGAGAAGAATTCAGGAGGCGAGGGGAAACCAAAGGGTTATGCTTAGCGGCCGGGGCGCACGGTGAGATGGGAGAGGGTAACTCAATGGCATTTGCGGGTAATTTCATCTAACTTCAAGTGGTATTTTTCCTTGTTAAGGTTAGCTCCCCACGAGAATCTACGGAAAGACTGCTTCTCGTTGTTAGTTCATTTTCGGAACAGCTCCTCGCGAGAAGTAGAATCAGGTTGTTTTGAGAATCTAAGTGTTTGGCACAGCTCCACAAGATCCGAACGAGAACCTAGGAGTAGGAGCCGTACCAAACAGGGTCTAATTCAAATCACTAATTTCGTGATATCTGATACGTTTCACCGTGTGTACGAGCTTCGAGCTCTATATGTAGCCGGCCTAGCTACACCAATCTTCTTCACACCAAGAGCTAGAGAAATCACATCAATAGAATCTACAGCTAGCTACCGAGCTAAAGAGGCATTAGGGACAACATCAATGGCGGCGTCCATGTCAACTAAGGCTACCATTCTCCTGCTCTTCGTTGGCGCTCTTCTCTGTCATATCCATGGAGGTATTGATACAATGTTGATATTTATAGTTTAATTTCGTGGATGCCCAACGTACTTGATCTTACTTACTATACATGAATGAGTGAATATCATGAAGGTGATGCGGGTGCTGAGAAGGAGCCGTGCCAGCTGTCCGACATACACATCTCTACGGTGTCGACGGGGACGGAGCACAAGGTGACGATCGACAACCAATGCTCGTGCCCGCAGTCGGGCGTCGTGGTCTCGTGCCCGGACGGAGTGCCGAGCGGCGTGGACAGGACGAAGATCCGCCTGGTGGACAGCAACGGGCACCTGTGCCTTGTCGACAATGGCTGGCAGATCGCCAAGGGCTCGCCGGTGACCTTCACGTACGCGTCCAGCAAGGCGCTCGAGTTCACCATCTACAACGCCACACCACGGTGTTGATCCATGTCGATCCTTATCTAGCCGATTGGGTAAGGTTAGGCACGTAAGGATAGATATCGGAGTGCTGGATGAAATAATAATAATAATAACAACAATAATAATTGATAATTAATTTGGCGATCTAATAAATATTTGACTGTATTTTAAAATTATCTTGTGTTTAATTAAAAGATTATTTTTAAAATCAAATCGAATAGCTTGAAAGGTTGCATGAAATAAAATTAATTAATTAAATCGAATTGTTTGAACATGTTGACTAAAATTAAATTATTTTGAATTCTTATTTTCGCATCCATTTCAAAAGTCATGTCATTATGCACTCATTCGTATCGTCACTTTCTCTTCCAGTTCGACCGGTAGAAAACGAAATGCTTGCGTGCCCTTTTTCTCCATTTTCCCTTCACTGCAAATCCCATGCCAACCTTCTTCTCCTAGCCTAACCCATCCTCCCACTGCCATTTCCTCCTACCTTCCACTGCCATTTCATTTCCCCAACTGAACGTTCTTCTAAAATATGAAGTCATTTCATCCACCTTCTCTCCTCTCAATCCCAACCACAAACCATCCTATGCATGTTATACCACTGCGATTATTGTCTTGAGAGCGTTCCATTTTAGTGACTAGTTCGCGCATACAAGGTCGTTTGAGCAAGTTGAAGAAAAGGAGGGAGAACCACTGTGTACTGTCTGTCCTGGTTCATTGCGGCCGGGAAGAAGAAGAATTTTTTTAAAATAATATAATTTTTAAAGATATTTACAAAAATAAATAGCCACCCCAAAAATTACAAAAATATATCCCTGTCGCCAGTTCAACTGGCGACAGGAACCTATCGCTAGTTGGACTGGCGACAAGGACCCTATCGCCCTCCTGTCGCCAGTTGAGGTATATATCGCTAGTTCAACTGGCAACAGGACCTTATCGCCAGTTCAACTGGCGACAGGGACCTCAGCCCTATTCCACTTAGCCAGTTTTTTAATTTTATAAATTTTAAACGGTACCAAATCTGTTAGACTCATAATAACATTTTGTCATCGTCGTATGTTGTTCTTCTACGGTTAATTTTTGAAGAATTTAGCGATGACGATTGAGGTATCAACGATTCGTAAAGGGGAAGGTAAGTGATATTGCGATTCGCCTGGGAATTCATATACACTGATATTACAAAATTTGCAACAGAACGTCATAACACTTAATTGAAATGATAATTCAGAATATTGGTAATAATATATTACTACTGTCCGTTTTTTTCTCGTAGTCGCGACCTCAACGTCTCCCATGTGGACTGCCTCTAGTCGGGGCACCGGATAAGGTCCCCACGGCGACATCCCCGGGGCATGTCCTGAAGGTGTGCCTAGACTCCCTGCAAATGGAGCACTTTTTCGTACGACGTACGGCTTCTGCCTCATCCATATCGTTCTCGATGCATCGCACTGCCGCCAACCTTTCCTTGAGCCTACCAATGTCCGCGCCCGCATTAGTTGCTCCTGTGGGATGGCTAGTGAAATGGCCAACAACAGCGTAACTATACATCTCTCCACTCCATATTTACATCACCGCCTCCTTGGTGAAATAGTGAGAGAGGTACTGACCGGGATGCTGCGCCACCGTCGAACAAGCGGCCATGACATAGGAGCAGGGCCTATGCAGAAGAAGGGGCTTGTTACACGTGCATACGCAACTATAACGGCGTAGCGTGCACTCATGGGTGATCCTCTTGCGGTTTGTCCCACGACGTCCTTTATCCCTGCACATTATCTCGAAGCAAAGCACCCTCGTGCTCATCTTGAATGCCCGGTGCATCTCACCCTTCTTGCTCTTCTCCTTCATGTACGTGGTGATAATGGCTTTGTAGAGTACTCTGTTATTTGCTATGGCGAGCGACACATTGCTGCATCTGTTAACAAAGTAGTTTGTGGTATCGCAGAGAATTGCCTCCACAATACCAACCAAAGGGAGGCACCTGGCGCCGCGCATGACCTAGTTGTAGACCTCAGCTAGATTGATTGTCATGATACCATATCGAGCACCACCCCTGTCATGTAGCAGCGACCACTTCTCCTTAGGCTCGTGCTCAATCCAGTCTGAGAAGCATTTCACCTGTGCCCCTGTTTTCCTCGTGACACTAGGACTGTCTGTGAGTAGCTGTGGCAATGCTTCGAGGGCCTAGTCAGCGCTTGGGGTAGCCCTTCTCGCTGCCTCCCTTCTGTGGGTTTGGGTTCGGTCATCCAGAATCTTTCAGAGTGTTTCGAATTTGCGCTGCTGGTTCTGGTTGCACAGCCGCTTGAATAGGTTCATCAAGTCCTTGTTGCGGAACTACTTATAGAAGTTTGCACCCAAGTGCCTCATGCACCACCTGCTTTGTAGATCCGGCCATGGAAGTGGTACATTCTCTTCTCGTTGTAGCTGAGTTATTGCACGCAGCAGGCCTGTGTACCGATCATGTATGAGGCATACGTTGGGACAGTCCTGCACAATAGAAATCCTCACATTCTTCAGGAACCACAGCCAGCTATCCGTGTTCTCGCTTTTAACAAAAGCGAATGCCACGGGAAGGACTTGATTGTTTCCGTCCGTCGCTATTGCAGTTAGTATCTGGCCCTTGTACCTCCTAGTCAGGAATGTGCCAACGATGCATAAGATTAGATGATAGTGCTGGAATGCATTGATGCATGGACCAAAGGCGAAGAATGCTCACTATAGTACCCTCTTATTAGGCCACTTCAGATGTGTGGCGTCTTGAATGTGGACATGAGTGCCGGGATTCCTGTCTTGTATGACTCGGAGTTGCCCAGGGAGGTTGTGGTAGGAATCCTAGAACGTGCCGAACTTTGATTCCAATGCCTTCTGTTTTGCCCTCCAAGCCTTGGCATAGCTGATAGTGTACTGGAACCTTACCTCAATGGCCCGAATGATGGATCGTGGCTCAAAATCTAAATTATCCACGATCTCACCGTACATGAGATTGGCGATGAAAACTGATGACAGGTTCCGGTGGGACTGAACTAACTCAGCGACGACACATGTGTGAGGGACTACTATAGAGCACTTCCAGTTGGTGTCCCACTTGGGCTGAAATACATGCATGCGCCAAGGGCATCCCTCTATGCCGTACTTCACGTCGTAGCATCTTGGGGTAGATTTGACGACGGTGAATGTGCGCTGCACCGACAATGCCCAGAATTTGATCGCATCCTGCACGACCTCCTTGCATTTATACATAGCTCCTAGTCTGACCTCACTCTGGTCGTACTCCCACGGTACACGGGAGCGTTCATCGACGACGAGGTTCTCAAACTGGTATGTGTTCCACTCGAATGGAACCGCCTGCTGGTCCACATCATCCTCGTCATCGGAACCTTCATCTTTCGACAATGCCATGTAGTCCTGGTCTTCGAGATCCATCCTTTGCACTAGGTCTTCCAGCTCCTCACCCTTGTCAGCAAGCCCACTAGCTTGTCTCACTGAAGGAGCTACTTCGGCATAGTCTTCATCGACGGCATCAGCAGCCCTTTGTCCTTTAGGCATTGTGTGCGCCGCGCTGGAGTCCCCGATTTCTTCCTCGGTGTCAGCAAACCCTACTTGTTCAGGCATCAATGATTCGTAAGTACGAAGGCAAGTGATATTACAATGCGTCCGGGAATTCATGCACAACTCCGTTGTAGAACTTTCGGGAAATGACGCAACGATAACAACACAACATTTCATCGAACAAGGGGGTTACATGGCACACAGGATAAAGGATCGAGGACGATACACGCATGCCTTTAGGGAAATAGAAATACATGGCATATGCGGATGAATAGGGTAGAACTACTGCGTCGAACGTGGCCATTTGCCCTTGCGGCCCAGCTCGGCGTTGTACTCCTCGCCTTGCGCCTTAGCTCTCGCCGCGATGGCACTCTTTCGCTCTCTCTCGCCTCCCGCCGCCGACATGCTCACGCCTCGCCTCACGCTCGCCTTGCCTACCCCGCCGCCGCTTAGCTTTCAACTCTTTCAGCGCCGTGGGTCTTGATGTCCTCTCGGCTCAAGACTCGTGTCGAAACCACCACATGTCGAGGGGTGGATCTTGTCGCCGATCCACCGTTGAAGTCACATAGGTGGCAGATCATGTGGGTAAAGAGAGTTGGTTACGCCATATGGGAAGAAAATAGCATTGTACCCAAATACGGTTTCACCGGCCGCGTGGGTGTAGTCCATGGCATAGTTTGGGCAGCACCAATAGCGCTACCCGATGGTCCACTCATCGGTTGATTTGACGCACTTGTAGGCGTCCCGAGACCAGCATAGGGGTGGCTCCACCCCTATCGGGGCCCCTTCTGGAGGGCGTTCCGCGAGCATAGGTGGGGGGCCACGGCTTGACCTAGAATCATTGGGTGTACTGCGAGGCAGCTTCCTCACATCCACCAGTTCCGAAAAAGTTTGGTGTGTGAAAGGCTGCTGACTAGCGGCACAATGGCGAGCGGCGGTCTCATGGGGAGACACCTAGTCTGTCAAAATCTTACGAATTTTCTCTTATTCCTTCTCCTTGTTCATGTTTTCTACTTGGTGCTGCTGGTGTGGAGTTGTTGGATGAGTTGCGCTATATTTATAGCTAGAGCGGACGTAGCCGTAGCCAGGGCTCCATTGCAAGCTAGCTCGTCTGCTCACGTGTTGGTAAAAGGTGGCTCGTCAGGTCATATCGTCCTGAAAATCTAGCTCGTCTGCTCACATCGTGCTAAAAGCTGGCTTGTCTAGTCACGTCCTCCGAAAAAGCTGGCTCGTCGGGTCACTTTGTGAGGACCCCAATTTATTTGGCTTGTAATGCTTAACCAACCACCTAGTCCTAGCATCACAAATCAAATAATCGATCTCGAGATATGTATACTTCCTGTAAAGCAGATACACACTGCTACAAAATTAGACATCAACTCCATTCCAAACATAGAGTCCAAACACCACACTACCAAACGGAGGATAAACAAATAGTAGAGTTATTACAGACAGAGGCCGACAGGCCACAAGATACACAAATAACAGAAAGAAGATAGCGGAAGCAAAAGTGCCATAAGATGGCTATAAACAAAGCCAATCGTGCCTCCAACCCACAAGGCATCCGACCGACCGCCAAGTCTAGTCGCCCACTAAACGGCAACACAACTCACGTAGTGAGGCCCTTGGGGCTCACCTTCTTCCTCTCGCAACAAAAATATTAAGCAAAGCAATTGAGTACAAAGATTGTCTTTGTACCCGCAAGACCGACGGTGAACTAGCGCACTGCTCATATGCTACATGCAAAGCTTGTTTGGTGGAGGCCATATGTTTCATTTGCATAAAGCCAATTTTCATTTTCAATAAGGTAATACAGTTCGAAAGCAAGTTTGCAATTCATTTTTAATGTTGAAATAACAGTAAAGGTAATAATAACAAAAGGGAAAGATAAACAACCTAGAAGTGACTATCCCAATAGTCACTCCAACAATAGCACGAATCCCAGATTCGTACCACCCATCATGTTTTAATTTAAATGTTGTAGTCTAACTCTCGATAAGCTTACCCAAGCGTGTCCATCACCTAGACGAGGCTATTCGAATAGTTTTTAACCTCGCAGGGTGTACCATCAGCACCACACTTCGCATCGCCTTTAAGCCAAAGCACACTCCAAGGTATGTCGCACGGCTAAGTCCTACGAGACTTTTCCAATATTGTGTATTAACTACGAGCCTCAGATGGATAGAAATCCATACGCTTACATGGTAAAGCTAAAAGACAACTACCCACTCGTGATAAAGCTTTCTGACAACTACCATGCTCCCAACACCATCCCTCCCGCGACCTCCGCGACCTCCCGCACCCGGAGCCAATACACGCCAAAGTACTAGGTCAAGAGAGGTCCCATATACTCTAGTGTGGTTAGCACGCCGAAATGCCCGGATAAAAATTCACTCACAAGATGTTCGGTCCTTAATTGACTGCACCATTCCAGCCACACCAAACAGATCACACCAACATACCGTTGTGCCCAAGTCTAAATCATTTTGTTTTTCATTTTAGTTTTCATAATTAAACATAGCAAAAATGCTGAAACATAAAGTTATAGTAATTTTAGTGTGATCAAGGTTACCGACTAAAGTCGATAACCGCCTGGGCTCTACCGATAGCTAAGCATGTCTAAGCAGCTGAAATCGATCTACTAAGTGACAAGAGATCATCCAATGATCTCTAATCACAAAGAAATAACCTAGGCTCGTGTAGTAGAGATCAATATTTTGCTTACAGGATATGCATCTACAGGATTTAGCTAACCATTTTAACACAAATTAAGCGATGCTTACATACAGCTGAAACAAAATATTAAACTTTAAAATATTGGGATTAACATGATCAAACTGCTTGCCTGGCTGCTGTTGCTCAATTTGTTGCGGAGGGTCGTTCTCAGGGTTACCGCAAATGTCGAAGCCTAACGATTGAACAAAACAGCGAATAAGAACGAATAACACCGACAAATCTCAAACATACACAACATCAAAACATTCCAAGCTTCACACAGCAGCCTAAACATGTTCTAACACATTCTTAGAAACAGGGAAATAATTATTTGAAGTGGTGATGAATTTTCTAGCAATTTCCTAAGCTAACATACACATGAAGGCATTAGTTAATTACTTAACAAATTTTCATGAACAGAAACAGTATTTAAAACCTATTCTGATAATTAGTACACTAAAAATGAAAATTTACAGAGTTGGATTTACTGGATTTGGACAATTATTGAAAAAGATATGAATTTTCTAATTTTGGAAAATGCATAATACACCATTTAATCAATTAACAGATTTATGCTAACAGAGACATGGTGAAAACAATTTTAGTAAATAATACATTTAAAATTGAAATTATCGGCACTGGATTCATGCGATTTTGATAAAAATTGAATTAGTTATGAATTTTCTAAGTTTAAGTGAATTAACAGTGCAACAGAAAACCATTTCAGAAATCCTAAAGCAGCTAATACTTTCTCTACTGACAAACAGCTAGCCCCAGCCACTGACAGCGGGCCCGCGCGAGAAACGGCGACCAGGTCAAACTTGACCCAGCCGCGCCAACGGCGACGTCGAAGGCGTATCCACAGAATACGTCTTCTGCTTAACAAAGTGCAATCCTACATATACGCACAGAGAAATATGTTTCCTAAAAGAGAACGCCTTATCAAAGTTACGCAACCCTAGACTGACAGCATGGACCCACATGGCAGCGACTCAGATCACGAGCATAACGGTTGGATTAAGATTCTAAACGCGATTAACCAGAGAGGGCCCACAAGTCAGTGATATAGACTAAAAGATGGTTAGCACTAACGAGTAGGGTTAGACCTTAATGCTGCCGGCGGCTCGACGGAGTTCCCGCGCGCGGCCGCGACGGCAAGGTAGAGGATCTGGAGCTGGAGAGGTGCTCTGGGCTTGGGAGTGACACCTTCAGGTTCACCGCGTTCTTGCAAACCCGATGACGGCGACACGGACCCTCGAAGATGTCGGCGGCGAGCTGGCGGTGAACGGAGGCGGAGAAGAAGACCCGGCTCCCACGGAGAGGACGCTACAGGCTTCTAGAAGCTACGGGAAGGTGCGCACCAGCTTCGCCTTGACTCCAGGAAGGTTTCGCCCACGATCAAGACGACGATGGAGCACGGACGTGGCCGGAAACGCCGCGGCGGCGAATCACCGCACTTGGAGAAGAAGGGGTCGTACAGCCTCAACTGCACCAAAGATGGAAATGAAGTCACCATTAGATTCAGTGCATCAGTGCGATCCCAAGGGATCAAGTGACGAGGCTAGAGACTCACCAGAGCGCCAAAAAGCTCGCGGAGCCGAGATCACCGGAGGCGGAGAAGATGAACCCGCTCCCGGCGAAACGCTGGACGACAAGGATCCAGGATGGGCAAAATGGAGGCGGCGTTGAGCAAGGATCGCGATGGTGCGGTCGCGGAATCAAGGGCGGCTCCGATTAGGCGGTACTACGCTCGGGTTCTTCTCCGGCCGAGGAGGAAATTTGGGCGGAGAAGGCACGAGAATGGACGCGAAGGATAGTGGATGGGCTCGGTGGGTAGATGAGACCCCGGCGATGCTTCTCGGACTGACACGAGGACAAAAAGGTGGCAGCGACGAGGTACGTGGCGAGCATGCGCGCGGCTGTGAGCTCCGGTGAGGTGCGGAGAAGACGAGGGCGGACCTGACAGGTAGGGTCCACTTGTCAGCGACTGTGACAAAGTGGTGCGAGACAAGGTCTGATGCGGCGCGATGAGCTGGTTCGGCTCAATCAAGATTGTGCTGACCGCTAGATCTGAGATAGACGGTCGAGATCTCTGTATGCATTCGGACCGGTCGGTTGATTCGACGCACGCGGGCCGCACGATCTACATCGGACGGTCGACAATGATCGGGCTCGCGCTGTGCAGTTAGGCGGTGCGACCAAGTCAAGTGGCGCGGTCGGACTTTAGTCGGGCTCGGGTTCGAGCCCGAGGAACAGTGATTTCAGATTTGAATTAGAAAGACAGAGAAGGTTTGGGGAATTTTTAGAGGTAGCTCCAGAGCTCCAAAAATTCCAAAATTTTTATGGGAGCTAACTGGAACAGAGGAAAACCTTGTGTAATTTTTCCAGGAGTTTTCATGCACTAGATTTCTCCCAATAAAATTCACAAGCTGCTGTCCAGAGGTTTGACCAGATTTCTAAACTGGTTTGACTTGGGCTTTTGAAATAGCAAATAAAATCTAAAAATTGTGAAATAATTCAGGGAGGTAGATAGGATGATCAAGATGATAGGAAAAATATTCCTAGAGGATGATCACAAGTTTGAAGACTAAGAATTTGCTGATAACAATTTCCAATCACAAGAATTAAATTCTAAAAATTGAAAATTGCTAAGGAAAATTAGGAAAACTTCCAAATGACTTCATGAGATAACAAAAGTTTTTATTTCTCCTCAAAATCTTACATTGGAAATACACACCCTAGGTTAGGGCTGTTACAAATCTCCCCTTACAGAATCTCACCCGAGATTCTCGATCACCGGGAGAAGAAGGACTGCATCCGCCGAGACGATCTTCCCGCCCCGGTGGTTTCATCCTCGAGTGGTTCACCACCAACCTTGAGGAATTTGATCACACGGTTCCTCGCTCTGCTGCTTCTTCGAGGACACGAACGGACGCCACGATAAGACGATCTTCCGCACATCGATATTTTCCAATGGCGCTTCTCCACAGAACACGAAGGCACTTCTTTAATTGCGATACATGGAAAACATCATGCACCCTCAAGTGTAGCGGCAACTCCAACGGTATGCAACGGCTCCCACTTTCTTGATGACGCGATAAGGCCCGGACATACCGAGGAGCCAACTTGCCTCTTGACACCAAACGCCGATGACCTTCAGAGGTGAGACTTTGAGATACACAAAGTCATTGGGCTAGAAACTCACCACGACGACGCCGACCGCATAGCTCTTTTGTTCGATCGAAGCTACGCGCAAGTGCTCACGAATCAATCGCACTTGACTTTCCGCTCATTGATCGACCGACCAAAGAACCGCTTTCACCGTTCACCAGTTCAACTGTGCACTGCTTGCGCGCGCCATACAAGGCCTCAAATGGTGCCATACCGAGACTAGCTCGAAACCGTTGTTGTAGGAGAACTGCAGCGGTAGGCACTTCTCCCAATTCTTCCCATAGGAAAGAACACAAGCACGAGCATATCTTCAAGCACTGTTGACGCTCCTCGTCGACCATCACCCAAGGATGATAGGTCAATCAAGGAAAGACGGGTCCCCATGGCCTCCTCGTAAATCGTGCTATAGCCAGAAGTGAAAAGAGAGCCACGATTCGACACAATTGTTCGTGGTACACCATGCAAGCTCACAATACGAGATATGTAGAGATCTGCCAATCGACTGACAATGAGAGTGGTGGCACGCGTGAAATGCGCTACCTTTGTCAATCGGTCTATAACAACCCAGATAGCATCCTTCCCTCAAGTAGTACGGCGCATCGGTGATAAAATCCATGCCTACCAATCCCACTTCCACTCGTATAGGCAAGGGTCAAGAAGACCCGCCGACGCCGATGCTCGCCTTGACACGACAACATACGCCGCATCCGCAACGAACCCGCAATCGCGCTTCATGCGAGTCCACCGTAATCTCTCGCCGCAGTCTTGGTACATTTTGGTAGCCCCGGTGAATAGACAAGGGGAATCATGGGCTTCCTGGAGGATCAAATCCTGTAATTCCGGAACCTTTGGAACCACGAGGCGCTGCCCAAACCACACAACACCATGCTCATCTTCCGTGAAGCACTTGGCTAATCCATCCTGATGTTCTCGCTGATTTTACCCACACCATCATTCGATCTGTGTCGCCTTGATTTGATCCACCAAGGTTGGTTGCACAACCAAGGCAGCAAGGAACCATGCTCAACCAAACCCAAATTGAGACGCTGAAATTCGCAAGAAGTGCAGTTGTTGCTCTGGACCATCAAAGTATTGCAAGACACCTTTCGCTAAGTGCATCAAGAACCACATTGGCCTTGCTGTGGTGATACGAATACCCATGTCATAATCTTTGATCAATTCCAACCATCTCTCTCGCTCGAGATTCAGATTTGGTCGGGTGAATGTATTTCAAGCTCTTGTGATCGGAATACACCTCACAAGCCGTTACCAATCGATAATGCCGCCAAATCTTGAGTGCATGAACCACCGCAGAAACTCTAAATCATGGGTGGGATAGTTGAGCTCATGAGGTCTCAATCACTCGATGCATAAGCAATCGCTTTGCCTTCCCCGATAAGAACACACCGAGTCCTCGACGAGAGGCATCGCAATAAATATCAAGCTCTTGTGGACATCGGAAGAGTAAGAACCGAGTCAAGTCAATCACCGCTTGAGCTCCCGAAAGCTCTCATCACAAGCAGAGGACCAAACAAACTTCTTATCCTTCTTGAGCAATTCACCATTGGCTTTGCGATCTTGGAGAAATTTCGATAAAGCGCGGTAGTAGCCCGCTAAACCAAGAAAACTCCGCACATCGGTGGATCGACTTGGCCGACCCCAAGATAGAACATCACGACCTTGTCGATCCATACTACGCCTCCACCGAAAGAACATGGCCCAAGAATGCCACTTCCTTCAACCGTAACTCACATTTGCTAAACTTTGCATATAGCCGATGCTCCCGCAGCTTGCCCAAAACTATCTTCGATGCTCAAGATGCTCCTCTTCGCCTTGGAATAGATAAGAATATCATCAATAAAGACCACCACAAATTTATCCAAATACTCCATGAATACCGAATTCATAAGGTTCATGAACAAAGTCGAGCATTGGTTAAACCAAAGGACATGACGGTGTACTGCATGCACTATAACGAGTAGTGAAAGTCGCTTTTAATATCTTCGATCTAATCCTCGACTGATGATACCCCATTCTCAAATCAATCTTTGAGAACACCAGCTCCACCAATCGATCAAACAGATCATCAATGCGGGCAGAGGATATTTGTTCTTCACCGCCACCTCATTGAGAGGACGGTAATTAACACATGCGCAAAGTCTTGTCCTTCTTCTTCACAAAGATCACCTGACAACCCCAAGGAGATGAACTGACGGATGAAGCCCTTTACTTGAGCTCACCAAGCCGCTTCTTCAATTCTTCTAGCTCATTGGGAGGCATCCGATACGCGCTTTCGAGATCGGGTGGTACCGTAGCAACTCAATGACAAACTCTGTCTCGAATCGAGGCATCCCGCCAAATCTTCAGAAAGACATCCACAAAGTCGATACTATGGGAACATCCTCGACCTGCAAGGTCGCTTCGCCTAATGCACATAGATGTGGCTCCCGTAGTCGCGCAAAATCCGACCGCGCATCAAGGGTCGGTGAGATAGACAATCTTCCCGCACAATCGATTTGCTCCCAAGTGTTGAGACAACCAATCCATGCCAAGAATCACATCCGTGCTCACGAATCGAAAGGTAATAAGGTTTGCCGAAATCCTACTCCTTGACTATGATAGGAACATCCCGACATCAGAATCACCTCATCTCCGAATTCCGAGAGCTGATGAGCAAAGGAACTCCCAAAGGAACACAATGAAGACCACTAGTAGCAGCAAATGATCTTGAAATAAAGAATGCGATGCTCCGTAATCAAATAATACCGCAGTTAGACGAGAATTAACAAGAAGTGTACCCATCACGACATCCGCGCCTCCGAGCCTCCTCACCGAAGGTGGTTGACTCGACCGCCGCACTCGGTCTTCGGATAATCTTCCGTCGGTGGGTGACCACTCTCCCGCGCCCTCCATTAGGACGAGGGGCTACCGCAACACTCGAGGGCAAGCGTTGGCGCGAGTGGCCCTTGTTGTGGCAGCGAAAACAGTAACCTCCCGCCGGATTGCGAGGCCACTCTGTTGGCGGATCGCAGCGCACGTGGTCAAACACTGCCCCGCGTGGGCGAGGAGTCGGTGCAGATGGCCTCGCGCCGGCGGAGCAAAAGAACGGGCCACTCGTGCCGCCCTCACCGAGGACGAATGAGGCCGTGTGAGTAGACCGATGCGCTTCCCACTTGCGCTGCGGGACTCGCCCAACGCTTTGCCTTATGCTCAGAACAATGGCCTTATCTACCAAGGTTCGAAAGTCGAGAAGTCCACAATAGATAGCTTGTCCTGCGCAGCCTCTGACAAGCCATCCATAAACTTCTCTCGCTTAGCCTCATCGAGGCCACCTCCCCGAGCATAACGAGCCAAATGATTAAACTCGATAGATACTCACACGATTTGCGCTTCTTGCTTGAGCGCGCGAGGAATTCTTTCTTTTCACCTTCATCCGCCATCCGGGATGTGGGCCCGACGAAAGGTCGACCAACTCCTCCCACGCGATCACATGGCTCGCGGCCGCATGGCGAGATAGTTCTCCCACCATGAGTGTCGCGCCTCTGCCGGTGGGACGCGAAGAGTGCCTTATCCCCGCGCTCGCATCAGCTATGTTGAGCTTTCGCCAACCATGCGCAGCCAATCGTCCGCATCGAGAGGGTCCTCGAGCGGAGAAAGTCGGCGCGTGGTACGGAGGAACTCGCCCCCCGCGAAGTCCGGTGTCCGCCACCACCGGCAGGAGTGGAGGTATTCCTAGCAATAACCTCCAAGATGCGCTGCTCGTCCATGCGGTTTCGCCGATCCGAGCGAGAACCTCACCATGGTCTGAGGAGGGGAAGCTCTCATCATGACCACTGCTGATCGCCACGCTTCTCCTACCATCCTGCTTACTAAGACAAGTTAGCAACAAATCTAAAAGTAAGAAAGCCCAAAATTCACTGAAAACAGTCCAGAAGCAAAGCAAAACAGGGTAAAGTCCAGCCAGCAAAAACCAGACACATAACTACTCACTTTACATCTTACCCTATTATCCCCACAAGTTTTAGTTGGATTAAACTTCATGGTTCTCCCCAGACAAATTCCACCGGTAGTAACTATCTTTTGAAAGGAAAAAGAGAAACCAAGTTTCAAAACTTAAATTAGAGTAAGGTGAGAGTAGAAAGCTAAGATAGGTAAGGAATAAAATCTGAGAATCAGCCTGGTTTTCATAAACCTTTTTATAATTTGAAAATAAGCCTTTCAAAATATCCTAAGGACGACTATGCTTGGGTTACTACGGTCAGAATGACTCTGATACCAACTTTGTGAGGACCCCAATTTATTTGGCTTGTAATGCTTAACCAACCACCCGGTCCTAGCATCACAAATCAAATAATCGATCTCTAGATATGTATACTTCCTGTAAAGCAAGATACACACCTCGTTACAAAATTAGACATCAACTCCATTCCAAACATAGAGTCCAAACACCACACTACCAAATGGAGGATAAACAAATAGTAGAGTTATTATGCATGAGAGGCCACTGTGCCACAAGATACACAAATAACGTAAAGAAGATAGCGGAAGCAAAAGTGCCATAAGATGGCTATAAACAAAGCCAATCAATCGTGCCTCCAACCCACAAGGCATCCGACCGACCGCCAAGTCTAGTCGCCCACGAACGGCAACACACCTCACGTAAGTGAGGCCCTTGGGGCTCACCTTCTTCCTCTGCAACAAAACATTACAAAGCAACCGAGTACAAAGATTGTCTTTGTACCGCAAGACCGTGTGAACTAGCAGACTTGTTCATATGCTACATGCAGCTTGTTTGGTGGAGGCCATATGTTTCATTTGCATAAAGCCAATTTTCATTTTCAATAAGGTAATACAGCTCAAAGCAAGTTTGCAATTCATTTTTAATGTTGAAATAACGAAGAAGGTAATAATAACAAAAGGGAAAGATAAACAACCTAGAAGTGACTATCCCAATAGTCACTCCAACAATAGCACTAATCCCGCATTCGTATCACCCATCATGTTTTAATTTAAATGTTGTAGTCTAACTCTCGATAAGCTTACCAAGCGTGTCCATCACCTAGACGAGGCTATTCGAATAGTTTTTAACCCTCGCAGGGTGTACCATCGCATTCACACTTCGCATCGCCTTAAGCCAAAGCACACTTAGAAGGTATGTCGCACGGCTAAGTCCTACGAGACTTTTTCCAATATTGTGTATTAACTACGAGCCGCCGATGGATAGAAATCCATACGCTTACATGGTAAAGCCAAAAGACAACTACCCACTCAGATAAAGCTTTTGACAACTACCATGCTCCCAACACCATCCTCCCGCGACCTCCCCGCGACCCTGAGCCAATACACGCCAAAGTACTAGGTCAAGAGAGGTCCCATATACTCTAGTGTGGTTAGCACGCCAAATGCTCGGATAAAAATTCACCACAAGATGTTCGGTCCTTAATTGACTCTGCACCATTCCACCACACCCAATGATCACACCAACATACCACAGCCCAAGTCTAAATCATTTTGTTTTTCATTTTTAGTTTTCATAATTAAACATAGCAAAATGTCAAACATAAAGTTATAGTAATTTTAGTGTGATCAAGGTTACCGACTAAAGTCGATAACCGCCAGATTCACCGATAGCTAAGCATGTCTAGCAGCTTGAAATCGTATCTACTAAGTGACAAGAGATCATCCAAATGATCTCTAATCACAAAGAAATAACCTAGGCTCTGTAGTAGAGATCAATATTTTGCTTACAGTGATATGCATCTACAGGATTTAGCTAACCATTTTAACACAAATTAAGCGATGCTTACATACAACCAAACAAAATATTAAACTTTAAAATATTGGGATTAACATGATCAAACCGCTTATTCGTCATTGTTGCTCAATTTGTTGCGAGGGTCGTTCTCAGGGTTACCGCAAATGTCGAAGCCTAACGATTGAACAAAACAGCGAATAAGAACGAATAACACCGACAAATCTCAAACATACACAACATCAAAACATTCCAAGCTTCACACAGCAGCCTAAACATGTTCTAACACATTCTTAGAAACAGGGAAATAATTATTTGAAGTGGTGATGAATTTTCTAGCAATTTCCTAAGCTAACATACACATGAAGGCATTAGTTAATTACTTAACAAATTTTCATGAACAGAAACAGTATTTAAAACCTATTCTGATAATTAGTACACTAAAAATGAAAATTTACAGAGTTGGATTTACTAGATTTGGACAATTATTGAAAAAGATATGAATTTTCTAATTTTGGAAAATGCATAATACACCATTTAATCAATTAACAGATTTATGCTAACAGAGACATGGTGAAAACAATTTTAGTAAATAATACATTTAAAATTAAAATTATCGGCACTGGATTCATGCGATTTTGATAAAAATTGAATTAGTTATGAATTTTCTAAGTTTAAGTGAATTAACAGCAAATGTAAAACCATTTCGTAAATCCTAAAGCAAGCTAATACTTTCATCGACAAACAAATAGCTCTCACCATCGATATGGGTTCACAAGAAACGGCGACTGTGTCAACTTGACTCACTACGCCATCAGCGACGTCGAAGGCGATCCACGCACACGCTTTCGCTTAACAAAGTGCAATCCTACATATACGCACGCAGAAATATGTTTCCTAGAAGAGAACGCCTTATCAAAGTTACGCAACCTCAGATCGACAAAGATGGACCCACATGGCGCTACTTCGCATCACGAGCATAACGGCTGGATTAAGATTCTAAACGCGACAACTGAGAGGGCCCACAAGTCGCTGATACTGACTAAAAGATGGTTAGCACTAACGAGTAGGGTTAGACTTACGCCGCTTGCCGCTCGACGGAGTTCACGCGCACGCGCTTCAAGCAAGGTAGAGGATCCGAGCCGAGAGGTGCTCGGCTTGGGAGTGACACCTTCAGTTCACCGCTTCTTGCGAACCCGATGACGGCGACACGGACCAAGACGCCGCGCAGTCAAGGTGAACTGAGGCGAGAAGAAGACCCGCCCCACGGAGAGGATGCTACAGCTTCTAGAAGCTACTGAAGGTGCACACCGCCTTCGCTTGACTCGTGAAGGTTTCGCCACCATCAAGACGACGATGGAGCACTGACGTGGTCGAAACGCCGCGGCGCTTAATCACCGCACTTGAGAAGAAGGGGTCGCATGCCTCAACGTGCACCAAAGATGGAAATGAAGTCACCATTAGATTCGCAGCATCGGCGATCCCAAGGGATCAAGTGACGAGGCTAGAGACTCACCAGAGCGCCAAAAGCTCGCGAGCCGAGATCACCGGAGGCGGAGAAGATGAACCCGCCCCGCGAAACGCCTGACGACAAGCGATCCGGATGGGCAAAATGGAGGCGGGTTGAGCAAGGATCACGATGGTGCGGTCGCGGAATCAAGGCGCGCCCGACAGGCGGTATTACGCCGGTTCTTCTCCCGCCGAGGAGGAAATTTGGGCGAGAAGGCACGAGAATGGACGCTGGCGATAGTGGATGGGCTCTTGTGGGTAGATGAGACCCCGCGATGCTTCTGACCGACACGAGGACAAAAAGGTGGCAGCGACGCAGGTACGTGGCGCAGCATGCGCGCGACTCGTGAGCCCGGTGGAGCGGAGAAGACGAGGGCGACTGATGTGTAGGTCCACTTGTCGATCGCGACAAAGCGGCGCGAGACAAGGTCCGATGCGCGCGATGAGTGGTTCGCCAATCAAGATTGTGCCGACCGCCAGATCTCGAGATAGACGGCCGAGATCTCTCGATGCATTCGACCGCCGGTTGATTCGACGACGCGGGCCGCATCGATCTACATCGGACGGCCGACAATGATCGGGCTCGCGCTGTGCAGTTAGGCGGTGCGACCAAGTCAAGTGGCGCGGTCGGACTTGAGTCGGGCTCGGGTTCGAGCCCGAGGAACAGTGATTTCAGATTTGAATTAGAAAGATAGAGAAGGTTTGGGGAATTTTTAGAGGTAGCTCCAGAGCTCCAAAAATTCCAAAATTTTTATGGGAGCTAACTGGAACAGAGGAAAACCTTGTGTAATTTTTCCAGGAGTTTTCATGCACTAGATTTCTCCCAATAAAATTCACAAGCTGCTGTCCAGAGGTTTGACCAGATTTCTAAACTGGTTTGACTTGGGCTTTTGAAATAGCAAATAAAATCTAAAAATTGTGAAATAATTCAGGGAGGTAGATAGGATGATCAAGATGATAGGAAAAATATTCCTAGAGGATGATCACAAGTTTGAAGACTAAGAATTTGCTGATAACAATTTCTAATCACAAGAATTAAATTCTAAAAATTGAAAATTGCTAAGGAAAATTTGGAAAACTTCCAAATGACTTCATGAGATAACAAAAGTTTTTATTTCTCCTCAAAATCTTACATTGGAAATACACACCCTAGGTTAGGGCTGTTACACGCATCATCCTGAAAAGCTAACTCGTCTGGTCACATCATCCTAAAAAGCTAGCTCATTGGGTCACATCGTCCTGAAAAGCTAGCTCGCTCGTCGTCACATCGTCTCTAAAGTCGCTCGCGGGTCTCATCGCCTCAAAAGTCGCTCGTAAGGTCACATCGCCCCAAAAGCTAGCTCGCCCGTCGCATCGCCCAAAAGCTTGCTCATTGGGTCACATCGCCCTAAAAGCTAACTCGCTCGTCACGCCGCCCTAAATAGCCGCTAAAAATGAGATATCGAAACACGAGACTACCATAATAATAGTTGCACACAAAATAATATTTACATAGCTACCATCACTGATATTTACGTAAATCGCATTCATCGGCGCCCTCTGGGCGCACTCGTGTCGCCCCAGCCTCACGCCGCTGGTGCGAGTACCTCAAAGGGTCGTCGCTCGACTCACCGACCCAACCGGTAGCTCGCGGTGGTGTCACTGTGGATCGCCTCGCGCGGCCGACAAACTCGCGATCAGATAACCGAGAGGCTCTAAGGTGAATCGTGTCACGCGTCCCTAAAGAAGTCCTCCATGGTGCCGATAGGTCCGCATCGCCTAGGACAATGCATCGCCCTCCCAAGCCGCTCGCAAAAGCATTACGTTACAAACGTAATCATGAAAAAGGACGCCACGCAAGCAAGCAAGCCTGAACTACCGCCGCTCAAGATGTGCTCGACGACGCGCATACTCCTCGCCTTGTGTACGGGTGAGCCGAGGACCGTAATGAAGATCGCCGCATTAACTTGTGAGGTTCAAATCAAGAAGCGATATGAGTGTGTCCTACTCACCTCCAACATGTCCCGTGGTGCTCCCCACGCCGCCACGACGACGAGCCCACCACGCCCGCGCAGAGGTCGTGTCTACCACATCGATCGACCTCGCCCTCGCACCGGCCTACCCACCGGGTTCGCCGGTGTCGCGACCGCCGCCCGCACCGCTTCCGCTCCTCGACCGTGGGATCCTCTCGTCTCCCCAGCGACATGTGTCGCGCGAGTCTACCAACTCGATAACTCTCTGTAGATCCGCCGCACAAGTATTCAACAAGTTGTAAACCTAAGTCTCACAAATTAAATATGAAATAAGGACCGTTGAATACATACGCATGCGTGGAAAGCGTAGTCCGCCGGGTAGGGTACGTGGTCGGATGTCGAGGCTCATGTCGAGGTGGGTCGCACCATGACCCGCATACACCGGTCTCATCCGACTAGCGCATCACCCATGTACTCATGGTACGCCTCGGGTCATAGGATCGCCCCCACATCGGATGAGGTCGCCGTGGCGCGCCACGCCAACCTCAACCCAAGGGGACATCCCGTCCGACTGTGACATCGTGCTACGAACTCCTTCCTAGTGTACCGTAGACGCTAAGAAAATTATTTGGCCTGATGTAACACACATTATACGAAAGAAGTAAAGAGTAAACTTACTGGTCTATGTGCTCCGACACCGCCTCCCCCCAAGGGGCCGGGACCTCCGCAGCATCGAATCGCGCATGACACCGCTACACTGGTACTCTCCACGAAGACATCATGCACCAAGGCACTCGCGTAGCAAGACATGTAGTCTCGCGCGTACATGGATCGACACCTCGGGGCGCGCGATCACCTCTCATCGATTGTACGTTCCCGTGATGACGCGTCATCGGTCACCGACCAACATCGCAACGCTTCTCCGTAGGAGCCTCGCGAGGTGATCGACGTGGAAGGTGACTCGCGCAATAGAACACCGCAAACTAAGCACATGAAATAGTGAGTACAATACAAAAAAAATAAATGAATATAAAACTAACTCCGTCGGCACCACACCGCGACCATGGTCGCAGTCCAAGTCATCGCGGCGGACGATAAGCTCGCCAGATGCTCGCAAGTCCAGCTGTGGCCATCCGATCTGAAAATGCTCCAAGGACCACAACTGCAGTAGTAGCGGGCATCCCGAGAGGATGGAGCTGTCCTATGCACGGTGGCACGTGTCACACAAAGGCTGTCGCACGTCAGCAGATAGCACCGGCCGACCCCAAGCGTAGGGAGGATCTCGCCCACCGCGAGTCCGCCACCACGTGTACCGAACGTAGTGCTTGTCGACGCTGTCGTCATGGGACCCCAGGAACATGACCCACCCAAACAACCACAGTAGGTAGGCCTCAAAGTGCCTCCTGACAATGACGTCGCCTCCGTTCTGTGCCATACGTTCGAGCTGCAAGAACACACGTACATGTCTGCAAGGTTCACATACGAATTGATGCAAGAGGACTATAGTTACGTAGACTTACGAGAACCGCAGATCGACTCAACGCCGCCCGCGTGGTCGCCGAACTCGCGCACTGCCGCCTCGCAAGAGCACATCGCGAACTCGCTAGGAGGTCCATGCACCATGTGGCCGGGATGTCGTGTGCCGCCATCGGAGTGCCTGCGCAGGGCAACCAAGTCAGGTAGCTCACGTCCTGCAGCGTCGGTGCCATCTTCCTCGCACGGAGGTGGAACGTGTGGGTTCTCTGGCCTCGGCCGGTCAACCAGCAGCGAGGGGGTAGGGCCGATGGAAAATGCCTAGACGCACGCACGTGACCACGGTCCCGTTGTCCTCCCACGCCGCTTCACCATCCTCGCAGAGCGGAAAGAGGCTCGCCGCTTCTCAACCTCGCCGAAATGATTAAGAACAAACATGAGTCCACGCAAAGTAGTAAGACTGTGGTTGAGTGCATGAAGGTCACAACTACACGTACCTCGGAAGCCAGTCTCGGTGCAGCCTCCATGCCCTAATGGGCATGCGTAGCCGCAACGCGCCAAGCTCTATCGGCGCCTCACCCTCTGGGGGATCACCATACTGAGGCGGCTACGGTGACACGCGTCAATCACCGGGTCAAGCAACTCGTAGTGGCTCGCATCTTCCATACCTGAAAATGCAGCAATAAACAAAGTTCATATTTTTTTCTATGCATCTTTACAGAGCCTATGTAGCAACTACAGATTTTTCTTTACAATTTTAATACGTGTCATGCTATTTTCCTAGTTTAAATGGTATTTTCGGCACTAACAAGATATTTACCACGTACTAACAAAATAATAACCACGCACAAATCGAAAGGTAAATAATTACTCCACTTAGCTACTCTATACATTTTTTACAGATTCATAGCTGGTGTCTTCCTATTTCTACAGAAATATCATAAATCGTTCGAGTGTTGCAACATTACTAACATGTGCACGACGAACTACATAATTTCATCATTTATGCAAATATTCTCATTGCTCTTTCGACCTAATCAGCTACTCCGGATTTTCTTTATAATTTTAAAATATGTCATGCAATTCTTCTAGTTTACAAGAGAATTCCTGCATTAATAATATAACTACCGGCTACACAACTCAAAATATGTACTACATAATTTGACTACATTTACGTAACCTACTCAATTCTATGTCTCTATTTTTGTTTGCTAACCGACAAGGTTTTGACATAAAATACAAAGTTTCGGAAAAATATACCTGCAAGATGATTGATCGGATCTGATGCTCTATCAATCTCTCTCTCCGCGCATTTAATCGTAGAGCTACTTTTCTTCTCTCCTCCTACTTTCTTTGTTTTTTTCTCGGATTAAAATGAATTATGGACTCGATTTTTGGGGGTTTGTAGCAGATCTTATCGCCAGCTCAATCAGCGATAGGTTCGCTGCCAATTGAATCGATGATAGTTTTCGCCACCGCTTGAATCGCGATAGGAACCTCGTTTCAACTTCCTATCGCTAGTTCAACTGGCGATAGGTAGTTGGACCGGCGACAAGGGCGACAGGGTTCCTGTCGCCAGTCCAACTAGTGATATTCTGCCGCCGCTGAATCGCGACAGGACATATTTTTATAATTTTTGGAGGTGGCTATTTATTTCTGTAAATATATTAAAAAATTATATTATTTAAAAAAAATTCGGAAGAAGAAGAGGAGCACAGAGGCCGTGGCCATGGCTCGCTGCGGCCATGGCGAGGTTGAGCTAGCACGCTGCGATGGCGCAGCATGCATGGCGGTGTACGCCGCACGACACGCCGCATTTAGTAAAAGCTATCGCTGCATTTGCCGAATCGGCCATCACGCACGTTTTCAACCGCCCGGAAAATAGGTTCGTGATAACATGTGGTTATCACATACCGCCAAGAAACCGCTCGCGATATGAATATCACGCACGGTTTTTATCAACAACCGCTCTGCGGAAGACGCAGTATCGCTGCACGTTATGGTCACAAAACGCTCGCGAAGTCGAATATCACGCACGGTTCGGCGTAAAAACCGATGTGATACTGCTTCACGCATCGCTATTTACACTAAACGCCTCGGAAGTCGATATCACGCATTTCGCTCGCTGTTAAAACCGCTCGCGGATATTCTGGAGTTCATGCACGCTTACCTAGAACCGCTCAGGATATTTCGAAGTTCACGCACGCTACTTAGAACCGCCTCAGGATATTTCGCTTCGCTGCATCGCTTTTATAAAAACCGCTCGTGATAGTTCATTAAACTAACTACATTTTTCCCGATTTTTGGCTAGCCTCGTGAATTGCTAGCCATGCCCTCTCAAAACAAGCATACAAAAACAGATACATCGAGATAATCAATTGTTTGTCGACAAACCAATCTGATCATTACTCAAAATAAATTACAAAAGATCACATTTGTTCAAGTATTGTTACAAAATAAATTGATTACAATTGAGTCAATTGTTTGCAGTGGTTGAGAAGTGCCTATAGGTGATGCGCCGGCCTCAATGGAGTGAAATTCTCCTGTCCTTAATTATCTCTCGATATGATAAAGCCGCAGAGCTTCCTCAATGTCCTCGATCTCATTATCAACGAGTCCATCTAATTCTATATTCAAGCCCGCCGCTAGCAAGAGTAAGTGTTATGCATATATATTTAATTTTATAATTAGAAAATAATTATTTGGAGATTCACAAACTCTGGATCCTTCTTCCTAGCTCTAATGATTTGGTCCATATGATGGCAAACGAGATTGCACATAACTCATCATTTTTTTGTCAAGTGCACCGCAAAAATAGAATTACATATATCGCTCGAGATGCGTTATTATGAAGTATGATATAGGATTATCGACATAGCCAGATCGGGAAATTTTGTCCTGTGTTAGTTGGGCGCTCTTTCCATCGTGATATTCCTTTGTTGGCAACATAGTCGATGAACGACCCACATGATTCCAAAAAATTTATCCCCACTCATTTCAAACTAATGAAGACTAAAATAGAGTTATGTATGAAGGAAATGAGCATACCGCCGAGTATTCCTCCCAGAATGTCAAGTTGTGGTTGTTATGGATTAGGGAATCAAGGTATATCACATGGTTCCTCTCTTGGCATGATGACTAAAAGGATCCAAAGGGTACCTACTCATATATGTCACTATAGTCATTAAACCCGAGTTCGTGCCGCTGTATAAAGTAGAGCAAGTAGTGACACTTACCCTCGGTTGTAGGGCACCACGATGTACTCTGTTCTCACCGACGAAGCAATGCCTTGTTATGTATTTCTGATTTAAGGACTAGTCCGCTTTGGATGGTTTGCAATGATACCACATGTGGGTCGAGGAAACCCACCGCTTCTTTCCAATTTCGACATTTTTCATCATGTATCCGCATACAAGAAATGAGTTGTGATATTTATCAGATACGTGAATGTAGAACTTGATTGTATGCACTTACAAAGGTCCAACATCGTAGAAGCGAGGCGCCAAGGCCAACGAGGTTGAATAGGTCATATAGGTCGTTGAAGCCCACGACGGAAGTGGTTCGTCCCGCTGAAGAAATGCTTATCCTCGTATTCGACAGTGATTCCAAAGATCGCACCCTCCTTTTGGGTCCTATCCAAGTACTGTGCATGCAAAGCCTAACAACATATCCAAAGACGCCTAATATCATGGGGAGCACAACGTTTTTCGAGGATGTACTTCATGATATTCCCGACTTGCCGACTTGAGGGGCGCTTTGATTTGGTCTTACATTGGCGCTTTTTTCTGTAGACGACTCGACCCGATACGGTGACACGCTTTCTTGTTCCTTCGGCGTCTTCTCAAGGGAACCAAAAGGTGGCCTTCGAGGCGAAATATGAGGTGGAGTCATGGAGGGTCCTGCTGGAGAGGAATGGTCGGTTGAGATCGCGACATCATCGGGTCAAGGACGATGTCCTTCTTGGGCCACCGGATAAAACTGCGTACGGCATCCCTAGTGTTGTGATCTCTTCGCTCGGGCGATCTCCAATGGACGGCCATGAAATGTTCATGTACCATGTCCACTTCACCCTAGCGCAACCCCGCGCCACCGACACCAGGTCGCGATCGCCTCCTTCCCGGTATGGATGCACCATCCCCGCGCCTCACAGAAATGGACCCAACTAACCTCACTACGAGCTTGCTGCAGCCGTCGGCTCCTACAAAACGACACAATTAGCTAAAGTGTCCTATAGGTCTATCTTTGCCTGATTCCATACATGTACATTACCTTGATCTCGCTTCATCTGGGTAATTGGACATCGCCATGTCCGCATTATGCGGACGCGACGCCATCTGATGTCGAGCGGTGACTGCCCCAAATTATCAGGGGCGGTTTGCGATCGCCGGGCCGAGGAGTTGATTCAATTGATCTCGCAATGCCGCCAACCTTTCCTTCAAAATGTTCACCATCCGCATTTAACCGGCCTCACGCTGCCTTAGATCTCTTCCTACTCTCAGACACGCAAGTGAGTCGTCACAATCCATGACTCCATGGTACGCAGAATCCCAAGACCTCGCATGAATGACCCGGTGTTCCTTGTTTCCAGGTCAGAGAGTATATCCTTCTCCCTGCCTACATGGAAGGAGCTTTGGAAAGTTTGGGCGCATAATTCACGCAAGAAGTCATCATGTTATTATAGAAACTATGAAGTTATATATGGAGTTATTAACTAGGTAGTTCGACATACTTACCAAACATTGAGACACTTCGTCTCACTGGTTTGTGAAAGAGATGCTTCCCAAGACAGACTTTTGCCTCGCTAACCAAAGCTAGGAACGCTGGTCTCGTGACATCGTGAAACGCGCTGTCCTCCGCCGCCCATTCATCATATTTTCCGCATATCCAATGGCGCCGAGTCCGCGATGAGTGTTTCGTGGTCTCGAGAGCTTTGTGTGCCGCACTTTGCTCGTTAAATTCAAAGCGCCGCCTTCATAGCAACAAAGGCGCCCCATGTTTCCTCGCGCCAAGAATCAGACGCTAAGGGCTGCCCCACCGCGGTTCACGCATTTCGCGACAAGAATGTTCTTGAACGCACTTCCACGATTTATCGATCGCGGAGCACGCCGTCCGCTCCACGCGCGGCGTCTCTGCTCGATAGTGAACTTTGTAATAGTTCTCGCCTACGCTACGCTTCTCGCTTCTTTTTCGCCGATCCTTCCACCTTGGTGTGGTGATGGGGACCCGCTGCCTGCAAGTATCCCGCACATGGTCCGACCGCCACAGCTCTTGGGACGCAGAGGACCCCAAACCGACTAACCTCCGTGATGACCGGGCCACCACAGCATCTTCGATTCTCCTCCGCCATCTCGCCGTGTCATTGTCGCCCCGCGGCGCTGGCGACTACGGAAGATGGTGCTCGCACCGCGGCGGCCGGCGACGGCGGGAAGATGGTGCCTCTCGCCATCTCGCTACTTGCTATCTATATAATTAGTTTGAGATATATTACTACCCGTGCCAGGCTTCGAGGGTTAAAATATATATAGTATGCGATGAATGGTGATGGCTAGACATAATATTTAGCTTTCGATCCACTGAGTGTATCCAAATTTGGAATGTACAACAAATTGCTCATAAGAGGAATTGTTTCCAGCTCAGTGAGAGGCCTGAATTGTGCTCACAGTGCCATTTCTATTGAAATACCTTAAAATTTGTTTTATTTTGACTTAACAAGAAACGTGACACTGATATTTATTTGATACTTTTTAAGTACACCGTGGACACACAGCACTTCCCAACAAACACACATAGACAAAGTAGCTACCTCAATTATAGAGCTCAAAAGACTCGAATTAATTATTGAAACAATTATCGTAATATGGCTATGAACATCACAGAGCAAAACCCGAATCACTCATTTCTTTGCAATATCTTCCGCAGCTAGTCTCAAATATCAATCTCAATCACGCATCAAAACAACTAGCACAAAGTGTATATATATGCAAAGAGACAGAGCACGTTAAGTCGCACACTCACAACGGTTGCCTAAGAGCTCGGACGATTGATTCAAGGCACGCCGCCTCGTGTCTTGTCTTTTATTTTCAAAAATAGGCAAAAGAACAAGAAACTAGCATTAGAATCCAACCACTCTTCTCAACAACCACCACACCAATAACCACCAACCAATTTGCCCACATCACTTAATTAGGAAACGACGCAAGCAAAATTTCAAATTAATGGAATAACCGGAGCAACTACCCAACCCAAGCGATTAGCAATGTAGCGATGGCTCCACTAATAGTAGCAACCACAAAGACAACCCAAACATTCACGCTAACTAATTAATCCATTCATCTCACCGCAGAAGCAGGAATTAGCAAACAATTCTTTTAGAAAAAATATATAGCGTAACTGGGTAAACGAGATGTCAAGCAATTCGGATGTGGTTTTCCTATCCCGAAATCGTCAGATAAAATGTGTACCCATTTATGTCATATCCTTTGCTATGTGACAATTGTAAATTGTGGCCCTTGTGCCAACCATAGCAATGTATCATCACTTGATGACCTCCTGCTGATTCGCAGACTTTAACCATCCGCTGAACCAACTGTGCTTCTTTCTCATGATCCAAACCTCCGACCGCTTTGGATTCGCTGGCGCACTCATGTCTTTGTGCTCGCCGATGTACGGGACACTTCGGTCATGTGTTGCAAGACCATGAAATGGGCTTGAGCGTATGTATCCAGATCGGAGTGATTGATTTCCTTCCGATGGTCCCGATACCATCAAGTCTCCTCATGACGAAAGAGGCACACCTATCGGATCCACCGAGCCATATAGTCGACGCAGTAACTCAATGACCTCTTCCTGCATAACCTTCGATGATGTCGCCTCCGTCGAGATTGATTCGTGACGTAGAACTTGAGAATTCCCATGTACCTCTCGAACGGGTACATATAACGAGGAACACAGGCCGCATATCTTTATCTCTTTCACAAGGTGAACAATGAGATGGACCATGATATCGAAAAATGACGAAGGAAATACATCTCAAGATGACATAGAGTCGTCTACCACCTCGGCTCATAGAGCATCTAGTCCTTGGGGATCGATGACCTTCTCGAGCAATTGAGTTGAAGAAATAAACGACCTCAAGATTGCTACTCGGACCTTGTTCTAGGCAAGATACTCCTAATTGCAACAGAAGCATTTGTGTCATCAAAGACATGATAATCATGCGACTTCATACCAATTAATTTCAAATCTTGCATAGAAACAAGTTTCTTAATGTTAGCAGAGTAATCGACGGACTTTCACACCATGCAAGCTCGCACGATTCATATCTCGGCCTTGGGCCAGTGTAGCAAGGTCGGGGGAGGTGCGTTAAATCCCAGACGATCTCTTGCGGTGCTAACTCGAATCCTTATGTTCCTATCGACCAAGTCTCTCCGCGTTAACACTAGGGGTGGAAGCGAGGCGAGCCGACGCTCGGCCGAGCCGGAGCCTCGCTCCGGCCGATGAACGATGGCTCGGCTGGCTCGGCTCGCTTTGTAAATGAGTTGAAAGTTGGCTTGGCTCGCTCGAATAGAGCTCGAGCCGCTCGAGCGGCATGCGAGCCCGAGCTAAAAATGGCATCAGATCGACGCCAGCGTGAGCTCGATTCGAGATCATTGGACATTCCACGATCAAGCATTCACAAATCCATTAACAGATCAATAAGAGAAGCAAGCATTGATCCACAGATCAAGCAAGCATTCATGATTCATCCGAACTCGCAAGAACAAACAAGCAAATCACAAAAGCTCCTTCTTGATTCTCCGCTCCATCCTGCGCCGCACCGCTAGCGATACAGGCCGCGCGCGTAGTGGAAGGCGGCGGTAGGGCCGAGAGCACCGGAGGACGGCGGCGCGGAGGAAGGGCGGCGGTGGCGGCCGCTTCGCTGACGGGGCGGGTGGAGCACAGAGGTGTGGCGGCAGCAGTGGAGGGAGGACGGGCGAGGCGTGGAGGCGGGGCCGTCTTTGAGGCGGAGAGGCGCGGCGGTGGAGCTCGGAGGGAGGGCGGGGCGATGGAGGACGGGGAGGATAGGGGCGCGCTTTGGAGGGGCGAGCGGCGTGGGTGGAGGGGCGACGGTGAGAGCGCGGGAGGCCGGTGTGCTTGTGGAACCGGAGGGGCGCGGCGTGGTGGGAGGACGCCCGGACGAGCGACGCAGCGTCTGGGAGAGGATGGTAAATGGGGAATTTGGGATGGCGGCCGGACGAACTCGTGTAGTCGCGTGGGGTTAGGGTTAGGGGACGGACTCGCGTGAAATTTCGACTTGGGGATTTATGCGTGGGCGCGAGCAGTTCAATGCAGTGGTGACCGACAGGTCCTGGTATTTCACCGCTCGTTTGGCTCGCGAGCGGCTCGAGCCCGCTCGAATTTTCACCGAAATAGGTGGGCTCTGGTTCGGCTCAAAATTTACTGGCCGAGCCCGAGCGCGAGCAAGCGTTATGAGCCCGAGTCGAGCTAACGAGCCTCGAGCTATTTTTCGATTTCTAGTTAACACCATCCTTTGTTTTGCCACTAATGTTCAAGTAAGAGACCAATCAAGCTATCACATACATTCTTCTCCACATGCATGGCGTCGATGCGTTGGCGAACTTCTAAGTGCTCCCAATAAGGCAAGTCCCAAAAAATTGACCTTCTTCCGGATGTTCTTCCGACTGTTCTTAATTGACGCCTTCCAAGCACAACATCGATATCCTTAACCATATCATAGACATCTTTCCCTCTAAAAGCCCTTGGAGTGAACCGTCCTCCTTATTTCCGTCGAATTGTTTCTTCATCTTCCGGTATGGGTGACTCACGGGAAGGAACCTACGGTGACGCAGTATGCAGCTTTACGTGAGTTGTTTAGCCATATACTCAGAGCATCTAAGCGGTGCGGACAAGCTTTGGCTCCTTTGTACCTGGCCCGACAGGTTACTTCAGGCGGCAAAAATCATTGATGGTGCAGAACAACATGGCGTGTAAAGTGAAGTTCTCTGCTTATACGCATCCCATACCTGCACTCCCTTCATTCCCAAAGGTCACAAGATCTTCCAAAGAATGGTGCTAGGTACACATCAATATCATTCCCGTGTTGTTTCGGCCCTTGGATAAGTAGTGACATCAAAATGTACTTCCGCTTCATACATGCCCAAGGAGGAAGGTTGTACATGCATAGATTCACAAGGCAGTGCTATGTCGATTGCTCATGTTACCTGAAAGGATTCATTCCATCGTACTCAACCCTAACCTTATGTTCCTTGGTTCTCGCACGAACTCTTGAACCTCCGATCAAGTTTCTCCACCGGCGTAATCGCAGGTGTCTTAGCTTTCCATCTTTCTTACGGTCCTCCGAGTGCCAACGCACCAATCTTGCCTATTTTGAGTTCGCAAATAAACACTTCAAACGTGGGATCACAGCGGATACCCTAACATCTTAGCAGAGGTCCTTGCTTCAACCTAGAAGTATTTCGACGCTTGTATCGAGATGCTTTGCACAGGACATACATGCATGTTCGCATACTTTACGATAGAGGATACAATCGTTCGGACATGCATGTATTCTTTCTACTTCCATTCCCAATGGACAAAGAACCTTCTTTGCTTGGTAGGTGGTGTTGGGCAACACGTTTCCCTCCGGAAGAATGTCCGCTGGAGACCTAACAACGCCGTGAAACTCTTATCGCACCAACCATTGCTTGCTTTTAATTTAAGAAGTTCAATCACGGTTGACAACCTTGTATATTCCGGCTATGCCCGTGGAACAAAGGTCTCACCGAAGTCCTCCATTAAGCGCTCGAATTTACAAAACTCTCTCTCACTGTAGTTCTCTTACGCATCGCAGAGCATCAGATCAGCATTGTCATCGTGGTGACCTATCCTCATCAAAAGCACAGTCTACATCCGCATATCGTTGACATCCGGACATATCGTTGACTTCCTCGGCGATGTCGTTATTACTAACTTCTGCCGCTTCTTCACCGTGGATGGTCCAACATGTATACCCTTTTTGAAACCCCTTCAATCAAGTGTGCTTCTATCTGCGCCGAGTTGGTAAACATCTTCGATTATCGCAATCAATGCATGGACAATACATATATTTTATCCCCTTTTTCGACATATCCCGCTCGGCTATTCTAAAAGCAACCACGCCATTAATGTACTCTTGACTCACACCGGTTCACACCATACATCGATTTAGGTCCATCTACGCTACACATGTAACAAAATATATAGTGTCAAATTAGATTAATAAAATCTCTCTCAACGCTCTCTCTCTCCATTTCCTTCCCCTCATGAAACTTTAATATTATTCCAACTACCAAATGAAAATATTATTCTATTCCCTTACATCGGATACAAAAGTTTACTCCCACTTCGACTTTATATACGCGATGCTTTAGCATATTCTACCATATCTCGATTGGGTTATAAAGAATGTTACCCTGAGCTCACGGCTAAAATACCAAATCGATCTATTCAGATTCTCGCCTCTCTCTCCTTTCTCTCTCCTTCTCCCTCCTTTCTCCTCTCTTTCTCTTCTCCTTCCTTTCTCCTCTCCTTCTCCTCCCTCTCTCTCGCTTAAGCAGGTGATGGGTTTTTATCTTGGTAGCGCTCAAATGGGAATGGGAGGTACTCAAGGTATTTATAAGCGAGATATCACGAGACGGTTCCAAATATGAACTGTGCATGATAGGCATATATATCACGGTTTATAAATAAAGTGCGTGATATATCACATGACGCAGTGCTCTTTATCAACCGCTCGTGATACGGAAAGATTATCGCAGAGCAGTTTATATACAAAACCGAATGCGTGACATATCACGACGGCTCTATTAATAAACCGCTGCGTGATATGAAGATTATCCTGAGCGATTTATATACGTAATCGTGTAGGAAATATCACAGCGGCTCTATTTATAAACCGCTGCGTGATATGGGGATATCACGACGATTCATAAATAGAATCGCTGCGTGATATTTCCGCACGGTTCTTTATATAAACCGCTCGTGATAATCATATATCATGACATTTACTAGTAAGAACCGCTCGTGATAGGTCGGCAAAGCAAATCTCGCGCTTAACAGACCAACACGCAGGCGATTCAAATTAACCCGTCTGTGATGGGGTGTCTTCTATAGCCTGTTTTGTAGTAGTGCGTGCATGCATGCGGCTGGGCTCAACGACGTCAGCTTGTGCGATGTCGCGACAGTGTGGAGCAAAGCCGGTGTATGCATGCGGTTGAGTGAGGGCAGCAGCTTAGCACACGGCCATGGCCGGAGCCATGCATGAGGGCTGACACGTGCATGCAGCGGCAACCCGGCATGGCGTATGCACGCAACTGAGAGCAAGCCAACAGCGGCATGGCCCGGGCGTGCATGAGGCTGAGCCAAGCTCCGAAGCTGGCGGTGGTGCATGCATGCATACGCAAGGTGCGTGGCGCGGTAGAGCACAAGGCCAAGCCCGACCATGCATGTAGGCCGAGCATGCATGCAAGTGGAGCAACAGCTCTGTGCGGTTGGGGACACGGACGCCAAGGCTCGGCCAAGCCGAGGGAGCAGCGGTGGGACCCGACGTGGCGTCCATGCGCCTGCGCGGCCAAGCGAACTGGTGATGCTACGAGGCGCCCGGCCGTTGCAGCGCGGCGTGGCGGCTTCGCGTAGGCGACACCGAGTTGGGGCGACATCTGAGAGGGAGAGAAAGAGAGGGGCTCCTGGCGCGCGATAGCCAGTAGTCGGCGCGGTGTGGCCCAGAGGCACACCGAGCCTCGGCACGGCATGATGCTCGAGGCGCCGGCCTAGCTCGGACCAACGGCTTTGGTAGCGGCGGCATCTACAGCGGTCCATCGATCCGGTGGCCCCTAGCCGGATCTGGGCTGGCTTGATTGGGGAGGAAGAGTAGAGGAAAGGAAGAGAGAATTCTGGAGGTTGAAGGAAGACAGAGAGAAAGAGAGATGAAAGAAAAAGAAAGAGGTATTACTACAGAAAAGGTCTTCACAGACGGTTCAAAAACGTCACCACAGACGGTTTCGTGAGCCGTCTGAGTTTATGGGTCAGTGATGATATGAGGTTATCATAGATGGTTTTCAAACCGTCTGCGATGCATACTATCATGGGCGGTTGATGGTTTTCGAACCGTTTGTGATGCATACTATCACAGACGGTTATTAACTCAAAACCGTCTGTGATAGTTGTATAACACAGGCAGTTTGTAGCTTAAACCGTCTATGATAGTTGAATAACAGAGACGATTTATAGTTGAAACCGTCTGTGATAGTTCACTATCACAGACGGTTTATAGATAAAATTGTCTATGATATCCTACTTATCACAGACGGTTGGTAGATAAAATCGTCTGTGATAGTATGTATCACAGACGGTTGGTAGATGGAACCGTCTGTGATAGCCTCTTCTTTACAAAACCTCCAAGCAGTGGCTGCTTTTGCCTTTAAAACCGGCTTCATATATGTGTGTATATATATGTATATATAGTTCGTAGTCCCTTGTTAGCGAACTCGATGCCTGAATTCAGCTAGCTAGCTCATTCCTTCGTTCATCCTAAACGTGCAGGTGAACGATTGCTACTCTATCGAACCTGACATATTAGAGTGTACGATTTGCTTCATACTAATCCTCCACGGCATGAAGCAAATCGCACACCCGAGTGTGTCGGGCTCGATAGAGTAGCCGTCATATTCACCCGGGCGTTTAGGATGAAGCATGAGCGAGCGAAAGCTAGCTGAGTCGGGCATCGAGTTAGCTAACAAAGGCTACTGAACTATATGTATATATATATATATATATATATATATATATATATATATGAAGCGGTTTAAAGGTTAAAGGCAAAAGCAGCCACTGCTTGGATGTTTTGTAGAAATGAGATCAAGAATAGAGAAGAGGGGAGGGGAGGAGGTGGGCTCGGGGAGGAGGGGCGTCGGGTTCTTGGCCTTCTCGATACTTGCCAATATTCTTTATCAATTAAATATGATAATAATAAGTTAGACTTTTGAGCTCAAATATAATAATGCTTCACTATAATGTGAAGAAATAACTTCTAAAACAACAGTTTTATACTTTCAATCATCACAAAGTTATTCAACTAACAGTGTGTAAAAATGCTCTATTATATGATTAGCTAATTAGTAACCAGTTAAATGAAAACTGAATATAATCACTAATCTCAAATATAGGACAGAATCACTAATCTCAATAAAATAGCCAATCTACTATCAGTAAACCAGCAAAAGTATAGGACACAAATTATCCTTATCAAGCTGACAATGACAATTCTCCCAGTGCTAGTCAAGACAGATTGAAATACAACTAGCACATCACACTTAGTAAAGTAAATCAATTCTGAAAACAGAAACAACTCACGAAGGGATGGCAAGAACTTCATAAATTCATAGTAATACCAAAAGTCCAAAAATTTAGAAATCCTTTAACCTATGAATAGAAAAAAAACTTGATTAGTGAGTATTTAAGTAATTAACAATGTGGACTTAATTCTTACAATGAAAGTTCTATCACCTAAGTCTTCACATTATCTTTGCTCAAAGACTTGAACCAAAGACTTGAATAAGTTACCATGGCAAAGATGAGTGGCTAAATCGATGCATGACAGTATGACATACTATGCACATGGAGCTATCACACCGCGAACACAACCCCATTCCCCACCTCCAGATCCATCCATCCATCTAGCAAGCCAACAGTCACAGAGGGCAAGACAGCAAGGCCAAGGGTGTCCACATTGCAGCTCGGTTCACATGAATATCAACAGCCCAAACCAATAGGTGATAGATCGGTCTTACCTCGACGTCACCGGTGTCGGTGGTGAGGTTGTCGAGGTCGAGGTCGGTGGAGAGGGAGGACGCGCTTGCACAGCTGGATGGGGGAGGAATGATAAGGTCGCATGCGCTGGGGAGAGGACGACGACACCAGCGACGATGGGAAGAAGGGTGGCGTCGACGACGGGGTCAGGGAGAAGGTGTGACTTGGGGGCGGCTATCGGGGAGGAGGCTTCGGGCGGCGACATCGTCATCGTCGAGGTGGGGAGGGAAACAGGTGAGAGTAATGGCACTAGAGAGTGACGAGTTAGGGGGCAAACCCAAGCAGGCTCCTACTAATAAAGAGATCTCACAGACGGTCCTATTATGGAACCATCTATGATATGGTTGTTCAAAGTTCTATATTTTGAGCATATATATTGTCATGTATACATTTACACATGACATGAAGAAATTACATATTTATATGTCAATTTTGTCATTTAAATACTGCTGAAAATTTTCTTTAACTATGATACATATCACAGATAGATAATTGTTCCACTAAATCATCTGTGATATATATATATATATATATATATATATGTATATATATATATGTATGTATATATATAACATATATAGTAATTCGATCACCTCCAAACTAGATTTTTTTTATTTTCGAATTTACATATGGTCAAACAGCTTGGCTAGTCGCTTCTTACAAAGATTAAAAAAAAGTAGAAGCCTAAATAAACAAAGTTTTTCTAGAGGCAGAGGTAGGCTGTTATGTCCGTCTTTAAAACTTCATAGGCGGTAGCATCGGCATCAGACGGTTCGTGCTCATCAGCACGAAATGCGTCCACCCGCTGACGCGCTCGTTCGGGTGTTTCCCGAAGACCATCAGACTGTTAAATCAAGAAGAATTGAGACCATAGGCTCTCTTCCCTTGCTTGAGGGGTCTCGGTATGGTCGACTCGGTCGCTCACCGCCTCGATTAAGCAGTCCAAGTGACGGTAAGTCTCTTGGAGACGTGCAACGTCGTTGTGGAGGACCACGTCGATGACGCGGTAAACTCGTTGGAAGTGGGAGATCACTCGGAAGGCACAGTGGAGTAGGATGTCAAGACGGTGGAAGGTGGCCGCGGCCTGCTCCGGCAATTCCTCGGGCGGAGGAGTGAGGACACTGTTCCATCGCATCCGCCAATGTACGGCTGGAGAGGTGCTCATACAGTATGGTCAGGTAGGCCATTAGTGCCAGCGACAAGGAAACAGAAGAGGGTGCCATTTCTACTTTAGAAGAGTAGAGTTATATGTGGGGATCGATGATGATCATCTTCAATGGCGGATGATATTTTTTTATAAAACAAGGAATAAATTTGATGCGTGAGACGACGAGGCCCATTGGGGAGCCGAAGCGGCATTGATGCGATGAAGAGACGTATTGCTAACGAAGAAACTCACTGGGAACTATAGTGATATTATCACAGATGGTTATAATTAAAAATCGTCTGTGAAGTCTTTAGTTATCATAGACGGTTCATGTTTAGAGCCGCAGACGGTTTTCAATCTGAATCGTCTGTGATATTACCTCTTCATAGATGGTTTTTAGTGCATCCAGTTACACAGACGATCTCTAAACCAAAATTGTCTGTGATTACATGTAATATAGACGGTTTTGATCAACCGTCTGTGATGAGGCGTCTAGTATTAGCCTTTTTGTAGTAGTGAGGGAGGAAGAAGAAAAGAGGCTATCGGGTGGGAGAAAAGAAAATAAAGGTAGCCGGCTAAAAGAAAAAAAAGGGGGAAAGAAAAGAAAAGAGAAAAAAGAAAAGGAAAGAGAAAAGGGAAAGAAAACAAAACAAAAATGGGAGAATAGAAGAAAAGACACAGGTGCAACTTCAGCACCGAAATCGACTAACATGGAAGTTGTGATGATGATGGCAGACACGAATGAGAGGTCGAGTGGGACGCGAAAGCGGAGACGACAACGGCGTACGTGGACGAGAGGCCAAGTGGGACGCAGAATCAGTGATGACTATGGTGGATGCAGATGAGTGGACAAGATGACGACATCTGGTGGCGATTAGTACGGCTAGTGCTGTGGTAAAATCCTGTGTGTTAATTGCATTACTGTGTTAATGTTATTAGTTATGCATGTTGCATAATTGTCATAAGCATGACATCTTTTTATGCATAATCATTTGGTAGTTTAGACCGGTGTAACTCTCACGTTAGGTGTTAATTGTGCATATGTGTAATATGTGATGTTATGTCGGTGGATACAAATAATTAGATCGTTGTAGCGGAATAAATGGGTCATGTTTCCCGTCGAGAAATACAAAACTCCAATATAAAGGTCAATACTGACAACTAACCAAGTCCACCAGCCGCAAGAATAACTCAACAGTTGGGAAAACAGTAATTACTTTAACAGACAAATTAAGCCAATGAAAACACATCAACCCTTCTTAAAGGAACCCACCAACTGCAATGAACTATTGACCCAAAAGAAATTCATCAACCACTACTGGACAAGAGTTGACCAAATTCGAACTCAAGGAAGAGAGCAACTTTCTAAAGATACTCACTATCGACGCTTGTACTAAGACATCTGAGGTAACCACTTCCCTGTTCTGATACCACAAAAGATGGTGTGACCTGGTAAAACCCAGGGCCACAACCACGACCTCAACTTCTCAACATGGTGCGCTATCGTCACTCATACTAATCATAAAATCATATTATGGGTATATAAGGTCATCTCATAACAGGAATCATCAATACAATATAACAGAAGCGTAAATACAATGCTTGACCCATCCCATCCTACTGTGCAAAAGTGTGTCAGGTTTTTAAGTTCATTAACCATTACAAAATTTTATTAAATTAAGTTGCCTAAGTTGTAAAATCACCACGGACCTACAGCTCACTCTGATACCAACTGTAACACCCCGACCACTTGGAAGCCAGCATGTTATCTAAATAATCTAACATACAACCATCAAGCAGAGGGTTTAAGTCATACTCATCTAAGGACTTTAGGAGCTACAAATTTAATAGAATAGTGACAGGAATAAAGAATAAACCCATACTAGCATATCCAAAGGGATGACCAAGTATCACAGGTAGAAATAATCAACCATGTCTAACTTTATTTATTACAGTTCATCACTAAACGTATGAAAGGTAGAATCAAGTCTTATTATTGAAACTGGAGTATGGTGAATGGGTGAATAGTGCGTGTCTACTCCCTCCCAATATAGTCATCCTCAATGATCACCTAAAATAAACAAACAAAGTAAGAGTGAGTCCGAGACTCAGCAAGTACAATGGATAATTTAACATAAAGCAGATAGGAACAAGACCATAACGTTAAATAATATGAACATAACTCTACATGTTTAATGAATGAATGGGATGAATGAATCTTTTGAATTGAATGGACTGCACTCCTGCTTATACCGGTATAGCTAGTGATACACCGTCGGTGTTCACTTAAGCCCGTGTTAACAAAATCTGAGGATCAAAATACCGTATGAAGAAACGTTTCATCTGGGTCTCAAAAGCGCCCACATTGGAATGGTGGGACTTCACATGCCCATCTTTGGAATTGATGGGACTTGAGACTCCACTCAGTGGAGCTCCACCAATGGGCGGAACATGAACATGGATGCATGAATGAACTCATGTACTATAACTAACATCATCTCCACACGTAGAGTCCGGACATTATTTGTTGGATTGACTACCTTGATTATGCCTTAGTGGATGTTAGTACAGGATTTAGATCAAGATATAAGGATATAATCGAAGAATGTTATGCATGTGATTGGATTCAACATAGGAGAATCGATTGTGCATGGTGAGTAACCCTAATTGATGATAGTAGAGTAACACATGCATAATCAGTTGGATCAAATTAGGGGCCTTATCATAGATTACTAAGTCCGATAAAGATCATGGGTTAGGAAGAAGGATAGAAGTTAGTTTTAGATGTCCAAAACTCCGTTAGCATGGAATGTTGTTTTCCCTTTTTTAGCGATTTAATAACCCGGGCTAAATTCAAATGGTTGTAACTTTTGCATACGAACTCCAAATCAAATAAATCTTTTTTATAAATTAATATAAAATCATGCTCTATATGAATATGCAAAAGTATTTCCATTTACTTGCTCTTGAATTTATTTTTCTGTTGGTGATTTATCCTCGGTTCTTTCGAATAGACGCTGGAATTCACGAGCGAGTTTAACGATGATCATGCAACCTCACTCTCTGAACAACCTAAGCAAGGCATGCAACTCATGTTACCATTTCGATCCTACTATTTTAATTATTATACTTCTTTTTAAAAAATCTATTATGCATGCGTGTATGTTTGCTTAAAATTGCTATATTTGGGGATAACGGTAGTCGTGATCCTATTCGATACATGAACCTCCTTAAAATATTGATATCCTTACTGTTGTAGCCATTAGGTTATGGTATGGATAATAGATGATGTCAATTTGGAAATTTTTTAGTGTGAGTATTGCACAATTGCTTAGACAAGCTATAGTCTTTACTAAAATTTGCTAAAAGGATGACATGATGAACATAAAATTAGGAGTTTTGAAATGATGGTCCAGAGGGGTTTACCTCTGTTATTTTGTATAAAAATAAGATTGAAAAAAACTTAGTTTACGACGCGTGCGAGTTATATTATATTATGAGAAGTGTGAGAGGTGTATCTCACAAGTAAATAGGGCGAGATCCTCGCCTGAGTCAATTAAGGACCGAACGCTAGTAAGTCTTATCTAAGCCTAAGTGTACAACCACATGTGCCGATATGGGACATGATTAGCTAACTAAGTCATTGAAAACTAGCCTTATAAGTTGGTAGGCCGAAGTTGTGCGAACATGACCAGTGTAGGCATGTTCGAAGGGGCTCCCTTCACCACGGTGTCGGGCACAAAGCTTGCCGACACAACAGTGAATGCCTCACTGAGACGGGAGTGTACCCAGGTAAAGTGAGAGTTTTTATTCACTGGGCTAGTGCAAGGTTAGGACTAAGTGATGTAAAGGCTTTGATACATGCTCTAAACTACTTACCAAAGGTAGTGAGCGGTGGTATCGATGGATGCCGAACAAACTAGAGAATTCGTGTGCTGTGGTTAAAGTTGTACACCTCTGCATAGTGTAAATTTATTTAAATAGCCATGCTCAGGATCATGAGCGTGTTTAGTGCAGTCTTAATGGGTATAGACTTGGTTTTTGCAAAAATAGTTTTTGTTAGAAAATGAGGGAATGGTTTTGTTATTCTTATTTGAGTTGAGTGCCATGTCTTTGGCTGAATGTGTGTCATTTTTTGCAACCATGGAGGGTTGTGGTTTACTCTTATTAAAGTTATATACTTGATATTTCATTACATATCAACTGCTCTTTAAAATTCTATTGTAAAATAATACATAACGATATTGCAAATAAAACTTGCTTAATGCTGAAAATAACTTGTAGCGTAGAGCCTCATCCCTTGTTAGCCATGCATATATAATATGTTGCAATACACTACAAGTCTTGCTAAGTACGCAATGTACTCAATCTTGCTTAAATTGTTGTTCAGAGTATGATGATGAACTAGTTCCGGATGACGATGGGTCTTTCTAGAGTTTAGTCCTTGTCGGTTGCATGTGGGATTTAAAGGGGCATACCGCTGGATCATTTTGGTTTATTTGCTATGCTTTCCGCTGCACTCTGTTGTTACTTGAGTTTTATTTGGTCGGTTGGCCTTTGTGATAAAAATTCGTTATGTATCGTTCAAGGTTAAGTTCTTTTGTAATCTTGTTATATGTATGAAATGTGTATAGATGTGATTATCAATGTTGTGGATGTGTGTACTAGCCACCGATGATGGGACTAGTATGGTACACACACGAGAGCTTCGGGTATTCAAAGCCCGGGGTCCGACCCCGAACATGCAAATCCGGAACCTCTGTCTATACTGCACTAGTCAAGTATCACGCTAGTGCAAACAGTGGCAACATCGATGAAATACCATTTCATATGCAAAGATAACTAAGAAATATGCAATTAATCAATAATTATCAGAGTAGCAACCTTATGATCGAAGCTTACCATTAATGCATCAAAAGGTGAATAGCTCAAATAAGTTGGAGCGGATGGAAACATAATAACTTCAGTGTAACCCATCCATATGCCCACAGGCAATCGACTAGAATAGCACGACCTAGTTCTCCACGATCCTTAAATTAATCCTTGATGACCAATGATGTACATGGAGTGCTAAGGAAGCTTGTCAGTGCCCCAGGTATGCAACCCCAGGACCCTCTGTGCATTCTGAACTAGTCCCATTATCAGTAGCTAGCTCGCACAGTTACAACAAAGATGTACTGAAACCAAACAACAAAATAACGATGAAGCGGACAAATTAATATTACTTAGTACCAAAAGGACCTTATGGTCAAGTCTTACAGAGTGTGCCACGCAGGGCTTAGCAACAAAAGACAACTTGCAGTGGAAACAAAATATCTCGTGGAGACCATCCGACATGCCCACAAGCAATCGAGTGGAGGACGCGACCTAGTTCGCAAAGACTTCAAGATACTCCTCTTCGTAAAACTCTGAGTTTCCTGGTTCTTCTGTGGGGATTTAACACACAGGGCGCAAGCCGTGAGTACTCTGAATGTACTCAGCAAGTCATAGGGAAAATGTATGCAATTATTATTCATACGAGGCTAGACAAGGATAGCTTTATGTTTACTTTTGCAGAGAGCCACATTTAACGGCAAATACAGTAAGTAGATTCAAAGCATAATTTAAAAGATTAATGCATAAGTAATTCAGTTCTTTGAAACAACAAGAGATCTTCATAACCATTCCATCCAAACCATCAAGTCCACCATTTTCAAAAAAACATCTACCCCTTGCGTGAAATCTCCGGGCATGTCCGTAACCGGGGACACGGCTATTCGAATAGTTTTAGACACTCTGCAGAGGTTGTACAGCTTTACCCACAAGAGATAATCATCTTATACTGTCAGGCATTTCACGCTTTCGAAGGCGTGTGACTAAGAGATTATCACAAGGCCGTTACAAAGTTCTATTTTGACTCGGTTCTACTCGCTAAGGATTCGCCATTACGGGCCCCCTCTTACGCCATTCTCAGCAAAACAAAATCAACTCAAAGCATTGCTAATTAGTTGGCCAGGTCACCCCATCTTGGACATGTGGTTGCGATGTGACCCGGATCAATGGTTCAAGGTTAAGTCCTTAGTTGTTTGCTCGGCGAGACTAATCCACGTCCTAATGTCTTTATCGTCACCCACACTTACCACGCCCACTGCTTGAGCATAAAACATTTTCGTTCAACGGCCAAAGGACCACCTAGTCTGGCACCACAATTTCATCAAGTGGCCTGCCCGCGGTTCCATAGTTCATTAGTCAAATTTACTCATGAGATGGGTTCGGCTGGCGGAGGACCACCACGATCCTTGGCACACAAATTTTATTTATAAGCGACAACGGATGCCGTGACCTCACATAAGGCCACACTTCATTTTAATCAAACTTCATGCGGCGCTACTACAAGCCATAAACCAAGTGCATTGAGGTAAAATAACATTGGTGATTTATGATCAGAAAACCCGTCTACTTAGAGCGTGACTAAGCAAACAAAACGTACCCCTGTTGGTAACTTATCAATGTCCAACTAAAATAAACCCTCCTAAGGTGCCCAAGTATTCATGTCATTCAAGGATACATATAGTTTTCAATTTATCAAGGAGGCATACATCGATTGGGCAATTATCTACTCCCGAAACCATTTAATATAAAACTAGTAATGCATGTTTATAACAAACAATATAGTTTTGTAAAATGGGTTCAATGTGATCAAAGGTCTATGACTTGCCTTCGTTGAAGAGTTGAGGAGCTTTGGTTGTTGGGTCCACGAAATCTTCCGAAACGCCAGAGTCTACACGTGCGAAAAGAGAAAAATAAACAAAACAACTCCAAATAAATACCCAACTAGCACTAACAGCAAGAGAAGGATTTTAGATGAATTTATAAATTTGAATCACTCGAATCGGAGTTCGGACGGAAAAGTTATGGCCTTCCGAAGTTGGAAAACACATGAAATGAAGAAAATGGGATTTTCGTCAATTTCTGATTAATTTTTCCAAAGGAAATTCGAATTATTGCGTCAGCTGACGTTAGAGAGGGGATTTTAATTTCCAGCCGAATTATTTTCTAACGGGAAATCCAGGAAAATCCACATGGTGTTGGTAGGCGGCGCGTCGACAAAGGTGGCGTGGCGTGGCGTGTTCGCCGCAAAGTGGCGTACGTCGGCCACAGCCGCGGCGCTCGGGAGCCGATGGCTCGCGGCATTTGTTGTCACGCGGCTAGCGGCGAGGCTGTGAGGACCCCAATTTATTTGGCTTGTAATGCTTAACCAACCACAGTCTAGCATCACAAATCAAATAAAGCGATCCTCGAGATATGTATACTTCAGAGCGATATACACACCTCGGTACAAAATTAGACATCAACTCCATTCCAAACATAGAGTCCAAACACTACACTACCAAGCGGAAGATAAACAAATAGTAGAGTTATTACTGACGAAGGCGCAGGCCACAAGATACACAAATAGACAAGAGCAGCGTGAAGCAAAAAGTGTCATAAGATGGCTATAAACAAAGCCAATCGCATGCCTCCAACCCACAAGGCATCGGCGGACGCCAAGTCTAGTCGTCCACGAAAGCGGCAACCTGACTCACGTAAGTGAGGCCCTTGGGGCTCACCTTCTTCCTCTGCAACAAAGATATTAAGCAAAGCACACAGTACAAAGATTGTCTTTGTACCCGCAAGGCAGACGTGTGAACTAGCAGACCTATTCATATGCTACATGCGGGCTTGTTTAGTGGAGGCCATATGTTTCATTTCATAAAGCCAATTTTCATTTGCAATAATATAATACGATCGAAGGCAAGTTTGCAATTCGTTTTTAATGTTGAAATAACGATAAAGATAATAATAACAAAGAGAAAGATAAACAACCTAGAAGTGACTATCCCAATAGTCACCACAACAATACACGAATCCCAGTTCGTACCACCCATCAAGTTTTAATTTAAATGTTGTAGTCTAACTCTTGGAAGACCTTGCCAAGCGTGTCCATAACCTGGGGCGAGGCTATTGAATAGTTTTAAACCTGCGAGGGTGTACCAATGTACCACACTTGAGGTAGCCTTTAAGCAAAGCACACTTAGAAGGTATGCGGCACAGCTAAGTCCTCACGAGACTTTTTCCAATATTGTGTATTAACTACAGTAGCTCGTATGGATGAGAAATCCATACGCTTACATGGTAAAGCCGAAAGAACAACTACCACTCGGGATAAAGCTTTTGGGACAACTACCATGCTCCCACCTCCATCCCTCCTGCGACCCCTGCGCCGGGCCAATACACGCCAAAGTACTAGGTCAGAGAGGTCCCATATACTCTAGTGCGGTTATGCACGAAATGTGGTTTAGTGTAACAAGATGATCGGTCCTTGTTGACTCGGGCACCATTCGATCACACCCAACAGATCACACCAATCATACCGTTGTGCCCAAGTCTAAATCATTTTTGTTTTCAGTTTTAGTTTGCAATTAAACATAGCAAAAATGCTTAAACATAAAGTTATAGTAGATTTTGTGTGATCAAGGTTACTGACTAAAGTCGATAACACTTGATTCTCTGATAGCTAAGCATGTCTAAGCAAGTTGACCGGATCTACTAAGTGACAAGAGATCATCGGCGACCTCTAATCACAGCAAATAACCTAGGCTCGGTAGTAGAGATCAATATTTTGTCTACAGGATATGCATTCTGATTTAACTAATCAATTTAACACAAATTAAGCAATGCATACATACAGTGAAACAAAATATTAGATTTTAAAATCTTGGGATTAACATGATCAAGCTGCTTGCACATTCTTGTTGCTCGAATACTCAACTTCATTGCGGAAGTCGCTCTCGGGTTCATAAATGTCGAAACCTAACGATAGAACAAATAACGAATAAGAAGCGAATAACAAACAAAACCAAACATACAATAACAACAAAACATACCAAACTCACACAGCAACCAAGCGGATATAACAAAATTTTAGAAAGCAGAGAACAAATCATTTTAAGTTATTAAAATTTTCTATGAATTTTCTAAGCTAAAAACATATCAAAACACTAGTTAATTACTTAACAAATTTTCATGAGCAGAAACAGATATCTAAAACCTATCACAGTAATTAGTGTGCTAAAAGTGAAATTTCTGAATTGGTTTCTTTGGATTTGGACAATTATTGAAAGAGATATACATTTTCTAATTTAGAAGATACATAAAACATCCTTTAATTAAGTAACAGATTTTTACTCTGGATACAAGGTTGAAACTAATTTTAGTAAATACCACATTTAAAATGAAAATTAACGACACTTTGGATTCATGCGATTTAGATAAAATTGAATTAGTTATGCATTTTCTAAGTTTAAATGAATTAACGATACTGTGAAAACACATTCTGAAATACTAAAGCATTTATTCCTTTTTCTACCCACAGAGCTAGCCACGGCCGCAGGCAGGTGGACGCGCGGCAGCGACTAGGTCAAACTTGACCCAGTAGATAGCGGCGGCGTCGGCGTATTCTAAGAATCGTCTTTGACTTATCAAAGTGCACTTCTAACATATACTCCGCAATCGTTTCCCAACGAAAGCGTAGCATCAAAGCACAACCCCAAGCGGCACATGGACCCACATGGCGGTGACTAAGAAAAAACATAACGATTGGATTAAAGGATTTCGCGATTTACGAGAGGGCCCACAAGTCGAGAACTCAAACTAAGCGCGATTAGTGCTAAACTAAAACATCACGGCGGTTCGCGCGCGCGCCTGAGGCAGCGCGCGGCGCGCGGTGGATCTGCAAACGGTGAGTTTACGGGCGAGAGTGGTACGCCGGGTTCCGCGTCCTTGCGAACTTGATAGCGGTGACCGGGACCTCAAGGATGCGGCGGCGGCGGCGAAGCGGAGAAGAAGATGCGGCCTCGCGGAGAAAGCGCTACGAGCCTCGAAGCTACGGGAAGGTGCGCGCGGCCGCCTTGACTCGGGAAGGATTCGCCCACGATCAAGGCGGCGATGGAGCACGGGCGTGGCGGAAAGCGCGCGGCGGCGAATCACCGCACGGAGAAGAAGGGTCGCCACGGCCTCAACGGTGCACCAAAGATGGAAATGAAGTCACCATTAGATTCGATGCATCGATGCGATCCCAAGGATCAAGTGGCGAGGCTAGAACTCACGAGCGCCAAAAGCTCGCGGGCGAGATCACCGGAGGCGGAGAAGATGAACCGCTCCGTGGCATTTGGGCGACAAGGATCGGGATGGGCAAAATGGAGCGGCGTTGAGCAAGGATCACGATGATGCGATCGCGGAATCAAGGCGGCTCCGTTAAGCGGTACTCGCTCGGGTTCTTCTCGGCCGAGGAAATTTGGGCGGAGAAGGCACGAGAATGGGCGAAGGATAGCGGATGGGCTCGGTGGGTAGATGAGACCCGCGATGCTTCTCGGGCCCGACATGAGGACAAAAGGTGGCAGCGGCGAAGTGCGTGGCGAGCATGCGTATGCGGCTGTGAGCTCCGGTGAAGTCGCGGAGAAGGCGAGCGGACGGCGGTAGGGCCCACATGTCGATGTGGCGGCGAAGCGGTGCGAGAGCGGACTAAGTGTAGTTCCACGATTTGGTGCGACTTCGATCAAGAAGGTCTTGGCCGTTGGATTTGAGATGGGCGGTGAGATTGGTGTATGCATTGGACGAGTCAGCGAGGCAAGCAATGTGGACCGTTCGATCCTCATCGGACGGTGCGACCATCGGGCTCGCCACGGTGCAACTAGGCGGTGCGGCCGAGTCCATTAAGTGCGGTCGGACTTGAGCCCAAGTGGGGTTTGAACAGAGAGCGGTGATTTCAGATTTGAATTAAAAAGACAGAGAGGTTTTGGGAATTTTAGAGGTAGTTCTGAGCTCCAAAAATTCTGAAATTATTATGGAAGCTTCTGGAATGAGAACAACATTGTGTAATTTTCCAGGAATTTTCATGCACTAGATTTCTCCCAAGAAAATTCACAAATTCTTGACCAAGGGTTTGATCGAAATTCAAACTAGTTTGACTTGGCCATTTGAAAAAGCAAATAAAATCTAAAAATTGTGAAACAATTCAGGAGGTAGATAGGATGATCAAGATGATAGGAAAATAATTTGAGAGGATGATCACAAGTTTGAAAGCTAAAATTTCTTGACCACAATTTCCAATCACAAGAATTACATTCTAAAAATTGGAAATTGCTAGGAAAAAATGTAGAAACTCTCAAATGATTTCATGAGGCATCAAAAGTTTTATTTCTCCTCATAATTTACATTTGAAATACAAACCTAAGTTAGGGCTGTTACAAATCTCCCCCCACAGGAATCTCATAGAGATTACGATCAACTAGGAGAAGAAGGATGGGTAATCTGCTCGGAGGCGATCTTCACGCTCCCAAGTGGCTTCCTCTCGGAGTGGTTCGACCAGCGAACTTTAGGAACTTGATCACACGGTTCCTTGTTCTGCGTTCGGCTTCTTGAGGATACGAATGGGCGCTCACGATAAGGCAGATCTTCACGCACATCGATATTTTCCAATGGCGTCTCCTCATTTGGAACACGAAGCACTTTTCAATTGTGACACATGGAAAACATCATGCACCCCTCAAGTGTGGTAGCAACTCTAACTTGTAAGCAACAGCCCCACTTTATCGATGGCGCGATATGGTCCAACATCAGAGAGCCAACTTGCCCTTGACAAAGCGGCGATGTCCCTTCAAAGGTGAGACTTTGAGATACACAAAGTCATTGGTGGAAACTCAACTCACGGCTGACGGCGATCTGCGCAGCTCTTACATGCGGGTGAGCTACGGCGCAAGTGCTCACGAATCAAGCGCGCGACTTTCCGCCTCATTGATCGAATCGGGCGGCGCCTTTCACGATTTTCGACCGGTTCAACGGTGTCTGCACGCCTCCCATACAAAGCCTCAAATGGTGTCATCTGAGACTAGCTGGAAGCTGTTGTTGTAGAGAACTTCGGCAAGTGGTAGGCACTTCTCCCAATTCTTCCAGGAAATAACACAAGCACGGAGCATATCTTCGGCATTTGATTGGCGCTCCGTCGACCATCGATACGAGGATGATAGGCGTCTTTGAAAGTAAACGAGTTCCCATGGCCTCCTGCGGACTATGCCAAAGCCGAAGGTATGCAGCCCACGGTCGGACACAATTGTCTTGGTACACCATGCAAGCTCACAATCCTTGATACATAGAGCTCGGCTAGAGGTTCCACCGGGTGACTCTTGACCAGGAAGAAATGCGCCACTTTAGTTGCTTTGTCGTGACAACCCAAATGGCGTCATTTCCCTTGGATGAGCAGGGCAATCGGTGATGAAGTCCATGCCTCTGAATCCACTTCCACTCCGGTATAGGCAAGAGGCTGAAGAAGACTGCTTTGGGCGATGCTCGGCCTTGACCGACAACATATGTCACATCGGCATGAACACGGCAATCTCGCTTCATGCGAGTCCACGAAATTCAGCGCGGATCTTGGTACATTTGGTGGCCGGGATGGATGGACAAAGGCGAATCATGGGCCTCTGAAGAAATCAAATCCATAACTCTGGGACCTTTGGGACCACGAGGCGCTGCCCAAACCATACAACACCGTGCTCATCTTACGTAAAACATTTGGTGATCCATTGTTGATGTGCAGCGATTTTACCCACCAACATCGATTCTTTGTGCTTGACTTGATTTGATCCACCAGGTTGGTTGCACAACCAAGCGACAAGGGAACCATGCTCAACAAACCCAAGTTGAGGCGCTGAAGTGCAAGAAGTGCGAGTTCTTTGCTCTTGGATCATCAGTGTTGCAATACACCTTTCGGCTAAGTGCATCGGCAACCACATTGGCCTTGCGGGATGATCTTTGAATACCCATGTCATAATCTTTGATCAATTCTAGCCATCTCCTCTGCTGAGTTCAGATCTGTTTGAGTGAACAAGTATTTCAAACTCTTGTGATCGGAATACACCTCACAGTGATTCTGGGTCGAGATAATGCCGCCAAATCTTGAGTGCATGAACCCACGACAAGCTCTAGATCATGGGTGGGATAGTTGAGCTCATGAGGTCTCAGCGCTTTGCTGGATGCATAGGCAAGCCTTGCCTTCTGCATAAGAACACATCGAGTCACGACGAGAGACATCGCCGATAAATATCGAAGCTCTTGTGGATATCGGGAAGAGTAGGGCGGGAGTGAAGTCAATCATTGTTTGAGCTCAAAGCTCTCATCAGGCAGAGGACCACACAAACTTCTTATCCTTCTTGAGCAATTCGGTCATTGACTTTGCGATCTTGGAGAAGTTCGATAAAGCAGCGGTAGTAACCGCTAAGCAGAAAACTCCGCACATCGATGGTGACAGGTGACCCCAAGATAGAACATCACCGACCTTCTTTGGGATCCACGGCTATGCCTCCGGTGAAGAACATGGCCCAAGAATGTCACTTCCTTCAACGAACTACGCATTTGCTAAACTTTGCATATAGTGATGCTCATGACTTGCCCAAAACTATCTTGGATGCTCGGCATGCTCTTCTTCATTCTTGGAATAGATAAGAATATCATCAATAAAGACCACCACAAATTTATCCAAAAACTCCATGAATCTTGAATTCATTAAGTTCATGAACAAAGTGGAGCATTGGTCAAGCCGAAAGACATGGCGGTGTACTCGTCACGGACCATAACGAGTAGTGGCCGTCTTGAATATCCTCATACGATCGGACTTGATGATAGCCCAATCTCGAGATCAATCTTGGAGAACACACGAGCTCGGACAAGCTGGTCAAAAGATCATCAATGCGGCGAGAGGATATTTGTTCTTCACCGTCACTTCATTGAGCGGGCGGTAATCAACGCACATCGCAAAGTCTTGTCCTTCTTCTTCACAAAGATCAGGACAACCCCAAGGAGATGGTGGGACGGATGAAACCCTTTGCTTGGAGCTCACCAAGCTGCTTCTTCAATTCTTCTAGCTCATTGGGAGGCATCCGTCTGGCGCCGAGATAGAGCGTCTGAGGCGACAACTTCGATGACAAACTCGGATCTCGAACCGGAGGCATCCGGGTAAATCATCGGAAAAACATCCTCAAAATCACAAGCGGTGGGAACCTCACGAATCTTCAAAAGCTGGATTTCTTGCAAGTGCACAAAGGTGTGACCCTTGCGGTGCGGGAAAAGCCAACTGTTGCGCCATAAAAGTTGGTGAGAAAACCATCTTCTTAGCTGTCGATCTGTCCCAAGTGTTGGGACAACCAATCCATACCAAGAATTACATCGGGCTCATTGAGTTGAGCGGGATGAGATTTGCCAAAATTCCACTCCTTTGACTACGATAGGAACATCCGACATAAATCGGCTCTCATTTCCGACCGGAGGCGGATGAGCAAAGAAATCCCAAAGGAACACGGTGAAGACCACTAGCGGCAACAAATGATCTTGAAATAAAAGAATCGATGCTCTGAATCAAATATCTGCGGCGGGGCGAGAATTAACAAGAAGTGTACCCATCCACGACATCGGCGCCTCCTGAGCCTCCTCGGTGAAAGGTGGTTGACTCGACCATTGCTCGCACCACAGGTCTTACGGATAATCTTACAGTCGGGTGGGTGACCACTCCCTGCCGCGTCCTCCATTAGGGCGAGGGCTACTACAACACTCGAGAACAGCGTTGGCGTAGTGGCCCTTGTTGTGGCGGTGGCTCGTAACCTCGGCCGCGGATTGCGGAGGCGCTCTGCTGCTAGATCGCGGCGCGTGGCTGGCTCACGGCCTCGGTGGACAAGGAGCGTGCGAGATGGCCTCGGCCGGTGGAGCAAGAAGCGGGCCCAGTGCTGGCCCGGCCCAGGGGCAGTGGGGTGGTGTGGAGTAGGCGATGGGCCTCCCATTTGCGCTTGCTGGGACTCTTGACGCCTTTGCCTTATCTTTCGGCAACAATGGCCTTATCTACCAAGGCTGAAAGTCGAGAGAAGTCCACAATAGATAGCTTGTCTGCGGCTCCTCGGACAAGCCATCCATAAACTTCTCTGTTAGCCTCATCTGAGGCCACCTCCCGGAGCATAGCAGGCGGATGATTAAACTCGTAAAGATACTAAATCACGATTTGCGCCCTTGCTTGGCGCGAGAATTCTTTCTTTTCAGCTTCATCGGGCCATGCGGGATGTGGGCGACGAAAGGTGACTGAACTCCTCCCGCGCGACCACATGACCGCGGGTGCATGGCGAGATAGTTCTCCCACCATGAGTGCTGCGCCCTCAAGGTGGTGGGGCGCAAAAAGTGCCTTATCTGCGCTGGCCTGAGCTATGTTGAGCTTTCGCTCAACCATGCGCGACAATCGTCCGCATCGAGAGGGTCCTCGAGGCGGGAGAAAGTCGGCGGCGTATGCGGAGGAACTCTGCAAGTCCCGCAGTGCGGTGGCGCCACCACCGGCGAAGTGGAGGTATTCCTAGCAATAACCTCGAAGATGCGGCGTCGGTCCATGCGGTTTCGCTCGATCGGCGAGAACCTCGACCATGGTCGGAGGGAAGCTCCTCATCATGACCGGCTCTTTGCGCGCGTTCTCGACCATCTGTTTCACTAAGACAATTTAGCAACAAATCTAACGGCAAGAAAGCCCAAAATTTACTAAAGCGGTCGAAACAAACACAAAGCAGGTAAAAGCCCGGCAAAAATCGGACACATAACTACTCACTTTACCTTACCTATTATTCCCACAATTTTACGTGAGATTAATCTTCCATGGTTCTCCCAAAACTAATTCAGGTAGTAACTATCTTTTGAAAGGAAAGAGAAACCAAGTTTTAAACTCAAATTAGAGTAAGATGAGTAGAAGGCTAAGATAGGTAAGGAGTAAAATCGAGAATGCGCTAGAGTTTTCATAAACCCTTTTTATATTTTGAAAATAAGCCTTTCAAAAAATATCCTAAGGGCGACTCTACTTGGGTTACTACGGTCAGAATGGCTCTGATACCAACTTTGTGAGGACCCCAATTTATTTGGCTTGTAATGTTTAACCAACCACAGTCCTAGCATCACAAATCAAATAAACTGATCCTCGAGATATGTATACTTCCCGAGAAAGAAGTATACACACCTCGGTACAAAATTAGACATCAACTCCATTCCAAACATAGAGTCCAAACACTACACTAGCAAGCGGAAGATAAACAAATAGTAGAGTTATTACAGAGACGAAGGCTGACGGGCCACAAGATACACAAATAGACAAAACGACAGTGGAAGCAAAAGTGCCATAAGATGGCTATAAACAAAGCCAATGACATGCCTCCAACCCACAAGGCATCGTAGGACCGCCAAGTCTAGTAAGTCCCGAAAGCGGCAACTGACTCACGAGTGAGGCCCTGGGGCTCACCTTCTTCCTCTGCAACAAAGATATTAAGCAAAGCACACAGTACAAGATTGTCTTTGTACTGCAAAGGCAGCGTGTGAACTAGCGGACCTATTCATATGCTACATGCGAGGCTTGTTTAGTGGAGGCCATATGTTTCATTTGCATAAAGCCAATTTTCATTTGCAATAATATAATACGGTTAGAAGGCAAGTTTGCAATTCGTTTTTAATGTTGAAATAACGATAAAGATAACAATAACAAAGAGAAAGATAAACAACCTAGAAGTGACTATCCCAATAGTCACCACAACAATAACGAATCCCAGTTAGTACCACCCATCAAGTTTTAATTTAAATGTTGTAGTCTAACTCTTGGAAGACCTTGCCAGCGTGTCCATAACCTAGGGCGAGGCTATTCGAATAGTTTTAAACCTGCGAGGTGTACCAATGTACCCACACTTGGAGCCTTTAAGCCAAAGCACACTTAGAAGGTATCAAGCCTGACTAAGTCCTCTGAGACTTTTTCTAATATTGTGTATTAACTACGAGCAGCTCGTATGGATGAAATCCATACGCTTACATGGTAAAGCGAAAAGACAACTACCGCTCGGGATAAAGCTTTTGGACAACTACCATGCTCCCACCTCCATCCTCCTGCGACCCCTGCGACCGGGCCAATACACGTAAAGTACTAGGTCAGAGAGGTCCATATACTCTGAGTGTAGTTGCTGCGAAATGCTTAGTTTAGTGTAACAAGATGTTGGTCCTTGTTGACTCGGGCACCATTCGATCGCACAACGCAGATCACACCAATCATCTGGTTGTACCCAAGTCTAAATCATTTTTGTTTTCAGTTTTAGTTTTGCAATTAAACATAGCAAAAATGCTTAAACATAAAGTTATAGTAGATTTTGTGTGATCAAGGTTCCAAACTAAAGTCGATAACTTGCTTGATTCTACCGATAACTAAGCATGTCTAAGCAAGTTGACCGGATCTACTAAGTGACAAGAGATCATCAGCGACCTCTAATCACGACAAATAACCTAGGCTCAGGTAGTAGAGATCAATATTTTGTCTCACAGGATATGCACTACAGATTTAACTAATCAATTTAACACAAATTAAGCAATGCATACATACAATTGAAACAAAATATTAGATTTTAAAATCTTTGGGATTAACATGATCAAGCTGCTTGCACATTCTGTTGCTCAGAATGCTCAACCTATTGCGGAGAAGTCGCTCTCGGGGTTACATAAATGTCGAAACCTAACGATAGAACAAATAACGGCGAATAGGCGAATAACAAACAAACCCAACCATACAATAACAACAAAACATACCAAACTCACACGGCAACCAAAAGCAGGATATAACAAAATTTAAACAGAGAACAAATCATTTTAAGTTATTAAGAATTTTCTATGAATTTTCTAAGCTAAAAACATATCAAAACACTAGTTAATTACTTAACAAATTTTCATGAGCAGAAGCAGTATCTAAAACCTATCACGATAATTAGTGTGCTAAAAGTGAAATTTTCAGAATTGGTTTCCTTTGGATTTGGACAATTATTGAAAAGAGATATACATTTTCTAATTTAGAAGATACATAAAACATCCTTTAATTAAGTAACAGATTTTTTACTCTGGATACAAGGTTGAAACTAATTTTAGTAAATACCACATTTAAAATGAAAATTAACGTACTTTGGATTCATGCGATTTAGATAAAAATTGAATTAGTTATGCATTTTCTAAGTTTAAATGAATTAACGATTGCAACAGAAAACACATTCAGAAATACTAAAGCATTTATTCCCTTTTCTACCCACGAGCTAGCCACGACCCACGAGCAGGTGGACCAGCGGCTTGGCGACTAGGTCAAACTTGACCTGGCGGCATGCGGCGGCGTCGGCGTATTCTAAGAATCGTCTTTGACTTATCAAAGTGCACTTCTAACATATACTCCACGAATCGTTTCCCAGCGAGCGTAGCATCAAAGTGCACAACCCCAGCGGCGGCATGGACCCACATGGCGGTGACTAAGAAAAAACATAACGGTTGGATTAAAGGATTTTCGCGATTTGCAGAGAGGGCCACAAGTCGAGACTCAAACTGAAGCGCGATTAGTGCTAAACTAAAACATCACCGCGGTTCACGGCGCGCCTGAAGAGCGGCGGCGCGGCGCGCGATGGATCGCAAACGGTGAGTTTACGGGCGAGAAGTGGTACCTTCCGGGTTCACCGCGTCCTGCGAACTTGATAGCGGTGACCGGGACCTCAAGGATCGGCGGCGGGCGAGCGAAGGCGGAGAAGAAGATCGGACCTCGCGGAGAAGGCGCTACGAGCCTCGAAGCTACGGGAAGGTGCGCGCGGCCGCCTTGACTCGAAGGTTCGCCCACGATCAAGGCGGCGATGGAGCGCGGGCGTGGCCGAAGCGCCGCGGCGAATCACCGCACTTGAGAAGAAGGGTCGCCGCGGCCTCAGCGGTGCACCAAAGATGGAAATAAGTCACCATTAGATTCGATTGCATCGATGCGATCCCAAGGGATCAAGTAGCGAGGCTAGAGACTCACGAGCGCCAAAAGCTCGCGGGCGAGATCACGAGGCGGAGAAGATGAACCCGCTCCGTGGCTTATTTGGGCGACAAGGATCGGGATGGGCAAAATGGGCGGCGTTGAGCAAGGATCACGATGGTGCGGTCGCGGAATCAAGGCGGCTCAGTTAAGCGGTACTCGCTCAGGTTCTTCTCGGCCGAGGAGGAAATTTGGGCGGAGAAGGCACGAGAATGGGCGCGAAGGATAGTGGATGGGCTCGGTGGGTAGATGAGACCGCGTGCTTCTCGGGTGACACGAGGACAAAAAGGTGGCGGCGGCGAGTGCGTGGCGAGCATGCGCGCGTGTGAGCTGAACTCGGTGAGGTGCGGAGAAAGCGAGGCGGACGGCGAGTAGGGCCCACATGTCGATGTGGCGGCGAAGTAGTGCGAGGAGCGGACTAAGTGTGGTTCCACGATTTGATGCGACTTCGATCAGAAGGTCTTGCCGTTGGATTTGAGATGGGCGGTGAGATTGGTGTATGCATTGGACGATTCGGCGAGGCAAGCAATGTGGACCGTTCGATCTTCATCGGACGGTGCGACCATCGGGCTCGCCTGCGGTGCAACTAGGAGGTGCGGCCAGAGTCCATTAGGTGCGGTCGGACTTGAGCCCAAGTGGGGTTTGAACCGAGAGCGATGATTTGATTTGAATTAAAAGACAGAGAGGGTTTTGGGAATTTTTAGAGGTAGCTCCTGAGCTCCAAAACTTCTGAAATTTTTATGGAAGCTTACTGGAATAGAGAAAAACATTGTGTAATTTTTCCAAGAATTTTCATGCACTAGATTTCTCCCAAGAAAATTCACAAGTTGCTGACCAAGGGTTTGACCAGAAATTCAAACTAGTTTGACTTGGCCATTTGAAAAAGCAAATAAAATCTAAAAATTGTGAAACAATTCAGGGAGGTAGATAGGATGATCAAGATGATAGGAAAATAATTTCAGAGGATGATCACAAGTTTGAAAGCTAAGAATTTGCTGACCACAATTTCCAATCACAAGAATTACATTCTAAAAATTGGAAATTGCTAGGAAAAATGTAGAAACTCTCAAATGATTTCATGAGGCATCAAAAGTTTTATTTCTCCTCATAATTTACATTTGAAATACAAACCCTAAGTTAGGGCTATTCTACAGAGACTAGCGGCAAAGCGAACTCGCATGAGAGCTTGATGCTCACGGCTTGATGGCCGCGGCGGCCGGCGGGAAAAGCGGGCGGTGGCGTGGCTCTGGCGGCAGGCGCGGTGGAGCTCGGGAAAGTGGCGGTGCGCGCAGGTGGCCTCGATGCGGCGATGCGAAAAGTGGAGGCGGCGATGGTCGAGTGCTCGGGAGGCGCTAGCGGCGGCGACCCGGTGGCGTGGCGACCTCCGTGGCGGTGGCAAAAGCGAGAATGGGGCGAAGAGAGGCGAGGAGGAGAACCGGGAGAGGAGGGGGAGGCACTCACGGTGCTCCTCTTTAAAGGCCTCGGGGAGGCCCGGAGGAGGAGGAAGGGGAGGTGGTGTCGGGCAGCAATGGCGGCGAGGGCGGCTCGTCCGCGCGGAGAAGGAAAAAGGAAGCATGGCGCGGGCGGAGGCGAGCAGCGCCTTAGTCAGCCAGCGAGGCGGCGCTAAGGCTAAGCGAGGCGGCGGCGGAATGGCAGGGTGTTTGTGCGGTGCGCGCATGGATCTGCGAGAAAGGCGAAGTCGGAGGGAGGGCAGCGAGCGAGCCGTCCGATTCCGTCGGACGGTCGGCGAGAAGGGGGGCGTGGTCGAGGGGATGCCATCTGATTTCGATCAAAGGACTCACAAAACGAGCGTTCATCCCCAAAGGATCAGCGCGATCGTGGCGTGTGATTCGATCGAGCGGTTGGGGCTGCGGAGAACCTGCGGAGGTTTGAGGGCGTCAGGTTTCAATCGGACAGTGCGGGCTGTGAGGAGAGCCAGGGAAGTGGGCGAGGAGAGATTCGGCCCAAAGGCCGAGGGGATTTTAAATGATTTTGATTAAAGAAATCCCAAAAAGCAAAAGACTTTGAAATTAGCTAATAAAGTCTAAAAATTCGGAAAATTCACGAAATCCCAAGAATTATTTAGAACTTAATAAAAAATACTTTTAGCTATACTTTAGTTTTTAATTTTGCAAACAAAATAGATTTTGACTTCCAACAAAAAGGAAAAACAAAATTAAAATCCAGAAAAACAAGAAAAAGGCTTAAAATCCAAATAAAATCCAGAAAACCCAAATAAACTAACTTTTTGATTTAATTAAAGTTGGATTAACTCAAATTAAAATGTTTTTTGATTTCTAAATTGCAATTTAAGCTTTTTACAACTCAATAAATCAACTGGTTATTTTTATTTTGAAAATAATTTTAAAAACTCTGCAAATTAGGGATGTTACAAACGTACACCCCTTAAATGGAATCTCAACCCTGAGATTCGGGATGACTAGAGAATAGGTGCGGGAGCTCGGCCTTCAGGTCCTCTTCACGCTCCAGGTGGCTTCTTCTTCAGTGTGGTTGCTCCACTGAACCTTGCAAAAACGGAGAATCTTGCTTCTGGTTACACGCTTGGACACTTCCAGAATCTTGATCGATTGCTCTTTGTAGGTGAGATCTTCCTGCAAAGCTACGGCTTCAAGCGGCATCTGCTCTTCTGGCACACGCTGACATTTCTTCAATTGGGACACATGGAAGGTGTCATGCACAACTACTAGCTTATTACAAGAATTTAAAGATACATGCTCGAACAATGAGCTTACAACCTCAACATCCTAAATGTTGTTCCGGTCAAAATTCACCGAAAACTCGTCAAGGAGATGGTACCCAGGGGATCCCGTGTCCTCGGGGTCCTCTGGATTAACAAGACGCAAAGGGGAGCCTTGCTCTATCACATGGCCCCAGCGGTTCCATCCTATGAGTCTGAGCAAAACCGCCGACATACGGGCTGGCGTCTCGCCCCATAGTTAGTACTCGTCACGGCATACGGAAGATGGTACACGGTGGTCTTTGAAGCATATGGGGAAATCTCATTCGCGCCATAAACCACATGACGGTCAATGATCCCCATACTACACATGAGTTGTAGGTGCTCCTGGGCCACCACGAGACGTTGACGAGTCTCATATAACTCATACCTGGTGCACCTATGGATTTGGTCCATAATATGAACCAATCTCGCTAACTGCCTAACCTGGGGATCTTCCCCGAACTGAATCCGGGCAAAGGTGTCCACCTCCGCGCCACGCTCTCGCATAGGAAAATGGTCGTAGGGCGGTTGAGACAACTTCGTCAAGTCATGACGGAGGTGGATCATAGCCACGCACACCACTTCCTGAAGAGCCATGGCCTCGGAAGTGCCACGTGCCTAGAAACAATACGGGATGCTCCCCGAGACTTGTCTCGCGATGATATTGATCACGGCCAAGTATTCCTCCATGACTAGCCCCCTGTCGCGGCGATAGATGGTGTAAGTCGGCTGGTAAGTAAAATTCGCTCTCCACATCATATCCCGGAGAAGTGCCGGGCATCCGTCCACGCCCTCAGCTTGAGTTTCCTTGACCAAATATTGACGACTCATCTAAAAGCAAGAACAACAAGGTAAGACTTCTTTGCAATTCAAAACAAGAGTAAGGTAAGAAAAGATACTAAGATGGATGAGGAATAAAAGATATTCCTATCTTATATTTTCTGAAAGTAATTTGATAATTTCAAAATATTTTGACTCGAAAAGGCTTGCCAACACTAACGCTAGTGCTATCTCTAACCTACAGTCAGTATGGCTCTGATACCAACGCTGTGGGGGACCCCGGGTTATCTCCGTAAGACTGAGACTAAGCATGGTCCTACGGACATAAATCTGGACCTCCAGTAAACGGATTCCAACTTAACTCAATCTAAGTGAGAGGCTTTACTGAAAACTAGAGCCCCGACGATCATGCGCGCTGCTCCTCTGCAAGCACTACATGATTGTCGGTTCTCCAACAAGCCAAGCACTACACTTAGTGAGTTAAATGGGAAGCCATGAACAGCGAGCATGACTTATATTGGCTCCCAAGATCAGCGACCAATATACTCATACTCTCATACAACGTTGATCACATCCATACAACAAACATACATCATTAGTTCAAAAGACAACAATATAGTTTAAGTCTACAACGGTTACAACGGCCGACCAGCCAAATTCAAATAAGAGTACTAAGTAGCAGTGGAAACAAGTAAATAAACCAAAAGACCAGTAGTGGTATGCCCCATAACCCATCGGCAACCGACTGGGAGTTAAATGATAGCACTACTCATCAGTGTCGCCTAAATCGACATTGACAAGCTCGTCGGGCTCGACATCTTCCTCACCTGTAAAATCCAGCAAACATCATTTGAGTACCAAGAGTACTATAAGTCTTACAAATAAAAATTAGTTATGCATAAGGTTATTCCAAGGATGGCTCATATTGGCTTAGCTTTGCAAAAGAGACGCAACAAGGTACCACCTACACATACTAGTTCTTCAAGTGCCATTTCAAAATCAGATTTGAAGTAGAAGTAAAGCATGTGATAGAAATAAATTGAATAACAAATAAGTCATACAAAGCAAAGTGGTTGTCCACTTTGAAACTACAACAAGCATGAACATCCCATTCATGACCAATCCCAAGTTATAACCACAATTTTAATTCCAAGTCTAACAATAAGTAGCCACAAATTTCAAGCGATCATCCATAATCGTGTACACGGCTATTCGAAAAGATTTATACCCTGCGAGGGTGTACTACTTTACCTACGACTTGATTAGCTGTAAGCCTCGGATGCCTCAGAAAATAGCATACTTCCTATGGTATGCTGTAAGATAAATCAAGATATGACCGCTTTAGCAAGAAGATCCCATTGGGCTAAGTCCCTCAACCCAGCCCTCCTAGGAAACATAAGACGTTACGGTCTCTATGCCCTATCGGCCCCTAAGGAACATAGGATTTCACCACAGTGGGACCCAACACAACAAAACCTTCCCCCTACTTAACCATACGGCACCCATATACTGCGTGTGATAGCACGAGTGTTGCTTGAACAGCAGGTACCCAAAGTTCGATCCTTAATTGTCCAGACAAGTCAAACCACATACCCAAATCTCGTGCGCGAAGGCACCATCACTAGCCATCACTTGTCCAGACCAAAAACTTATTTAAAATGACAAAATTTAACTCACAAAATAGATACGAAGATCTGAAACGAAAGTATATAATGAAAGTTGTGTTTATCCCATAATTGTCGGGTTATCCCCGACAATCAAACTACCGGTTCTAGACTTGCATGACAAAGCAAACCCGAATAATATAAATTCACACATCCTATCTTAAGCATGTGGTGCTGGAATAATTCAAGGATAACCTCAATGAATTAGGATATAACTAAACTACACATCACAAAAATAGCGACAATATCAAAATAGCATGCAGGCAATTATCATTGCACTATCTTGACAAAAATGGGATCAAATATGATGCAAAAAGAAAGTTCAAAGGATGCTTGCTTTGCTGGTAGGCTAATTTCTCTCCCTCAGTAGCGTTTGTATCAATATCAATTGCCTTGGAATCTATTTAGGTACAACATCGAATAAACACCGAGAAATACCCAAAAATTCAAAGTGCTAAAAAATGCATGATTTTTCTACAGTAGCTACGTCATGATTTTATATGATTTTAGGTGAAAGAATTATTCCATTTTGATTTATTATATGAAAGTTATGGTGGTTTGAATTTCAGATTTCAATATTTCTTAATTTATGTAATTTAATTACTTGGTCAAATTTTGTAGAACAGTAGTGAGACAAAGGTTTATATAGGTAGATAGAGAATATTTATATAAGTTCAAAACAGTTGAGTCTACCTCATTTGGAGTTTTCATGATTTAGTTATGAATTTCTAAAGTAATCAGCATTTCCTTTTGTGATAATAATGCAGTTAATAGCTCATTTTTTTCCAAAATAATACTCTCTGTTACAGAGACATGTTTGAAACCAATTTTAATAAATAGTTCATTAAACATGGAAATTATCAGAAGTGGTTTCATCCATTTTGGAGTCAAGACGAATTATATATGCATTTTCGAAGTTTATTCAAATTAATAGTGTGTAACTAAATCAATTTTGGGTTTTATATAGCGTTTAAACCTTTTTATACCGACCGTCGTGCTAGCCACAGGCGCTGACAGTGGGGCCTGCGTAGCAGTGTGACCCACGTATTCGCACACTGACACGTGGGTCCACTTGTCAGCGACTCACGGTGACGCGACACAAGCACGGGGCGATCGGCCGTGCGTTGTGAGTCGTTGGATTAAGATCCAACGGTCAACAATCGTAGTGCATTCGGGTGGTCCGAACAGCCCAACAGATTCAGACCGTCGATTTTGCATCCAACGGTCCACAATGACCCTAGTGTATTTGATCACTTAAGCGTACAACGCGTGTTTAAATACTTGGGCCCACACGTCAGCCTCTGTATTGTTTTACTTAGTGCGTTGGTTTTCTGTGCGTGGGGCCTGCATGTAAGTGAGTTTAGTTGTTCTTTCCCGACAGTATTTAAATGCTAATGATTAACGTTTAACTCCTAATCATTTGCTACAGTAGTTGTCCGAGTTCGACAACGGGGAGTTTCTCCCATGCGTTTGCCCGGCGGCTCGCCGGCGATTCCGGCCACGGCGGCGCCAGCCAAGGGCATGTACAGATGCAAAATAGTAATGCGCTCCTAAAGAGAGTAGTCTCGACAGCTGAACCGGCCCAGAACGGTGGCTAGCCGGAGTTGAGCGGCGGCGCTCGATACGGCAAAAACGTATTTAACAAAATGAAGCTCCGCAGCGCAAACAAGCGGGTGCCTGAGGTCCTAGGGACTATGAGTAAGCTACCTGAGCGAAAAAGGGTGCTCGGGGAAGCTTGGAGTAGCGGAAGCTCTGTCAGCGCCGGAGAAGATGACGGCGGCGGCACGACATAACGTGAAGAGGGTGCTCTGAGCAAGATGGAGCAAAATGAGTGCTCAGGTTAGCTCAAGGATCCTATGAGGATGCTGTGAGAGCAAGGAATCGACAAAAGGCTTAACAAATCGAAGTGGAAGATGAAGGGGTTTTCTTAGGCCAAAAATGGATAAGACTTCGATTCATCGGGATCCTGTCGTGCAACAATGAAATTGATTGAGGGGAAAGCTTTAAGATAACCTAATACACGTTATGATGTGCAAGAACAGTTAAAAACCTCACTGGAGACGAAAATGACACGAAGATGTCCCCGGGTGCGCGCTCTGGAAATGGCCGAGAGCTCGACAATGGATTGGACCCTACAAGCCATCACATGAGCTGGGGTTAGCAAAAATGAATAAAGCACTGATCAGGGAACAAAGGGGAATCACCTGGTGGAAGCTTACCGAAGCGAGGAGCACAGGCGAGCTTCCTTCTTCTCGGTCAACAGAGAAGAAGTGAGGGAGAAGGAGGGGGTTGCAAGGGGTATTATGCTCGGGCGATGGCAGCATTGGAGGCGGCGTGAGACGGAGCAGCTCAACGATTGGCCAACGGACGCGGTGGATTGACGGCGTGTGGCGTGTCGGTGACGCGGCGCGTGGTGGCGTGTGTTCGAGCCCGCGATGGGAGGTAGAGGATGGCCACGGCGTGCGGGCGGCGCATCAGCGACTCAGAGAGTGGGAGGGAGCCAGCGCTACATGGCTCAACGTGCGTCGTTGGATTTGGATCTAACGGCTGAGATCTTAAGTGTTGTTTTGAACTGCCCTAAAGATGGGGAAATGTGAGGACCCCGATTTATTTGGCTTGTAATGCTTAGTCTTCCATTGACCCTAGCATCACAAAACAAATAAACCAAGCCCCGAGACGTGTATACTTCCCAGAAATGCAGTATACACACCCCATTACAAAATCACGCATCAATTCCATACATCACATAACATTAATCCTAAAAAAAGACATACATAATAGAGATTTATTACAACAAGAAGGCCGACCGGCCAAACGACAACAAAGTAACATTAACAGTGGAAGCAAAAGTGCCATAAGATGGCTATAAACAAAATCAACGGTTAGCCATAACCCACAAGGCAAGCCAGGGACGCCAAGCTAGTCGTCCATACTGCGAACAATTCTCACAAAGTCGATCCCTTGAGGATCAACTTCTTCCTCTGCAACAAATAAGCAAAGAAAATGAGTACAAAAATGTACTACGCAAGGCGGCGTGTGGAATAGCGGACCTATCAATATGCTACATGCGGGCTTTTTAAGTGGAGGTTATATGTCTCATTTTGCACAAAGCCAACTTTATTTGTAATAATGTAGTACATTTCAAAAGCAAGTTTGCAATCAGTTTTTATTGAATGAAATAATACGAGATACAATAAGTACAAGAGTAACCACCTATTGGTGACTAACCAATAGCCACCACACATATACGAATCCCGATTCGTACCACCCATCAAGTTTTAATTAAAATGTTGTAGTTTAACTCTTGAAAGACCTTGCCAAGCGTGTCCATAACCTAGGGCGAGACTATTCGAATAGTTTTAACCTGCGAGGGTGTACCAATGTACCCACACTTGGACCGCCTTTTTGCCAAGCTATTAAGCACGCTTCCTTTGGTATCGCGACACGGCTAAGTCCTCGAGGCGTTTCCAATGGAATCGTTAATGCTGATCGCACGTATGGGGTTAACCCTTAGTGACCGGCCGGCAAAATGGGCCACTAGGACCACACGTTGTGGTGGAGTCAAGCAAAGCCGGAGTCATTAGCCATTTAGGGTGCGCTAGCGGGACATTTGCAAGACCCGGTCGAGTGGAGGACCTAGAAAGGAACCACCCGATCACGCCTTTGTGATACTTTTTCTCTATAAACTACGGCGACCCATTAATTAATGTCTCCCAAAGTACTAATTCAGAGAGGTCCCATACCCTCCGGTGTGGTTATTACGCACAAAATGCTTGGTTTAGTGTAACAAGATGTTCGGTCCTTGTTGACTCGGGCACCATTCAGTCACACCCAAAAGCACACCAACATACCATTGTGCCCAAGTCTAAATCATTTTGTTTTCAGTTTTAGTTTTTGTAAGTAGACATGGCACAAGGCTGAAATCATAAGTAATAATAAATTTTATGTGATCAAGGTTATCGACAAGTCGATAACAGCCCATTTCTACCGGAAGCTAAGCATGGCTAAGCAAATAATTCGCAACTACTAAGTGACAAGAGTTCATCCAACGAGCTCTAATCACAGCAATAACCTAGGCTCATGGTAGTAAAGGATGATCATTTACCTAAGGAAATGCAGCTACTAGGTCAACTATCGACAATAGTTTAACACAAGGTAGCAATGCATACATAGAATTTGTAATCAACATAAATACTTAAAATACTGGGATTAACATGATCAAACTACTTGCCTTGCTGGAATTGCTCTTGCTGCAGAGGATTCACTCACGTACTCAAATATTTCCTTCGGAACCTAACGCGAAAAGGCGATAACCAAATAAGAACAAGAACTCCAAATAAAACTCCACAGCAAAAGAAAACCAAATCCCATGAAATTTATACAGCAGCTAGAGGTCGATTTTAGACAATTTTAGAAACAAGAATTACTTCATTTGGACTTAGCATGAAAAAGGTATGCCCTAAACAATTTTTCTCAGCCTGGAAAATCCTAATTAAATTAATTTCGGTTACTGTTCATAGCAAATATTTCTAGAGTGATCTGGAATCTGAATTTTTTATGGTAGGTAGCTAAGGTCATCCTAAGAACAGCAAAGTTGAGTTTACATCATTTGGAGTTATAATGAATTAGTTATGATTTTTCTAAGTTCTAAAACTAGTGTAACATTGATATCAGTGGCAAAGATCATATTAAGGCCTATTCTACACTACAGTACATTCCTAGTGGGTTTTAACAAAATTTAGTTTGCTCAGTTTGGAATTACAGAGAATAAGTTATGCATTTTATAAATTTCAATGAATTTCTAGACAACCATTTTATATTAAACAAGTTCATGCAGGTTATATCATTTTCTGCTACAGAAAAGAGTTCAAAATCATACTCAATTTAAAGTTCATCTTACCACAGAGCTAACACAGTTTGAATTTCTCAAAAAGGAGTTAAAACGAAATAGTTATTCACATTTGAAAACTAGAACATTTAAACACTTTGAAAATTTGGAGCTCTCGGGAGGTCCAAATGAACTGAAGGAAATGGGGAGGTCGTGGCCGTTGAGAGGAGATCCAACGGCTCTGACGGTGCATGCATGCCGCGCAAAAGATCTCCTAAGCGCGAGAGGTCGTGACCGTTGAGATTGGATCCAACGGTCCCGATGAGTTGAGCGCACACGCTGAGAGCTCCTCGCGCCCAACGGAGGTCGTGACCGTCAGATCAAGATCTGGCGGTCCCGAGCACTAGGGGAGGTCCTAAGGCTAAACCTACTGAGGGAGGTCTTTAACAGACACGATCAAGCGAGGGGGGTCCTGATCGGCTGGGATTTACATGAGGAGGTCTTGGATGGCCAAGATCTACTCGGGGAGGTCCTATGCGCTAGTGTTTCAACAGAAGGAGATCCGGACGGCTCAGATGGATGCAGGAGGTCTGAGCGGTCGGATCGACGCGGAGGGAGGTCCTGAGACTAAGGATTTTACAAAGGAGATCTAACGCTCAGATCTAAATCCGGGGAGGTCGTGAACGGCTAGGATTAAGCCTAAGAGGTCCCGAGCGGGGTTTTCTTTGTAAAAGACCAGGGGTGGCTTTTTACAAAGAGGACCCCGAGGGTGGTCTTAGGGTGGTCTTTGCAAAATGACCATGGGGAGGTCTTTTTGCGCAGGAGTGGTCCTAGCGGCCAGGATTTAACCAGGGTGGTCCCGGACGGCTAGGATCTATACTAACGGGAGGTCCTAGCAACTAAGGGTTTCCACAGGCGAAGATCTAACGGTCTAGAGCTAACCGCAGAGGTCCAAAACGGACAAGATTGCTCCAAAGAGGTCCTATGACTTAGCGTTTTCATAGAAAACAACCAACGGTCGGTCGAACCGGAGTGATCTTAAGCAGTGCGATTAAGCTAGGGAGGTCATGAGATTTCCTACAAGGACCGGGGTGGTCCTTTCGCCTGAAGGACCTCAAGGAGGTCTTTTGCAAAGAGGACCCGGGCGGAGGGTGATCCTAGCAGGTGGGATTTAACCTACGGGGTCTTTAACGGCTAGGATTTCAGGGGAGGTCCGGCACTAAGACTTTAGCGGACAAGATCTTACGGTCGGGGATCAAACACGGGTGATCTGGGCGGCGCGATGAACAGGGAGGTCCAATGACTAAGGCTTTAGCGGAGGAAAACCCTACGGTGAGGATCTAACACGAGTGCTCCTAAGCGGACACGATTGAAACTAAGAGGTGGGGACTTAACGACACCCACGGCTTGCCGAGCAAGAACAACATTAAACACTAATGATTGGGCCTAGGACAACTTAAATGCTAATCATTAGGCCACAGAACTTGTCCAGAGTAAGGCACGGCAAAAACACCGATTTGGACTTTAGCTCACCGCCGGCGACGAGGACCTCGTGGCGAGAACCAAAACACGGTTGAGTTCTAAATAGTGAGGGAACCTAAAGGTACCGAGAACTAGGGCTAGGCGCACCCTACTGGCGGCTAGCCGAGATGACCATGAGGAGACCAAATCGGCAAAGCGAAAAGCTAACGAGGTTCAAGGCGATCGGGTTTCCGACACTAAAGTACTAACACGGAATGAAAGAGGTCCAAGAATGGTCGCGAGAGCTCGGTGTGGTGGTGCTCGCGGAGTTGGGAATACGACCAACTCGGCCCCAAAACAAGCTCCCAAATCGTCAACCCCTGAGAAGGTTAAACAAAATAAGTTAGGGAGGCTTGAGATGACCAAGAGGGCAAAGTGACAGCCAATATTGCAATATTGAACTACTGGAGCTCGGAGGTTGCCGGAGAGCTCCAAGGTCGATAATGATGGCAGGGAGGGTGGTGCTCTCGGGTACTCAAGTTTGGGGCTCACACTCACAACCGAGGGAGTCCAAGCACACAAGGACAGGAGCAAGAAAGGAGAATAGAAGTCTCAGGCTATTCATAGCCTGGGAGCTTGGTAATGGTGTGGGCAAGGTCTACTGTGAACAAAATCCATGCTCCTGCCATGGACTTGCTAGATTTGACAAGGGCAGGTAGGTAGGGGATGACTTCTTTTAGGGCTAGGCTCTGACACAATTAATGCATGGCAGAAAGAGGCGTTGGGAAGGGCCAAAAAGTGACAGGCCACTGCTCCCAACTGCTCTGACCCTGACACACGCATGCCTGCAAAAGCGATGATGACCAGTCCCAGAGGTCCCACCAGTCAGTGAAGGAACCCGGGGAGGACTGGTCAACAAGGGTAACTGGTGAAATCCATGCCGAGCTCCCACTAGGGAGTGCGAGCAGTTGGATGAGAATCTAAGGGCTCAGATTTAAGATAAGGATTAGAGGTCCTAACACTTAGAGGAGGTCTGGGCCCCAGATCTGAAGATGGACGGCCCACGATCACCCAATGCTAGAGATGGTCGAGGAGGTCTGAGGATGCCTAAAGGTGGTCTTTGCAAAAATTGCAAAGGAGGTTCTATGGGTTGTTTTGCGAAAGACCAGCGGGGTGGTCTTTGCAAAATGCCAACGTAGTTTGAGGAGGTCTTCGGGAGATCTGGAGGAGGTCCGGGAGGGTTGTCTTTGCAAAAAGGACCGGAGGAGGTCCTGCAGGTGGGAGGTCTTTACAAAGACCGGAGGAGGTCTTTGAGGAGATCCAGAAGATCTAACCGTAGGACAAGAATCCAACAGTGAGGTGGTTTGCACCCAAAGCAGCAGCCGAGGTGGTCTAGGCGGTTGGGTTCAACCATGATTGATCGACTCAAACCGAACCCAAGGTTGACTTAGGGTTTCATTTGAGCTGAGAACTTTGAGGAATCTTTAGAGATAGCAAACTAATTCCAAAATTGATGAAATTTTTACAGTAGCTTGCTAACCTTGAGATGAACCTTGTGAAAAATTTCTAGAGGTTTTTATGTTGAGCATTTTTCTCAGAAATTTTCCAAGGTGTTGAGCTAGGGTTTTGACCAGAATTTAATTGGGTTTGACTGACCTCCAAAATATTCAAACAATTTCTAAAAATTGTGAAATTTTTCAGAGGGGTCACGTACCATCCCAAGAACTTAGGAAAAATATTTCCCGGAGATGATCAAAAGGTTTGACAAGAATGTTTTTGGAAGACAAGGTTTTCGATCAGAGTGACTTGTGACTTGTAATCCCATAATTCTTTTGCAAGAATTCTTTAGAACATACAAGAATTGTAAGATGTAAGAAAAAGTTTTAATTTCTACTCATTTTCTTACATTTGAAACGCAAGCCAAAACTTGGGATGTTACAGGAAATTTGGACCGTCGATTTCCGATCCTAAGGTCTGCATGTCATGGTGCAAATTAGTTGACTCGACCGAGTCAGCTCGCCTGGTCGGGTTCGAACTCGATGTACAGTGCCGACTAAGGTTTGAGTCTAGAGTTTTGACTGAGATTTAATTTATCTCCTCTACTTTGACCAGGGGCTTAAAAATAGAAATAAAATTCCTAAAATCATGAAATAAATCATGGGGTTTCCTGGGATAGTCTAGTGTCCACAAAAATTATTGAACCTTACTGTTCATGATATAAAGTGTATAGTTTAAATTAAACCTTAATGTTGACCTTTAATTTGTGTTTGAATTTTCTTAGGGCCCAAACCAGTCCCAAAAATTCTGAAAAAATTATATTTATTCATGATAATTAATATAGTATTTGAATAAATTATTTACAGAGGAACTTTAGTAGCATTTGTTTCAGTTTTTCTGTTGGAGTTCAAATTAAAGTGTGTGTTTAATAATTGTTTTGAGATTTTCCAAGTGCAATACTAAATGAAAATGTTTCAAAACATGATGCATGCTAATGAGTTGCATAATAATCCTATTTATTAAATTGGGGATGTGACACTCTCAACATATCTTCTAAGATTTGATTTACTATTTAAATCATCCCATCCAATCGAGGATGGTAGGTTGTCTTGAAATTCAAGTTAGTGCCCAAAATCTTTGTGCAACTCGCCAAAATCTTGAGGTGAATTGAGATCCTCGATCGACCACGATCTTCTTTGCACGCCATCTTTGACAAACTATCTTTGCCATATACAATTCTGCAAGTCTGTCTCCTGAGTAGGTAGTCTTGACTGGATAAAGTGAGCGACTTTTGTCAGGCGATCTACAATTACCCAGATGGAATCGTATCCAGCTCTGGTTCTTGGCAGACCGGTGATCAAGTCCATGCCAATATCTTCCCATTTCCATTCAGGGATTTGCAAGGGTTGCAGGAGTCCAACAGGTCTCTGATGCTCAGCTTTAACTCGCTGGCAAACATCACACTGTGCTATGTATTCAGCAATTTCTTGCCTCATACTAGGCCACCAATACATTTCCTTAAGATCTTGATACATTTTAGCACTTTCGGGGTGAATGGAATACAAGGTTTCATGAGCTTCCTTGAGTATCAACTGCTTGAGTTTCTTTTGGTCCGATACACAGATACGCTTATCGAACCAAATGGTTCCTTGCTCATCTTCTGAAAATCTTAGGGTTTACCCTTCTTCATGTTACTCTTGATCTCCTTTATATCTGCATCTTCGATCTGGGCTTCCCTGATCTGTCTTTGTAGAGTTGGTTGCACTTCCAAAGCAGCCAAATAACCTTCTTCAACTAATTCAAGCTTAAGTTTCTGAAACTTTTTATGTAGGGCTGGCTGACTTTCCTTGATCATCAGCATGTAGTAATAAACCTTCCTTGAAGGGCCATCAGCGTTTTGGCATCAAGGGCAAGTTAGCTCCTCGATATGTTGGGCCTTATCGCATCATCGAGAGGATTGGAGCCGTTGCATACTGATTGGAGTTACGACTTCACTTGAGGGTGTGCACTCGTGTTCCATGTGTCACACTTGAAGAAGTGCCTCCGTGTTCGATTGAGGAAACTCCGTTGGAAAATCTCGATGTGCGGGAAAATTTGACCTATCATGAGCATCTGTTCGTATTCTCGAAGAGTGCGAGCGAAGGACAAGGAACCGTGTCATCAAGTTCCTTAAGGTTCGATGGTCAAACCATTCGAAAATGAGGCAACTTGGGAGCGCGAAGATCGTCTTCGTGCTGATTACCCATCCTTCTTCTCAGAGTAAAGCGAGAATCTGGGCGAGATTCTTGTAAGGGGAGGTTTTGTAACATCCCAACTTTAGGCTTGTGTTTCAAATGTAAGAAAATCAGTAGAAATTAAAACTTTTCTTACATCGTGTATTTCCTTTTGTGCCAATCAATTCTTGTACAAGGAATTATAGAATACATTGTCACAAGTCCATTTGATCCAAATCTTGTTATTCCAAAACAATCTTGTCAAATTTTGGGATCATCCTCTGGAAATATTTTCCTAAGTCTCTGTGTTGGTATGTGACCCCTCTGAAAAATTTCACAATTTTTATAAATTGTTTGAATATTTTTAGAAATGATCAAACCTGTTTGACTCTTAGTCAAACATTAAAACAGAGCCTTGCAGAATTTTGGAAATTTATTCACAGCATAAAACCTCTGAAAATTTTACACAAGGTTAATATTTGAGTTAGCAAGCTCAGGTAAAAATTTCATAATTTTTGGAGTTAATTTGCTACCTCAAATAAATCTTTCAAAGTCTCTGTTCTAATTAAAGTCAAACTTGGTTTCTTGTTACTCGGGTTAGTCGGACTCGAGCTCGAGCCAATTGTTCGGTCGATCAACTAACCGCGCGAGCCACTCTTTAAAGCGCGTTGAATCTCGTCAGTTGGATTTCGATCGCACGGCCAGCGCGTGTAAGACCGGACCTTCGGTTGCAAGTCGATTATCGGCGTTAGATCTCCATCCAACCGTTGAGATTCTCCGAAACCTTGGACCCTCGGTTGCATTTTTGAATCGGGCCGTTGGATTAAGATCCAACGCCTCGCGTCTTCTATCGTTGTAAATAAAGAGTTTGCGACGTGGAGCAATCGAGCCGTTCGTTTCTAATCGTAGGGCTCGCAACCTCCGTTGTGTTTTAAAGCGTAGGCGTGGCACTATCTCGGCCGTTAGTGTCTCATCCAAGCGGTTGTGAATCGCCCAGAGCTTTTCGCTGGTCATCTTCAACCTCCGCCGTGCGAAAACAGTGCATGGCATGGTGAGGTCATTTCTTGCTCCCTAAAGCCACCCTAGCCGACGTGTAGGGGTATGGGCGGTACATTGAGCAGACCATGCCCTAATGCACGCCTTCACCTCCTTTTCCTGTCGGCGCACCTTGTGCTTTGTGTTTTGCTTGAGAGAGGAGTGGTGCAAACCTAACACTTTCATGGCCTTATAAGCACCCAAATCCCTTCACGGAGTTTCTTTAGACCACCATCAAGCTTCATTTTCAATATTGGAGCTTAACACCTCAAAATGGCAAATCGCCATTGTTGACCGTGGAGCTCCATTGGTGTTCTTGGTGTTCAGTGGTCCTCCTTCATGTTTCTTTGCCCTCATCTATTTACTTCCTTGAACATTTCCCTCACTTAATTTTGGATTTGATTCTCGAGAATTGTCAATTTGGGGTTTGTTCAAATTCGGCGAAAGTGGTCATCTTCTTCCTCGGCTCGGTGAGTGCTCCTTTTACTAATTACTCGCTCTTGTAGCCACGTGGACCTTAATGAAGCTATTTTGATGCTTTGGTATCACTCATTTGGCTTAGGGTGTCATTTTGAACCTTCTTCTCCAAGTCAGACGAGCTTTCACCTTGATCAAGCATCTCGGCCATCTTTGAAGCTTCAGTCGCTAAGGTAGCTTCTTATTAGTCCTTAGAAGCTTTGGCACCGCTTCCTTGGACATGCGGAGCTTTCGCTATTTTCATGTTTAGCGATAAAGCTCCGTTTTCGTTCGGCTAGCGGCGTTCGATCCTCGCCGTGCGGCGAATGCTACCATTAGATTCGTGGTGCTATTGCGGTTCCATTTTGGTGCTTGGTGGCGCGCGCGTGCCGATGTCGTATTTGTTTGCCGTGCAAGTCGCTCGGGATTTTTGGCGGAGCTCCGTTCGTCGACTCATTAGGACACATTAATTACCAATCATTAGTTAATAATTGTGTCTTAATCATTGTCGTTGAGCCAGCGACCGATGGGCCCAATAGCCTTAAATCGCTCTGCAGTGCGATCCCGCATCTATTCGAGCATCATTAATGTTGTCGTTGGGTAATCAATGTGTCGCATTTAAATCGTTGTCGGAAATCACCTGCGGGTGATGACTTGTGGGCGGGGTTACAATCAAATCTCGGTGAGTCATTAGTGCCTAGTTAATGTCAATCATTAGGATCTTTAATTCGTCCCTAACCGCCACTCTCGATCGGCGTGGTGGGCGCGATGCTTTGTGCGTGGGTTAAACCGGTAGCGTGGGTGACTCGAAGTCACCGACACGCGGTCCACATGTCGGCACCTTCCTTTGAACTGCGATCAATATCTACCGTTCATTTTTAGATCTGCGGCCTTGATCGTGAGTGCATTGGACCCTCCGGTTGCCTCGATCATTCTCGGCCGTCGATCTTGCGATCAACGGTGAGATTGTGTTTGCAACCGCGCCGTCGAATGCATACACTGCGTGTGTGCCGTTGGATCTTGATCCAACGGTGGGCTCGATTAGGTTTTGGCGGCGCAGCTGTTTCTCGCGGCGTGAGCCGTAGGATTTTAGATCAAGGGTTGGGAGTTGTCCACGTCTTTTTGTATTAGTTGGGTTGTTCGTATTTGGTAAGTATTTGTTTAACAGTGAAAATGATACAAAAACTTTAGAAACTCATAACTAATTCATTTTAAGCGCTTTTAGATAATTCCAACTGTAATAAATATTGTTATCATTTTAGTTTATTATAAAAATGGTTTTAAGCATATCTCAGTAGCAGAAAATTGGGTAACTAGAAATATCTTGATTTCTGTCATTTTGGATATTCCAGAAAATGAATAAAACTTTAGAAAATGCATATCTTGCTCTATGTATGTCCAGAATGAATGATTCCAACTTTGATAAACTTGTTATTAACCCAATTTTAATATAAAAATGATGGTAGGTCCAAGATTGTAACAAAAACCTTGATTAATGATTTAGTACCTATTTTCAGCATTTAGAAAATTCTGGAAGACCTATAAAATGCACAAGTAATTCTCTGTAAATGAAAAATATATATAGTAAATTCTAGCAAGCCCCTCTGTTGGTATACTTCACTGTAAAATTAGTTTTGAACATATTTATGCTTCTGGAAATTGTAATATGCTATATTTGCACCTTAGAAAAATCATAAGTAAATGTGCATAACTCCAAATTTAGTAAATCCAACTTTGCTATTATTAGGATATCATAATCTACCTGCTATAAAAATTTCAAACCTTAGATCATTCTAGAAAATTTTGCCATGAACAGTGTAATTATTAATTAGGTTGTTAGCAGGCTGTGAAAGGATATTTTGCTTATATCTTTTGCATGCTTAGTCCAAATTGTGTAATTCTTGTTCCTGTCACTTTATAAAATCTTCCCCTAGCTGTAGTGTTAATTTTATTAGTTTTGTCTGTGTTTGCTGTTGGAGTTTATTTGGTGTTCTTCGTTCTTAATTGCTTATCGCCTTTTCGCGTTGGGTTCGAAGACAATATTATTAATCTTGATATTGAGCCACAGCGACCATCGGACTCGCACTTCACCAGAGCAAGCGGATGTAGCATTCATTTGATCATATTGTTCCTACTATTCTCAAAGTCTAATATATTGTTTGCAAATTCTATGTATGCATTGCTATGTTGTTTTAAACTATTGCCGATAGTTGGCCTACTAGATGCATTATCGGTAGGAAATGTTTATTCCTCTACTACTAAAGCCTAGGTTACTTGTCGTGATTTTGGGTTATTTGGATGGACCCTTGTCACTTAGTAGTTTACGTGTCATTATGCTTAGTCATGCTTAGCTATCGGTAGAAATGGGCGGTTATCGACTTGTCGATAACCTTGATCCTAGCTGTTATAATATGTATATTTCAGCCTTGTGCTTTGTCTAAATTGCAAAACTAAAAGCGAAAATCAAAACAATTTAGACTTGGGCACAATGGTATGATGGTGTGATCTTTTGGGTGTGAATGGAATGGTGCCGGGTCAATTAAGGACCGAACTACTTGTGAGTATCTGTTATCAGAGCATTCGGTGCGTGCTAACCACACTAGAGGGATATGGGACCTCTCTTGGTGAGTACTTTGGGTGTGTTAATTAATGAGTCGCGTGGTGGGTTGCATATTTGATTATATGCAACATGGACACGTTGTAGGGAGGAACACCCGAGGCGGTGTATCTTGCTCCACGTATGGGTCCTTGTGATCCATATTTAGTCGCGAGATCACTGAGATTAACCCCCATCGTGCGTCTCTTGATTAGCGGTTCCATTTGGAAAGGTTCGTAGGACTTAGTTGTCTTGGCATACCAAAGGAAGTGTGTAATAGCTTGGCAAAAAGCGATCCGAAGTGTGGGTACATTGGTACACCCCTGCAGGGATTAAAACTATTCGAATAGCCCCGTCCTAGGTTGGACACGCTTGGATAAGCTTTTCAAGAGTTAGACTACAACCATTTTAAAATTAAAACTTGATGGGTGGTATGAATCAGGGATTCATGCTATGTTGTGGTGGCTTTGGGAAAAGTCACTTCTAGGTGGATACTTGTTACTTATGATTACTCGCTGTTATTTAAATGCTTAAAAACAGATTTTACAAGCTACATTCAATCTATTACTGATGTTGCAAATGAAACTTGCTTTATCGTCAAAGAACCATATAACCACATTCCTTTGAATACAACTTTCATGTAGCTATGTATAGGCTTGCTACTCGTAAGTCTTGCGAGTACATTTTTGTACTCACTGCATTGCTTGTGTTGTGCAGAGGATGATAGTGAGTCGATGGACCTCACTTTTGTGAGTTGTCTTTGTGGCGGCTTTGGGCGATTAGCTTAGCGGCCAGTCGGTTGCCCCAATGGTGTTATGTGGCTAACCGGTCGTACTTTGGTTTAAGCCATCTTATGGCAACTTTGCTTCATTTATTACTTATTTGGTACTTATGTCATTTGGCGGTCAGTGTGTTGTAATAACTTATATTATGTATGTCTTTTGGTAGACTTGTTATATTCTATTGTATGGAAATGATGCATGCTTGGAATTGATGTATGTGTCTTTGCTTGTTCAGGAGGCACATGTTCATCGAGGCAGCGGATTATTCTATTTGTGATACTAGAACCGGTGGAAGGTTAAGTATTACAAGTTTAATAAACCAGGGGTCTCATGAGCTTGGTATCGAGCCACACCGACCGTGAGAAACCCTAGCTTGGTAGTCCCTAGTATATTTTGAAAACTTACTTTCCAAATATCGGTGCTTTCTGAAAATCTTAAGTAAGTTCTCAGATTTTACTTATTATCTATCTTAGTTTGCTCATCTCACCTCATTCTAAACTGAATTTGAAAGCTGAGTTTTCCTCTCATCCTCCTCAAAAGATAGTTATTTATCGAGTAGATTGGTTTTGGGTAAATCATGAGAGTTATAAAATAAAAAGTATGGCTGTCTTGAGAAGATTAGGAGCTGCTGGGAGCTACAAATTTCGGCCATAAGTTGGATGGAGAAATCTGGACAGCAAGCAAGGCAATTTCTGGACAGCTAGCCATTAGGTAGTAGAAGTGCTGAAAATGAGAGGTTTAATCCACTAAAACTTGTGGGAATAAAAGGGTAAGAAGTGATATGAATTAGCTAAGAGTCTAGCCTTTCTTTAGCAAATTTCCCACCCTGTTCCTTGCTGTTTCGAACAGAAGTTGAGATTCTGTAATTTGTCTTCCTGAAAAATTGATTACTCGTTTTTCCATGCGGGTTAGTCATAACAGGAAGATGGTTGTTATCTTTATGATCTTGTTGCAATTTTATGTGGTTACTTGAGCTTTTGGAGTTTGTTTAGGGTTAGTTGTTTTCTTTGTCTCCTGTTCTGGAGTTGTGTTTTAACCTATTTTTGTGGAACAGGATGACAGAACCACTCCTAGCAGTCGGTCCAGGCTGGTTCGATGAGAGCTTCCCCTCCTCAGGCCATGGTCGCGAGTTACGGCTCGGATCGGCGGAATCGCATGGACCGGACCGGATCTTGGAGGTCATTTGAGGAACACCTCCACTCCCGCCGTTGCCGGGATCGGAGGTGGTGGCCACCGATCTCGTGGTGGGCTTGCGGAGTTTCTCCGTCTGCGACCGCCTACTTCTCTCGTCGAGGATCCTTTGGGCGCGGATGATTGGGCATGTCTTGTTGGCTAAAGCTCAATATCGCTCGATGCCGAGAAGCGGGGCGGGCCTCTTCGCATCCCATCGGCTTGAGGCGCGGCGCTCTCTTGGTGGGAGAACTTTCGCCATGCGGCCCGCGAGCCACGTTGTCTCGTGGGATGAGTTCAATCCGCTTTCCGTCGGGCCCACATACGATGGCTGATGAAGCTCAAGAAGAAGGAGTTTCTTGCGCTTAGCGAGGGCGCAAGACGTCTCGGAGTATCTTTACGAGTTTAACCACTTGGCTCGTTATGCTCGGGAGGTGGCCTCGATGAGGCTAAGCAGGGAGAAGTTCATGGATGGTTTGTCCAGGAGGCTGCGCAGGACAAGCTATCTATAGTGGACTTTGTCGACTTCGGGCCTTGGTTGACAAGGCCATCGTCGCCGAGCACAAGGCGAAAGCGTGAGTGAGTCCCACAAGCGCAAGTGGAGGCCCATCGGTGCGACAGGTGGCCTCACTGCGTCCTCGTGTTGGGCCCACCGGGGCTCGTGCTTTGGCTTCACCACCGCCGAGGGCGTCGGCGTCGATTGCTCGTCCCCGCGGGCCGTGTTTCGACCACGTGCACTGCGACCCAGCGGCGAGTTGCGCTCCGCAAGCCAGTGCGATGTCACCTGTTTACTTTGCAACAAGAAGGGCCACTATGCTGCGATTGCCCTCGGAGGATGGAGCAGCCCTGCGTCCTAATGGAGGGCGGGAATGGTCACACACGACTGAAGGTGATCGAGAAGACTCGAGGTGTCGGGAGTGGTCGAGTCAACCACATCTCGGTGAGAGGCTCGGGAGGCACGACGTTGTGTTAGATCGTTCCTTGTTAGTTATCGTCCCTTTGCAGTATTGTTTGACTCTGGAGCTTCACATTCCTTTATTTCAAGATCTTTTCTGCTGATTGTGATCTTCACTTTGTTCCTTTGGGGATTCCCTTGCTTATTCGCTCTCCGGGAGCGGAAATGAGAGCGATCAAGAATGTGGGCGTTCCTATTAATATTGAAGGAGTGGAATTCTTGGCGGATCTCATCTTACTTGATTCAGCGCTTTGGATGTGATTCTTGGTATGGATTGGTTGTCCCAACACTTGGGGCAATCGATTGTGCCGGGAAGATGGTCTTCCTCACTAGTCCTCGAGTGAGCAAGTTGGGATTTCACCGCGGTGCGGGGCCACATCTTTGTGCCCTTGAAGCTAAGCGACCATGGAGATTCAGGATGTGCCTGATGCGTGACTTTGTGGATGTCTTCCCTGAAGATTTGCTGGTATGCCTCCGGTTCGAGACTTGGGTTTGTGATTGAGTTGCTGCCGGCATCGCTCCGATTTCTAAGGCGCGTGCAGAATGCCTCCTAATGAGTTGGAGGAGCTGAAGAAGCAATTGGGTGAGCTTCAAGCAAAAGGCTTCATCCGTCCTAGCTCATCTCCGTGGGGTTGTCGGTTATTTTGTGAAGAAGAAGGACAAGACCTGCGTATGTGTGTTGATTACCGTCAAGCTTAATGAAGTAGCGGTGAAGAACAAATATCCTTTGCCTCGTATTGATGATCTCTTTGACCAGTTGTTTGGAGATTGTGTGTTCTCAAGATTGACTTAAGATTGGGGTACCATCAAGTCGGATCGGTGAGATATTCAAAGACGGCGTTCACTACTCGTTATGGCCTTTACGAGTACCAGTCATGTCTTTCGGTTTGACCAATGCTCCACTTTGTTCATGAATCTTATGAACTCGGTGTTCATGGAGTATTTGGATAAGTTTGTTGTGGTTTTCATTGGCGACATACTCATCTACTCCAAGAGTGAAGAAAGCATGCCGAGCATCTGCAGTTGTATTGGGAAAGCTGCGTGAGCATCGGTATGCTAAGTTCAAACAAGTGCGAGTTACGGTTGAAGAAGTGGCATTCTTGGGCCATGTTCTTTCAGCGGTGGTGTCATGATAGATCCTAGCAAGGTCAGCGATGTTCTATCTTGGGGCAGCCAAGTCGATCACCGATGTGAGGAGTTTCCTTGGTTTAGCGGGCTACTACGCGCTTTATCGAGAACTTCTCCAAGATTGCTAAGCCCATGACCGGATTGCTCAAGAAAGAAGAAATTCGTGTGGTCATCTGCTTGTGATTTGAGTTTTCAAGAACTCAAAAGGCGATTGACGTCAGCACCAGTGCTTGTTCTCCCTGATGTGCATAAGAGCTTTGACATTTATTGTGATGCCTCTCGGCAGGGACTCGGTTGTGTTCTTATGCAAGAAGGCAAGGTAGTGGCCTATGCATCGAGGCAGTTGAGGCCTCATGAACTCAACTATCCTACCCATGATTTGGAGTTAGCTGCGATGGTTCATGCACTCAAGATTTGGCGGCACTACCTAATTGGTAACATTGTGAGGTGTATTCGATCACAAGAGCTTGAAATATTTGTTCACCCAGCCAGATCTGAACCTCAGGCAGAGGAGATGGTTGGAATTGATCAAGGATTATGATATGGGCATTCAGTATCACCCGGGCAAGGCCAATGTTGTTGCGGATGCACTCAGTCGCAAGGTGTATTGCAATACCTTGTCACTTCAAGAGCAACAACCTACCCTTCTCGAAGAATTTCAGCGGCTTAATTTGGGATTGATTGAGCATGGTTCTCTTGCTACCTTGGTTGTGCAACCGACTTTGGTGGAACAAATCAAGGCTGCCCAATGACAGGATGTTGGTGTGATCCAAATCAGCGTAACATCAAGAATGGGTCGACTAAGTGCTTTTCGAGGATGAGCACGGTGTTGTGTGGTTTGGATAGCGTCTTGTGGTTCGAAGGTCATGGAATTGCGGATTTGATTCTCCGCGAGGCCCATGACTCCCCTTTGTCTATCCATCCTGGAGCTACCAAGATGTATCAAGATCTTCGACGAGATTCGGTGGACTCGCATGAAGCGAGATTGCGAGTTCGTTCTTTGAAGCGGCGTGTGTTGTCGTGTCAAGGTGAACATCAACGTCAGCAGGCCTTCTTGACCTTTGCGATGCTGAATGGAAGTGGGATTCGTTGGTATGGATTTCATCACCGATGCGCCCGTACTTCTTAGGAAGGATGCTATCTTGGTTGTCATTGATCGATTGAAGGTAGCACATTTTACGCGATGCGTACAAATCTCGATGTTAGTCATTTGGCGGATCTCTATGTGTCTCGCATTGTATGCTTGCATGGTGTGCCACGAACAATTGTGTCGGATCGTGGTTCTCTTTTCACCTCTCGCTTTTGGCATAATCGCAAAGGCGATGGGTACAAATCTTTCTTCAGTTCGACTTATCATCCTCAAGCCCGATGGTCGACGGAGAGAGTCAACCAAGTGTTGGAAGATATGCTCCGCGCTGTGTTCTTTCCTATGGGAAGAAGTGGGAGAAGTGCTTGCCGTTTGCGAGTTCTCCTACAACAACGGTTTCAAGCTAGTCTTGGCATGGCACCGTTGAGGCTTTGTATGGGAGGAAGTGTAGAACCCCATTGAACTGGTCAAGCGGTGGCGTCGGTTCTTGGGCGATTCCATCAATGAGGCCGAGCCAAGTTCGATTGATTCGTGAGCATTTGCGCGTGGCCCGATCCAGCAAAAGAGCTACGCGGATCGTCGTCGGAGTTGAGCTTTGAGCCCAATGACTTTGTGTATCTTAGGTCTCACCTTGAAGGGCCATGGCGTTTTGGCATCAAGGGCAAGTTAGCTCCTCGATATGTTGGGCCTTATCGCATCATCGAGAGGATTGGAGCCGTTGCATACAGATTGGAGTTACGGCTTCACTTGAGGGTGTGCACGGCGTGTTCCATGTGTCACACTTGAAGAAGTGCCTCCGTGTTCGATTGAGGAAACTCCGTTGGAAAATCTCGATGTGCGGGAAAATTTGACCTATCATGAGCATCTGTTCGTATTCTCGAAGAGTGCGAGCGAAGGACAAGGAACCATGTCATCAAGTTCCTTAAGGTTCGATGGTCAAACCATTACGAAAATGAGGCAACTTGGGAGCGCGAAGATCGTCTTCGTGCAGATTACCCATCCTTCTTCTCGAGTAAGCGAGAATCTGGGCGAGATTCTTGTAAGGGGGGGAGGTTTTGTAACATCCCAACTTTAGGCTTGTGTTTCAAATGTAAGAAAATCAGTAGAAATTAAAACTTTTTCTTACATCGTGTATTTCCTTTTTGTGCCAATCAATTCTTGTACAAGGAATTATGGGAATACATTGTCACAAGTCCATTTGATCCAAATCTTGTTATTCCAAAAACAATCTTGTCAAATTTTGGGATCATCCTCTGGAAATATTTTTCCTAAGTCTCTGTGTTGGTATGTGACCCCTCTGAAAAATGTCACAATTTTTATAAATTGTTTGAATATTTTTAGAGGCAGTCAAACCTGTTTGACTCTCAGTCAAACATTAAAACAGAGCCTTGCAGAATTTTTGGAAATTTATTCACAGCATAAAAACCTCTGAAAATTTTACACAAGGTTAATATTTGAGTTAGCAAGCTCCGGTAAAAATTTCATAATTTTTGGAGTTAATTTGCTACCTCAAATAAATCTTTCAAAGTCTCTGTTCTAATTAAAGTCAAACTTGGTTTTACTGTTACTCGGGTTCGAGTCAGACTCGGGCTCGAGCCAATTGTTTCGGTCCAGTCAACTAACTGCACCGAGCCACTCTTTAAAACGCGTGTTGAATCTCGTCCGTTGGATTTCGATCGCACGGCCCGCGCGCGTGTAAGACTTCGGACCTTCCGGTTGCAAGTCTGATTATCGACCGTTAGATCTCCATCCAACCGTTGAGATTCTCCGAAACCTTCGGACCCTCCGGTTGCATTTTTGAATCGGAGCCGTTGGATTAAGATCCAACGCTCGCGTACCCCTTCGTTGTAAATAAAGAGTTTGCGACGTGGAGCAATCGGAGTCGTTCGTTTCTAATCGTAGGGCTCGCAACCTCCCCGTTGTGTTTTAAAGCCCGTAGGCGTGGCACTATCTCAGCCGTTCGTGTCTCATCCAACGGTTGTGAATCGCCCGAGCTTTTCGCTGGTCATCTTCAACCTCCCGCAGTGCAACAAGTGCATGGCATGGTGAGGTCATTTCTTGCTCCTAAAGCCACCTAGCCGGCGTGTAGGGGTATGGGCGGTACATTGAGCAGACCATGCCCTAATGCACACCTTCACCTCCTTTTCCACTCGGCGCACCTTGTGCTTTGTGTTTTGCCGCCGAGAGGAGTGGTGCAAACCCTAACACTTTCATGGCCTTATAAGCACCTAAATCCCTTCCTGGAGTTTCTTTAGACCACCATCAAGCTTCATTTTCAATATTGGAGCTTAACACCTCAAAAATGGCAAATCGCCATTGTTGACCCGTGGAGCTCCATTGGTGTTCTTGGTGTTCCAGTGGTCCTCCTTCATGTTTCTTTGCCCTAACCTCATCTATTTACTTCCTTGAACATTTCCCCTCACTTAATTTTGGATTTGATTCTCAGGAATTGTCCAATTTGGGGTTTGTTCAAATTCGGCCGAAATTGGTCATCTTCTTCCTCAGCTCTGGTGAGTGCTCCTTTTGCTAATTACTCGCTCTTGTAGCTTCTGTGGACCTTAATGAAGCTATTTTGATGCTTTGGTATCACTCATTTGGCTCAGGGTGTCATTTTCGAACCTTCTTCTCCAAGTCCGGCGAGCTTTCACCTTGATCAAGCATCTCCGGCCATCTTTGAAGCTTCTGGTCGCTAAGGTAGCTTCTTATTAGTCCTTAGAAGCTTTGGCACCCGCTTCCTTAGACGCAATGAGCTTTCGCTATTTTCATGTTTAGCGATAAAGCTCCGTTTCGTTTCGGCTAGCGGCGTTCGATCCTCGCGGCGAGAATGCTACCATTAGATTCGTGGTGCTATTGCGGTTCCATTTTGGTGCTTGGTGGGCGCCGCCGCGGCCAGTGTCGCCGGCGGTTTGCCGTGCAAGTCGCTCGGGATTTTGCCGGCGAGGAGCTCCCGTTTTCGTCAGCTCATTAGGACACATTAATTACCAATCATTAGTTAATAATTGTGTCTTAATCATTGTCGTTGAGCCACTGACCAGTGGGCCCAATAGCCTTAAATCGCTCTCTGGTGCGATCCCGCACTGTTCCGACATCATTAATGTTAATCGTTGGGTAATCAATGTGTCGGCATTTAAATCGCTGTCGGAAATCACCTCTGGGTCGCTGACTTGTGGGCCCGAGGGGTTACAATCAAATCTCAGTAGTCATTAGTGCCTAGTTAATGTCAATCATTAGGATCTTTAATTCTGTCCTAACCGCCACTCTCGATCAGGTGGTGGGCGCGGTGCCGTGCGTGCGTGGGTTAAACCGGTAGCGTGGGTGACTCGAAGTCACTGACACGCGGTCCCACATGTCAGCACCTTCCTTTGAACTGCGATCAATATCTACCGTTCATTTTTAGATCTGCGGCCTTGATCGTGAGTGCATTCGGACCCTCCGGTTGCCTCGATCATTCTCGACCGTCGATCTTGCGATCAACGGCTGAGATTGTGTTTGCAACCGCACCGTCCGAATGCATACACTCGTGTGTGCCGTTGGATCTTGATCCAACGGTGGGCTCCGATTAGGTTTCGCGCGCGTGCGCTGTTCTCGGCGCGCGTGAGCCGTAGGATTTTAGATCAAGGGTTGGGAGTTGTCCACGTCTTTTTTGTATTAGTTGGGTTGTTCTGTATTTCGGTAAGTATTTGTTTAACAACTGAAAATGATACAAAAACTTTAGAAACTCATAACTAATTCATTTTAACTGCTTTTTAGATAATTCCAACTGTAATAAATATTGTTATCATTTTAGTTTATTATAAAAATGGTTTTAAGCATATCTCAGTAGCAGAAAATTGGGTAACTAGAAATATCTTGATTTCTGTCATTTTGGATATTCCAGAAAATGAATAAAACTTTAGAAAATGCATATCTTGCTCTATGTATGTCCAGAATGAATGATTCCAACTTTGATAAACTTGTTATTAACCCAATTTTAATATAAAAATGATGGTAGGTCCAAGATTGTAACAAAACCTTGATTAATGATTTAGTACCTATTTTGACATTTAGAAAATTCTGGAAGACCTATAAAATGCACAAGTAATTCTCTGTAAATGAAAAATATATATAGTAAATTCTAGCAAGCCCCTCTGTTGGTATACTTCACTGTAAAATTAGTTTTGAACATATTTATGCTTCTGGAAATTGTAATATGCTATATTTGCACCTTAGAAAAATCATAAGTAAATGTGCATAACTCCAAATTTAGTAAATCCAACTTTGCTATTATTAGGATATCATAATCTACCTGCTATAAAAATTTCAAACCTTAGATCATTCTAGAAAATTTTGCCATGAACAGTGTAATTATTAATTAGGTTGTTAGCAGGCTGTGAAAGGATATTTTGCTTATATCTTTTGCATGCTTAGTCCAAATTGTGTAATTCTTGTTCCTGTCACTTTATAAAATCTTCCCCTAGCTGTAGTGTTAATTTTATTAGTTTTGTCTGTGTTTGCTGTTGGAGTTTATTTGGTGTTCTTCGTTCTTAATTGCTTATCGCCTTTTCGCGTTAGGTTCCGAAGACAATATTATTAATCTTGATATTGAGCCACAAAGACCATCGGACTCGCACTTGACCAGACAAGCAGATGTAGCATTCATTTGATCATATTGTTCCTACTATTCTCAAAGTCTAATATATTGTTTGCAAATTCTATGTATGCATTGCTATGTTGTTTTAAACTATTGTCGATAGTTGGCCTACTAGATGCATTATCAGTAGGAAATGTTTATTCCTCTACTACTAAAGCCTAGGTTACTTGCTGTGATTTTGGGTTCGCTGGATGGACCCTTGTCACTTAGTAGTTTACGTGTCATTATGCTTAGTCATGCTTAGCTATCGGTAGAAATGGGCGGTTATCGACTTGTCGATAACCTTGATCACACAAACTGTTATAATATGTATATTTCAGCCTTGTGCTTTGTCTAAATTGCAAAACTAAAACTGAAAATCAAAACAATTTAGACTTGGGCACAATGGTATGATGGTGTGATCTTTTGGGTGTGAATGGAATGGTGCCCGGGTCAATTAAGGACCGAACTACTTGTGAGTATCATTATCAGAGCATTACGGTGCGTGCTAACCACACTAGAGGATATGGGACCTCTCTTAGCTGAGTACTTTGGGTGTGTTAATTAATGAGTCGCGTGGTGGGTTGCATATTTGATTATATGCAACATGGACACGTTGTGAGGAGGAACACCGCGAGGGCGGTGTATCTTGCTCCACGTATGGGTCCTTGTGATCCATATTTAGTCGGCAGATCACTAAGATTAACCCCCATACGTCGTCTCTTGATTAGCAGTTCCATTTGGAAAGGGTTCGTAGGACTTAGGTGTGTAGCATACCAAAGGAAGTGTGCTTAATAGCTTGGCAAAAGCGGTGCAAGTGTGGGTACATTGGTACACCTGCAGGATTAAAACTATTCGAATAGCCCAGTCCTAGGTTGGACACGCTTGGATAAGCTTTTCAAGAGTTAGACTACAACCATTTTAAAATTAAAACTTGATGGGTGGTATGAATCGGGATTCATGCTATGTTGTGGTGGCTTTGGGAAAAGTCACTTCTAGGTGGATACTTGTTACTTATGATTACTCATTTGTTATTTAAATGCTTAAAGCAGATTTTACAAACTATTTGTTCAATCTATTCTGATGTGCAAATGAAACTTGCTTTATGCGTCCAAAGAACCATATAACCACATTCCTTTGAATACAACTTTCATGTAGCTATGTATAGGCTTGCTACGTAAGTCTTATGAGTACATTTTGTACTCACTGCATTGCTTGTGTTGTGCAGAGGATGATAGTGAGTCAGATGGACCTCACTTTTGTGAGTTGTCTTTGTGGCGGTTTATGGGCGATTAGCTTAGCCCGGTCGGTTGCCACTGTGGTGTTATGTGGCTAACCGGTCGTACTTTGGTTTAAGCCATCTTATGGCAACTTTGCTTCATTGTTACTTATTTGGTACTTATGTCATTTGGCCGGTCGGTGTGTTGTAATAACTTATATTATGTATGTCTTTTGGTAGACTTGTTATATTCTATTGTATGGAAATGATGCATGCTTGGAATTGATGTATGTGTCTTTGCTTGTTCAGGAGGCACATGTTCATCGAGACAGATTATTCTATTTGTGATACTAGAACCAGTGGAAGGTTAAGTATTACAAGTTTAATAAACCGGGGTCTCACATTGTCGCAATGCATCACAGTAAATCTCAAAATCCTTTCGAACATCGGACAATGTCAACACTGGAGCGGTGGTTAAGCGCTTCTTCAATTCTTGAAAACTCTGCTCACAATCTGGCATCCAAGCAAATTTCTTTTCCTTCTTCAGTAGCTGAGTGAGGGGTCTTGCTATCTTGGAGAAACCTTCTATAAACCGGCGGTAGTATCCTGCCATCCCAAGGGAACTTCTGACCTGAGGTACTGACTTGGGTGACTCCCAATTGAGCACATCCTTGACTTTACTGCTGTTGACGGCGACTCCTTCTACAGACATGACATGTCCCAAAAAAGTAACTCCCTTCATCCAAAACTCACACTTGATGAATTTGGCATAGAGTTGATGATCTCTAAGCGTAGTCAGAATCAAGCGAAGGTGTTCTTTGTGCTCTTCTTTACTCTTGGAATATATCAGGATGTCGTCGATGAAGACAATGACGAACCTATTCAGATACTCTATGAATACTTTATTCATCAAGTTCATAAAGTAAGCAGGGGCATTGGTCAGTCTAAAAGACATGACCGTTAACTCATACAGTCCATAACGAGTTGAGAAAGCTGTCTTAGGTATATCCTCTTGACGAATCTTCAACTGATGGTATCCTGACCTTAAATCTATCTTAGAGAACACTCCGACTCCCTTCAACTGGTCAAACAAATCATCGATCCAGGGCAGTGGGTAGTTGTTCTTGATGGTGACTTCGTTGAGTGCACGATAATCCACACACATCCTTTGGGTACCATCTTTCTTTGCAACAAAGATAACCGGGGCTCCCCAAGGTGAGGAACTGGGTCAGACAAATCCTTTTTCTTGCATCTCTTCGATTTGCTTCTTCAGCTCAACCAAATCATCAATAGGCACGCGGTAGGGTCTCTTGGAAATAGGAGCAGTTCCTGGAACTAGGTTGATAACAAACTCTAGGTCCCTGTCTGGTGGCATTCCAGGTAATTCATCAGGAAAGACATCTAAAAATTCTCTGACTACTGGTACATCTTCCAAGGTTAGGGTCTTGACACTATAGACTAAAGCTCCATCATGCTTCTTCATGGGGGCTACAAATGTTACTTTGATTCCAACGGGACTGATCACGGTGATGCTTCTACCACCACAATCCAAAACGGCTTGGTGCTCGGTAAGCCAATCCATACCCAAAATCACATCTAGGGATTTGGTGTCAATGATTATCAGGTTGGCTAGGAATTCTACCCCTTCTATGATCATCATAACTTGTGGGCAACCCTGGTTCGTGCTTAACTCCGAACCGGGGGATTGAACCAACAAGGCAGTCTTAAGGTTTGAAACCTTCAACTGATGCTTTGCAGCAAAAATCCACGAAACAAACGAATGTGAAGCTCCAGAATCAAACAAAGCAGGCAGTGTAATCGAATTTATTAGGAACTTACCCAACGATGTGTCCGGGGCTGCAGGCTTCCTCCATTTGTGATGTGGTTCACATGGCCTCTTCCAAAAGATTGAGGGGTCTTAGCTGGTGCAGCTGGAGTCTTAAGTGCTCCACGTCCGGTTCCGAGCATGGGGATTCTGGTTGGAGTAGCTCCCAAGTCGAATCTGACAGGCGAAGGGCCTTGCTTGGGCGGCTCATCGCGAGTGCCCGATTCTTTGGCGGTTTAAGCAGTAACACCGCAGCAGATTGGTGTTTCTTGGAGGTGATTGTTGGTGTTGTTGCCGCCGTTGCGAAACTCGTGCGATCAAAGTGGTAGTCTTTGTTGTTGGAGTCTTGAACATGACAGGAGGAGCAAAATGGGTAGGGTGCTGCACATTTGTCCTAGTTCTCTGTGAATGGCCTTGATGAGCACCATGTTGTATCATTTTCCTCTTATGAGACTCTGCCAGCTCACAGCGAGACTCTTCTATGAGCATAGCCTTGTTCACCAAATGCTGGAAATCTGCATAGTCGTTGCCGATGACTTGAACCTTTAAGCTAGGGTTGAGTCCTCGCTTAAAGCGCTTTTGACGTGCATCATCGGTGGCGACGTCCTCTTGAGCATATCGTGAGAGTTGAGTCAACTTATTGAGGTATTCACTTACGGACATGTTTCCTTGTTTCAGCTCGCAGAATTCATTCTTTTTCATTTCCACCTTTCCATCAGGGATGTGGGAGTGGCGGAAAGCTTCATAAAACTCAGCCCAACCAATGTTTTGAGGGTTCTCATGGGCGGCACAATAGTTTTCCCACCATTCTGTGGCGGTACCTTCAAGTTGGTGAGTAGCATACAGAACCTTCTCACGGTCATCACACCAGGTGATGGCAAGCTTCTTTTTAGTTGAGCGCAGCCAGTCATTTGCACCCAAATTAAGGCTCAGAGGAGCTAGAAAATGTAGGTGGGTGGGTCCTCATGAATTTTGTCATCCTTGACTGAGGGAAAGCTTGTGGTGGTGGTGGTGGGGTTGCGGCAGCAGCGGTCTGGCTCTGCTGAGTCATCATCTGGTTCATATTCTGCATCATCGAGTTCATCAGCTGTGCCTGGGCTACCATGAACTGACCCAGACCTTGATCGGCAAAGGTTGCTGGAGGAGGTGGTGGTGGCGGGGTATTGAGATCCACATGGTCCACTTCGATTGCAGAGTTGTGGGTCTGAACCATCTGCACAAATCTTTCCAGGTTTAATAGACGAGAGGAAGAAAGCACGATAGATAAGAGGGAAAAGCACAAAAGACGAGGGAGAACAACAAGAGAGAAAAGACGAAACAACATAATTGGGGATGCTCGGTTAAACCCGAAGAACAGATAGCCGGAGAGCTACCAAGAAACAACAAAACTCGAGCCTAACGACCCTAGCACTCAAACTAAACGGTACTACAACTAGGAGGGTAACCCTACTAAAACACTTCTAATTTAACTTATTATGGACGGTCGACTGGAAACAAGGCTCGATCTTATAGAGATTTCTGAGGTGAGGGAGATCAATTTAAATTTGAAAACCAAGTCTCAGAAAAGATAAGATGTAGAAACCTAAGAATGAGATGAGAAAACAATAGAATTAGGTAAGAAAGGAATAACTATTCAGGTTAGTTGGTTGGTTTGATTTAGAAAATAGATTTTGAAATTTTGGCTAAGCGACCATGCTAACTATGGTTACGTCCTACAATCGATATGGCTCTGATACCACCTCTTGTTGGCGCCCCGGGTATGCAACCCCAGGACCCTCTGTGCATTCTGAACTAGTCCCATGATCAGTAGCTAGCTCGCATAGTTACAACAAAGATGTACTCATAACCATACAACAAAATAATGATGAAGCGGACAAATCAATATTACTTAGAAGCAAAAGGACCTTATGGTCAAGTCTTACAGAGTGCGCCACGAAGCGCATAGCAACAAAAGACAACTTACAGCGGAAACAAAATATCTCGTGGAGGCCATCCGACATGTCCACAGGCAATCGAGTGGAGGACGCGACCTAGTTCACAAAGTCTTCAAGATACTCCTCTTCGTAAAACTCTGAGTTTCCTGGTTCTTCTGTGGGGATTTAACATACAGGGCACAAGCCGTGAGTACTTTGAATGTACTCAGCAAGTCATAGGAAAAATATATGCAATTATTATTCATGCGAGGCTAGACAAGGATAGCTTTATGTTTACTTTTGCAGAGAGCCACATTTAACGGCAAATACAGTAAGTAGATTCAAAGCACAATTTAAAAGATTAATACATAAGTAATTCAGTTCTTTGAAACAACAAGAGATCTTCCCAACCATTCCATCCAAACCATAAAGTCCACCATTTTCAGAAAAACATCTACCCCTTGCGTGAAATCTCCGGGCATGTCCGTAACCGGGGACACGGCTATTCGAATAGTTTTAGACACTCTACAGAGGTTGTACAGCTTTACCCATGAGAGATAATCATCTTATACTGTCAGGCATTTCACGCTTCCGAAGGCGTGTGACTAAGAGATTATCACAAGGCCGTTACAAAGTTCTGTTTTGATTCAGTTCTGTTCACTAAGGATTCGCCGTTACGGGCCCCCTTTTGCGCCATGCTCAACCAAAACAAAACCGATTCAAAGCATTGCTAATTAGTTGGTCAGGTCCACCCCATCCTGGACATGTGGTTGCACGATGTGACCCAGATCAATGGTTCAAGGTTAAGTCCTTAGTTGGCTGCTCAGGCGAGACTAATCCACGTCCCAATGTGCGTTACGGCACCCACACTTACCACCGCCCACTCGCCCGAGCATAAAACATTTTTCGTTTAACCCAGCCAAAGGACCACCCTAGTCCTGGCACCACAATTTCATCAAGTGCCCCTACCACAGTTCCATAGTTCATTAGTCAAATTTACTCGGAGATGGGTTCAACCTGGCCAGAGGACCACCCTGATCCTTGGCACACAAATTTTAGTTATAGAGACAATAGATGTCGTGACCTCACACAGGGCCACACTTCATTTTAATCAGCTACACTGACCGCTACTACACAAGCCACAAACCAAGTGCGCTGGGGGTAAAATAACATTGGTGATTTATGATGCCGAGAGAACCCCGTCTACTTAGAGCGTGACTAGGCAAACAAAACGTACCCCTGTTGGTAACTTATCAATGTACAACTAAAATAAACCCTCCTAAGGTGTCCAAGGATTCATGTCATTCAAGGATACATGTCGTTTGCAATTTATCAAGGACGCATACATCGATTGTACAATTATCTACTCCCGAAACCATTTAATATAAAACTAGTAATGCATGTTTATAACAAACAATATAGCTTTGTAAAATGGGTTCAATATGATCAAAGGTCTATGACTTGCCTTCGTTGAAGAGTTGAGGAGCTTCGGTTGTTGGGTCCGCAAAATCTTTCGAAACGCCGGAGTCTATACGTGCGAAAAGAGCAAAATAAATAAAACAACTCCAAATAAATACCCAACTAGCACTAACAGTAAGAGGAGGATTTTAGATGAATTTAGAAATTTGAATCACTCGAATCGGAGTTCGGACGGAGAAGTTATGGCCTTCCGAAGTTGGAAAACACATGAAATGAAGAAAATGGGATTTTCCTCAATTTCTGATTTATTTTTCCAAAGGAAATTCGAATTATTGCGTCAGCTGACGTCAGCGAGGGGATTTTAATTTCCAGCCAAATTATTTTCTAACAGGAAATCCAGGAAAATCCACGCGACGCTGACTGGGCGGCCGCATCAGCAAAGGGCTGATGTGGCCCGTGACGTGGCGTCGAGGTGGCGGCCACGTCGGCACCCGAGCCAGTGGCGCTCGGGGCCCGATGGTTCGCCGACATTTGGCTGTGTGGCGGCCAGCGGCGAGGAGACCAGCAGCAAAAGGAGCTCGCGGGGAGCTTGATGCTCACCAGCTTGACGACGCGGCGCGAAGAGGCTTCCGGCGGCGAGGAAGAAGGTGGAGGTGGCGGCGGCGAAACACGGCGACGGTGCTCCGATGGGATCCGGGAGGAGTGACAGCGCGCACGGGGTGGCCCTTGGTGCGACGATGCTGAAGGTGGAGGCGGCGATGGTTGAGGGTGCTCGGAGGCGGCGCCAGAGGCGGCAGCGAACTCCGATGGCCGGCGGCAAAGAAACGCGAGAAGGGGGCGAAGGAGGGCGAGGGAGGAGGAGGGATGAGGGGGAACCGGGAGAGGAGGGGGAGGTGCTCATGGGTCTCCCCTTTAAAGGGCTCGGGGAGGCCCGGAGGAGGAGGAAGGGGAGGTGGTGTCGGGCGGCAATGGTGGCGGTGGGCGGCTTGTCTGCGCGGAGAAGGGGGAAAAGGGGAAGCACGGGTGCTTATGCATCAAGGCAATTGAGACCTCATGAGTTGAATTATCCCACTCACGATTTGGAGCTCGTAGCAGCTGTTCATGCTCTCAAGATTTGGCGACATTACCTCATCGGTAATCGTTGCGAAATCTACACCGACCACAAGAGTCTTAAATATATCTTCACTCAAGCCGATCTGAACTTGAGGCAAAGAAGATGGCTTGAGTTGATCAAAGATTATGATTTTGGACTCCATTATCATCCAGGGAAAGCTAATGTGATAGCTGATGCCCTAAGCAGAAAGTCTCAGTGCAACTGTTTATCGGTAACTCCCATTTCGGCAGGGTTGTGTGCTGCGATGCAATGTCTGCACCTGGAAATAATTGAAGAAGGTTCTCTTGCTGCTCTTAGTGTGAATTTTACACTTGAGGACCAGATTAGAGAAGCCCAGAAGACCGACGCAGAAGTAACGCAGATCAGGGAAGAAGTGAAGCAAGGCAAGGCCAAGTGCTTCAAAGAGGATGCGCAAGGCACCCTATGGTTTGGAAACCGGTTTGTAGTGCCCTGTGATCATGCCTTGAGAGAGCTAATTCTCAAAGAAGCTCATGACTCCAAATTCTCTATTCACACAGGTAGTACAAAGATGTACCAAGATTTGAAGAAACGGCTTTGGTGGAGCCAAATGAAGAGGCAAATCGCTCAATATGTTGCCGAGTGTGATGTATGCCAAAGAGTCAAAGCTGAGCATTTGAAGCCGGCAGGCACGCTACAACCCCTGCCCATTCCCAAGTGGAAATGGGAAGAAGTTGGCATGGATTTTATCACCGGCCTTCCTAGGACCCAAGCTGGGTCCGATTCTATATGGGTGATAGTTGATCGTCTGACGAAGTGTAACATCCCAATTTTCTGAGTTTAAAAATCTTTTAATAGTTAGTAGGGAGAAAATTCACCATTTTAATTTTATTTGATTTTAATTCCAAAGCTTAATATTGGACTTTAGAATCAAAAACATTTGATGTGAATAATCCCAAGTGGAACAGTAGCCAAAACTATTTTATTTGGGTTTTGTGTGCTCAGATATATTTTCTAGATTTTTCTAGAATTTTTCTGAGTTCATTTGCTAATTTTTATTGCTTATTTGAATTTCTGGTAATTTATAAAATAGAAAAACTATTTAAAATCTCATAAATCCCTTCGGGCCGAATCTTCTTTCGATCCGGCCCATTCCCCTCGCCACCAATTTCCGCTGCACCTTTCGCCCATGCGCGCTCTCTCACCTCCGTCCGCTGACGCGTGGGCCTGCGTCTCAGTGTCGCTGCCAGGTGGGCCCGCGCCGAGTCGTCGTCTCGCGCGCTTTCTTCCCGAGTCCGAGTCGCGCCGTCCGCCATTGGAGCTTCTAGAAGCCTCGTCCGACAACGGACTTTCTAACTAAAACCTCCGGATTTCCTTACCAAACTCTATCTCTAACCTCACCGCATCTGTATCTGCTCTCAATCGGGATCGAAACGGACTCTATCTCCGTTTTCGTTGGAATCAGAGAAATCCCCAAATTAGGGATTCCTTATCCCGGGCACCAACCCCTATAAATAGCACCCGAGGATATCGGCACCTCCGCAACCCGAGCCGCCACCTCATCTCCTCCCGAGCCTAAGCGCCGCCGTCGTCGAGTTTTAGGGCTTTCGCCGGCGTTCTGTTCTTCGCCGTTTGCGCCACCGCACGTGTCACCGCGTCGTCGTCGAGGGCACCACCAGGTTCAGTGACGCCAGGGCTACCTCCAGGAGGCCTCGCCGTCGCCGGAATCTCACCGGAGCCGTCGTCCGACAACAGCCGAGGAGCTCCGCCGCTCTAAGCTCGCCGCCGGCCGCCTCCGTCGTTCACCACCCGGCCCTACCTCATCGGGCTCGCGATAGCAAGGGCTGCGTTGGTACCACTCACCTCGCCGGCGAGCGCCGAGCGCCGGCGACCATCGGGTCGAGCCACCGTTGTCGGCATGGACAACGTGGCCATCCACGTCGGCGCGGCGTCGGCATCGTGCAGCGTGGCAGCGGTGTGCGGCCGAGTCAACATCCGGTCGCGATCACGGCGAGGTGTCGCCGTGATTGGTCCACGTCGAGCCGCGTGGCACGATCCATCGCACCTAGATCCATCCGCGTGGACTTGGTCCACGGTGCATCGAGCCAGCGACATGTGGGTCCCACATGTCGAGCCGTTTGTCACCCGTCCGAAGCGTTCTTGGCGATGTCGGCGTTGCGCAATATTTCGATTTTCTTCAGAGAAATAATTCGGAAAATCAGAAAATCCAAATTAGGGTTTCTTTTAGATTTCCAATCTTCCAAAGCTCATAACTTTTGCATCCTAACTCTGATTGAGCCCATTCAAATTTCTAAATTTGTCTAAATTTAAGCTCTATTTATCTAAGATTTTTATTTAATTTTTGGAGTTTGTTTTGCCTCTGTTATTTATTTGTTTTGTTTGTTTTTGTTTCATTTGCGAGTAGACGTCGATTCGTTGGGGAATTTCGTTGAAGAAGGAGCACCCCAAGATCAAGACCAGTACATAGACCTTTCCAAGGTAAGTCATACCTTTGATCATCTTGAACCCAGTTTTCAAATTACTTTGTGTTAAATTATTGCATTCTACTTTAATTATTTATTTAAATGCTTTGGTCATAGTTATTATCCAAATTGTTATCACACCTTGGCCTTGTATGTCATAATTCCTTGTCACCCTAGATTGGTTATTAGTTGGTAATATTATAGCACCAACGTGGGTTGGTTAGATACGAGTACAATTGCTTAGTCATGCCACGAGTCTCACATCTCATGTAAAGTTGCAAATATTAATTATGACTAAGTGACTATGGAACTTTGTGTAAAAGCGTGTCTTTGTATGTTATTACTTCGTGATGGCATGTGTTGCACTAAAACCAAGCTGGGTGGTAAAGGATTTAGACTGAGGCAAGTGGTGGAAGCTGTGTGATATGGTTGACTATGTGATGGGAATGATAATCTTTGTGACTTAGTTAGAACATGGAAGTCTTGCCTTGGTCAATTAAGGACTTAACTTTGTGCGCCATTGGCGAGCCTTCTTTATGCGACCACATGCCCGGTATGGGGCGGGCCTAACCGTAAGTTATGGATTCGGCATTGATGTTCGGTGGATAGGTTAGGTTGTGTGACAGTGGTGGAGGTGTGACTACTTGGTGGTTGCATCGCGGGACGATTCGTCTTCCTGTCGATGGTGTGTGTTATACCAATTCTATGTGAGTGGTATAGCGGTTTGTGCACTGCGGGAGCGTCAATGTTTGAGATGAAGTTTTGAACTGTTTTGTTACGATTGGTGCTTGCTACACTAGTTGTATCTTGTGGGTAAAGTGTACAACCTCTGCAGAGTGTTAAACAATCTATTCGAATAGCGTCCGTGGTCATGGACATGCTCGGGATTTCACACGAGGGTAGTTTTCATAAAATGTTGGGATGGGGTGTGTGACCTCAATCATATCGCTATGTGAAATAATCATTTAGTTGTGTGTCTTTGTAAAAACCATTGTTAAATTAGTATTGTTTATTTGTTTTAAATTATGCTTTCAATCTATTATTCGTATTCAATTGCAAATGTTGCTTTTATGCAAAAGAACCACAGAAGCATTTCCTTTGGAATAAGCTTTGCATCTATACATTGCATTCTGTGGTATGATTGCGAGTGCGATTGTGTACTCACGCTTGTTGTAAAACTGCGCCCAAACCTCTGTAAGAGGAGGAGTCTCGTGCGCTTTCGAGGAGGAGTTAGTTGAAGGCTAATCGTTCATTAAGGTCGGATCGATCGGTTGCTGTGGTGAATTGGTGGGATCTCTTTGGAGTTATTTTCGTTCTGCTTCTGTTTATTTCTCTGTTAGCCCTGCGTGGCTTAATAAGTGTAAACTCGACCATAAGGTCAAAACCCTTATTTGTTATTCAAACTAATCGTTTACTTTATTTATCGTTTGTGTGGATTGATATTTACCTATGTTAACCCTGTGTGCACTAGCGTGATCCTGGACTAGTGCAGTATACACAGAGGGTTCCAGAATCGTAATTCTGGGTCCCGACACGAAGGTTGCCCATTTTATTCCTGTCAAGACCACCTACCACGGAGATAAGTTAGCCGAGCTTTATATCTCCAGAATTTTTTGCCTCCATGGTGTACCTAAAGTAATCGTTTCGGATAGAGGTCCTCAGTTCACATCTTACTTCTGGAAGTGTTTACATAAAGCATTGGGGACCAATCTATTTTTTAGCTCCGCTTACCACCCGCAAACAGATGGGCAAACCGAAAGAGTAAATCAAATCTTAGAAGACCTTCTCCGAGCCTGTGTGCTGTCCTATAGCAAGAACTGGGAGAAATGTTTACCGTTTGCGGAGTTCTCCTACAACAATAGCTTCCAATCAAGCATACAAATGTCCCCGTTCGAGGCATTGTATGGAAGGGCTTGTAGGACACCTTTGAACTGGTCCGAGGCCGGGGAGAGGCCATTTTATGGTCCAACCTTGGTAGAAGATGCGGAAGAACAAGTTCGTGTCATCCATGAACGACTTGCACGGCTCAATCTCGTCAGAAGTCATATGCCGACCGTCGTCGTCGTGAGTTGAGCTTTGAGGTGGATGATCATGTCTATCTTAAAGTTTCTCCAATGAAAGGAATATGTCGTTTCCAAGTCAAAGGCAAATTGGCACCTCGCTATATTGGACCTTTCCGAATTTTAGCAAAATTGGGTTCGGTGGCATATCAATTGGAGTTGCCGCCATCACTTTCTGATGTGCATGATGTGTTTCATGTTTCACAACTAAGGAAGTGTCTCCGCATTCCAACAGAGGAAACTAAGTTGGAAGAACTCGATTTGCGTCCCGATCTTTCTTATCGGGAGCACCGATTCGCATTCTCGAAGAAAAGGAGCGCACCGCGCGGAATCGTAATATCAAATTCATCAAGGTTGGTGGAGCAACCATTCGAAGATGAAGCAACATGGGGCGTGAAGATCAAGTGCGAGCTAGCTATCCACATCTCTTTCTTTCTTCTTGAAGTGTCTTGAATCAAAAAGGAAAGTTTAAACAAAGCAATGAGAAGGAACATTGTAATAGCCATCATGTGCAGCCCTACAAAGATATCTTAGCGCTACCTTTGAAGGAAATCAAGACAACGAATGTTATGTTTTTCTTTAAAAACTTTCCTATCCAACTTCCATCCTATCGATCTCGGGGTCGAGATCTTTTGTAAGGGGGGGGGGGGGGTTGTCACATCCCCAAATTAATAAAGAGGTTTATTATGTATCTCATTAGCATGCATCATGATTTGAAACATTTTATTTAAATATCGTGCTTGGAAAATCTCGAAATACACATGAAACATACACTTTGATTTGAACTCCAAACTAAAAACTGAAATAAATGCTACTAAAGATCCTCTGGAAATAATTTATTCAAATATTATATTAATTATCTTAAATTAATATAATTTTTCCCAATTTTTTGGGACTAATTTCAACCCTAGAAAATTCGAAACACCATTAAAGTACCTAGCCTAAGTTTGAATTTATATATTACAACATATATCATAAATAGTAGGGTTTAATAATTTTTTTGGACACTAGAAATACCCAGGAACACTTGTGATTTATTTCAAATTTTTAGGAAATTTATTTCTATTTTTAAGCCTCTGGTCAAAGTGGAGAAACTATTTTAATTCTCAGTCAAATCCTAACCCCTAAATCGACCGGTACTATTCCTCGGGCTTGAGTCCGACTCGGTGAATCGACTCACCGACCCCGCTAAGTGCACGCGCTGAACCCAAGCCGTATCCACCGTCCGATTGAAGTTCAACGGTCCAGATCGCGTACCCCTTCAGCCGTTTCCGATCGTATTTTCAAATCTAAGCCGTCCATCTGAGATCTGACGGTGCGCATCGAATCACTTAACTCGCGCTCGCTCGGGCCGCTTTGTCTCGCTGACACGGTGGGCCCGAGCTGTCAGCTTCGTCTTCCTCCAGCCGTTGGCGACGCAGGCATCTCGTGCCACGCGGCCGAGTTCCTCCGACGCGCACAGAACGGCACCAGGCACGCCATGATTCCACCGCCACCTCGGACCACTCCGGAGCGTTCTCCACTTCACGCTGCCTCCAATTCCGTCATCACCCGAGCATAATACTCCCTCAACACCCCTCTTCTTCGTCACTTCTCCTCTGTTTGACCGAGGAGGGGGAAGCTCGTACCAGCTCCTCTCTTGGGTAAGCTTCCACTGGGTGCTTTCCCTCTCTTCTGTATCCAATGCTTTCTCTATTTTTGCTAATCTCAGATCTTGTCCTTGCTTGTAGCCTCCGGTTCGTTTTCGTGCTCTAGCTCACGTCGAGAGCGCGCACCCGAGGACACCTTCGTGCCTTCTTCGTGTCCGGGAGGTATTATCCTCAATTTTGCGCGTCACCTCACGTGTTTTAGGCCATTGAGAAGAACCCCTAAACTAATTTTGGTAATGCGCGGCAGGATCTTGTTGAATCGAAGCTTGCACCATTTCCGGCCGTGAAGCAACCTTTCACCTCCCACCTTGATCCGGTAAGCCATTGGCCGATTCTTTCTGCTTGTAGCACCCTAGTATGGTCCTGGAGCTGCTCCAACCACTCACTTGTGTTGGTTTTGCTCGGGGTCACTTCTCCGCGCGTAACCGTGTGCCGCCGCCTTCTTCTCCGGCACCGACAAAGCTCCAGCTAACTCCAGGCTTCCTCGATCACCTTCTCCCGCTCAGGTAGCTTCCATTTAGCCCCTAGAACCTGGGCACCCGCTTGAATGCCGCTGCGGAGCAACGCATTGCTGTTTTCGAGTTTGCCGTATTGGCGCGCGCTCAACTCGGCTAGCACGCCGATCTGAGCCGGCTCGGCCGTCGAGCTACTTCCTTTAGGAGCGCATTGCTATTTTGCATCTGTACATGTCCTTGGCTGGCGCCGCCGTGGCCGGAATCGCCGGCAAGCCACCGGTGAAACGCGCGGGGTAGAAATCCCGTTGTCGTACGCCGACCGCGACTGTAGCAACGACATTAAACGTTAACTTCAATCATTAGTTATTAATGATGTCTTAGCTGCGGTAATGTTTCACTTACATGCGGGCCCCATGCACGGAAAGCGGGGATGTTACGGTTAATGCCATTGCGACTGACGGGTGGGCCTAGTCTTTAAACCCCGTGCACCGTGCGCGTGCATGGGTAGACTAAGTCCCGTGGACCGAGTCTCTGACGGACGGGACCCCCATGTCAGTTCGGAATTTAAAATCTGAGTTACAAGGGAAATGGTACTATTTCCGGTCCCGCACGACAGCCACTGCGGTTAGCGCGTGGCCGGTAGAAAAAGTTATAAATACATTAGGAAATTCGAAATATATTAGTTTGCATACTGAAAATTGGTATTAACTTCTAAAATGCATAACTAAATCATTTTAACTCCAAAATGAGTGAAACCACTACGATAATTTTTATTTTCGTTTTCATGAACTTTATATTAAAATTGGTTTTAAACTTGTCTCTGTAACAGAGGGTATTATTTTGGAAAATGAGCTATTAACACTATTATCTTTACAAAAGAAAATGCCGATAACTTTAGAAATTCATAACTAAACCATTAAAACTCCAATTGAAACAAACTCATTGTTTTGAACTTGTAATAATATTGCCTATTTATCCATGTGAACTTTGTACTCACCTCGCTCTACAAATTTTAGCCTCATAATTAAATTACATGAATAAAGCGTTTTGAAATCGAAAATCAAATCACCATAACTTTCACATCTGAATCCAAATGAAATAATTCTTTCACCAAAAATCATCTAAAATCATGACTTAGCTACTGTATAAAAATCATGCATTTTTTAGCATTTTGAATTTTGAGGTGTTTCTCGATGTTTATTCGGTATTGTATTTATATATATTCCGAGCCTATTGATATTGACTGCTACGCTACCGAGAGTGAACAACTACTTTTCCAGCAAGGCAAGCATCATTTGAACTTTCTTTTGCATCATCTTTGATCCCAGTTTTGTTAAGTTAGTGCAATGATAATTTGCTTACATGCTATTTTGATAATGTCGCTATTTTTGTGATGAATAGTTAGACACATCCTATTATCTTGTCATTGTGGCCATCCATGAATTATTCCAGTACTGAAATGCTTATGATAGGATGTGTGAAATTATATTATTCGCGTTTGCTTAGCCATGCAAGTCTAGAACTGATAGTTTGATTGTCGGGAATAACCCGACAATTATGGGAATAAACACAACTCTCATTATACTTTTGTTCAGATCTTCGTATCTATTTTGTGAGTTAAATTTTGACATTTTAAAAGGAGTTCTTGGTCTGGACAAGTGTTGGTTAGTGATGGTGCCTTCGTGCACGAGATTGGGAATGTGGTTGGCCTTGTTTGGACAATTAAGGACCGAACTTTGGGTTGTTGCAATTCAAGTAAAACTCGTGCTATCACACGTGGTATATGGGTGTCGTATGGTTAAGTAGGGGGAAGGTTTTGTTGTGTTGAGTCCCACGGTGGTGAAATTGTAAGGGCACAACACCAAGAAATCCTGTGTTCCTTTTGGGCCGATAGGATGGAGATGTTAACGTCTTGTGTTTCCTAGGAGCCCTGGGTTGAGGGACTTAGCCCAATGGAATTTTCTTGCTAAAACGACCATATCTTGATTTACAGTGGCATACCATAGGAAGTATGCTATATTCAGAGGCATCTGGAGGCTTACGGGCTAATCAAGTCGTGTGGGTAAAGTAGTACACCCCTGCAGGGTATAAATCTATTCGAATAGCCGTGTCCACGGTTATGGACGACCACTTGAAATTTGTGGCTGCTTATTGTTAGACTTGGAGGTAATATTGTGGGTGAACTCGGTAACTATCATGAATGGGATATTCATGCTTGTTGTAGTATCAAAGTGGGAAGCCACTTTGCTATTTGTATGATTAATTTGTTACTCAGTTCATTACTTATTCACATGCTTTACTTCTACTTCAAATCTGATTTTGAAATGGCACTTGAAAAACTAGTATGTGTAGGGTGTACATTGTTGCGTCTCTTTCGCAAAACTAAGCCAATATGAGCCCTTCCTTTGAATGACCTTATGCATAACTATTTTTATTTGTGTAAGACTTGCAGTACTCTTTGGTACTCAGCGGATGTTCTTGGCTTTTAGGTGAGGATGATATCGAGACCGATGAGTTTGTCGGTGTCGATTTAGGCGACACCGATGAGTAGTATGCTATCTTTTAACTCCCAGTTGGTTGCCGATGGGTTATGGGGCATACCACTGCTGGTCTTTGGTTTATGCACTTGTTTCGCTGCTACTTAATACTCTTATTTCAATTTGGCCGGTCGGCCACGTGTATTAGTTGTAAACTTGGAACTACGTGGTATGCCTTTTGCACTATTTATGTATGAATGTTGTATGGATGTGATCAACGTTAAATGAGAGTATGGTTATATTGGTCGCTGATCTTGGGAGCCAATATAAGTCATACTCGCTGATCATGGCTTCCTATTTAACTCACTAAGTGTAGTGCTTGACTTGTTAGGAGAACCGACAATCATGTATTGCTCGCAGAGGAGCGGCGCGCGTGATCGTCGAGGCTCTAGTTTTCAGTCAAGCCTCTCATTTAGATTGAGTAAAGTTGGAATCCATGTACCGGAGATCCAGGGTTATGTCTTTAAGACCATGCTTAGTCCCGGTCTTACGGAGATAACTCCGGGGTCCCCACAACGTTGGTATCAGAGCCATACTGACTGTAGGTTAGAGTTAGCACTGGCGTTAGTGTTAGCAAGCCTTTTTGAGTCAAAATATTTTTGAAATTATCAAATTAATTTCAGAAAATTTAAGTTAGGAATATCTTTTATTCCTCATCCATCCTAGCATCCTTTCTTACCTTATTTCTATTTTAAAGAAGTCTTACCTTGTTGTTCTTGCTTTTAGATGAGTCACCAATACCTGGTCAAAGAAACTCAAGCTGAGAACGTGGATGGATACCCGGCGCTTCTCCGAGAGATGATGTGGAGGGCGAACTTTACTTATCAGCCGACCTACACCATCTATCGCCGCGATAGGGGGCCAGGCATGGAGGAATACTTGGTCGTGATCAACATTATCGCCAGACGAGTCACGGGGAGTATCCCATATTGTTTCCAGGCATGTGGCACTTCTGAGGCCATGGCTCTACAGGAAGTGGCTCGTGTGGCTATGAGCCACCTCCGTTATGATCTGACGGAGTTGTCTCAGCCGCCTTACGACCATTTTCCTATGAGAGAACGTGGCACGGAGGTAGACACCTTTGCTCGGATCCAGTTTGGGGAGGGTCCCCAGGTTAGGCAGTTGGCAAGACTGGTTCATATCACGGACCAAATCCATCGGTGCACTGTGTATGAGTTATACGAGACTCGTCAACGTCTCCTGGTGGCCCAAGAGCACTTACAACTCATGTGTAACATGGGGATTGTTGACCGCCATGTGGTTTATGGCGCCAATGAGATTTCTCCATATGCTTCAGCACCGCCGATGTACCGTCTTCCGGAAGTACCAGGGCATGTACCCAACTATGGGGCGAGACGCCAGGTTCGCATGTCGGTTGGATTTGCTCGTACTCATAGGATGGAACCTGCTGGAGGCCATGTGATAGAGCAAGGCTCCCCTTTGCGTTTTCCTAATTTTGGAGACCCCGATGATACGGGATCCCCTGGGGCACATCTTCTGGACGATTTTCCGGTGAATTTTGACCGGAACAACATTTAGGATGTTGTAGGCGTAAGCTCAGGGTCGAGCATGTTTCTTTAAATTCCTGTATTAAGCTAGTAGTAATTGAACTCTTAATGTTTCTCTTGCAAGAACTCTTATGGTTGCCTTTCGCCCACAGGCCTTAATGGATGTAATGGCATTGGGAAAACTATGATTTGGATGTATGGATCTTGTACTGGCCTAGACACCTTTTGTGCACCCATTTGGTGTTACGTTTTTTTGCATTTTACATAATTATGCATGCTCAATTGAGAACTATGTGCTTGCTGTCCAGAGTTTTATTATTCACACCTTTTCCAGCAATCTTTGCCTCTTTTAACCTTCCTTGTCACTTCAGGATGTCAGGCCCTAACACTCGTGCAAGAGCTCAGCGCGACGGGGGATCTCCACCCCAGGGCACCCGTTCTGCTGCTGTAACGGAACTTTATGCCCGAGAAGAGAGGGGTGATGTAACAGCCCCACTTTTATCAACAGTAACAATCTGTATTATGAACAGTAATGGGCTACTGTTCATATTATTACTGTTCTTAATCTCTGTTGGGAGTTGCTGTTACCAAATAAAACCTTCCTTTTTGCCAAAGTCCAAAGACTTATTTGGAATATTTAAAGGAGTACAAGGTAAAACTTGTATTATGACTGGGAAGTATTTTTATTAAAGCCTAGATAAATTATCTTGGCTAAAAATATTTTTGCTGTATTTTTAGAAATTATTTGGGCTTAAAGAGAAATTTATTGTCTTTAAATAAATATTTTCTGCCTGAAATAAATAATTATGTATTTTATAAAGTGAAAATGTGGTTTATGAAATTTTTAGGAAATATATCATCGGTAGCTTACAGATAAAAATTTCATGAATTTATAAATTTATTTGCTATTTTTAAAGTCGATCAAATCTTTTAAGTATTTAAATGGAGTGCGGTCAACTAATCCGGTCTAAACCCAAACCTAATTACTGTAGCGACTCGGACCACGTGGTTTGGTCCAACCCAATCGTCTTGGTCTGGCTCGGTCACGATCGGGCGCAAATTCAAAACGCATGCGTGATGCGAGCCGTCGATCTTCAATCGAGCAGGCGAGCTCACGATACCACCCGAAATGCCCACGTGTGCGAGATCAACTTCCACCGTTGGATCTTGATCCAACGGCGTGATCGATCGTGCAACGGACAACTCCGGATCCATGTTGATCTCCACCGTTCGTTCTCGATCCAACGGTAGCGCTCTTTTCGTTTTAAACCTAAAGGCGCACTTTTATCTCAGCCGTTAGATCCAAATCCCACGGCTTTTCCCTTTTTCCCGCGTGTTTTAAAGCCCGCACTCCTCTGGACCGTTGGATCTTCATCGTATGGCCCAGATTTGTGTATGCATTCGGACGACTCCGGATCCCCGCACAATCGTGGCCGTCCATCCTTGATCCAGCGGTATCGCTTATTTCTATTTGAAACCAGAGGCGCGCGCTAATGTGGGCCGTTGGATTTCAATCCTACGTCACTCCTTTTTGACCGTGGGCCTTTAAAGCCCAAAATCGGTGGATCATTGGATTTCAATCGTGCGGACCACATGGGTGTATGCAATCGGACCATCCGGTTCCATTTTACATCCTGACCGTAGGAATCAAATCCAACGGTGTGCGTCATCGCATCTCAAAGGAGGTGACGTGTATCCTTTTAACTGAGCGTTGGATTTCAATCCAACGTCTATCTTTGAAAGTGGAGCCCCGCAGTCCTTCGGGATTTCAATTAGATCTCGTTCGGTCGATCTTAATCGTGCGGTCCATATTAAATGATACCGATTCAAATCATTTAATCTCTCTATTTATCGTAGCCGCCCATTTCCAATCGGACGGCTGGCATTTGTTTGAGCTTTCTGAGTTGCGCGCGGCTGAGGATGACAATGGGGCCCACATGTCAGTTGGCTCTTATTTTCTTCCCTCTCTCTCAGCGCGCAGATTTCTCTGGAAATCAAGGAGAGGATTATCCCAAAGTTTTTACAACTAATTTTTGGGATAATTAGCCCTAAATGGACACCTCATCAAGCTCTAGACTTTTCTCAATTGCCCTGTAGCTCAACACCCATATATAAACCCTAGTTTTTGAGCTGCAGCCATTGTTGACCACTGAAGCTCATTTTCTTCCTTGCTGACAGTGGAGTTCTTGCTCCTATCCTTTGCTTATCCATCCTTAAGCTCTGGTTTTACCTTGCATTAAAGATTTGATATCTTTTGCAGGTTAAATCAGATTTGATCTCTCTGTCGATCAATCTCAAATTTTCAGAGTTCTTGGTATCTTTTCATACTGGTAAGCTAAAAACCCTAGTTATGATATCTTGAGCATCTTAAGAGCCCTAGAAGCTCTTGTGAATCATTCTTTTGAACATCAGTAGCTTCATCTTGTTCTAAACTGAAAAGTTGATATTATACCTTTTCGGTTTTTCATGTCATTTTCAAGACTTAGGGTTCTTCCTGTCAACTTATCATCTTATTTAGGTTTTGACTAAACCCTAGCAGCATGACAAGTTAATCTTTCAATTCTTGTCATCATCTATTTTGACTCTTAGTTGAAATATGCCTCTGTTCTTTGGTCGGCTCAACCGACAAAATAGGTTTTTGCTTTAGCTTTTGTAATCTAACTAGTTAGGGTTAGACTAAGGTTGGTTTGGGATATTAATTACCCTGAAAGATCATGCTAAGTTCATTTATGAACTTTTGCATGATCTATACTCCTTTTTCCGAAACTTTGCAATGCATCTGTTTCGGCTCTTTTCAAATCTGGCGGGACTTTGCAATAAACTCTAGTTTCTGTCTTTTGAAAACAGTGAGCTATATTATGTGTTATTATCACTATTATGGGTAGTTATGGCTTAAGCAGGCTGTTAATCATGCATTTCTTTATTGATCATGCAATTTCTGATAATTTATACTAGTTGTCGTTTTTGGTATTTATTGGATTTTATTGCTTCTTTTAGAATCTGGTTCTACTGAAGCTTTTGAATACACTTCTGAACAATCTGAGCCTGCAACAGAAGTCTATTATTACCAAGGCAAGCATCCTCTTTGCACCATATTGAACCCAGATTTTGTACAATAGTCTTTACAAATCCAGTGATAACTGTGCATGCTATTTTTCTGAAATACAAAATGTGACTTGTAGTAGCTAGCTATAACCTGAACTGGCGGATTACCTTGATTATGACCATACACTCAACTCTAGTGTAGTACTGTATACTATATGGTCTATTTGCATATTTGGCTTAGATATGCAGTCTAGAGATTTTAGAGTTTGGCAAGCATATCTTGTCAAACATGGGAACCACAACTGAACTATTGTCATTTTCAAACTCTTTGTCCAGTTTCTTTAAATCAGTCTTGTATTTGAAATTCAAATTGATCTGGACAAGAGGAAGATAGTGATGGTGCTTTCGTGCACGAGATTGGGTTTTGTGGTGGACTTGTCAGGGTTAATTAAGGACCGAACTCGATTATTCAATTCAAGTCCCCACGTACTTCCACATGCAGTGTATGGGTATTTGTTTGGTTAAGTAAAATGTTGAGACTATTGAGTTGGAAACAGGAGAGTAAGGATATGTGTATTGGCCTTGTATGGCATAGATGCTTTGGTCCGAGGTGCGTTTTATGCCATGTGAGCTTTGTATGTCGATGTCGGATGTTCTTAGGAGGGTGAGGCGTATATGTGCCTCGTCGCATATACGATACCTTAATGGTGCCGATAGCATTCTACTATGGGTGGGGAGCCCAATTCGTTTTAAATTGTTTGGATCGGCATTACTGACACAACATGTGTGCCCCGTGGTTAGTAGGTGGTATAGCCTACACTAGTGGGATCTGTGCACACATGGGGGTCCAACTCAATAGTGTTGGCTTGTTGAAAAATACCAAATCTTAGTTTCCCCGGTCGGCATACCAAAGGAAGTATGTCATCATTCGGAGGCATCCGAAGGCAACGGGCTAGCTAAGTCATGAGGGTATAAACTGTTCGAATAGCCGTGTCCACGGTCATGGACGATAACTTGAATTGATGTCATCTGTATAGAAGTTTTGATTTTCAAAATTCTGGTTTTGGTTTATTTTCGGTTGGCATGAGGGAATCATGCACTGTACTGTTTACATTTAATGTATTTACTTACTGTTTTACTTTATTTTTGATTTATTAAATTGCTTTATCAAAAATTAGCCTTTGTAGGTTAAGATGTATCGCTGTATGCAAATTTGAACCTTTATACCTTCCTTTTGTAACCTTATGCATGTAACCACTCTACTCCTTTGATTAGGCTCTAATCACCACTTTCTTTTATTAGTTTGTGTAAGACTTGCTGAGTACCTTTTGTACTCAAGGTGCTACCACCTATTGTTGCAGGTGAGGATGGTTTTATTTACGAAGTACCCGTTAGCGCTGATCAGGGTGACGCTAACGAGTGACGCTACTTCTTGCCTCCACGCAATTGCCTGCGGGTGGATGGGGCCATTGTTGGACATTTTCCGTTTATTTTGCTTCCGCTGTATACTGTTAACGTGACCAAGTCACTTAATACTTTAGCGCTACCAGAATGATGTAAACCTATGTTTAATTATATCCATGTAAGACTTGTATGTGTTTGATGCAATGTTGATGAAGGATATATATGCAATGGTCGTTGATCCTGGGAACCATTGTGAATCATATATATCAGAATCTGTTTCTTTGGATCATCACTTGTTAAATTTATATCTTTAGCATGATTTTTAATAAAGGGGCAGTACTGTTCCTTCATTAACAATTGTGCTACAGTATGAATTTAATTAGTAACATTTCCAATAACCGGGGGTCCCCACAGGTGAGCCCTCTCAGCAGCACCATTCGCGGGATAGTTCGTCTGGGGAAGTGCTTCCTCCGCCACCCACTATGGCAGAGGTCCTGGCTCAAATCGAGCGGAATAGGATGGACCAGACCAGGATTCTTGAAGCTATCGCTCGCAACACTTCTCCTGCTCCTGCGGTAGCAGGGGAGGGGGAAATCAGAGGCAGCGTGGTGGTCTCGCTGAATTCCAGCGGACAAATCCTCCCACCTTTGCGGGCACCGGAGACCCTATGGAGGCTGAAGATTGGCTACGTGATATTGAAAAGAAGCTAGCCATTGCTCAGTGCACGGGCATTGAGAGAGTTCTTTTGCCAGCTATCAGCTGGAAGGCGCTGCTAGTGCATGGTGGGACAATTTTTCCGCCATGCAACCTGACGGAGACGTTCCATCATGGAACGAGTTTGAGCGACCTTCAGGAGGCCTATATTCCTAATGGGGTCATGTCGATCAGCGGCGGCGGTTTCTTGCTTTGAAGCGAGGAAGGAAGATCACACCGAGTATCTTGAGTTCAATTCCTTAGCCCGCTATGCCCCTGACGATGTCTCCACTGACACTCGCCGGTAGAATCGGTTCATGGGCGGCTTGACTGAGGAGATGCAGCTGGCTCTAGCTGTGCATGACTTCAGGAACTTCCAACACTTGGTGAACAAGGCCATTGTAGTGGAGCACAAGAGTGTGGTAGTGGAGGAGTCCAGGAAGAGGAAGAGGGCCGCTCAGATTTCAGCTAGCGGCAGTTTTCCTCGACAGCGCCCCGGACCGCCCCAGGCACCTCGTTCTCAAGCCCTAGTGCCACCGAGGCCTCCAGTGGCACCTTCACGACCTTCTCCACCTACAGTGCAGCGGTACAATGGGAGTAAGGACTCCCAAAACAATAGTACATACAAGCCTAATGTCACCTGCTTTCATTGTGGTCGCCAGGGCCACTATGCCTCTCACTGCCTCACCAAGCAGCGGGTAATGCCTCAAGTTTATCGAGCTCCTACACCACTAGCTGTGGCAAGACCTACACCACCTCCGAGGGCAGCATCTACCCCTCCTCAGGTCCCTGCGCATGGCCGAGTGAACCACATCACTGCGGAGGAGGCGAGCGATGCTCCAGACGTCGTTTTGGGTACCCTTCTTGTTAATTCTTGTCCAGCATCAGTTTCATTTGATTCAGGAGCATCTCATTCATTCATCAAAGAAGAATATGCTGCACTAAATCAATTTGAAATACATAAACTTCAGCCACCTTATCAAATCCAGTCTCCGGGATCGGTTTTTCAAACCGATCAAATTTGCCGAGACATAAAAGTGGAGATTCAAAACATCAACTTCTTGGCAAACTTAATTGTGATAAATTCAGTGGGTATTGATGTGATCTTGGGGATGGATTGGCTGTCCAAGAATCGGGGAAATATCGATTGTGCTCGACGGTCTATTTCTGTCACTAGCGAAGACGGCAGTCAGGTCGTTTTTGCAACTTCAGTGGGCAGTTCTCATCTTTATGCTTTGGAGGCTAGTACCTCTCTTGAAATTAAGAAGGTACCAGTGGTATGTGAATATCCAGATGTATTCCCCGAAGAACTCCCAGGCATGCCTCCTGATCGAGAAGTGGAGTTCGTCATCGAGCTTGTACCCGGTACTGCGCCAATCTCAAAACGGCCGTATCGGATGCCCCCTAATGAGTTAGAAGAATTGAAGAAGCAAGTCCAAGAACTTCAAGACAAGGGATTTATCAGGCCGAGCTCCTCACCTTGGGGATGTCCGGCCATCTTTGTCAAAAAGAAAGACAAGAGTTTGCGGATGTGTGTTGACTACCGTCCGTTAAATGAAGTCACTATCAAAAATAAATATCCGCTTCCGCGGATTGATGACTTATTTGATCAATTGAGTGGAGCCCAAGTATTCTCCAAGGTTGATTTGCGCTTGGGCTATCATCAAATTAAAGTTCGAATTGAAGACATTCCGAAGACGGCATTCTCTACTCGTTACAGGTTGTACGAGTACACTGTCATGTCTTTTGTGCGGCGAATGCACCAAACATACTTCATGAATCTTATGAATTCAGTTTTCATGGAGTATTTGGATAAGTTTGTTGTTGTATTCATTGATGACATCCTTATCTACTCAAAGTCTGATGAAGAACACGAGCTACACTTGAGGCTTGTGTTGGAAAAGCTTCGTCAACATCAGCTCTATGCCAAATTCAGCAAATGCAAATTCTGGCTTCATGAAGTTAGTTTCTTGGGACATATCTTATCCAAGGGCGGTATCGCTGTTGATCCAAGCAAAGTACAAGACGTCCTTGATTGGAGACAACCCAGAAACATCACTGACATTCGCAGTTTTTTCGGACTTGCGAGTTATTATCGCATGTTCATCCAGAACTTCTCCAAAATTGCGAGGCCAATGACTCAACTCCTGAAGAAAGAGAAGAAGTTCGAATGGTCGCCTGAATGTGAAGAAGTTTTCAGATCCTAAAGGAATGCCTGACCAAAGCTCCAGTACTTATCCTGCCCGATATTCACAAGAGCTTTGACATTTACTGCGATGCATCTCGCATGGGCTCGGTTGTGTGCTTATGCAAGAGGGCCGAGTGGTGGCTTATGCATCAAGGCAATTGAGACCTCATGAGTTGAATTATCCCACTCATAATTTGGAGCTCGCAGCAGTTGTTCATGCTCTCAAGATTTGGCGACATTGCCTCATCGGTAATCATTGCGAAATCTACACCGACCACAAGAGTCTTAAATATATCTTCACTCAAGCCGATCTGAACTTGAGGCAAAGAAGATGGCTTGAGTTGATCAAAGATTATGATTTTGGACTCTATTATCATCCAGGGAAAGCTAATGTGGTAGCTGATGCCCTAAGCAGAAAGTCTCAGTGCAACTGTTTATCGGTAACTCCCATTTCGGCAGGGTTGTGTGCTGCGATGCAATGTCTGCACCTGGAAATAATTGAAGAAGGTTCTCTTGCTACCCTTAGTGTGAATTTTACACTTGAGAACCAGATTAGAAGCCAGTAAGCGACTTGTATAACGCAGATCAGGGAAGAAGTGAAGCAAGGCAAGGCCAAATGCTTCAAAGAGGATGCGCAAGGCACCCTATGGTTTGGAAACCGGTTAGTGGTGCCCTGTGATCATTCCTTGAGAGAGATAATTCTCAAAGAAGCTCATGACTCCAAATTCTCTATTCACCCAGGTAGTACGAAGATGTACCAAGATTTGAAGAAACGGCTTTGGTGGAGCCAAATGAAGAGGCAAATCGCTCAATATGTTGCCGAGTGTGATGTATGTCAAAGAGTCAAAGCTGAGCATTTGAAGCCGGCAGGCACTCTACAACCCCTGCCCATTCCCAAGTGGAAATGGGAAGAAGTTGGCATGGATTTTATCACCGGCCTTCCTAGGACCCAAGCTGGGTCCGACTCTATATGGGTGATTGTTGATCGTCTAACGAAGCTTGCCCATTTTATTCCTGTTAAGACCACCTACCACGGAGATAAGTTAGCCGAGCTTTATATCTCCAGAATTTTTTGCCTCCATGGTGTACCTAAAGTAATCGTTTCGGATAGAGGTCCTTAGTTCACATCTTACTTCTAGAAGTGTTTACATAAAGCATTGGGGACCAATCTATTTTTCAGCTCCGCTTACCACCCGCAAACAGATGGGCAAACTGAAAGAGTAAATCAAATCTTAGAAGACCTTCTCCGAGCCTGTGTGCTGTCCTATAGCAAGAACTGGGAGAAATGTTTACCGTTTGCGGAGTTCTCCTACAACAATAGCTTCCAATCAAGCATACAAATGTCCCCGTTCGAGGCATTGTATGGAAGGGCTTGTAGGACACCTTTGAACTGGTCCGAGGCCGGGGAGAGGCCATTTTATGGTCCAACCTTGGTAGAAGATGCGGAAGAACAAGTTCGTGTCATCCGCGAACGACTTCAGACGGCTCAATCTCGTCAGAAGTCATATGCCGGCCGTCGTCGTCGTGAGTTGAGCTTTGAGGTGGATGATCATGTCTATCTTAAAGTTTCTCCAATGAAAGGAATATGTCGTTTCCAAGTCAAAGGCAAATTGGCACCTCGCTATATTGGACCTTTCCGAATTTTAGCAAAATTGGGTTCGGTGGCTTATCAATTGGAGTTGCCGCCATCACTTTCTGATGTGCATGATGTGTTTCATGTTTCACAACTAAGGAAGTGTCTCCGCATTCCAACGGAGGAAACTAAGTTGGAAGAACTCGATTTGCGTCCCGATCTTTCTTATCGGGAGCACCCGATTCGCATTCTCGAAGAAAAGGAGCGCACGACGCGGAATCGTAATATCAAATTCATCAAGGTTCAGTGGAGCAACCATTCTGAAGATGAAGCAACATGGGAGCGTGAAGATCAAGTGCGAGCTAGCTATCCAGATCTCTTTCTTTCTTCTTGAAGTGTCTTCGAATCAAAAAAGGAAAGTTTAAACAAAGCAATGAGAAGGAACATTGTAATAGCCATACCGTGCAGCCCTACAAAGATATCTTAGTGCTACCTTTGAAGGAAATCAAGACAACGAATGTTATGTTGTTCTTTAAAAACTTTCCTATCCAACTTCCATCCTATCGATCTCAGGGTCGAGATCTTTTGTAAGGGGGGAGGTTTGTCACATCCCTAAATTAATAAAGAGGTTTATTATGTATCTCATTAGCATGCATCATGTTTTGAAACATTTCATTTAAATATTGTGCTTGGAAAATCTCGAAATACACACGAAACATACACTTTGATTTGAACTCCAAACTAAAAACTGAAATAAATGCTACTAAAGATCCTCTGGAAATAATTTATTCAAATACTATATTAATTATCTTAAATTAATATAATTTTTCCCAATTTTTTGGGACTAATTTCAACCCTAGAAAATTCGAAACACCATTAAAGTAACTAGCCTAAGTTTGAATTTATATATTACAACATATATCATAAACAGTAGGGTTTAATAATTTTTTTGGACGCTAGACATACCCAGGAACCCCTGTGATTTATTTCACATTTTTAGGAAATTTATTTCTATTTTTAAGCCTCTGGTCAAAGTGGAGAAACTATTTTAATTCTCAGTCAAATCCTAACCCCTAAATCGACCGGTACTATTCCTCGGGCTTGAGTCTGACTCGGTGAATCGACTCAGCCCGACCGCCTAAGTGCACCGCGCTAAACCCAACTGGTATCCACCGTCCGATTGAAGTTCAACGGTCCAGATCGCGTACCCCTTCAGCCGTTTCCGATCGTATTTTCAAATCTAAGCCGTCCATCTGAGATCTGACGGTGCGCATCGAATCACTTAACTCGCGCTCGCTCGCGCCGCTTTGTCTCGCTGACACGGTGGGCCCGAGCTGTCAGCTTCGTCTTCCTCCAGCCGTTGGCGACGCAGGCATCTCGTGCCACGCGGCCGAGTTCCTCCGACGTGCACAGAACGGCACCAGGCACGCCGTGATTCCACCGCCACCTCGGACCACTCCGGAGCGTTCTCCACTTCACGCCGCCTCCAATTCCGTCATCACCCGAGCATAATACTCCCTCAACACCCCTCTTCTTCGTCACTTCTCCTCTGTTTGACCGAGGAGGGGGAAGCTCGTACCAGCTCCTCTCTTGGGTAAGCTTCCACTGGGTGCTTTCCCTCTCTTCTGTATCCAATGCTTTCTCTATTTTTGCTAATCTCAGATCTTGTCCTTGCTTGTAGCCTCCGGTTCGTTTTCGTGCTCTAGCTCACGTCGAGAGCGCGCACCCGAGGACACCTTCGTGCCTTCTTCGTGTCCGGGAGGTATTATCCTCAATTTTGCGCGTCACCTCACGTGTTTTAGGCCATTGAGAAGAACCCCTAAACTAATTTTGGTAATGCGCGGCAGGATCTTGTTGAATCGAAGCTTGCACCATTTCCGGCCGTGAAGCAACCTTTCACCTCCCACCTTGATCCGGTAAGCCATTGGCCGATTCTTTCTGCTTGTAGCACCCTAGTATGGTCCTGGAGCTGCTCCAACCACTCACTTGTGTTGGTTTTGCTCGGGGTCACTTCTCAGAATCGCGTGTGCGCCGCCTTCTTCTCCGCACCGACAAAGCTCCGGCTAACTCAGGCTTCCTCGATCACCTTCTCCGCTCGGGTAGCTTCCATTTAGCCCCTAGAACACTGGCACCCGCTGAATGCCGCTGCGAGCAACGCATTCTTGTTTCGAGTTTGCCGTATTGGCGCCGCGCTCAACTCCGCTAGCCGCCGTCTGAGCAAGCGGCCACCGTCGAGGCTACTTCCTTTAGGAGCGCATTGCTATTTTGCATCTGTACATGTCCTTGGCTGGCGCCGCCGTGGCCGGAATCGCCAGCAAGCCACCGGTGAAACGCGCGGGGTAGAAATCCCGTTGTCGTACGCCGACCGCGACTGTAGCAACGACATTAAACGTTAACTTCAATCATTAGTTATTAATGATGTCTTAGCTGCGGTAATGTTTCACTTACATGCGAGCCCCATGCACGGAAAGCGGGGATGTTACGGTTAATGCCATTGTGACTGACGGGTGGGCCTAGTCTTTAAACCCCGTGCACCGTGCGCGTGCATGGGTAGACTAAGTCCCGTGGACCGAGTCTCTGACGGACGGGACCCCCATGTCAGTTCGGAATTTAAAATCTGAGTTACAAGGGAAATGGTACTGTTTCCGGTCCCGCACGTCAGCCACTGCGGTTAGCGCGTGGCCGGTAGAAAAAGTTATAAATACATTAGGAAATTCGAAATATATTAGTTTGCATACTGAAAATTGGTATTAACTTCTAAAATGCATAACTAAATCATTTTAACTCCAAAATGAGTGAAACCACTTCTGATAATTTTTATTTTTCGTTTTCATGAACTTTATATTAAAATTGGTTTTAAACTTGTCTCTGTAACAGAGGGTATTATTTTGGAAAATGAGCTATTAACACTATTATCTTTACAAAAGAAAATGCCGATAACTTTAGAAATTCATAACTAAACCATGAAAACTCCAATTGAAACAAACTCAACTGTTTTGAACTTGTAATAATATTGCCTATTTATCCATGTGAACTTTGTACTCACCACTGCTCTACAAATTTTCGCCTCATAATTAAATTACATGAATAAAGGCGTTTTGAAATCTGAAAATCAAATCACCATAACTTTCACATACTGAATCCAAATGAAATAATTCTTTCACCAAAAATCATCTAAAATCATGACTTAGCTACTGTATAAAAATCATGCATTTTTTAGCATTTTGAATTTTGAGGTGTTTCTCGATGTTTATTCGGTATTGTATTTATATATATTCCGAGCCTATTGATATTGACTGCTACGTTACCGAGAGTGAACAACTACTTTTCCAGCAAGGCAAGCATCATTTGAACTTTCTTTTGCATCATCTTTGATCCCAGTTTTGTTAAGTTAGTGCAATGATAATTTGCTTGCATGCTATTTTGATAATGTCGCTATTTTTGTGATGAATAGTTAGACACATCCTATTATCTTGTCATTGTGGCTATCCATGAATTATTCCAGTACTGAAATGCTTATGATAGGATGTGTGAAATTATATTATTCGCATTTGCTTAGCCATGCAAGTCAAGAACTGGTAGTTTGATTGTCGGGAATAACCCGACAATTATGGGAATAAACACAACTCTCATTATACTTTTGTTCAGATCTTCGTATCTGTTTTGTGAGTTAAATTTTGACATTTTAAAAGGAGTTCTTGGTCCGGACAAGTGTTGGTTAGTGATGGTGCCTTCGTGCACGAGATTGGGAATGTGGTTGGCCTTGTTTGGACAATTAAGGACCGAACTTTGGGTTGTTGCAATTCAAGTAAAACTCGTGCTATCACACGTGGTATATGGGTGCCGTATGGTTAAGTAGGGGGAAGGTTTTGTTGTGTTGAGTCCCACGGTGGTGAAATTGTAAGGGCACAGGACCGAGAAATCCTGTGTTCCTTTTGGGCTGATAGGATGGAGATGTTAACGTCTTGTCTTTCCTAGGAGCCCTGGGTTGAGGGACTTAGCCCAATGGAATTTTCTTGCTAAAACGACCATATCTTGATTTACCCGGCCGGCATACCATAGGAAGTATGCTATATTCAGAGGCATCTGGAGGCTTACGGGCTAATCAAGTCGTGTGGGTAAAGTAGTACACCCCTGCAGGGTATAAATCTATTCGAATAGCCGTGTCTACGGTTATGGACGACCGCTTGAAATTTGTGGCTGCTTATTGTTAGACTTGGAGGTAATATTGTGGGTGAACTCGGTAACTATCATGAATGCGATATTCATGCTTGTTGTAGTATCAAAGTGGGAAGCCACTTTGCTATTTGTATGATTAATTTGTTACTCAGTTCATTACTTATTCACATGCTTTACTTCTACTTCAAATCTGATTTTGAAATGGCACTTGAAAAACTAGTATGTGTAGGGTGTACATTGTTGCGTCTCTTTCGCAAAACTAAGCCAATATGAGCCCTTCCTTTGAATGACCTTATGCATAACTATTTTTATTTGTGTAAGACTTGCGAGTACTCTTTGGTACTCAGCCAGATGTTTGCTGGCTTTTTCAGGTGAGGATGATATCGAGACCGATGAGTTTGTCGGTGTCGATTTAGGCGACACCGATGAGTAGTATGCTATCTTTTAACTCCCAGTTGGTTGCCGATGGGTTATGGGGCATACCACTGCTGGTCTTTTGGTTTATGCACTTGTTTCCGCTGCTACTTAATACTCTTATTTCAATTTGGCCGGTCGGCCACGTGTATTAGTTGTAAACTTGGAACTACGTTGTATGCCTTTTGCACTATTTATGTATGAATGTTGTATGGATGTGATCAACGTTAAATGAGAGTATGGTTATATTGGTCGCTGATCTTGGGAGCCAATATAAGTCATACTCGCTGATCATGGCTTCCTATTTAACTCACTAAGTGTAGTGCTTGACTTGTTAGGAGAACCGACAATCATGTATTGCTCGCAGAGGAGCGGCGCGCATGATCGTCGAGGCTCTAGTTTTCAGTCAAGCCTCTCATTTAGATTGAGTTAAGTTGGAATCCATGTACCGGAGATCCAGGGTTATGTCTTTAAGACCATGCTTAGTCCTGGTCTTACGGAGATAACTCCGGGGTCCCCACAAGAGGATTCGGCCCAAAGGCCTGAGGGGGATTTTAAATTATTTTCGATTAAAGAAACCCCAAAAAAGCAAAAAGACTTTTAGAAATTAGCTAATAAAGTCTAAAAATTCCAGGAAAATTCACAAAAATCCCAAGAATTATTTAGAACTTAATAAAAATACTTTTAGCTATACTTTAGTTTTTAATTTTGCAAACAAAATAGATTTGTACTTCCAACAAAAAGGGAAAACCAAATCAAAATCCAAAAAAACAGGAAAAAGGCTTAAAATCTAAATAAAATCCAAAAAACCCAAATAAACTAACTTTTTGATTTAATTAAAGTTGGATTAACTCAAATTAAATGGTTTTTTATTTCTAAATTGCAATTTAAGCTTTTTACAACTCAATAAATCAACTGGTTATTTTTATTTTGAAAATAATTTTAAAAACTCTGCAAATTAGGGATGTTACAAAGCTGTACCACATAATGTAATTATAGATGATGGCTTATTCCAAAGAAATAATTTCTATTGTTATTTTGTGAAAAGCAGCAATTGTAATTCAATATGAATAATAGATTGAAGGTGCAAGTTAAAACAGTAATAATAATAAGTAAACAAGAGTTTTCACAAAGTTGACACAACTTATACCAATTTTTTCACATAGACTTCCCTTCCACATTGTTTTTATAAAAGAGGAGTGACTGACATGTGGGGGGCCACTGGTTTATGGACTAGATCCACGGAGAGGTGCTAGTCTACAGTGAACCGGGTTCACGAAATAGGAAACTAACATGTGGGGTCGACGGGTCATATACTTGGCTCACGGTGGACTGGGTCTATGCGGGTTTGGGGGTAGGGTTAGGTACGGGTGGTGGTTGCGTGGTGTGCACATGGCATCCACATGGCGACGGGTGGTGACTAACATGGCAAGGTGATTGTGGGATGCTAATGCGGCAGACGGCGCTAGCACGATGCACGCGTGGCACTAGCGTGGCACCAACGAGGCAGCGACGCTCTGAGCCCAACGGCTTGCCAGCGGTAGCGGCCACGGCGGAGGCAAAAGAGGGTTGGGACTGAGAGGGGGGACAGGGCGAAGGTGGTGACGTGGGTGAGTGGCGTTGATCAACTCTATGGCGGTGAGTTGGTTCCGATGATGCTCCGGGGAAGGGAGAAGAGGATGACGTAGAACATTGAACGGCGAACCCAATGGGGTAGATGGTGTCGATAGAAACTCATCGAAGGTGGCGGAATTGGATGACGAAGGGGCGACAGCCGGAGGTAAGAGAGACAAAGTTGATCATGGCACACGGTGAAAGAAACAAGAAATCACAAGAGGGGAAAGTTAGATCAGGAGGTGGAACACAATATGATGCGAGTGAATTTGAAGGGAGCTCACCAATGCGACGGGAATGCAATGTTTCAGGGTGGCACAACGCGGCCGGACGTGAGTAAGAAGATGATGGTGTTTACGATCTGGCACTTGGGTGCTCCAATGGGTGGTGGCGCACACGGCGGAGGACGTCAAGGCAGAGTCGGTGGCGAAAGGACAACTAACCCTGTTTTTTTATTTAATTGATGTTTACATTAATCATACTGAATTGTTTTAATTTCTGAAATTTTCAATTAAGCTTTAAAATCAAGGAAAATTGGTAAAAAAAAATTCAGGAACCTAATCTACACAATTTTTTTTTGAAATCTCTAATTTTGGGATGTTACAACAATCTTAGTGGCATGTTAAGAATTTCAACCCATCGTTTGATTGCAAGCGGCAGTCCGTAAATTCATCTATAAATGTGTATGCGTTATCTCCATTTCAAAATAGACGTTATTCTAAACACAGTCTCCAATATATACACCTTATGTTATCAAAATTATAAAAATATAATAGTTTAGAAGATTTTTATGCTAAATCTAAGTACTTTTATGTGTACATTTTTTATGCGTTTGACCGAGTATTTTTGGCTGCACTCTCGTGATGTGATGAAGTTCGTTACTACGCGCGCGGCCCCGTGCTCATCGCGTCGCCCGCGCATGCGCACCACGTCTCCGTCCTCCCGCGGACATCCTGCATCCGAACCAAGCTTCCATCTCCTCCACCCGACCGAGATGAGTTAGGAGCACACGAGTCACCACACACACACCAGAGAGTGTGTTGCTTCCAACACTTCTGCCGTCTTAAATTCGTTTGATCTTCCTCAGGATCTGATCAGGGCGTCGTGTGCATATATAATACACCTCCTTCAATTCATCGATCATCGGACATTAAAAAGTTTTGAGTAGCAGGTTTGGAAAAACGATTCGATCGATCCCACTGGTGTGTGTAGCCCTACAGAACAGACTTTTGGTCCCGGGCCTAAAGGGCCTCTAGTCCCGGTTATAGAGCCGGGACTAGGAAATCGGGACTAAATGTCTCACCTTTAGTCCCGGTCCCAAGCCGGGACTAAAACGACGACTAGTCGGTTGGTAATACCAACCAGGACTAAAATCCTTGATCAGCCACGGGCTGGCCCTTTTAATCCCGGTTGGTATTACCAACCGGGACTAAAGGTGTTTTTTTTTTCTTTTTTGTTTCCATTTCAATTCATTATTGATTTTGGTTTTACAATTACATTAGGTTTTCAAATGCGTATTCTTCGTTGCTAATATATGTATACGCACATATAATTTAGTTTGGAACATTATTACACACAAATAAAGTATGAAACTATATATATTATGGAGCTATATATATGTATAATATATATATATGCACAAAAAATTTACAAAATTATTCATGCATCCTTGGTATTTACAACACAAATGTTGTCCTCCACTTAAATGTCATACAAATGTTCGTCCTGGTTTGGCTTCAATGGTTCATCAGGTTAAAGTAGAACTCGGTCGGGCTTGAGGACATGCTCATTAAGAAATCTGCGATTGTCTCTTGAATTCCTTTGAGGCGGTCCATATCCAACACTGTTCCTTCAACCATATCTCCTTCAATTTGCATTAAGCGAAAGAAGTATTAATATACATAAGATTTATTTAATAGCAACAAATAAATAAAATGGATTTATTATATATACTTGTTACGTACTTTCTGCATCTGTAGATGGGTTCTTTTGCATACACCATGAGGAACTCATAAACGTAGTATCCACACAAATTGTTGCCCGTGGTGCCGTAGAACCCAGCATGCGATATAAAAGATTACTCTCGTCATCCCGCGTGAGTGAAGCATGATAAGGTAAAGACACGGGGAGCTAGTACAACTTACATCCAATCGGTGTGGATCAGGAAGTGGCGCTTTCAGATCCGGACGGTGTAGCTGAACGAACCAAGCCCAAACCCTGCCCAATAATTGGATCGTTAATTAACTATTGCAGAGTTAAAGAGCAGGAATAAATATTTAAAGATCGAAGTTACCCCTGGATAATGTCTATCATATCTTGGTAATGTTCCTGCGGTTTTCTCAACGAGTCATAGATTAGCAAATGACTGTCGGAGAGATCGAAGACAATCAGTATCCAGTGAAAGCTGCATTTGTTTATAGAGTCAACATATATATCTTTATGTTGGATTGAGTAAGTAAAGTAAAATGTGCACACGATAACAACACTCACCCAAAGTTGTAGGGGAAGAGTATAAATCTTTTGTTCTTTTGGTTGATCAAGAACCTCCGAAAATTCCTCTCCATTTGAGGTCTCCATTGATCGTGGGGAGTGTTTGGGTCCTTGAATACGATATATGGATCAACGAAACCAATGTTCTTGTCATTTCTACGTGTGAGGTCTCTCATCATGTCTCTGCATATGTATAGACATGCTAGCTAGTGTGAGGATAATTACTTATACATATACATATGCTAGAGTGAGATTATTAAAAGAAAGAATCACGTACAGACAAAAGCAGCTGATGAGAGATTTGTCTAGAGCGTCCATGTGGCATAGTGGTGTAACTCATTAAACTGAACCATTATAATGTCATCGCCACGGAAGTAATGATGGTTTATAATTTTGACGCAAATAAAGTCATCCGCTTTTCTGCGACATGCCGCCATGTACCACTTGTTTAACAAGTACATTTGCGTACGAAGTTCCATGAGCTTCTCAGGGTTGTATAGACTCTTGCCATATACATATTCCTTCTTCCAATGATCAACTTCGGAGCACTTTCGATGTGTGCTCTGCGAGCATTTGGGAAATGCTTAGACCGTTTCATGAAAAATTCATCAAGTTGATCCAAATGCACGTTTCGGATATACGTTCTAGCGTTCGTGTTTGAACCATATTCATTCCCAATAACTAGTGGGGCACCGATTGCGTGATTGTTCCCGGTGTGCAACACCCTTCCGTGCTCTCTTCTCTTTCTTCTTCGCCTCCTCAATTGACTTGGTGAGAGTGCGGTCATAGTCCGATAGTGGCGAATCCTTACGAGCATGGCGTAACTTTTCTCGGTGGCGTCCACCCTTTGCCTTAGAACTTACGGACGCACGAAGAAGTACGGCTTCGTGGTTTCGCCGCTTCACTTTTAGCCTTGACTTTCGCGAAGAAACCGCCCACATCTGTTTTCATGAAGCATCTATTTCTCGCGATCTTCTCATAGGAAAGTTTCGTGCGTCTTAGAAATAGCTGGTGTTCTCCCGAGGCTTTCTTCTTGGCGGCGGTGGGCCGACGCCGTTGTGGGGTGGGCCTCTTCTTTGGCGAGGGCGGCGGTGTCGGCGTTGGAGCCCGCCGTGGAGGCGATGGGGCGGTGGCGGCGTTGGAGCCCGCCGTGGAGCGTCACGATGGCGGTGTCGGCGTTGGAGCCCGCCGTGGAGGCGATGGAGCGGCGGTGTCGGCGTTGGAGCCCGCCGTGGAGGCGATGGGGCGATGGCGGCGTTGGAGCCCGCCGTGGAGGCGATGGGGCGACGGTGTCGGCGTTGGAGCCCGCCGGAGGCGATGGGGCGGTGGCGGCATTGGATCCGTCGTGGAGGAGATGGGGCGGTGGGGATGCAGCCGTGTCTTCCACTTCATTGTCATCGCCCGCAACACCGTGACCGGTGGTGAATGGATAATTGGACTTAGGTTGGGGAGGTTCTCACTGTGAAAACAACGTGGTATGAGTAAACCGTTATTTAAGCCAATACATAATTAGTGAAAAAATGTTTCGTTCACTTTCATCCGCACCTAGGGTTAGGTTGTTGAGGAGGAGGAGGTGGCCCCAGAATAATGATATAGCGCTTGCGCCAACATATGAATGTCTTCTCCGCTTCTCCTAAAGTCTTCTCCCCATCACCTCCTTCAATGTCAAGACGCACATTGCTATAACCTTTCACAACTCTATCCACCGATACGCTAGCATATCCGGGAGGTATTAATGCCCCATGGCATCTTGGTGTCTTCGTAGGGTCGATACGAGATACAACACCGATAGCCACCATGACGGTGGCATTCCCCTCGAATGTGCAGCTCACATGTCGAGAGGATCGGTGATGTCATCCACGGGAAGCGCACCTGCGTCATCTTGAATCACTGGCACCTCGTGGAAGCGCAATCTTTTCAACCGATGAGGGGGCTGATGTTGACTCCGGCTCGATGCGCTTTGCCTTTGGATGGAACTTCATCGCTATCTGCACTTGCCTTTTGATTTCCTCATTCATTTTGGCTTCAAGTGCTTTTCTCATCTTGCTTCACGAGCCACTTCCGTGACTCAAGAACCATTTCCTCCATCCTACGCATCCGCTCTGCCTCCTCGTCCTTCTTTCTCGCGGCTTCTATAGGTGGCTTTGTCTTTAGGAAGGCATGCTCCCGACACCTCCCCATAGCCTCTTGTTCGCCCACCGTGTTCGGTACTCTCCGGGCGTATGTCACTCATCCTTATCTCTGCTCGTGCCACTGCCACTCGGCCAAGCCTCGAGCATAAGCAAATCTTTTCTGCTGCTCTTTGGAGTTTTGCGCCATACACTATCTTTCCGGTCTCTAGGTCGGGCTTCCCCATGACCGAAAAACCAATACTTGGCGCTCGAGCGCTTGATTGATTCTGTTCGATCCCCTTGGTAAGAATCTCTCGTTCCATTCTTTCCCACTTAGGAATGGCACTCCTGTAGCCACCTGATCCCAAGTGATGGTGGTATTGCTTTTGTCGGGCATTCTGTTGGTTCCTTCTCACCCGTGCCTCACCCTCTTCCGATGTCTTGAACTGTACAAACTCATCCCAAAACGGCCTCAACTTGACGTAGGCCTTAGTGTTGAAATCTGGCGTCAGGTTCTTCTTGATAAATGTGTTGTACAATTTCTTCTTCCAACACTGGAATTGTGTGGCCATCTTCTTCATAGCCCAGTTCCTAACTCTCTCCTTCAAAGCTTCATCTTCTGTATCGAGCGCGAAATGTTGAAGGACATCTTGCCAAACTAGTGCCTTGTCACGATCAGAGACAAAACTAATATGAGAGCCTCTTTCTTTGCTTCCATTCACGAGCATTGATCGGGATCCTGCCCTTACAAGGCACCCACAGTGGTGACAAATTTCTGTGCATGTGGTCCAAGTACTTTGCCTGTATCCTCCTCAATTCGAGAGAATGAACCGACCCTCCAACGGCTTCTTGGGCCTCGTGACATTTCTACTCTTCCCGTTGTTGTCGTCGATCCAGAGGGCTACGAATGTAGAAACACAAAGATTGTAGATACATAAGAGATTGTAGATACATAAGAGATTGTAGATACATAAGAGATTGTAGATAGACCTCATCTTCATAATCGGCAAAGCATCGACTCCGTCATCTACTTCTTGATTGTTGTCATCACCTTCGACTTGGGCACCTTGTAAGGCGCCATTGTTGATAATATCCATGATGGCATCGTCCATGTTGTCATTCGGTTGGCCATTTCGCAAATATATCGCGTAATATAAAACTTATCATTCAAGAATATAAAATTGTACTCATTCTAAACTTCTAAACTAGTACTCATTCTCAATTTAACTACTCGATTGCACTACTCACTTAGCCTATGAACTAAACATTGTCGGACAATTGCTCGTGACAACTACCCTTACCATTCATCTCAAGTTACTCTCAAATACATAAATCAAAATTTAATATCTAATCTCGAGCTAAAGACTCAATGCATTAATCCCTTTGTTTAACACTTACGCTCCTAGATCTAACCTCCGGGAAAAAATGGGTCATTATCGTTAATCATATCTTTCAAGCCACTCACTAACATCGTACAACAACCAAGCACCGAGAGTACCACCAGAGAGGCGATGGTGGCGGAGCGCGCATGCCGCGAGCGAGGAAGACCGGAAGGCGATGACGCTCGGTGCGTTGGACCGCCGAGGAGGTGAAGTAGGACCGCGGCAAAGGGAAGCGGCACGGTTGTGGCGCGCAGAGGTCGGCAGAGCGGCCGCAGCGAGGAGACGGCAAGGGAGAGAGCGCGCGAGAGACGCGAGGGAGAGGCGCGCGATGGGAAGTGGAGGAAGAATGGAAGACGAATCGTTGCTTAATATTTGGGACCTTTAGTCCCGGCGGTTTACCAACCGGGACTAAAGACCTTAGTCCGGGTGGTAATACGGACCGGGACTAAAGTGGACCTTTAGTCCGGGTGGTTCCACGGCCGGGACTAAAGGTGAATTTTTGCTGGGACATATTTTCGAGAGAACCTTTAGTCCGGGTGGTGCCACGGCCGGGACTAAAGGTGAATTTTTGTGAGGACATATTTTCAGAGAACCTTTAGTCCAGGTGTGTTAGCAACCGGGACTAAAGGTCCCCACTATTCAATTACACACAGAGAACCTTTAGTCCTCGGTGTGTTAGCAACCGGGACTAAAGGTCCCACTATTCGATTCCGCCACTATTTTCCAGAGAACCTTTAGTCCCGGGCTGGGTTTTGTATTAAGTTTATTTGTATAAATATGCTAATTCTTGTTAAATGCATAATAAATTAAATATTAGGCATAAATTTTTAAAAAAATAATAGTTTTTTAAAAATAAAACTATTGGTTTTCGATAGGAAATTTGTTTTTGCATCATTTTAACGTTAATCTTTTGGTTTTCCATCATTCATTGTCCAAATGCGCGAGAGAAATCCACCATCAAATAGGAATTTAATTGGAACTATAGGTTTTACTCTTCTTGTCTTCTTGATTAGCCTTTGTGCTACTTTGATCATCTTGTTTTAGGCCTGTTTTAAAGTGCAAGAAATTCGACTAACCGTTTTAAAACCCCAAAGCAATTTAATCCTTATGTAGCAATACCCCACTAAGGAGAAATTTCCATTTTTTCCTTTGCATAGTAGTTGCACTTTACCATTTCGACATTATATGAGTTTACCCCTTATGTTTGCAGATCATACCAAAAAATTTGCTGCGTTTTGGAGACAAGATCCGGGAAAGATAAAATTGAAAGCATGTAATGGAAGCATTTGCACAGATTGTAGTCACGGATATCCGAATAAGTTAGTCCTCAAGCGGGTTGGGAGGCATTTGTCGCACTAATGATATAAGGTCGTGTGACTTCCTCGTATTCGATACAATGGAAACTTTCGGTTTGAGGTTTTAATCTTCGATCCAAGTTGTTGTAAAAGAATCATCAAATGTTTTTGAGAACATTTGCGATCATGTCCCAGAAAGCACAGAGATCTTATTGACATTTCAAACGACTTTTATAGTGACCACAAGTCGGGAAGTGAAGAGCCAACTATAAACAAAATGAAGGGCTCAAACCACAAGTGGGAATTTCATTTGAAGGCATAAATACTTGCTAAAAAATTTCAAGTCATTTTTACACGATGGAGAAGACATGCTTCACAGAGGTACATGTGTCCTTTTATCGAATAGGAATTTCATTTGAAACGATAAAAACAAGAAAAATATGATAGAAACATCTGAAGTTACAATTATTACATAAAATCTCTAATACACACTATTTATTAAACATCACTATATATCAAGCGCACATGGTGAACTTCTTCTTGACGTATGACCCTTGGTTATGATCATGCCGTAACCATGGAGTGTCCTCGGCATTTAGCAGATGCTTGGGTCTTTGGTCACATCTGAAGGGCGGGATTCGATCATCCCTTTCATAATCTTCGACATGTCCGACTTGTCCTCAATTCCCACGATGTTTCTTTTCCCGAAAGAACTATGTGCGTTTTGGCTCATTGGTTGATTTGTCGTCATTTTCCCTCTCTTGGGTTTTGTAGACATGTCTTTCACATAGAACACCGATTCACATCAGCAAGGGACGAATGGTTCGTCTTTGTACCCAATATTGTTGAGGTCCATTGTTGTCATTCCATACTCCTTGTCGATCGTTACCCCGCTCCGGTCATCTTCACCCATTGGCTTTGGAACAAAGGGACTTTAAAATTAGGTGCGTAGTCTAGTTCCCAAATCTCCTCTATGCGGCCATAATATGTTTGCCTCTTTCCATTTGGGTCGTGGCATCTACGCGACACCACTGTTTTGGTTCGTGCTCCTTTTATCTTGGGCTACGATTGTAAAATGTATTTCCATTTATCTCGCACTTTGTACGTGAGGATGTGCCACGACGGTTGCCTAACCAACAAATCTGATTGCTCATCAATATTGTCATCACTCGACATTCTTTCGCAACCAACCGCTGAAAGTTTCCATGTGATGACGCCTAATCCAAGCTTCATTCTTCCACAGAAACGGGATCGTAGGGAATTCCTTGTGTACCTCGACATACGGCTCCACCACGGAGGAGTTTTGAAGAAGCGTGTAGTGCGCTTTATTGAAATAATCGCCCTCTGCATCGATATATGTTTTATTCCTAGTGTTCCCTTTCCACTAAGTCTCCTCGTGTCGCGATTCGGGAACACCAATCGGGTCAAGGTCGGGAATGAAGTCAACACTGAACTCAATGACCTCCTCTCGTCCCGTAGCCCTTGGCGATGCTTCCTTCCGCCGAGCACGCTGGTGAACATATTTCTTGGACTCCATGAACCTCTCAAAGGGGAACATGTTGTGTAGGAACACAGGACCGAGAATATTAATCTCCTTGACCAGGTGAACTAGGAGGTGTGTCATGATATTAAAGAAGGATGGAGGGAACACCAACTCAAAGCTGACAAGACATTGAACCACATCATTCTGTAGAGTAGCTAGTTCCATTGGATTGATTGCCTTCTGAGAAATTGCATTGAGGAATGCACATAGCTTCACGGTGGCTGACGTACATGTGGAGGTAGAATTCCTCTTAAAGCAACCGGAAGCAATTGCGTCATAAGCACGTGGCAGTCATGGGACTTTAAGTGTAGGAATTTCTTCTCTGGCATTTTTATTATACGCTTTATATTGGAGGAGAATCCAGATGGGACCTTGATGCTGTTTAGGCATTCAAACATGCTTTCCTTCTCTTCTTTGCTAAGAGTGAAGCTAGCAGGTCTTAAGTAATGGCGTCCATCGTCTGTCTTCTCTGGATGCAGGTTGTCTCGTTCTTTCATGTGCTGCAAGTCCTGCTGTGCCGAGTGAATCTTAGACTTTCCATACACATCCATGAATCCTAGCAGGTTCACACAAAGATTCTTTGTCAGGTGCATCACGTCGATCGCGTTGCGGACCTCTAGGACTTGCCAATAGGGTAGCTCCCAAAATATGGACTTCTTCTTCCACATGGGTGCGTGTCCCTTAGCATCTTTTGGAACAGTTCGCCTTGTCCCTTTCCAAAGACTACTTGCACATCCTTGACCATATCAAGTACATCCTCCCAGTTCGGTTATGAGGCTTGGTTCGGTGGTCCGCCTTACCTTTAAAATGCTTGCCTTTCTTTCTTAGTTGGTGATTCATAGGAAGAAAACGGCGATGGCCAAGGTACACGACCTTTCGACATTTTTTCAAATATATACGTCAATGTCATCAAAACAGTGTGTGCATGCATTGTATCCCTTGTTTGTCCGTCTGAAAGATTACTTAGAGCAGGCCAATCATTGATTATTACGAACAACAATGCTCGCAGTCGAAGTGTTCTGCTTGTACTCATCCCACACACGTACACTGGTTTGCTCCATAAAGCGGAGTTCCTCAACTAATGGCCTCGGTAGACATCGATGTCGTTGCGAGTTGCCTCGGGCCTTGGATGAGCACCGGCATCATAATGAACTTCCGCTTCATGCATAACCATGGAGGAAGGTTGTAGATACATAGAGTAAGGCCAAGTGCTATGACTAGTGCTCGGTCCCCAAAAGGATTCATACCATCCGTATTTAAAGCGAACCTTAGGTTTCTTGCGTCATCTACAAACTCCGAATTCTCTGCCTATTGCTCTCCACTGGGACCCATCGTGAGGTGTCTCAACATGTTGTCTACCTTACGGTCTTCTTTGTGCCATCGCAACAACTTTGCATGGTCCTTGTTTCTGAACAGACGTTTCAGGCGTGGTATTATAGGAGCATACCACATAACCTTGGCAGGGATTTTCTTCCTGGGACGTTCTTCGCCCTCAACATCGCCAGGGTCATCTCGCCTGATCTTATATCGCGACGCTTTGCATACGGGGCATTCATCCAAATTCTCGTAGTCCTTGCCATGATACAGATGCAGTCATTACGACATGCATGTATCTTCTGGATTTCTAATCCCAAAGGGCAGACGACCTGTTTTGCTTCGTACGTAGTGGCAGGCAATTCGTTAGGCTTCGGAAGCATCTTTTTTTGGATCTTCAGGAATTGCCCAAATGCCTTGTCGGATACACCATTCTGTGCCTTCCATTGTAGCAACTCGGTGTTGTACCCAACTTTTTGCCCATCTTCTACGGGACGGGTATAGTAATTTCTTGTGATCGTCTAGCATGCGGTCAAACTTAGCCTTCTCCTTTTCACTTTCGCAATCTCTTTGTGCATCACGAATGACATCACCAAGAGCATCATCTTCAGCGAGTGTGTCTTACGCTTTGCCTCTTCTTGATTTCGCCCCATTGCAGTATCATCAAGTCACCGTATTGAACAATAATGTCGTCGGGGTCCAATTGTTCTTCTTCACCTTCTTCCATTATAACCCGGTTTCTCCGTGCTTGGTCCAACAAATATAGTTTGGCATGAAACCCGACTTCAACAAGTGTGAGTGAAGACTCCTTGAGCTAGAATATTCCTTCAAATTCTTACAGGGCACATGGACAAGACATGAAACCATCCCGCTTGTTTGCCTCGGCCACTCTTAAGAAATAATGCACACCATCAATGAACTCTTTGGAGCGGCGATCGGCATTGTACATCCAATGGCGTGTCATCGTCGCATTATATGACATATCACATAATTAAATTTCTCATTTTGTAAACAAATGAAATTAAAAATACACCAAAATTCTCTATTTCTCTAATGAACTAATTGAGTAACATGCCATGGAACACCATCATGTGTCATGGCAAAACAATTTTCAGAATTTTGGATCATTAATTTAGCCTACAAAATTCATGGAATAATAATTAAATAAATAAGCATAAAATAGGTATAAATTCAACTTTGTCCAAATAGCCTCAAAATTTTTATATGGACTGTTCACAGTGTAACTTAGTGGAAAAACAAATTTCATGATTTTTGAAATTTATTGTGGCCTACAAAAATCATGAAAGTTCCATTTATGAATTAATTGGCAATTTTATAACATATAAAAATTATTCAAATTTCACATTTCATATTTTTCATAGATAGTATACATGTCAGAGAGCATACACAAAACTTTCAGAATTTTTGGAGCTCTAGATTTAATTATACAAAAATCACAAATCTGTACTATTCAAAAATCGAAAATAAAAGAAAAATGGACGCGGTGCGGTAGATGTCAAATGGGCGGCAGGGTTAGCATCGAGAGCTTACCGCGAACACGCGGTGAATACGGTTGAGTGAATGAACGGCTCGGCGGTGGTGACAAAGAATAGCGGCGGCGTGTCCGGCGGCGACCACGGCGTTCCGGCTCTCGTGACGCAACGCCAAACAGAGTTTAAATAGAAGGGACATTTAGTCCCGGTTGGTGTTACCAACCGGGACTAAATGTCAACCTTAGTCCAGGTTGGTACTACAATCCGGGACTAAAGATTTAGTCCCGGATTGTAGTACCAACCGGGACTAAAGGTTGACATTTAGTCGGTTGGTAACACCAACCGACTAAAAGTCCCTCTGCAAAGCTCGCTACGAGCCGTTGGGCAGGGACTTTTAGTCCCGGTTGGTGTTACCAACCGACTAAAGATCTTTTTGGTCCCGGACGCAATTTTCTCCGAGACTATTGCCCATTTGGCAGTTCGACCAAAGGTCTGTTCTGTAGTAGTGTCGAGCTATGGATGTAAGGAAGAAAGGAATTTCTGTTGTACTGAAGCTCGATATGTGTATTAGTGTTACTGCTGGCTATGGTTGCAGAAATGGCGCCTGTTAAGAAATCTATAAAGGTAATTAATCCTCCAACGTCCTATGTCCATTTTGTTCTCTTTACATTAGAGAAAGCGTGCTGTCATGTGTTAAAGTTGATAATATATATACCTGTCGATCCATCTACAGAGTGAAGATGGTGATATCATTGACTGTGTTGATATCTACGAACAGCCTGCTTTTGATCACCCCCTTCTAAAAAATCACGTAATTCAGGTAGTGCTTTCTCATCAGATGTTCAGTATATATCTGATATCTCACTCAATAATTTTCGGAAAACAAAACGTGTTTTCACAGTGTGTAATTTTCTTGCATCTTGTTTCTGACCTCTTTCAAAGAGATCATCAATAATCTGTTTCTACTTTTGTACCAGATGCAACCGGGCAATTTTCGTTTGACCAGGAGAGCCAATGTGACCACTAGAACTGAGGTTCATCAAGTGTGGCACAAGGGTGGGAAATGTCCCATTGGAACCATACCTATCAGAAGGTCTAACGCAGTCAAGCTGAGCACTACTATCCCATTCTATGCGAATCATCCAGTACAACACATAGACGCCCACACACACCACAACACGCACGTACTCACACACACACTCACACACACGACGCCTACTGAAGACCGGACGAGCGGAGCTTGACGGAGAAATGACGAAGTCACCACCGACGCCTCGCTTGCGATGAGTACGTCGTCTCTCACTGAAAGAAAATCCTACTTAATGAGACACACAGGGCCAAATCTAAGGTTTGAACCCTGGTAGGCTGGGGGTACAACCACCTCCACTAGCCACCTAAGCAAGGTTTGGTTCTCTATCCTATTCCATTTTGATTGAAATTACCATCTAATTATCGATGCTCTATGACTTTTGATATGATTTTGTACTTCGTTTAATTAGTATGCAGGAATTCAGGCGTATGAATTAGTACTCGGAGCTAGAGCGGATATTAACACGTGGGGAATACATGTTGAGAAGATTTTTTTTAAAATAAACTACTTTTTTTATTAATATAACAAAAACAAACACCCCTGAAAAAATAATAGAAATAATGCTCTATGACCAATTCAATTCGCGAAAGAAGAACTACCACCAATTCACTCTGTTGCCGAATGAATGGGCTACAAAGCATTTGTAGTCAAATGAGGCCGTTGGCCAGATGAACCGGGGACAGAGCTTGTCAGCCAAATAATACGTTGTCATCATTTCATTTAACGACAGGGCTTATGTCACTAAATGAAATGACGACAGACTGATGGGAAGCTTTCTGCCGCCAATTCAATTGTCGACGGATCCTATTGCCAAATGAATTGACAACATAATATTTGTCGCCAATTCATTCGACGATAGGAGTGCTGTCGCCAAATAAATTGCCATTCGCCGGTGTTCAAGGATTTAGAGGTGGTTGCTGACTTAACAGTGGGAACTCCCGAGCCAGTCGCCATTCTCGATCGTCGTCTGGTAGAAAAAGATAGCTCGGCCATGCAACAGATATTGGTTCAATGGTCCACTCTACCGGACACGTGTGCCACCTGGGAAGATTATTTACTGCTGCGGACCCGTTTTCCTCATTTGTTGATTTGGGATCCAGTTACAGCTCAAGGGGGCACGAATGTCACACCTCCAGGCTCAGGATTGGCCATGGCGGTGGACATGGCACGCGAGGAAGACGATTCAAGGCAGAAGAAGATGGAGGCGCGGCCAGCGGGACCAGGCGGGAAGGCTGTGGATGAGTTGGTAGACTCAGTGTGAGTTGTGTGTAGAACGGGTGTAGGTGCCACAGGGCCCACCCGGCAGTGTAAGTTAACGTGGGGTTAAAGTATGTACTGTGAACTCATTTGAGAGGCATGAATGAAGAATGAACTCTGTCTTCCCACCTGCTCCCTCTCTTCTGTTTTCCCTTGTTCTTCGCATTTTCCTATCCACGTAATACGATTCGATTGGTAACGATCATAGCCACCGATCGGTTCGTGACACTGGTGTTCTCGCCGCTGACCATTGACACGGCGCTCGCGCTCGTGGCGTCGCCCAAGAGACTGGGGGACCTAAATATGTAAATATGAACCTTCTGTGTACTGCACTAGTACATGATTACACTAGTGTATATAGTGACAAAATCAATAAAATATCATTTCATATGCAAAAATAACTAAGAAATAGCCAATTAACAATAATTATCATAGTAACGACTTTAAGATCAAAACTTGCAATTAATGTCTCAGAAGTCGAATATCTCAAATAAGCTGCGGCGGAATGAAACAGAATAACTTCAGTATAACCTATCCATATGCTCACAGGCAATCGACTAAGGTAGCGTGACCTAGTTCTCCATGATCCTTCAAGTATACCTTGTTGACTAACGCTGAACTGGTTTAGTCTTCATCAACTCAACAATATTGTTTATAGCAAGAGTGAGTACATGGAGTACTCAGATAGTTGCACCATAGAATGCAATTATAGATGATAGCTTATCCCAAATGATATGTCATCTATGGTTGTTTTGCAAAGAGCAATTATTAGCACTTCAATATGAATAATAGATTGAAAATAAAATTGCAAACAAATAATAATAGTAATTTCAATAAGTATTTTCATAAAGCTCACTTGGTCTAAATCAATTATTTCACACAGTTGTCCCTCTCAATTTGTTTTGTATAATCTACCCCTCGTGTGAAATCTCCGAGCATGTTCATGACCGCGAACATGACTAATCGAATAGATTGTTAACGCTATGTAGAGGTTGTACATTTTACCCATAAGATGCAATCAACTTGATTAGAGAATATTACAACAAAACTTTTTCGAAACTTCATCTCAATAATGACCCTCTCAGTGAGCTTTAATCCGGTAACCAAACTTCACTAAGCTCGTTGGCCCGTAGAGCAAACGTTGGATATTTAAACGGCAAACCGTCCATAAATGTGGCTCAACTAATGACTCCACATTTCCACCCATCACTAAGCTAATCTACTGTTTGAGGCAGTCAATGTTGAGACTATATAACTTACTGAGCTAGGCATGTCTCATTCCAGGCATGCGGTTGTACTGTATGACTCAGTTCAATGACGCATAAAGTTATGTCCTTAATTCGACCAGGATGAGACTACCAATTTCCTAACCTATTCACAAAGATCCCTTCACAAAGCCACCAGTTCACTTAGTACTTACACTCGCCCCAATCTAAACATTTTCCCACCCAGTTGATTAAAGTGCAACACATGCCATACCAATTATCACAAAGATATTTCATAATCACTAAATTAGGTATAGATTTGCCATTTAAAATGATATCAATGTCTGTTGTATGGCTAAGCATGCTAATCGTCTCTAACCAACCTCCGTTGGTGTTATGATAATACTAACTAGTAATTAACCAAACTAAGGTAACAAATGATCATAGTAATACAATTATCAAGATCGACATAATCAAATAGGTTGCATAACTAATCTCAACATAGTAAAAAAATAATAATTGAATTAGCATGCAATAATTTGAATCAAAGTAATTTTTTAAATCTGGTGCAATATGATCAAAGCACAACTTACCTTGCCATAGCAATGCTGTTGTTCTTTATCTTCGATATGCAACTTTTTTGACCTTCAGCTCTTTCGGACAATTCAGAACGTCAACGTCTAATGAGAGAGAAAAGACAAAAACAAACAAATTGAATGCAGCGATGGTGGTAAGCAAACTCAACATGAGGTAATCATTGATCCAACCTTTTGGAAGGCAGAAATTGTCGTATCAACCTAGGATGAACATTACTTGTCGCATCCTCATGCACTCAAACGGAATATAAGAAGTTCGCAACATACTCTAGGGCCCGTCCATGCGCCCGGCAATACAAATTCGTTCCTTCCTGGTCCGTTCGGTCCTGCAGATCCGTTCGCCACCGCTGCTCCATCAGGCCGTCCTAATGCGTTCAGCCGTTCTGGTCCGTCCAGCCATCATAATTCTTCTATCCATGTTGGTCCTTATGGCCACACTAATGCATTTGGCCACGTTGATCCATTTGCTGCTATGTTGATCCATTCCACCGAGCTTTTGATCTGTCAGGCTATGTTGATCCATTCCACTGTACGATCCGTCGGGCTATGGGGAGGCGTCCAATAATAAGTTTACACAATACTCTCTATGCATTTTTGTCGGAACCAGATTTCGTAATCTAGAATCATCTATGAAAACACTGTACTATTCCTTAGATCAGTAGATAGCACTCATAGATACATCACTGAATCAAATCATACATAGCGTAAAACTATACTATTCATTAATTAACACAACAGAGTTTATATAGACCGTGTCGGGTCGAGTTTTACAATAGAGCCGAACAGGCCAACGGATTACATTACAAAAGCGGAAGCGACAACGAAAACAAAGGGGTGAGAGCTCATCTCTCCACAGGCAAGCGACTGGGGAAACCCGTGTGCATCCGATATTAACCAAGGTTTGGATAATATTGGATGCACGCAAGTACCGACGGAGTCAACTGGACTGGGGCGAGACTAGAACATCTAAAGATTACACTACGGTTCATCATCTCCCGAACCTCCAACTTCTGGATCCTCGTAGTAGTCGTAATCTCCAGGATTTCCTGCTTCTGAGGGTTTTGGGGGAAAGAGAGAGAGCGAGAATGAGCACAACTTCTGTGCTCGCGAGCCAACACACAATGCAATAATATACATGCAAGGCTAAACAAGGATGGCTTGGGTTCTTTTATTTGCTAAAGCAATGTTTTCAATTATCATAATTACAAATTCCTATTACTTGGTATTTTTAACAAATTGCATTTTTACTAAAGAGAGTAATGGTGCAATATTAAATAACAGCAGAGATTCTTTCCGTCGGAAACTCTACCTGATGCTTATTTGACTAGGGCTTATCTCCTCTATTAACATCACTGAGTCTGAAAGCTCAGAAAAATCCAACCCAGGGCTAGGTGAGCCTACCATAATTTTCATACCACCCACAAAGGTTTTTGAAATAGAACTAACTCAAGTTAAGTTCTCATGTCCGCCTTTGACCGTAGGCGCGGCTGTTTAAACAGTTTATTACACTCTGCAGAGATTGTACACTTTACCCATAAGAGATAATCGTCCTGATATGTACACACGTTTCCGTAGACATATGAATCAAGGAGAGATCATCGCAAGACCTTTACAATGCATCCCTCAGTATTAATTACACTTCGCTAAGGTTTCGTCTGCGAAGGGTTACGCTCTGTTTTTAGATCCGTTAACCCTTACTCAGACCTCCTCTTGCGCCATCCAACGACTTACGTCGCGCACCCCAACTCCTTCGCCGCGAAGGCTTACAGCGTCGCGGGTCATCTATCTGATGCAACTCGTACTGATGGATACAAATTATTTAGCCAGATTGTAATTTACAGATTTGTGGTTATACTTATTTTACACGGGAGGTCATGACAAGATTAAGTCCTTAGGGTTATTTAGGCGGTTTATTTCACATATCATCCACAACACAACAATCCTTGGGCTACATTAGCACCCACCGTTATCATCCATCGTACCAGCCGCCCAGATGGTAATAGCAGGTTATTAGGGTTTTGAGGAGGAAAAACCAAATTACCACAATCATTTCAGTCATTTGCCCACAATGACTGCCCAAGTCCATTTTCATGTTTGAAAGATGATGTTTAGGACATTTTAATGTCCCGGTACTTAAGCAAGACTAGCATGTCGCTTAAGTACAACTCATAGCTAGTATTTACCATATAATTACTAGGGTGACAAGGATTAATGTATTCAATTATCAATGGATGGCATAATAGTTAATTAATCAACAGATGGGTATTTAACTACCTTAAGCTTTAACATACATTCGATTAAAGAATTAAAGCATGCAATTTGCTATTTTTAAAATAATATAATTTGCATAAAATGTAAGCTTGATATGATCAAAGTATTGACTCGCCTGGGTTATAGGTAAGAGGGTCTTGATAATCTTGGGCTTAGATCAACTTGGGGGTCTCCTGCGTCTTCGAATCCTAATCGGGCGAAAATACCGGAAAAAGGCACAACAGTAAAGAGAGCAAATAAATACACAAGAATACACAGAGGAACTTCAAATTAATCAAGTCCCATGCCATTAGCAAGATCTTGATTTAACAAATTTTTAGAAATTTATTTCATAATTTTTGGAGTTATAACAGAGGAGGACAAAATTTACAAAGATTAAATGGATTGAAAAAGAGAGGAAATGGTCCACAGCACAGTGTGGACCGGGTTTATTGCGCATGAGGCGCTGGTCCACGAGAACAGTAGCGCGTGGGGCCCACTGTCATTGAAAGGAGGGGGTGAACTAGGTGATTAAGTCAAGGGTGGCCATTACTGTTTTGCGGGCCCACCAGCAGTGAAACAAGGGGGCTTTAAGACATCAATTAATGGCTAAATAAATAGCTAATCATCAATCAAATCTTAAGACAAAGATTTAGGGGGGATTAATGATGCGGGAACAGTGGCGTGGTCCAAACGTGCCACGCGCGGGGGCAGCTTGTGGGCGCGCGTGCGGCTTGGATCCGCCGGCGGCGAGGGAGGGCGTGGTGGCGGCGACCAAGGGCTGGAATGGGAAGTCGATGGCGAGGGGAAGCTGGTGACGAGGGTGGCAGCGCCGGAGAATGGCCGGTGCGACGGCGGAGGCTCGGTGATGGTGAAATGGGGGGTCCGGTGGCGGTTTGAACCGGGGAAGGGGAGCACGGGCAAGAGCACGCCAAGGTGAACTCACCGGGTCGAGAATGGGGGTCGGAGGTTGGCTGTGGACAGTGGCGGGTGGTGGAGAAGTTGGCGACCGGAGGCGGGGAAGATGGCAAAATACGGCGACTGCGGTGGAGGATCTCCAAGAGGACTTGAGGGGAAATGCTCCTGAAGGTTGGTGGCGCACGATGATGGGGGTGGCGTTGCCAGAAGGTGGCTGGAGCGGCGAGTCGACGGCAAGGTGGCTTACCGGGAGCTCCAAGGGGCGACGTGGGGAGGTAGGGGAAGCACAGGGGTGCTTATATAGGCCAAGGGGGTGGCTTGAGCCGTTGGAGAGGGGCTCGAGCGTGCGCATGGGTGATGATGGCGGCAGAGCGCTTCTCTGCGCATGGAGGCGACCAGTCGGGAGGTAGGTGAGGCGGCAGGGAGTAGGTGGGCACGAGGCGGTGCAAAGGCGGCAGAGGGTGCCAGGAGGCTAGAGGCGACGCGGCGCTGGCTCTGGCGAGCGTGCGGCGCGGCGGGAGCAGCAGGCGCGGGTAAGGAGGCGTGTGTAGCAGGGTGTAGGTGTGGCGCAGGCGGCGGCAGGGGGAGTAGGTGGCTCGGCGCAAGTGGCGGCGGGAGCGGCGGCTTTGCGCGAGCGCGTGCGCCGATGCGACGGGGAGGAGGCGTGCGTGAGAGGCGCAGGCGCTTGGTGCGGCTTTTGCCCTGGGGAGAGAGGAAGAAAAAGGAGCCAGGGGAAGATGACCGGGTCGGGCCGGGGCAAAAGAAAGGGGAAGGGGAAGGAAAAAGGCCGGCAAGGTGCTGGGCCAAAAGAGAAAAAGATGGGCCGGGTTGGAAGGGGCTTGGCCTAGGAGGAGGAATGGGCTGAGCCCGAAAGCGAAGAGAGGCCCAACACAAAATGACCCAGGGATTTCAAAAGAGATGAGAAACTCCACACTACGAATTTGAATTTCAAACGTTACAGACATTACATTCGAAACACAAACCGGAAAGGAAAGAAAGGAAGTTTTGAAATTAGCTTGGTAATTGAATTACGAACGAAGAACGAAAACCGAATTAATAAGCACTATTTATCATCCGAAAACGGTACCTTACAATTTTCCTTCCAGACGCGTACGACGGGCTCTGGAGCCTTGTTGACATGATAACATCCCGTCCGGGCTTCTTGCACGAGTTATCCAGAAGGCGATCGTCGAGGTAAATGAGGAAGCCACTGAAGCTGCAGCCGTCACGATGATGACAGGGAGCTATGCAGGTCTGCCGCCGCCGTTACCACCACGAGTGGATTTCATATGATTGATTTGGATTTCTCAAGACTTTCTATCATCTCCTCCGGAGTAACATTGTTTCACGGGTCATGCTCTCAAAACTGGAGCTATTTTATATGAATGGTTTTTTAATCTCATGTAAATCTCCTTTGTGCTTCCCTGTGAGTTTATTTCAGTAGAAATTGAGTATGCGGGGTATCGTCCGGGGTAAAAATTTGCAGTGTTCACTTCCACTACATAACTGAATCGATTATGTCAATTGCAAACTAAGCACACAAAACCCCGGACATGAATGCGCGCTTGCTATCGATTTTACTCTAAAATATGTGTTTATGAAGGAAGTAAACTTCAGATAATCTGTGTGTGTCATTTCCACAATTTCTATTCATTTTCACAATGAATATCTGAATGTAGTAAACATTGATCTCAGGATCTTAGCCACATACGACCAGCATTTTGATAATGTACATCTAAGTCAAAAAGAGAAGATTAACTACAAGAGAAAATATTCAGTTCGGTTGTCATCCAAAAAAGGAGATTTTCTGTCTATCTTGAGTTAGCTAATAATAATTTTACTTAAGAATAATAATGTGAGAAGACATTACAATCCGAGAACAACAATGTAGTCATAATTTGCATCACCAGCAGGAAACAACCATCGGACATAAAAAGAGACTCATCACGTAGCAGCAGCAGCAGATATGAGCAACAATTCCGATGCAGCAGTAGGTTCAAACATTCAAAAGTAATTTCAGTAAATGACATCGCACTGTAAATGCAGAAATTTCAGTAAATGATTGCAGATTTTAAATTCAACTAATATGTAATCAATAAGTTAAAAAAATTCCATGCGTACATCATCACTTGAATCCAGAATCTACTCGGTCCCCATGATTCCATGCGTATATCATCTAAAGTTCCTGTAATTCCATGGCAGCAAAACATTTCGTTAGATTTGCCAACTAACCTCCATTGCACAACACAGCAGAAACACAGGCATGATATGATAAGGTTAAACCAAACAGACTAACCACTAATCAAAATTTACAACTGCACTGCTATTACTCCAACAAAATCTTGTGAAATTAAATAAGAGACTAATTTTGTGGGGATAAAAGAGACTAGCTATTACTCCAACCAAATCTTGCGAATGATGTTTGGTTTGTCAAATTAACAAAGGTATATTCTCAAATCAAACCAGATGGAAAAGTATTCGTACATGTGCTTCAAATTGTTAGCACTAATTCATTTTCTAGTGGATAAACACATGAACCGACAATGTTAGGTACCCAGCTACTATCAGCACTTGAAGTTTCTAGTTGATACAAGATAACATGTGATGAGTTGTATGCATCAGACATAAGTCGGCAGGAGACACAAGTCAATTTGGACTTGATCAGGAGCTGCAAAGGTGATTGGATTAGCTAAATGTTTAGTCAGCATATGGTATACTTGAGCTGTACAAGTATTAAAGTACTCTTGTTTTCATGAGTGGGTTGTTACTAGGTCGGTTTGTGCAGTCTATAAATAGACATGAATGTCACTTTGTAATACATGTATGTGTGTAGTATCATGAGAGAAAACTCCTATATTCCATTCTTTCTTCTTTGGTCTCCTTGCTTTCTTTGAGTGTCCAATCTCCAACAATGGGTATTAGAGCCCCAGGTTCTAGTCGGGCGTAGCGAAGTAGTGCGGCTGTTCGTGTCATTTTTCGGAGCCAAGGTTATGGCTTCGAGTTCGGGCGTCGGAATGACGCAATCAATGATTCCCGTATTCTTTCTCAGGAGAGAATTACGATATGTGGAACATCAAGATGCGGACGCTACTACTATCGCAATGATTGTGGGATATTGTGGAGAATGGCTACAAAGAGTATGCCATTGAAGATGTTCTTTCACCAGAGCAGAAGAAAACTCTGGCTGAGAACCAGATGACGGACACCAAGACCTTGTTTCTAATTCAACAAGGTGCTGCGGAAAGTTTATTTCCGTGGATTATCAGTGCCAAGAAGTCAAAGGAAACTTGGGACAAGCTAAAGGAGAAGTTTCAAGGTTCCGCAAAAGTTTTAGCCATAAAGCTACAAACTTTGCGACGGCAGTTTTAAAATCTACAGATGAAGGAGTCCGAGAAGATAAAGGATTACCTCTCGAGGGTCATCCAGGTGGTGAATCAGATGCGCACCTACGGTAAAGAGATTATTGATCAAAAGATTGTCAAGAAAATTTTGATCAGTTTACCAGAAAAGTTTGAGTACATTGTTGCTGCAATTGAGGAGTCGAAGGATTTGGCAACCCTTACTGTGCAATAACTAATGAGTTCATTAGAATCTCACGAAGAGAGGAAGCTATAGCAAGCAGGGAGTTCAGTTGAAAGAGCCTTCCGGTCAAAGCTGAGGTTCAAATCCTACAATTCAAGAAATTGAGGAAATTATCAAAGAAGAGATGATCCAAAGAAAGATGTGCAGAAGAAGTCGGCCGAAGATAAAATAGAAAAAGGTATGACTAGTTCTCAATTTTGGTGTGATATTTGAAAAAAAATCCAATCACACTACAGATAGGTGCTGGAAGAAAACGACTTGCAATAAATGCAAAAGGCAAGGTCACATTGCCAAATATTGTAGATCTCGAGATAACAATCGGAAAAATTTCTCATAAGAAGAGGATAATATAGAAGAGGCAGTTTTTTCTTGCCAAATTGCCCAAGATGAAAAAGAAGATACTTGGATTGTGGACAGTGGTTGCACAAACCATATGTCTTCCAATCGGGATATATTTCAAGATGTTGACTCATCATATCAGGCAAAGATTCGCATGAGAATTGGTTCTTTAGTCCAATTTGAATGTAAGGGCAGTATCGCTGTCCAAATGGAAGATGGTAAAAACTTTATTCGAGAAGTTTTATTGGTACCCGATTTGAAGCAGAATTTGCTTAGTGTTGGGCAACTGCTAGAACATGGGTATGTTCATTTTAAAGATTTCTCTTGCAATATACTAGATTGCAAGAATGGGAATTGCCTTATAGCAAAGGTGGATATGAACAAAAATAGGAATTTTTCGTTGAAGATGACTTATCCTGTTCAATCGGCTTTACGAAGTGATGCTACAAGTAAAGATAGATTGAGTTCAAGTTTGAACTCAAGCTTCAGTTCAAGCTCAAGTTCTAGCAAACAGTTAATTACATCAAAATCAGCTCCAAGAAGAGATAGGAGCCTGACTGAGAGATATGAGTCGAGCAATTTCTCCACAATTGAAATACAAAAGCGTGAAGAAATTGTGAAGCCTAAGAATTCGGTTTATTTTGTTGAGGATATGATCCACAAGGTTGGGAAGAAAAAAGATTGGTGGCCAATAAACAAATTGGAGATAGAAAACAATTTACAGTTGAGAGCAATTATAAAGCAAACCTGAACACAAATAATTCAGCCATGAATAATAAAAGATATGCAGCTGAAATTGTTGGTGATAAAATTTCAGCTAGGAGATATTTTCACAAAGGTTTTGTTTAGAGAGATTATTGCTTCAGAGAAGTGTTTCAAGAAAATAAATTAAGGAGGAGTTTGTTGGCACTAATTCATTTTCTAGTGGATAAACACATGAACCGACAATGTCAGGTATGATACAAGATAACAAGTGATGAGTTGTATGCATGAGAGATAAGTCGGCAGGACACACGAGTCAATTTGGACTTGATCAGGAGATGTAAAGGTGATTGGATTAGCTAAATGTTTAGTCAGCATATGGTATACTTAGCTGTACAAGTATTAAAATACTCTTGTTTTCAATAGTCGGTTGTCGGTTTGTGCAGTCTATAAATATACATGAATGTCACTTTGTAATACATGTTGTGGATATCATGGGGATATACTCATGATCTTAGAATGATAAGACAATTGGCAATGGCGTTGAAGGTTTGCGAAAACACGCGTTTTCGGCAAGTTGTTGTTGCTGTCAGGCTTCAAGCGGTCAGACCGGCCAGGGTGGCGGTCAGACCGGTCTTGTGGCGGTCAGATCGGCCACTTCTGGCGGTCCGACCGGTTTTGTTTCGGGCGTAAGGACTGGCGGTCAGACCGGCCAATGGTGGGCAGTCAGACCGGTCAGGGGCGGTCCGACCGGTCAGGGGCGGTCCGACCGGCCTTGGTGGCGGTTTGACCGGTTTTGACTTAAGTTGCTGGTCTTCCTGGCAGCGATGTGTTGGTTGTTAGGTTAATCTCATGGGTGTCAGTGCATATGTGTTGCATGATGCATGTTTTGACTAACGTGGGTCAAGTTGTGAAGAACTTGTTCCGGTTTCGATTTGCTTGTCTATTGTTGTGCAAAGTTGCTTGGTGGTCAACGGCGATCAACGGCGAGGATGATCGGGACTAGGCTTAGAGAGCGAGGTTGAAGCGATCGGCGATGCGGGTGAAGTCATTGGACTCAAGCAAGGTGCAAGATGGACAAAGGTGACCAAACGGGCAGTTCGATGCGACTGGTTGGATCAAACGGCGCGGGGGTCGGTGCAAGTGCCATGGTGGTTTCGGTGGGAGCTAGATGGAAGAGACTTGCCAACATGATGAGAGCCGTTGGATCAACCTACACGTGGTGGAGCATGCGACTGCTTCGCGAAGATTGGACTCGGTCTTTGAAGAAGGGCCGAGAAGGGGTATTTTGGTAATTTTACCAAATACCACCTTGGTGACCTTTTGCTAACCCGCGGCGCAAGACGATGCGTGAGAAGCTGATTAGGTCAAGAGGAGATGAAGACGCTGCTTTAAAATGCGTGCGTGTGTGATCCGTTTGTGTTGGACCTTAATGGGAGCCCATTAGGTTTACTCTTCTAGAAGCTCTAGGCCTCCACTATAAATAGATGAGGGAGGTGGCTGCACCCCTTCAACCCTTTCATTACTTGTAAACCCTAGTTTTGCTTTTGTGTTTAGGGAGTTGATAGTTGGAGGTTAGGGTTCGAGAGAGTTTTGATTTGATTTCGTGCTCATGTCTTAAGTTTTATCCTCCATTAATGGAGTGGCTGTAAACCAATACCACATCAAATCAATCCAAAAAAAGTTCTCTCAAAGATGAGTCTATTTGCTTTCTTTCTCTCTATTTGATGATTTTGAGTCTTTCTTTGATCCGCGAGTTTTTGGTTGGTTTCTTGCCATGATCTAACTTGCTGCAATATGTGGAAACCCATCTAGGGTCATCTTGATCATCAATCACCCACGAGCAAGTCTCTAGATCATATTTTTATTTTTGCTTGGTTTTGGAGCACACTTCGTTCAAACTAAAAAAAATAGGAACTTTGGCATGGATCTCTGTGATCTTTGATTGGAATAGGTTTCTAATATCTTAGAGAAAGTGTGTCTCAAATTTCGTGGGTTTTGGCCTTACGGATCAAAAGTTACGTCGATTTTTTATTTCGTTTTTCAGCTATTTACTATTTATTCGTCTGATTTTAATGTTCACCGGTCTGACCGTGTGTTTACTGTTCACCAGTCTGACCGTGCACTGTTCACCGATCTGACCGCGGGTACTGTTCATTAGGCTAATTTTTGTGTTTTTGATCGTTTCTTTTGAGGGTTTGAAAGATTCAGTACAAATCTTCCGCTATGCTTATATATATTGATCTTCGTAGTTTCTATAGCTATGGGAGTCAATATCATATTTGAATCCATTCTTGAAGCAAAAAAAATGATTGAGCTCCTATTCACCCCCCCTCTAGTCGTCTTTTCGGTCCAACAAGTGGTATCAGAGCCCGGTTAGTTCAATCTTGATCTTAACCGGTCACTGAACTTGGCGATGGATAAGTACTCCTCCAAACCGTATATCTTCGATGGGCACGACTATGCCTATTGGAAGAACCGCATGCGTGTCTTTCTTCAGAGCGAAGGACGAGGTGTATGGGAGGTTGTTCGAGCTCCGCTCATCTTGCCTGAGGTTGATTTGTCGGCTTCTGAAGCCCTCTTGGCTAACGACCATAAGGCAAAGAATCTCCTGTATGGTGAGCTTGGTAGACAGGAGTACGATAGGATTTGCAATCTTGAGACCGCGCACAAAATTTGGAAAACCCTCGAAACCTATCATGAGGGTTCATCCCAAATCAAGCAAGTACGTCAGACGGTCTATAAAAGAGAATATAACAAATTCGAGATGCATCCTGGAGAGAGCATCGATGACATTTTCAGTCGCTTTAACAAAGTGATAAATCAGATGAAGGCTGTTGGTATTGAATATACCCAATCTGAAAATGCCACCCATCTCCTAGCTGCAATCAACACCAGGGAGTGGGAGATAAAGGCTACCACCATTCAGGAAAACGTCAACTTCTCTGATATGACTTTGGAGCTGCTCTATAGCAAGCTCAAGACTCATGAGATCTAGAGGAGTGATCATTCTAAGAAAGATAACATGGCTTTGGTAGCAGACCCGCTCAAGAGAGATTCTGATGGGTCGTTTGAGTCTTCTTTTGGAGTTTCTCCTACTTCTTTATCTGCAATCCAAGAAGAGGATCTTGAAAATATTCCTGAGCCTGAGATGGCACTCCTGATTAAAAAGTTCACACGGGCCTACAACAATATGAGAAACAAAAAGAGAGACGACCCTGTGACTTGTTATGAGTGTGGAGAGCTTAATCACATCCGGGCAAATTACCCCAAGCTGAAAGGGAAGAGCAACAACAAGGATGAAAAGCCAGCTTGGAAGAAGCCTCAGGGACGCAAGTCCAAGTTTGATGAGGCCAAGCTCAGGAAGGCTGCTCACCGGGTTCTTGCCGCTCTTGGAGATCGATCCATGAGCGATGTGGACTCCGGGAGCGAGGAGGACAAGGAGGAGGAGCTCCCTCAAGACAAGAAAGGGAAGGCCAAAGACTTCACCGGCATGTGCTTCATAGCCGACTCCGACGACATCAATGAGAACGATGAGATATCTCCTTCCTATGATGTTCTTTCTGCTAGATGCGAAACCATATTTGAGCAAATGCTAGGTCAGGATAAGGTTTTAAAGTTCATCATGGATAGGAATGAGGATTTAGAGTCACAAGTAGATAAACTCACATTAGAACTTGTGAATGCTAAGAGTCTTGAATCTGATTAATGTTCATCCTGCCATGCTTTACATTCTGAATTTGCTAAACTACAATCTGTTCATGATATTGCTTTGCAACAACTTGAAAGTGCTAGGACTGAGCTAATTGAAGTTAAATTTGCTCCTTGTGAAAAATACTTAGAGTCTAGCAAGTTGGTTGTTGTCAGGACCCGGGATTATTACCCCAGATCCTCTGTGCATAACTGAACTAGTCCCATGATCAGTGGCTAGCTCACACAGTAAACAAATGTGATAACACAACCATAAACGTTAAGATTTATTAGTAAGCAACAGAGTTAATTACAAGATAGCCTTACAGGGCAACAATAAATAAACACAGCGGAAGACGATGAAGAAGTAGTGAAGTCCAGCTGATCTGCCACAGGCAATCGACTGGGGTAGCGGCCTAGTCGTCATGATCCACACCTGAAGCGAAGTCCTTCTCCTCTGAAATTTGTTTGCATAAAGCAAGATGAGCACAACTTCCGTGCTCGCAAGTTACACCCGTCAAATAACAGGATGACATGCATACATGGATGTAACAAAGGAAGGCCTATAGGGTTATTTGTGCAGAAACAACATTTGACATTAAATACCATTCTAAGTTCAAAAGCTCACATTTAATAAAATCAAAGATTGATTTTGTTTTGATAAAGATAGTGTAGGCACCAACCTAACACCAACATAAACACGGGCACCAACCCGGGGCTTCAACCCATAATTTTTCTCATGGACACCTATCCATGTCAAAACTGTTTTACAAAAACATTTCAAAACCAAAGTCTAACTTTGAGTGGCTTTGCCAGTATGTCTATGACCGTGGACACGGCTATTCGAATAGATTGACACTCTGCAGAGGTTGTACAACTTTACCCACAAGACATGAATTCTCTAGTTGTTTGGCATCCGTCGATACCACCACTCACTACCTTAGGTAAGCAGTCTAGAGCACGTGTCAAGGCCTTTACAATACGTCATTTCACCATAGTCCTCCCTCGCTAAGGTTTCACCCCCTTTGGACTACCCGTCCGCATGGTTCAGGCCCCCTCTTGCGCCAGGTGGGACTAACATAGGTCATAACATGACTACCCACCACACCAACGGAAATGACCATGATGGAACTTTGCAAATTAATCAGCCAGGTCCTGCCCATACAAGACATGTGGTAGTACGATGTGGCTTAGCAAGATGCGGCTCGAAGACCGATCCTTAACTGACCTGGGCGACAACCAACAGAACCCTGGGCCTCAATCTACCCGATTGAGCCCGTGCATAAACCTGCACCCACCAGACAACCAATTCGCCCAAGTCCAAACCATCATTTTATTTCATTTTCCAAAGTCATTTATGAAACTCCCATGACACAATAATGCCAAGGATACCATTTATTCAATAGTTGATTTCTGGCTGAAAATCCCCAAATGAAACATATTTGGTCTATAAGCATGGATAAGCACAATATTTTCCCACTAATCCTAGTCCATACTATTGTATCAACCAGGTTTTATCTAGGGTGACAATATGCTCGCTTCAATTATCAAAATTGGCCATACAAAGAATTTTAGGCATAACTATAAATTTAAAACAAGAATTTAAGTTACTGAATATAAATAAGCATGCAGTAATAATTTGAAACAGAATTTAAATAATTTTAAATAACTTGCCTTGCTTAAGGTGAACAGATCAACCGATACTGAGGTGATGTTGTTTTTCTTAACAGGTCACCTAGTACTCACAAGCACTTTCTCCAGGTAGTCCAAGTGTACAATCACGATGATCATACAGTCAAAATCAATCCTCTTATGTGCTCTTCAAACGGCGTCAAAATCTGACTCTCCGAAGTCGTCGAAATCTATACGCGAAATAAGCCAAATTCAAATAAAATTCAAATAACAATTCAAATGAACTCCAAATTAAATAATTTTGGTTTAGTTGGCTAGATCTTGAATTTAGAAAAATTTAGAAATTTGAATCACCCAAATCGGAGTTCGGATGCAAAAGATATGGGCTCTGGAAGATTAAAATTACATGAAATGATAGAATTAGGGTTTTTCTGATTTATTGGAATTATTTTTGTACTGAAAAAGGGATTTATTGCGCAAGATGATGTCAGCGGACAGATTTTCAGAATTAAAAGAATTAAAATGAATTCCTGACGTGCGGGCCCCACGTGTCATAGACACGGCTCACACGGACCAAGTCCACGGTGGAGGTGGACTAGGGTTGGGGATGAGGTGGCAGGCACGTGCGCACGTGGACGACATGCAAGAGATGACTAGGCGGCCACATCAGTGAGGGAGGTGAGGTGGCGCATGCGTGGCCATGAGGTGGCACCTACGTGGCGGTGCCACGTCACCCAAAGCCGGCGATGGCTCGGCTGTGAGCTCACCGGCGAACGGCGGCACGGCGTCGCCCGGCGAGGGCATTAACGTGTAGAGGAGATCGCGAGGGTTGTGACGCTTACCACGGCGGCGCTCGGGCACGGAGAAATCGTCGGCGGCAGGGACTTTGGCGGCGGCGTGGTTGGGTCCAAGGCGGCGCGGTGGTTCGGGAGGTGCTCCGGCTAGGTGGGCGAGCGCACGGGGACGGCGATGTTGTGGCGAATCCAATGGTGCCGGTGGCGAGGATGCAACGGCGGTGGCGGCGGCGCTAGAGGCGGCGGAAGCTAGAGGCGGCCGTCGCCCTCAAATTCCAAGCTCTTCGTCGCCGGTACCGCTCTTCTCTCCTGCCTGCAGTTCCTTCTCCGGTTCAATCCCCAATCGCTTAATGGTTCTCACCTCATTTTTGCCTCGCTTTCTTGCGAGCGCACGCAAGGCTGTCGTGGTCCGCGGACGAGTGGTCGCTCATGGACGCCTTCTCGTCGTTTGGCATCGTCACCGAAGGTAAAGAACAACCCACAGACTGCAACCATTTTCACTTAAAAGTGCTTCACTAGGCTGTAGCAAATAACCTCTTGAGTGGTGGGTGGTGGGCGGCTTCAGATGGTGCACACGAGTAGGTGTTCGATGAAATGGCTCCGAGGCCGTGGGAGTCTCAATCGCGCTAAGACTCAAGAATTGTTTGACGAAATGCCTGTTAGGGACGTGGTTGCCCAGCCTCGTGAAGAGTCGGTTGGAATCCAATCCTTTTGGGCTTTGTTTGGGAGGGCCGATTCCGGCTGGGATCCCCGTTGAAACCTTGGGAAATTTCCTCCCATGCTATATTTTCCTGGGCGGTCCTGTCGGCATGTTTGGGGATGCTAGGGACAGGGAAATTTCGGCCCAATCCCGACCTAATCTACAGGGAGAAAAACCACGTATGAGGAGGTCAGGAATTTCTCCTCGTCTCGCTGCCGAGTCCGATCCTCCTCCCTGACCGCCTCCCTCCCGACTGTCGCCTCCACCGCATTCTTTCTCCTCTCACTCCAGCGATGGGAACTCGCCGGTCAGCTTAAGAACTTCTTGTCTCCTCGTCGACTGGCTCCCTCTAGCGTCGGCGTCGCGCCCAAACCCGGGGTGATTTGGCGCCGATTCGAGGGAGATCAATCGGTTTCTTGATCGGGTCCTGGGAGGCCGCGGAATGCGGTGAACTAGTGATGGTCCGTTCGTGGAGTCTCACTTTGTATTGGTGAGCTCTTGGTGCGGGCGCCATGGATGGCGGCAGTGGCGACACTGTGGTGAGTGCGAGCGCCATGGACGGCGGTAGTGGCGACGCTGTGGTGAGTGCCATTTTGGGGGAAATGTTGGAGCTTTGGTGTGTTCATCTCGGGTGGCGATTGGTCTGATGCTCTTGTCTTTTTTGTGCTCTTGTGTGCGAGGAAATTGGGGAAGCATGGCGGGCAGGTGTGCCAGATCTGCGGCAACGACGTGGGGACGACGACGGACGACGAGCTGTTCATCACCTGTGACATCTGCGGGTTCCCAGTGTGCCAGCCCTGCTACAAGTACGAGCGCAAGGATGGCACCCACGGGTGCCCGCAGTGCAAGACCAAGTACAAGCGCCACAAGGGTATGTCACTACTCATCCGTCCTCCTCACCATTTCCATGGATTTCACTGTGATTCTTGTTAAGAACAACAAGTTAGGCTGGAGCAGCTGGTGAATTCAATCATGCATTTTAGTCTGTAAGAATAGAGAAGATTTTATGTTTGATGAATTTATCGACTTCTTAGCAGAAAGGCTTGCTTTTTTAGTGAATTGTACTCAAACTGTGGTAATAACAACACAAGTCTAGTCTTTTGTTGAGTTCTTGTCATTGAGAGCGACAAAGGGGAGCAAATTTATCGAGTTCAACAAGAAATTGAATCTTTGCTCAATTGTGTTTTGTTGTTTAGGGAGCCCACCAATGTGGGGAGGAAAGTGAGGATGTTGATGCAGATGATGCCAGTGATTTCAACTACCCAACACCCGGCAACCAGGATCACAAGCACAAGATCGCTGAGGATGCTCACCTGGCGCATGAACTCATGAGCTAGTGATGATGTTGGCCATGCTAAGTACGACAGTAGTCAGATTGGGCATCCCAAGTATGACAGTGGCGAGATCCCTCGTGAATACATCCCATCACTCACTTATAGTCGGGTTGGAATTTGAACTTTAGTGGATTGCATTAATAGTATTTGGGAAGATGAAACTATATTTGGTTTCTTCATCCGGATTCATTCTACAGATCTCAGGATAAATTCCTGTAGCTTCCCCTGATCGATGTCCTCGGTGTTGGAAAGTCCAGTCTTATCAACGCCTTGAGATGCAACCAAAACATTTCAGAAGAAGATCCAATACATAAACTGGTTGAACAGGTGGTAATATCAGATGTTTTTATGAAGTTTGGAAGCTTGTACTCTTCAAACTGTGCCTTCCATCCAGTTCGAAGGCGTATCCTTGTGTTGAGGCTTTTGAGTTATGAAGCTATACTAATGCAAATGTTATTTTCTATTTGTATACAAAAGAAAATTCAGAATAGGCCAACTCACAATTCCAGCACATCAATGGTCAAACAACGCAAATGTTTTTGAATTTTACGATTTTTTTTTAAAAAAAATTCATAACCGGGATTTTTATCCCTGTTGTTCCCAAACAGCAATAAGGGTCTTATTCCCGGGTGGAAAGAGTTCCCCTTAGGGTTGAGGGGGATTCCATATGCCCTCAAATCCCCTACAGGAATTTTGTCCCCTGATTTTGCTACCCCTTACTTTCAAATAAGCCCTTGTTGGGATTGCATTGCTTGATTCCAATGAGAAATGTGGGTGCCCTATGAAGGCATGGGCTTTGTTTAGTGAAATGAGGGATCCGAGAATAGTAACCTAGAATGTGATGATGTAACACTCTGGTTTTCTGAGCCTTTTTGAAAATTTCCAAAATAAAAAAGAACCATTCGGTTTTGTCGGAATTCCAAAGCTTAACCTGAGATTTTTGGAATTTGAGTACTTTAAAAATGACTAAATTGAACTTCAACTAATCCAAAAGTTGGTTTTCTTGAGTTTGTTTGGCCTCTGGTGTTGTTCTCCTTCTCTTGTCCGCTCGGACATCCCCTTTTCTTTGAAAATCCCTCTGTCTAAACCTTCCCTTTTGTTTCGCGCTGCCCGCGCCTTCACCGCTTTTGTACCGCCCGATCTGTATCGGACAGCTCCGCTTCGTCGTGCCTAACCTTGCTCTCTGGACCGTCTCCCTTGGACCTCCTCGTGGTCTTTTGTAAAGACCACCCCTTCTGGTCTTTTGCGAAGGCCACCCCTTTAGGTCGAGAGCATCCCCTTGTGGTCACGACCTCCCGTTTTGTTCAAACCACCTTGTTGGTCACCCTTGGGGTCTTTTGTAAAGACCACCCTCCTGGTCCAGATTACCCTTGGGGGTTAGGTCCTCCCTTAACTTTCCCTGAGACTTAGACTTCCCTTTGTAGTTTAGACCTCCTCTGGAGGTTCAGATTTCTCCTTGTGGTTTAGACTCTCTCTTCGGTTTAGACCTCCCTCTTGTTTGGACATTCCCTCATGTTCAGACCTCCCTTTGGTCATGACCTCTCTGGATCTCTTTTTCCCCTTGTGTCTTTTGCCTAGAATTCCTTTAGTCCAGGCCACCTCTTTGTTGTCTTGAATCTCTTTGTGGTTTAGACCTCCTTTTGGTCTAAGCATCCTTCCTGTTTGAACCCACCTCGGTTTTGACCTCCTCTTTGGGTCACGACCACCTCCGAGATATTCCAAGCTCGGGCTTGTGTTTCAAATGTCCTTGATTTCCGGAATTCAAACTCGAGTTGAATTCCTCTCCAATGGATCTCTTTTGTTTAACCTTCCATCTTTTCTGTATTCAATTGGACCTCCTTGTGTTCAATTGGACCTCCTCGTGTTCATTGGACCTCCTCGTGTTCATTTGGACCTTCTCGTATTCATTTGGACCTCCCCGTGTTCTTTTTTGAACTTCCCTCGTGTCCGATCGGGTCTCTCGATCGATTCAGACCTTCATCTCTTATGGACTGTCCGATTTGTGTTGGACGGCCCGATTTGGTTGGCACCTTCAGCTGGTCTGAACGTTCCCATCATTTTGGGCCGCCCGATCTGGTTTGACGGCTAGATCGCTTGTGACCTTCGGACGGTTCGAACGTTCCTTTTGTTCTGCACTCTCCGATTGACATCTGACAGCCCCGCCCCATCGCGCCTTCTCGCTGTCGCCTCAGACCTCCTTTGTTAGATCTTGACCGTCAGGACCTCCTTTTGGTAGATCTTGACCGTCAAGATCTCCTTTGTAGATCTTAACCGTCAGGACCTCCTTCGTTAGATCTTGACCGTCAGGACCTCCTTTGTAGATCTTGACCGTCAGGACCTCCTTCGTTAGATCTTGACCGTCGGAACCTCCTCTTGATAGATCTTGACCGTCATGACCTCCTTTTGTTAGATCTTGACCGTCGGGACCTCCCCTTCATAGATCTTGACCGTCAAGACCTCCCCGTCCCTTGGACCTCTTAACCCTTTGGACCTCCCTGTCCACAGAACCTCCTTTGGTCTTTTTGCAAAGACCACCTTTGCGGGTCAGACAACCCCTTGTGGTTAGGATCTCTGGTCTTTTTGCAAAGACCACTCTCCGCGGCCTTTTTGCAAAGACCACCTTGGTGGGACAGGACCTCCTTTGCCCACTGCGGGACCTCCTCAGGACCTCCTCCACAGGACCTCCTCCTGTGACTACCCCTTTGTTGGACCTCTCTGGTGGTTACAACCCTTTCCCTTGACTTTGACTAACCTCTTTGTTTGAGCCAGCCCTGTCCACTTTATCCTTTCTGCACGCTAGCGATAGAAAGTTTGTGAGCATTAAATGTTGCTGCAGCGCATTGAATGCTGTCACCTCTATTGTACCCATCTCTCCCTCTTGCCCCATCCTTTACCTACTCCCATCCCCTCCTTCACTTACCCTTGAACACGTATGTCCTTGAAAACCCCAGCAGCCCTGGCCTTTTAAGCTTGGGCAGCTCCCTATCTTTGCTTTCTTCCTCATTTCAGCTCTTTCTCACCCTCTCTTCGCCAATTCTTTGGACCTCCTCCGACTAGCTCCTTGGACCTCCAACCCGCCAAGCCCTTTTGTGGTTCTTGTTTGATGTTCCTTTGGAGTTCATTTGAATCTTTTTGGTCTTTATTTGATTGTGTATTGTTTTAATGTGTAGACTTCGACGCTGCTGGAGAGCCCGAGCTCTGCGAGGAAGTGTGCCAGTAAGCCTTAGAGCGAGGCAAGTTGCACCTTTGAACATTTTGGACCCATTATTTCAAATTGTCTAGTTCTGTTTTAACTTATTACTACATGCTTATTTAAAGTACATTATTTCAATTCCCTGTTGTAACTTTGTAGTTATCCCTAAATTCCTTGTACATCCAATCTTGATTATTGAATGGATCAACCCTTGTCACCGTAGTTAAAAAAACCTGGTTAAATGCATCAGTGTGGACCAGGACCTCTTGAAAAATAATGCTTAGTTATGCTTAGACCAAAATCTTGATTTGGAAAGTTTTTGCCAAAGACCAATGTTTTATCTCAAAAGTTTTAACTATGGCATTGGGTTGTCATGGAAACCTGCTATTGTTTTCAAAGGAAAATATATGAAAAAGGATTTGGACTTGGGTGAATCTTGGTTGGTTGTTTGGTGGGTGCATAGGGAAAACACGGGGGTCGTGTCAGCCGACGCCCCAGGGTTGAGGTTGTTGCCTAGGTCAGTTAAGGACTGGTCTTCGAGCGTTACTTTGCTATGCCCCTATGTGCAACCACAAGTCTTGTATGGGCGGGACCTGGCTGATTAATTTACAATATCTCACCATGGTTGTTCCGTGGATGTGTGGGTGGTCCTTCATGACCTACTTTGTTACATTCCCACCTAGCGCAAGAGGGGTGTAACAGCCCTAGCTGAGGGTTTGTATTTCAAATGTAAAATTTTGAGGAGAAATAAAAACTTTTGTTGTCCCTTCAAATCATTTGAAAGTTTCTACATTTTTCCCTAGCAATTTCCATTTTCTAGAATTAAATTCTTGTGAATGGAAATTGTTGTCAGCACATTCTTAGCCTTCAAACTTGTGATCATCCCCTAGGAATATTTTTCCTGTCATCTTGATCATCCTATCTACCTCCTGAATTATTTCACAATTTTTAGATTTTATTTGCTATTTCAAATGGCCAAGTCAAGCTAGTTGGAAATCTGTCAAACCTAGGTCAACATGCTTGTGAATTTTCTGCAGAACTTCTCGTGCATAAAAGTTCTGGAAAATTTATGAAATGTTGCTCTCTGTCTCAAGTAGCTACCATAAAAATTTAGAAAATTTTGGGGCTCGGGAGCTATCTCTAAAAATTCCCTAAAACTCTCTCAGCTTTTAAACTCAAAATCAGAAATCACTGTTTGTCGGGCTCGAACCCGAGTCCGACTCAAACCAGACCACGCCACTTGGCTCGGTCGCGTCAACTAAACGCACCGCCCGAGTCCAATCAATCGTGATCGTCCGATGAAGATCGAACGATCCACGTCGCGTGCGCAACCGACCTGTCCGAATGCATACACTGATCTCAGCCGTCCATTAGCGATCGAACGGTCAGCATCTTTCCGATCGAGTTGAACCTCTGGCTCGCGCCGCTTCGTTCCTTTCGCTGACTTGTGGGCCATCCCTGTCAGGTCATTTCCGCCACGTCACTTCGCCAGCTCCAGCGCACCGCTTCGCTCGCTCGCTCGCCGCCGCTGCATGCATGCCTGCCGCCTCGCCTCCGGTCTTTTCACCGCCACCGCCTCACCTCGCCGCCTCGCTTTGCTCCTACAAAAGCCATCGAGGTTTTCCTACCTCGTTGTCTCCATTGCCTTTCTTCTCCACCCAGCTCCGGAGCCGTGAGCGTCGGCTGCGACGCCCGAGCATTCAGCGCTCCGGTGGGATCCGGTCATCGTCGGCGCGTCCGCGCGTGTTCCACATCCCGGAAGTAAACCCTCAAGGAATTTCAGATTCATCGTGCGTGGAGCTGCGCGTGGACTTTCTTCTCCAAGTCCGGCCGAAACCGCTTTTTCCACCGCGCGTCTTCTCCGGTGAGCTCCGGCTCAATTCTTCGCTCGGTGAGCACCACTGACTCCACCTTTCTTCTCCACTCACTCGTGTCCTCTCGTTCACCCAGTGCTCCTGCCGCCGTTAATCGCCTTTGCGCGCCAGTGGCTCTCATCGCCGCCACTCCGGTGCTCTCGTTGCCGCCACACACCGGTGAGTTCACGTAACTCATCGATGCCCATGCGCGCTAAATTTCATTGTCTTCCTCTCTAGTGCGATGCACTTGTCACCCCACCGCCGCCGCCAAGCTCGTCGCCGCGCCGCGCGATGCATCTCCGGCGCCTCGAGACCACCTACGATTTTGATGATCCTCGGCGACCCATTTTGGCCTTGGTTTCCACCTCGCCGCGCCTCCACGTGGCGGCGAATCCAGTCCGAGAGCGCGAGATCCTCTGTTCTTTTCAGTTGTGCTCCTCTGCATGCATGCAGCGATGGGGCCCAATCCTTCAAAACCAATTAGTTAGCTGCTAATCATGCTTATGATTGTTCTTTAGTTCACTCTCATGCATGATCAAAGTTCGTAATTGAGGTTTGAAAGTATATTAGTGCAAGTTTCCTTGTAGCTTTTCTCTGTTGTCATTTTTATCTGTTGTCAGTGATCTGAAATTTTGTATCATGCTTGCTATTAGGTTTTGTTAGACTTGATGCCTCCTTTTTGTTGTGGTGGTTAGCATGAAATCATTTAGTTGGTATCTTTAAGTTTCTAAGCACTTGCCATGCTTGATCATAGGGATAGTTAGCTGCTCATTTTATTTGTCTCTGTACTTTTGAGTTGTCAGTGTTATAAGATTTGGGTAGTAGCCACATGCTGAAACTTGTTAGCCTTGCAAAATCTAGGTGTGATGCTTAGGGGTATGAATAGCTGAGCATCCTTAGCATCCTATCTTAGGTAGAAGATTTTTGTTTAGCATTTCTTAGTTGGATACTTGACTGGTTAGTGTTGTCAATAGCTTTTTGTAGTTTCTGTAATATCAGTTAATAATGGTTGAGTTAGAGAAGCTAGCTGTTGTTGATATATTAACTTGATGATTAAATAATAGATGTGCACACAATCACCATCAAAGTCTGTCCAAAGTTTAAAATCAGATAAGAGGTTTGATTTTGTGGTTAACCTAACAAATAAGTGAGTGGGTCTCAGAGTGCTTATTTGTCATTCTTTTTGTGATAGTCTAGCCTTTGTGTATAAATTGGTGTTGATTTGTGATCTTTGATTTTGCGGTGTTATTAGCTCTTATTTCATTGCTTTGTTCAATCGTTAGGATTCGATATTTATGCAACCACGAGAACGATCCTCCGCAACATATTGAGCAACGACTGTGCAAGCGGTTTGATCATTCCTATCCCAAGATTTTAAAGTCTAATATTTTGTTTCAATTGTATGTATGCATTGCTTAATTTGTGTAAAATTGATTAGTTAAATCGTAGTCGTGCATATCCTGTGAGACAAATATTGATCTCTACTACCTAAGCCTAGGTTATTTCTTTGTGATTAGAGATCATTGGATGATTTCTTGTCACTTAGTAGATACGATTTCATTTTGCTTAGACATGCTTAGTATCGGTAGAATCGGGCGGTTATCGACTTTAGTCGGTAACCTTGATCACACAAAATCTACTATAACTTTATGTTTGACTTTTGCTATGTTTAATTGCAAAACTAAAAATGAAAACAAAAATGATTTAGACTTGGGCACAATGGTAAGACTGTGTGATCTGTTGGGTGTGACCGAAAGGTGCCCAAGCCGCTAAGGACCGAGTTACTTGCGCCACCGATCTGAGCATTTTGCGTGCTAACCACACTAGAGTATATGGGACCTCTCTTGACCTAGTACTTTGGCGTGTATTGGCTCCGGTCGCAGGAGGTCGCGGGAGGGACGGAGGTGGGAGCATGGTAGTTGTCGAAAAGCTTTATCACGAGTGGGTAGTTGTCTTTTCGGCTTTACCATGTAAGCGCATGGATTTCTATCCATACGAGCGGCTCGTAGTTAATACACAATATTGGAAACAGTCTCGTAGGACTTAGCTGTGCTGCATACCTTGGAAGTGTGCTTGGCAAAGGCGGTCAAGTGTGGGTACATTGGTACACCTGCGAGGTTAAAACTATTCGAATAGCCTCGTCCTAGGTTATGGATACGCTCGGATACGCCCCAAGAACTAGACTACAACATTTAAATTAAAATTTGATGGGTGGTGCGAATCGGGATTCGTGTTATTGTTGTGGTGACTATTGGGATAGTCACTTCTAGGTTTCTTCTTCTCTTTTGTTATTATTATCCTTCATGTTATTTCAACATTAAAAGCAATTGCAAACTTGCCTTTAAAGCGTATTATATTATTGCAAATGAAAATTGGCTTTATGCAAATAAAACATATGGCCTCCCGAACAAGCCTGCATGTAGCATATGAGCAGTGCGCTAGTTCACACGTCGATCTTGCGGGTACAAAGACAATCTTTGTACTCGGTGCTTTGCTTAATGTTTTTGTTGCGAGAGGAAGAAGGTGAGCCTCGGGGCCTCACTTACGTGAGTTGTGTTGCCGTTTCTTGGGCGACTAGTCTTGGCGGTCGGTCGGATGCCTTGTGGGTGAAGGCACACGATTGGCTTTGTTTATAGCCATCTTATGGCGCTTTGCTTCATTTGTCGTTCTTGTCTATTTGTGTATCTTGTGGCACATCGGCCATTATGCGTAATAACTCTTCTATTTGTTTATCTTCCGTTTGTAGTGTGTTGTTTGGACTCTATGTTTGGAATGGAGTTGATGTCTAATTTTGTAACGAGGTGTGTATACTGCTTTCTGGGAAGTATACATATCTCGAGGATCAGTTTATTTGATTTGTGATGCTAGGACCAGGTGGTTGGTTAAGCATTACAAGCCAAATAAATTGGGGTCCTCACAAAGTTGGTATCAAAGCCATTCTGACCGTAGCAACCCAAGCATAGTCGTCCTTAGGATATTTTGAAAGTTTTATTTTCAAATCATAAAAAGGTTTATGAAAACCTAGGCAGATTCTCAGATTTTATTCCTTACCTATCTTAGTTTTCTACTCTCACCTTACTCTAATTTGAGTTTTGAGAACTTGGTTTCTCTCTTCCCTTTTCAAAAGGTAGTTACTTATCTGGTGGAATTAGTTTTGGGAGAACTATGGAAGATCGTGGGAATAATAGGGTAAGGTGTTAAGTGGGTAGTTATGTATGCGATTTTCTTTGGTTGATCTTTATTACGCTTTGTGTTTGTTTTCGATTGCTTTCATGAATGTTGGGCTTTCTTGCTCTTGAGTTGTTGCTAACTTGTCTTAGTGAAAGCAGGATGGCCGGAGAACGACAGTAGTGTGAGCTGGTCATGATGAGGAGCTTCCCCTCCTCCGACCATGGTGAGGTTCTCGCTCGAATCGAGCGAACCGCATGGACGACGCCGCATCTTGGAGGTTATTGCTAGGAATACCTCCACTCTCGCCGTGGTGGCGGCCACGGCACTCGCGGGGACTTGCGAGTTCCTCCGTACACACCGCCGACTTTCTCCGCTCAGAGGACCCTCTCGATGCGGACGATTGGTGCGCATGGTTGAGCCAGCTCAACATAGCTCGATGTCGGCGCAGATAAGGCACTCTTCGCGCCCCACCGGCCTGAGGCGCGGCACTCATGGTGGGAGAACTATCTCGCCATGCAGCCCGCGGGCCATGTGGTCGCGTGGGAGGAGTTCGGTCGCTTTCGTCGGCCCACATCCTCGATGGCCGATGAAGCTCAAGAAGAAAGAATTCCTCGCGCTCAAGCAAGGGCGCAAGTGCGTGGACGGAGTACTGCGAGTTCAATCATCCGGCTCGTTATGCTCCGGAGAGGTGGCCTCAGATGAGGCTAAGCGGGAGAAGTTTATGGATGGCTTGTCCAGAAGAGCCGCAGGACAAGCTATCTATTGTGGACTTCTCGATTTCCGTGCCTTAGTGGATAAGGCCATTGTTGCAGAGCATAAGGCAAAGCGCTGGCGAGTCCATAGCGCAAATGGGAGGCGATCGGTCTACTCACACCACCTTGTTCGTCCTCGGTGCCGGCGCCACCGACTGGTCCGTTCTTTGCTCCACCGGCCGAGGCCATCTGCACCACTCCCGCCCACCGCAGGCCGTGTTTGACCACGTGCGCTGCGATCCGGACAGAGCGGCCTCCGCAATCCGGCGGCGAGGTTACTTGTTTCGTTGCCACAATAAGGGCCACTACGCCAGCGCTTGCCCTCAGTGTTGCAGGCCCTCGTCCTAATGGAGGACGCGGCAGGAGCGGTCACCGCCGACTAAGATTATTCGTAAGACCTGTGGTGCGAGCATGGTTCGAGTGAACCACCTTTCACCGAGGAGGCTCGGAGGCGCCGGATGTCGTGATAGGTACACTCCTTGTTAATTCTCGTCCCTGCGGTATTATTTGATTACGGAGCATCGCATTCTTTATTTCAAGATCATTTGCTGCTGCTAGTGGTCTTCACTGTGTTCCTTTGGGAGTTCCTTTACTCATCCGCTCTCGAGGTCGGAAATGAGAGCCGATTCTGATGTCGGGATGTTCCTATCATAGTTGAAGGAGTGGGATTTTGGCAAATCTCTTTACGCTCGGTTCAAGTAGTCCGGATGTGATTCTTGGCATGGATTGGTTGTCCCAACACTTGGGGCAAATCGATTGTGCGGGAAGATTGTCTATCTTACTACCCTTGAGCGAGCGGTCGGATTTTCGCGCGCCAGGACCCGCATCTTTGTGCATTAGAAGCGAAGCTGACCTTGCAAATTCAAGATGTTCCCATAGTATCGACTTTGTGGATGTCTTTCTGAAGATTTGCACAGGATGCCTCGGTTCGAGATCTGGAGTTGTCATCGAGTTGCTGCCGTCATCGCTCCAATTTGAAGGCGCCGTATCGGATGCCTCCCAATGAGCTAGAAGAATTGAAGAAGCGGCTTGGTGAGCTCCAAGCAAAGGGTTTCATCCGTCCCAGTTCATCTCCTTGGGGTTGTCAGGTGATCTTTGTGAAGAAGAAGGACAAGACTTTGCATGTGTGTTGATTACCGTCCTCTCAATGAAGTGACGGTGAAGAACAAATATCCTCGCCCGCATTGATGATCTTTTTGACCGCTTGTCCGAGCTCGGTGTTCTCAAGATTGATCGAGATCGGGCTATCATCAAGTCCGGATCGGGGCGAGGATATTCAAGACGGCTTTCACTACTCGTTATGGCACATGCGAGTACAACGTCATGTCTTCGGTTTGACCAATGCTCAGCGTTGTTCATGAACCTTATGAATTCGTATTCATGGAGTATTTGGACAAATTTGTGGTGGTCTTTATTGATGATATTCTTATCTATTCCAAGAATGAAGAAGAGCATGCTGAGCATCGAAGATAGTTTTGGCAAGTGCGGGAGCATCACTATATGCAAAGTTTAGCAAATCACGAGTTCGGTTGAAGGAAGTGGCATTCTTGGGCCATGTTCTTTCAGGTGGAGGCATAGTCATGTGGATCCGGCAAGGTCGTGATGTTCTATCTTGGGACAGCCGTCGATCCACCGATGTGCGGAGTTTTCTTGGTTTAGCGGGCTACTACTGCTGTTTTATCGATAATTTCTCCAAGATCGCCAAGCCAATGGTGAATTGCTCAAGAAGGACAAGAAGTTTGTGTGGTCTTACGCTTGTGATGAGAGCTTTCGAAGCTCAAGCGGCGTTTGACTTCAGCCCAGTCCTTACTCTTCCCGATATCCACAAGAGCTCGATATTTATTGCGATGCCTCTCGTCGAGGACTCGGGTGTGTTCTGATGCAGGAAGGCAAGGCAGTTGCCTATGCATCCAGGCAGTTGAGGCCTCATGAGCTCAACTATCCCACCCATGATTTAGAGCTTGCTGCAGTAGTTCATGCACTCAAGATTTGGCGGCATTATTTGATCGGAAACAGCGTGAGGTGTATTCCGATCACAAGAGTTTGAAATACTTATTCACTCAGCCAGATCTGAACCTCAGGCAGAGGAGATGGTTGGAATTGATCAAAGATTATGACATGGGTATTCAGTATCACCCTGGCAAGGCCAATGTAGTTGCTGATGCTCTTAGCCGAAAGGTGTATTGCAATACTTTGATGATCCAGGAGCAGCAACCTGCACTTCTTGCAGAATTTCAGTGTCTCAACTTGGGTTTGGTTGAGCATGGTTCCCTTGCTGCCTTGGTTGTGCAACCAACCTTGGTGGATCGAGATCAAGCGGCATGCAATCGGATGATGGCGTGGGTAAAATCAAGCGTAACATCGAGGATGGTTCACCAAGTGTTTCACAGAGGATGAGCACGGTGTTGTATGGTTTGGCGGCGCCTCGTGGTTCCAAAGGTTCGGGAATGCGGGATTTGATTCTCAGAGGCCCATGCTTCCCTTTGTCCATCCATCCCGGGCCACTAAAATGTACCAAGATCTGCGTCGAGAGATTACGGTGGACTCGCATGAAGCGTGAGATTGCCGGGTTCGTTGCGATGCGGCGTATGTTGTCGTGTCAAGGCCGAGCATCGGCGTCAGCAGTCTCCTTCGACCTTTGCGATGCAGAATGGAAGTGGGATTACGTAGGCATGGACTTCATCATCTGGTCTACCCGCACTCCTGCGAGGAAGGATGCATTATGGGTTATCATCGATCGATTGACGAAGGTGGCTCATTTCCTTCCAGTGCGATCGAAGATTGATGTGAATCAGTTAGCGGATCTTTACATATCCCGCATTGTGAGTCTGCATGGTGTGCCACGAACAATTGTGTCAGATCGTGGTTCTTTGTTCACTTCTCGGTTTGGCACTTTGCAGAAGCTATGGGGACCCGTCTTTCGTTCATTCTCAGCCTATCATCCTCAGACTGATGGTCAGACGGAGCGCGTCAATCAGGTGCTTGAAGACATGCTCCGTGGTTGTGTTCTTTCCTATGGAAAGAATTGGGAGAAGTGCCTACCGCTTGCCGAGTTCTCCTACAACAACGGCTTCCGAGCTAGTCTCGGTATGGCACCATTTGAGGCTTTGTATGGACGGCGCTGCGAGAACACCGTTGAACCGGTCGGCCCGGTGAAAGGCGCTTCTTTGGTCAGATTCCATCAATGAGGTGAAAGCCAAGTGCGATTGATTCGTGAGCACTTGCGCGTAGCTTCATCCGAGCGAAGAGCTATGCGGTCGCGGCGTCGTGGTGAGTTTCAGCCCAATGACTTTGTGTATCTCAAAGTCTCACCTCGAAGGGACATCGTCGTTTGGTGTCAAGGAAAACTAGCTCCTCGATATGTCCGGGCGTATCGCATCATCAAGAAAGTGGAGCTGTTGCATACAAACTAAATTGCCCACCACACTTGAAGGAGTGCACGATGTTTTCCATGTATCACAATTGAAGAAGTGCCTTCGTGTTCGATTGAGGAAACGCCATTGGAAAATATCGATGTGCGGGAAGATCTGTCTTATCGTGGCGCCCGTTCGTATCCTCGAAGAAGGCGAACGCAGAGCGAGGAACCGTGTGATCAAGTTCCTCAAAGTTCGGTGGTCAAACCACTCCGAGGATGAAGCCACTTGGGAGCGGGAAGATCGTCTCGGCAGATTACCCATCCTTTTTCTCTCAGATGATCGAGAATCTCGGGCGAGATTCTGTAAGGGGAGATTTGTAACAGCCCTAGCTGAGGTTTGTATTTCAAATGTAAAATTTTGAGGAGAAATAAAAACTTTTGTTGTCCCTTCAAATCATTTGAAAGTTTCTACATTTTTCCCTAGCAATTTCCATTTTCTAGAATTAAATTCTTGTGAATGGAAATTGTTGTCAGCACATTCTTAGCCTTCAAACTTGTGATCATCCCCTAGGAATATTTTTCCTGTCATCTTGATCATCCTATCTACCTCCCTGAATTATTTCACAATTTTTAGATTTTATTTGCTATTTCAAATGGCCAAGTCAAGCTAGTTGGAAATCTGGTCAAACCCTAGGTCAGCATGCTTGTGAATTTTCTGCAAAACTTCTCAGTGCATAAAAAGTTCTGAAAAATTTATGAAATGTTGCTCTCTGTCTCAAGTAGCTACCATAAAAATTTCGAAAATTTTGGGGCTCGGGAGCTATCTCTAAAAATTCCCTAAAACTCTCTCAGCTTTTAAACTCAAAATCAGAAATCACTGTTTGTCGGGCTCGAACCCGAGTCCGACTCAAACCAGACCACGCCACTTGGCTCGGTCGCGTCAACTAAACGCACCGCCCGAGTCCAATCAATCGTGACCGTCCGATGAAGATCGAACGATCCACGTCGCGTGCGCAACCGACCTGTCCGAATGCATACACCGATCTCGGTAGTCCATTAGCGATCGAGCGGTCGGCATCTTCCGATCGAGTCGAACCTGCGCTCGCGCCGCCGTTCCTTTCGCGACTTGTGGGCCATCCTGTCGGTCATTTCCGCCGCGTCCGCGCCGGCTCGGCACTGCCTTCGCCGCAGCGCTCGCCGGCTCGCCGCTGCATGCATGCCGCCACCTCGCCTCACCGGTCTTTCACCGCCCACGCCTCACCTCGTTGCCTCCGCTGCTCCTACAAAAGCCATCGAGGTTTTCCTACCTCGTTTCGTCTCCATTGCCTTTCTTCTCCGCGAGCTCCAGAGCCGTGGCGTCATTGCGGCGCCTCGAGCATTCAGCCGCTCCGGTGGGCTCGGTCATCGCCGTGCGTCACGGCGTGTTCCACATCCCGAAGTAAACCCCTCAAGGAATTTCGGGATTCATCGTGCCGTGGAGCTGCGCGTGGACTTTCTTCTCCAAGTCCGGCGAAACCGCCTTTTCCACCGCGCGTCTTCTCCGGTGAGCTCGGCTCAATTCTTCGCTCGGTGAGCACCACCGACTCCACCTTTCTTCTCCACTCCTCTCGTGTCCTCGTTCACCCGAGCTCCTGTCGCGTTGTCGCCTTTTGCGCCAGTGGGCTCTCATCGCCGGCCACTCGGTGCCTCTCTGTCGTCGCCAGCACACGGTGAGTTCTGGTAACTCATCGATGCCCATGCGCGCGCTAAATTTCATTGTCTTCCTCTCTAGTGCGATGCGCACTTGTCACCCCACCGCCGCCGCCAAGCTCGTCGCGCGCCACCGCATGCATCTCGGCGCCTCGAGACCACCTACGGTTTGGTGATCCTCCGCGACCCATTTTGGCCTTGGTTTCCACCTCGCCGCGCCTCCACCGCCGTCAGCGAATCCAGTCGAGCCGCCGAGATCCTCTGTTCTTTTGATTGTGCTCTCTCTGCATGCATACTGAGTGGGGCCCACTCCTTCAAAACCAATTAGTTAGCTGCTAATCATGCTTATGATTGTTCTTTAGTTCACTCTCATGCATGATCAAAGTTAGTAATTGAGGTTTGAAAGTATATTAGTGCAAGTTTCCTTGTAGCTTTTCTCTGTTGTCATTTTTATCTGTTGTCAGTAATCTGAAAATTTGTATCATGCTTGCTATTAGGTTTTGTTAGACTTGATGCCTCCTTTTTGTTGTGGTGGTTAGCATGAAATCATTTAGTTGGTATCTTTAAGTTTCTAAGCTTCTGTTGCCATGCTTGATCATAGGGATAGTTAGCTGCTCATTTTATTTGTCTCTGTACTTTTGAGTTGTCAGTGTTATAAGATTTGGGTAGTAGCCACATGCTGAAACTTGTTAGCCTTGCAAAATCTAGGTGTGATGCTTAGGGGTATGAATAGCTGAGCATCCTTAGCATCCTATCTTAGGTAGAAGATTTTTGTTTAGCATTTCTTAGTTGGATACTTGACTGGTTAGTGTTGTCAATAGCTTTTTGTAGTTTCTGTAATATCAGTTAATAATGGTTGATTGAGTTAGAGAAGCTAGCTGTTGTTGATATATTAACTTGATGATTAAATAATAGATGTGCACACAATCACCATCAAAGTCTGTCCAAAGTTTAAAATCAGATAAGAGGTTTGATTTTGTGGTTAACCTAACAAATAAGTGAGTGGGTCTCTGTAGCAGTTATTTGTCATTCTTTTTGTGATAGTCTAGCCTTTGTGTATAAATTGGTGTTGATTTGTGATCTTTGATTTTTACCGGTGTTATTCGTTCTTATTTCGCTGTTTTGTTCAATCGTTAGGATTCAATATTTGCGGCAACCCTGAGAACGATCCTCCGCAACATATTGAGCAACAGCAGCCAGGCAAGCAGTTTGATCATTCCTATCCCAGTATTTTAAAGTCTAATATTTTGTTTCAGCTGTATGTATGCATTGCTTAATTTGTGTAAAATTGATTAGTTAAATCCGTAGCTGCATATCCTGTAGACAAATATTGATCTCTACTACCTAAGCCTAGGTTATTTCTTGTGATTAGAGATCAGCGGATGATTTCTTGTCACTTAGTAGATCGATTTCATTTGCTTAGACATGCTTAGTATCGGTAGAAGCGGCGATTATCGACTTTAGTCGGTAACCTTGATCACACAAAATCTACTATAACTTTACGTTTCACTTTTGCTATGTTTAATTGCAAAACTAAAAATGAAAACAAAAATGATTTAGACTTGGGCACAATGGTAAGGCGGTGTGATCTGTTGTGTGTTCGAAAGGTGCCCAAGTCGATTAAGGACCGAGTTACTTGCACCACCGTCTTGAGCATTTTGCGTGCTAACCACACTAGAGTATATGGGACCTCTCTTGACCTAGTACTTTGGCGTGTATTGGCTCAGGTCGCGAGAGAGGTCGCGGAGGGACGGAGGTGGGAGCATGGTAGTTGTCCCAAAAGCTTTATCACGAGTGGGTAGTTGTCTTTCGGCTTTACCATGTAAGCGTATGGATTTCTATCCATACGAGCGGCTCGTAGTTAATACACAATATTGGAAGCAGATCTCGTAGGACTTAGTCATGTGGCATACCTTGGAAGTGTGCTTGGCAAAGCGATGCGAAGTGTGGGTACATTGGTACACCCTGCGGGGTTAAAACTATTCGAATAGCCTCGTCCTAGGTTATGGACACGCTCGGATCGCCCCAAGAACTAGACTACAACATTTAAATTAAAATTTGATGGGTGAGTACGAATCGGGATTCGTGCTATTGTTAATGGTGACTATTGGGATAGTCACTTCTAGGTCTGTTCTTCTTTCTCTTTGTTATTATTATCCTTCTTGTTATTTCAACATTAAAATGAATTGCAAACTTGCCTTTAAAGCGTATTATATTATTGCAAATGAAAATTGGCTTTATGCAAATAAAACATATGGCCTCCTTTGAACAAGCTTCGCATGTAGCATATGAAGCAGTGCCGCTAGTTCACACGTCGATCTTGCGGGTACAAAGACAATCTTTGTACTCAGGTGCTTTGCTTAATGTTTTTGTTGCAGAGGAAGAAGGTGAGCCTCAGGGGCCTCACTTCTGTGAGCTGTGTTGCCGTTTCTTGGACGACTAGTCTTGGCGGTCCGGTCAGATGCCTTGTGGGTGAAGGCACACTGATTGGCTTTGTTTATAGCCATCTTATGGCGCTTTTGCTTCCGCTGTCGTTCTTGTCTATTTGTGTATCTTGTGGCCTGTCGGCCATTGTCTGTAATAACTCTTCTATTTGTTTATCTTCCGTTTGTAGTGTGTTGTTTGGACTCTATGTTTGGAATGGAGTTGATGTCTAATTTTGTAACGAGGTGTGTATACTGCTTTCTGGGAAGTATACATATCTCGAGGATCAGTTTATTTGATTTGTGATGCTAGGACCAGGTGGTTGGTTAAGCATTACAAGCCAAATAAATTGGGGTCCTCACAAGGGGGCCTGAACCCAACGGACCAGGGGTGAAACCTTAGCGAGGGGGAACTGTGGTGAGAAGGAGCATTGTAAAGGCCTTGTGATAACCTTTTAGTCGCACACCTTCGGAAGTGTGTGAGCGGACAGTGTAATTTGGTTGTCTCTTGTGGGTAAAGCTGTACACCTCTGCAGAGTGTAAATCTATTCGAATAGCTGTGTCCACGGTCATGGACATGCTAGCAAAGCCTCTCCAAGTTAGATGGATCTCCTGGAGCGGTTCTGTTGGATCTCCTGGGAGGTCCTGGTGGACTTTCTTGTTGGTCCCGAAGGACCTCTCAGGTGGCCCCAGGTCGGGTCGTTACAGATGATCTCTAGGTTAGTGCACAATGATTTGTTCGAGGAAGCATTGTGGTGTTTAAGAGGTTGCTTCGTTTGTTTGGGCCAGTTCATAATGTTGTGACCATGATAAGCGTTTCTCAAGCTATGTTATCTGTGGTGACCTTGGACTGTCTGAGAGTGCACATGCTTATTGTAACAACTCCAAAGCTAGGGTTTATGTTTCAAATGTAAGTTAAAGGGGATAAATTAAAACTTTTGATGCCTCATGAAGTCATTTGAAAATTTTCTAGAGTTTTCCCCTAGCAATTCCTATTTTCCAAAGAACCATGTTTCTTTGATGGAAGTTGTTGTCATTAAAAACTTGCAAACCTAATATTGTGATCATCCTCTGGAAATATTTTTCCTATCATATTGACCATCCTGGTAACCTCTCTGAAAAATCTCATAATTTTTAGATTTTATTTGCTATTTTAAAAGAGCAAGTCAAACCAGTTTAAACTCTGGTCAAACCCCTAGGGAAGCAGCTTGTGAATTTTCTAGGGAACAATATATTGCATTAAAATTTGTATAAAAATTACATAAGGTTGCTCTCTGTCCCAGGAAGTTCCCATAAAAATTTCAGAATTTTTGGAGCTTCAGAGCTACCTCTAAAAATTCCCTATCTTCTCAGCCTTATAAAACAAAACTGGAAATCACTATTCATCAGGCCCGAACCCAACCCTGGCTCGAGTCCAACCGCGCCACTCGTCTCGACCGCACCGTCTAATTGCACCGCCCGGAACCAACCGTTAACCACCGTCCGACGCAAATCGTGCGGCCCACACGAATTGGGCTGATCGGACTCCACGAATGCCCCGTCTGATCTGAGCCGTCCGTTCGTGATCAAACGGCCCAGATCGAACCCACCAACCGCACCCTAGCCGCACTCGTGTCCTCACCACTTTGTGTCGCTGCCCACTGGGACCCACCTGTCGGGTTCGTCCTCGTCGCCTCCGCTGCCTACCGGAGCTCGCTGGCGTTTGTGCATGCGTGCCACGCAGCTCGTCGCTGCCAAATCGTGAACGCATGTCCACCTCCGAAGGATCACCGGGGTTTCACCTACCCACTGAGCTCACCCATTTCTCCTCTCTCCCATTCTCGTGCTCTCTCCGCCCTCTTTTTCGTTTCAGCCGGAGAAGAAACCGAGGGCAGCGCCACCACCTCACTGCCGCTCGAGCAACCGTGACCTCGCCACTGCGTTCCTCTCTCCACGCCGCGTCCATTTTGGTCACCCCGGGTCTTCATCGCCCACTGGATCGCCGGGGCGACTTCTTCGTCTTCGCCTCCGGCAGTCGCGGCCGCGTAGCCGTTAAGGCGTTCTAGTGAGTTGCTAGCCTCGGCAATTGGTCCCTTAGGATCGTATTGCTTCACTGAGTCTAACGGTGGCTTTAATTTGCTCTTTGGTGCATCACCGAGGGAGCGCGGCGTTTTCTTCTTCGGTTGCGGTCAAGCGCTGCCGCATCGATTCCGGCCGCCTCGGGCCTCCTTCGGCGACGTTATCTTGGGCGTTGTGCTCCTGGAGCCAAGGCGACCTCTAGGAGACCCTTCCCGAAGCTCCTCGACCACCGCAACGTCTTCTACGTGAGAGCCACCTTTCATCTCCGCCTCCGGCCGTCGCGAGCCCGACTCTGGCGACCATCGGGCTCCGCGTCATCTTTTTTGAGTTCGTGAAGCTGCGGCGCACCCGTGCGTGTCATCCCCGAGCCCAGAGCTTCAACCGTTCTCCAGATCACCTACCTCGCCGTCGCAGCCGCGCGTGGGAACTCCAGCGAGCCGCCGGTGGTTAAGGTCTAACACCGTCATTAGCTTTTAATTAAACTCTATTGATTGTTAGTATGACTCGTGGGCCCTCGGGGCTAATCTTGTTTAGAGTGTTAAACTGCACCGGTTTAGATCTTTTGAGCCTTTGACATGTGGGCCCATGTGCAGATTAGGTATACGCGTAAAGTTTGAGGATACGCTTTCTCTTAAAGGAAACGTATTTATCTGTACGTTTAGCTTGTGGTTACGCTTTTAGTAAACCGAAGGCGTACTCGTGAAATGCGCTTTCGGCGTTGCCTTCGGCGGGGCTGGGTCAAGGCTGACCTGGTCAGCGCTTTCGCTCGGTCCCACCGGTCAGTGACCATGGGTCGGCTGAGCGCTGGTAGAAAAAGTATTTAAATCTTTCAGAAATTCTAAAATTGATAAAAGTTGTACTGTTAATTCCTTTAACTTAGAAAATCCATAACTAATTCAATTTTCCTCCAAATAGAATGAAACCAATTTTGTTAGTTTTCATTTTTTAATGCAGTTTTTAATAAAATAGATTTCAAGTATGTCTCTGTTCATTAAATTTTGATAACTAATTAAATGGTGCTTTTATGTATTTTTAACTTGGAAAATTCTTAGAAAATTCTTTATAACTCCAAATAAAGTGTTTTCTGTTTCTAAATTTTTTCTAAAATCATTCTCTAGCTACTGTATGAATTTTGTGCATGTTTGATGAAATTGAAATCTTGGTTATTGTCTGTGTTATTCGTTCTTATTTGTTATTTTTCCTCGATCGATAGATTGCGACGATTCAGGTATTTGCGAGAGTGAGCCTCAGTAACATTTTGAGCAGCAGCAACCAGGCAAGCAGTTTGATCATGTTAATCTTATTATTTTAAAGTCTAATATATTATTTTCAACTTGTATGTATGCATTGCTTATTTTGTTGTTAAATTGATTAGTTAATCCTTTAGATGCATAATCTGTAGGTAAGCGATTATGCTCTACTACCTGAGCCTAGGTTATTTGCTGTGATTAGAGTTCGTTGGATGGACTCTTGTCACTTAGTAGATTACGGGTCCAATTGCTTAGCCATGCTTAGCTATCGGTAGTATTGGGCGATCATCGACTTAGTCGATGATCTTGATTACCTAAAAATTAATATGATCCTTATGTTTCAGCTTTGTACTATATTTAAATTGCAAAACTAAAAATGAAAACAAAAAAATGATTTGGACTTGGGCACAATGGTATATTGGTGTGATCTGTTGGGTGTGATTGGAATGGTGCCCGAGTCAACAAGGACCGAGTTACTTGCGCCACCGTGCTGAGCATTTTGCGTGCTAACCACACTAGAGGGTATGGGACCTCTCTTGACTTAGTACTTTGGCGTGTGTTGGCTCCGAGTCGCAGGGGGTCGCAGGAGGGATGGTGTTGGGAGCATGGTAGTTGTCCGAAAAGCTTTACCCTGAGTGAGTTGTTGTCTTTTTGGCTTTACCATGTAAGCGTATGAATTTCTATCCATACGAGCGGCTCGTAGTTAATACACAATATTGGAAATGTCTCGTAGGACTTGGCCGTGCCGGCATACCTTCGGTAGTGTGCTTTTGTGGCTTAAAGGCGGTCTAGAGTGTGGGTATATTGGTACACCCCTGCAGGGTTAAAACTATTCGAATAGCCTCGTCCTAGGTTATGGACACGCTCGGTTACGCCCCGTGAGAACTAGACTACAACCTTTTAATTAAAACTTGACATGGGTGGTATGAATGGGCAATTCATGCTATGGTCGTGGTGACTATTGGGTTAGTCACTTCCAGGATGTTGTTGTCATCTATCTATTGTTATTATACTGTTCTTGCTGTTATTGCAACAATAAAAATAAATTGCAAACTTGCTTTTAAAATGTATTACATTATTGCAAATAAAGATTGCTTTGTGCCAAAATAAGCCATACAGCCTCCACTCAAGTAAGCTTACATGTAGCATATGTATAGGTCTGCTAGTCCACACGTCACTCTTGCGAGTACATTTTTGTACTCATTTGCTTTGCCTAATGTTATTTGTTGCAGAGGAAGAAGGTGAGCCCTAGGGGCCTAGCTTTTGTGAGATGTGCTTCGGGTTCGACGACTAGCTTAGCGGTCCGGTTGGTTGCCTTGTGGGTTAAGGCACACTGATTGGCTTTTGTTTATCGCCATCTTATGACACTTTTGCTTCCGCTGTTTTCTTTGTTGTTCGTGTCATTTGGCCGGTTGGCCCTCTGTTGTAATAACTCTATGTTGTATGTATGTCTTCTGTTTGGTAGCGTGTCGCTTTGGATTCTATGCTTAGAATGGAATTGATACATGATTTTGTGAAGGGGTGTGTATATTGCATTTCTGGGAAGTATACATATCTCGAGGCTTGGTTTATTTGATTGGTAATGCTTGGACAAAGTGGATGGTTAAGCATTACAAACCAAATAAATTGAGGTCCTCACACTTATGTAGTCAAGATTGGGCTTGATTTGGATGTCTCAGTTACAAACTCGATACTGGGCATGTACTTGAGTTTTGTTGGTCTTGAGATTGGATGAGAGATTTTCAGGAAGATTGCTGTTAACAATGTTGTTACTTGGACAATGATGATGGGATCCCTTCTTGAGAAAGCACATGCAGGTGAAGTTATACGTGTGTTTGTTCAAATGAGGTCAAATGGCATAGTGCCTGACAGGGTAGTAATGGTTAGTTTGGTGCAAGCTTGTGCACTTTTGGGTGATGGAAGGTGAGGATGCATCTTTAGAAAATGATTAACAAGAAGGATGCATCGGATGCGTCAACATCGCAAACGAGTGATATATCTATGGATAGTTTCTATAATGACCCTACAAGTGCAATTGCTCAATCAGGATGATGAACACACTACGATATTTTGTGGTCTTTTGTTATGACTTATTTATCATTTCAATACTTCTATGTAATAGTATTTAATTACTATTTGAACACTTATACGATATGAATACAATATCTCCAGCTCAGAGGCAGTTATTGCCTATGCGAGCATGATCTAGTTTCTGCGTTTATGTAACTTGGATAGTTTGAGGTCTCAAATAAAGGTTGGTTATCGTAGATGGTTGCTTCATCTATCGCAGCGTGAACAGTACAAAATTTGCTTATACTCTCATTGTAAAATTTGAACAGTAATTATTTGCTTGAACAATATAGCTCCAACAAGGGGACATGCTCGTGACTGCATTGCATTGCAAATTGAGAATTATTCGCTTAAACATTGCATTATTTGTACACGATCAATGGTTGTGCGTTAATTCGTTATTTGCCAACAGTTGTAATCCATCATGAAGTGTAAATGCTATGTTACCTGGCATTGTGTACAAATACAATGTATATACATTCATATGATCTTAACAAATTTGGGGGGAAAATTCTATAATTTGTATACAAATACATAGGAGAAAGACACAAATACAATTGAAGTATTATAACCAGGGGTAATATGGTCTATTTGCCTATAATCCTCTCTCGTATGATTTTTGAGCCAACCTATTAGCCAAACTCTTTTTTTGAGATAGCTCCAGATTCTCAAATGATCATAAGAATCTAAAAGATAAGAATCTAGAGCTCTACCCAACAGGACATAAAGAGGCATGCATTTAGCTACGACCACCAAGCAGCTTCATCATTGTTGCCGGACCAAGCAAAAACATTCATGGTTTTCCCAATATCTCCAATTGCATTATTCCATTAGAGCACAAACCAGCTAGGTAACACCCCCAGTCCAACGACGCCGCTCACCGTCGGCCTCACCAAGCCAGGCAAACCACCGGCTGACTCCACCTCAACGACAGTGCTCACGCCGTCGCCCTCACCAAGCTCATTGCCAACACAAACGCCGAGCGCAACCTCGTCTTCTCACCACCGCTGTGCATCTACACCGCGCCCACCCTCGCCACTCCCACGGCAAGTCAATAAATGCATATGAGAGAATAAATATGGGTATGGTAAAACAAACCTCACTAAATTTGTGTGCAAGCCCTAGATTTTGAATTGATGTTTTAAAAGGTCAAAATTTCACTATAAGCTCCTAAACCATCCCAATTTGTTCGATCGAGCTCTTAAACTATTAATATCTTAATTTGAGCCCCAAAGCTATCCAACTTTGTCTAATCAGGCCCCTCCATCACCTCCACTAATGGCATGGTGAGAATGAGTATTACGCCCGTAATTAGGCAGGCAATTGCACCGTATATTGCCATAATAACCAGAGAAAAGGAGCATTGCTACGTAAATTTCATCACCAATCCGCATGTAGGGATATGGGTAGACTACGATAGCATCAAATCAAAATTTCTACCACGTAAACTAGGAAGTCAAGCAAGCAGATAATCACAGATCATTACCACCAGACGCGCAGTGCAGCAGAAGATGAGTTGGAGTAGCCTGGTCCAACGAAGAGCGCGTCGATGTAGTGGTCATAGTCGATCGTCCGACATCCTTGCGAGTCGATCGTCTCTTCCAGCAACCTTTGTAGTTCCTTTGTGAAGATCGCAGATCGTCCTCAAGCGCAATAGCAACAGCAGTAGCGCCTCTACGGTATCCACACGTCCAGAGAAGGAACAACTGTGCGCCGGTGTGCTAGCACCAAGTCGCACGGTGGGGTACTCTCGGGAAGATGGCGGCTAGGGTTTTGGTGGAGTAACTCACGTCTCTCTCTCTCTCTCTCTCTCGTATATCCCAATAGCCTCAAGCATCTCCTTATATAGTGTCCATGACGGATCCTATCTGAACATGTTTGTTCCAACCTATTAAGTGTGTGACCCGTTAGGTTTATGCGTAGTCGGTTACTACTCGAAAACCTTTTTCCGACCACGAGTCATAGCGGTCCCTAGCAGGACATAACGATTCCCGAATACACACAAATTATATCGGACAAACCTTAATGCAATATGATCTACGACCAGGTCCTCATCACTTACGATCAACTCGTACCTCGTCACGACGATCAGTATTTAAATGCGACGATTCCTGCTAACCTTACGACCAACTAGTACTTAAGTACGACCAGTCTAAAACTGTGTACGACCAGTTCATATTTAGTCTCGACCAGTTTGTAACTTCTTACGACCAGGTTTCGACACTCTGTGATAATGTTCGACCAGTCTACGACCAGCTCGTATCTCCATACGACCAGTCTGTAACTGATCGAACTAAGCGACCTACTTGTGTATTCTCCCTTTGCCTTACGATATTTGGTTTGAACTCCAGGTGAGATATATGTCATCCATGGACTGTTCAATACTTTCTCGATCGAGTATCGGATAACCTTATGTGGTCGAACTTTTCGACCACGAGTGACATAGCCATGCACTTTCTTTATCCGACCACTTCGAGGTGTCCAGAGATATCACTCCGGTTATGTTAGGATGGGAAAATCCCATATCCGACCAGTCACATCCCTCTGTATGTTTCATAGTATACCCGAAAGCTACATTTATAACTACCCAGTTACGAGTAGCGTTTGGCAACACCTAAGAATGCTATTACACATGTTGGGAACCATGTTGATCTCAGGTCTAAGGATTATACATCATCATTGTTTGAGACCAACTGATGACATATAGAATCATAACAATCTCAGCAGTGTCTCAAGGTGGGTCAATCCAACCCCAAGTTCTCTAACATGTGTCCACATTATTGATTCGATATCCCCATATCCATGACCAGTGAAACATGATCAACAATCAATACATGTGCTGGTCGTAGAGTTACTAGTGTTCCGACAAGCAACATTTGACCAGGGATACTTTTAGAACGACATCATATAGGTTAAAGAGTTTCACCAACAAGGCACATACCCGTTGATCTATATAACTGATGATTCATCCAAGGAACAGAATAACATTTATTCAATAACTCATAAACAAAGATGTGATACAATCATCTCTATGATTGCCTCTAGGGCATATCACCAACACTGCATTCATAATTTCTTCCAATTCCAGGTGTTTGCCATGTAGCGCACAATTCCCGTGTGCTTCACATGCTTGCAGCAACATGGAAAGAAGCAGCTTGTGATGAACAGGAATAGTGGTGGACCAAGGGCTAATTTTTTGATTGGGTGGGATAACCACCACGGTTCCTCTTGCACCGGTATTTGCACCAACACAATACAATTCTAAAATAGCTATTCAAATATAAAAAATCAACATTCAAATAATCACAAATCCCAATCTATTCTATTTTCAACTAATTTCCTTAAGCACCAGTGGGTGCGCACTGCTTTAGGTCTACCTCGTATGCTAGCCGACAGCCGCTAGGGCTAGCTTGATACCTCGTTTGGGCTGCTCGAGCTTCCCTCCTCCAAAGTGTAGGAGGGAGCTTTGACCATGTGAGATCCCAGTTTATTTAGCTTGTAATACTTAGCCTTCCATTAGCTCTAGCATCACAAACAAAATACATTGTATCTCGATGGACATGTGCTTCCCAGAATTACATCACATATACATCTTTACAAAATCATGCATCAATTCCATACAACACATAACAACAAGTCTAACAAAAGACATACATAATATAGAGTCATTACAAAAGAGAGGCCAACCGGCCAAGAACTAGCTAAAAGAGTTAGACAACAGCGAAAGCAAAATGCCATAAGATGGCTATGAACAAAAGCCAACCGGTTTGCCATACACCCATAAGGCAATCCGACCAGGCCGCTAAGCTAGTCGTCCACATTGCAGCAACACTCACAAAAGCCGATCCCTTAGGGATCAACTTTCTCTGCAACAAACAAGCAAAGCAAATAAGTACAAAAATGTACTCGCAAGACTTACGGGTAACAAACTTAGTTACTACTACATGCAGGCTTTAATCAAAGGAGAAGGCTCAAAGGTTATTTTCAGCATAAAGCAAATTTTATTTGCAATATGTAATAGTTTGAAGGCAGTTTTAACAATCTGAATTTTATTTGCAGAAATAACAGCGAGACGAAAAGTAATAACATAAAGACATCCTGGAGGTGACTAACCCAACAGCCATCACAACAATAGCACGAGTTACCCACTCGTACCACCCACATCAAGTTTTAATTAAAAAAAAAGTTGTAGTCTAACTCTTGAAAGACCTTGCCAAGCATGTCCATAACCTAGGACGAGGCTATTCGAATAGTTTTAACCCTGCAGGGGTGTACCAATGTACCCACACTTCAGACCGCCTTTTTGCCAAGCTATTAAGCACACTTCCTTTGGTGTGTCGGTATGGCTAAGTCTTTCGAGACGTTTCCAATATTGTGTATCAACTATGAGCCGCTCGTATGGCCAGAAAACCATACGCTTACATTGTAAAGCCGAAAAGACAACTACCCCTCGGGGTAAAGCTTTTCGGACAACTACAATGCTCCCAACACACAAATCACCTCATTTTACCACAACACCACACACACACGCCCTCCTGCGACTCGTAGCCAACATACGCCAAAGTACTAAGCCAAGAGAGGTCCCATACCCTCTAGTGTGGTTAGCACGCAAAAATGCTTGGTTTAGTGTAACAAGATGTTCGGTCCTTGTTGACTTGGGCACCATTCTAGTCACACCCAAAAGCACACCATCTTACCATTGTGCCCAAGTCGAAATCATTTTGTTTTCAGTTTTAGTTTTCACAGATAAACAAAGTACAAGATAATGATCATAAGCAATAATAAGTTTTGTGATCAAGGTCATCGACTAAGTCGATAACCGTCCAATTCTACCGGTAACTAAGCATCGCTAAGCATCATATCGTAAAGGCAATAAAACGACCATAAATCATCCACCGGGCTCTAATTCACCAGTGAGGATAATAACCTAAGGTAGTGACGGGGGTGAATAATTTCAGGGCAACAATGCAATAGGATTAGCTACCTCTAATCGACAAAAATTAACCTTGACACAAGAAGCATGTATACTTAGTTTTTGCAAACAAGATATTAGACTTTGAAAGTAATAGGGGCAATATGATCAAATGATGTTACACTGCTTACCTTGCTGGAGGTCACTTGTTTGCTGCAAAGGATCACTCACGCAATCAACACAATCATTGGAACCTATCAAAAGAACGGAAAAATCTAATAAAAACGACGAACAACAAAAGAAACTCAAAAGCCAAAGTCATCCAAAACCCAAGAAATTTATACAGAAGGTATAGCATGATTTTAGACAAATTTAGGAACAAGAATCATTTTATTTGGATTAAGTATGAAAAAGTTACAACCTAAACAATTTTTCTCAGCCTGGAAATTCAAACTAAATTAATTACTGGTACTGTTCATGGCATAAATTTCTAGAAAGATCTGGAACTTAAAATTTTTATGGTAGGCAGATACTGGTATTCTAAGGTTAGCAAAATTGGGTTTACTTCATTTGGAGTTAAATTGACTTACTTATGATTTTTTAAAGTTGTAAAACTAGGGTATCATTTATTTCAAGGGCAAAGATCACATTAAAACCTATTCTACACTAAAGTACATTACTAGAGGATTTTAACAAAGTTTAGTTTGCTCAGTTTGGAATTACAGAGAAAAAGTTATGCATTTTACAAGTTTTAGTTGAATTTCTGGAATATTAAATAATGGCTAAAAACAAGTTAATATTGTTTATAAAATTTTTTGGCACAGAACAATGCCTAAAAGTATTTTTAGATTAAATTTTTGTTAAACATGAATTTAACACAGTTAGAATCATCTTAACAGGATTTAAAACAAATTAGTTATGAGTTTTCAAAGTTTAAAATAATTTTCAGTTGTCAAATAAAGACTTACCAGAATTAAACAAAACCTATTTAAAAAGAAACGACGAGGAACTCCTGGGCCATTGATCGCGAATCGAATGGCCCAAGCACGAGGGCCGAACGAACGCGCACCGCGCCATACGCGATCCACCGTTGGATCTAGATCCAACGGTCAACAATGAATGGGACGTTCGGGTGACCCGAACGGCCCAATCGATCTTGACCGCTGAAAAGAAAACAGGCGGTCCACAAGAACTAGAATGCTAGGAGCCCTAATCTGCCGAGGAGGTCCAGTCCGTTAGATGAAGATCCAACGGTCCAGAGCTACGGGAAGGTCCTAAGGTTAAGGTCCTAACGGAGGAGGTCTGGGACGGCCAAGATTTACCAAAGGAGGTCCTGGACGGCCTAGATTTAATCGGGAGAGGTCCTTAAAGATGACGTCTAACAGAGGGGAGGTCTTGAACGGCTCAGATCTCCATGGGGAGGTCTTCAATGGTCAAGATCAGCACGAGGAGGTCCGCAAAGACAAGATCTTAACAGAGGGAGGTCCCAACGGCTCAGATCTCCACTAGCAGGTCCTGAACGGTCAAGATCTCACCGGGGGTGGTCCTGAAGGTCAAGACACACGGGAAGGGGAGGTCCTGGGGTTTCCTTTGCAAAAGACCAAGGGGTGGTCTTTTGCAAAGAGGACCCCAAAGGAGGTCCCGAGGGTGGTTTTTGTAAAAATGACCACAGGGAGGTCTTTTGCGCACGAAGGTGACCTAAACGGCTAGGATTTAACCAGGGTGGTCCTAGACGGCTAGAATCTAACCAATAGGGAGGTCCGGAGGTTCTCTTTACAAGGACCAGGGGTGGTCTTTTGCAAAGAAGACCCCGAGAGAGGTCCTGGGGGTGGTCTTCACAAAATGACCATAGTGGTCTTTTGCGAAAACACTGAGGATGAACCCTATGGCTAAGATTCGGCCTAGGGAGGTTTTAACGGTCAGGATTTAAGCTAGGGGAGGTCCTGGCACTTAGGGTCTTACAGAAAGAACCTAAGGTCCAGATCTATCCTCGAAAAGGTCTTTAACGGCTGAGATCGAAGCGGAGGGAGGTCTTGCAACTTAAGTTTCCACAGAGAAGGCCCAATGGCTACGATCTAACACGAGGTGCTCCTAAACGGTTGAGATTAACTAGGGGGGTGGTCTTAAGACTAAAGCTTTTAGGAAAGGAGTCTAAGGCTTAGATCTAAACCTAGGGAGGTTCTCAACAGCTGAGATTACACTGGGAAGGTCTGGGAACTTGTCGAAAATTCTACAAAGTATAGACTACCGCGGTTTGCTTGCCGGCACGTTGCCGACAACCAAGGCCACGGCGACGCGAACCATCTACACCAAAACGTTCCTAATACTATTACGAACCTAATGGGAGCACTCTTGACGGCGGAGCAGGCCTAAATCACCGGCTAGCCAGAGAGGGGCGGAGGACACTTTTTGGTAAAAATCAAAAATACGAAAAGGCACCGCTACGACCTAATCCAGCTAGTGCTCGAGCTACAGGGAGGTATTGCGAACTCACCAGGGCACAGAAGAGGACCGAGGGAGCTCGGAGCAGTGCTAGCGGCGGGGACCGACGCCGGAGTTGGGGATGACAGCGACGGCAAGGTGCTCTGAGCAACTAGAGGCGAAAAGAATGGTGAGAAAAGTTTCGCAGAGGTCCTGGGGTGCTCCAGGGACAAAGAATCGAACGGGGAGCACTCAACGGAGTTGGGGACGATGAAACTCTTTTTGGCCGCGAAGATCTCCAAACTTCAAATTGGGTGGTTCCTGAGAATGCAACCCAAATCGAGTTAGGGAGACGCCTTGCGACGACAAGAGGTCCAAGAATAAAGTGAAGAATGGACTAGGAAACCACTGGAGCTCCACTCCCACCACCGAGCTTCACGGCCGAAAAAAATGGCGGAAACGGGTTCCCTAATGATTTGCTCTAAACCACAAGGAGAGGGGGGCTCTAGGGTGATTGGAGGTGTGGAAGGGGACTAGGGAGGAGCTCGGAAGCTTTTTGAAGCTAACGAGCACGGCACAAAGAGAGAGGGCCCCCGCGGCGAGCTACAGTCGAGCTCAAATCTGCGACAGAGCTGGGAACGGCGGGAGCAGCGCGAGACACGGCTTTGGCCGAAAGCACTGCCACGCAGCTATTGTCCCGACCAGCGAGACGTTGACGGGGCGCATGACAAGACCTAACCCATACTGCTCACTGTTGAACGCACGGCGCGAGGAAGAAGGAGGAAGAACATAGGAGGGCTCGGGGAGGTCGTGAGCCCTTAGATTAGAATCGGATGGCCCAGAGCTCTCAAGTTCTCTGGAGGTCCGAGAGCGGCAGGGAGGTCTGGGACGTTGGATTGAAATCCAACGGCCCAACCACACGCGCTCAACCCCAAGCTCGAGTGTGGCTTAAGGACTTGGTCCAACCAGAGCCGAAGGTGGAGTGCGCTCGAGTCCGAGTCGGACTTCGAACTAGGGTTTGAATTTTGGATTTTGAGTTGAGCTGGACTTCGGGGAATTGTTTAAGGTAGCAAAACATCTCCAAAAATTCTGAAATGTTTACTGGAGCTTGCTAACTAAGGTATTGACCTTGTATAAAATTTTTAGAGGTTTTGGTGCTGTACATTTTCCTCCAACAATTCTGCAAGGTGCTGAGCCAAGGTTTGACTAAAATTCAAACAGGTTTGACTGACCCCCAAAAGCATTCAAACAATTTCTAAAAATTGTGAAATTTTTCAGAGGGGTCACACATCAACCCTAGAACATAGAAAAAATATTTCCAAGGAATGATCACAAGATTTGACAAAAAGGTTTTTGAAGGGCAAGGTTTTGGTCAAAAAGACTTGTGACTTTGTATTTCCATAATTCTTGTACAAGAACTTTCCAGACCATACAGGAAATACAAGGTGTAAGAAAAAGTTTAAATTTCTACTCATTTTCTTACATTTGAAACACAAGTCCAAACTTGGGATGTTACAAACCATGTGACTAGTTGATACTAGGCTGGGCCATACTTAGTTCCTCGTCATGTGGTCGGTGGCCCAATACTCTCTCTCAGTCCTTTGGCCTAGCTCTCTAGGACGACGCTCACCTTTCTTTTTGTTCCACCGAGCAGAGCTCGCTCATAGCGGATATTAAGGTGGATGGGTTGGGGGTCCCACTGGCGACATATCTCGGGTGGCCGCATAAGCTTGTCCTATTATTGGATCCGCCCTGAATAGGAAGAAGGATGCTTCCCATCCGCAACATTAATATCTTTTGTTGTTTGCAGCAGTATAACAAGAAGTAGCTTGTGCGGTGGTTGCATCATGTATCAAAGCATTTCTATGGTCTTCTGTGGAAACAATAAAACATTATATTGTGGCACTGAGAACTTTCAATTTGTATTTGAAAGCCTTCTATTTGAATTTGAACTTTCAACTAAGAACTTTGAGTTCAGATTTAAAACTTTCAACTGTTGGACCAGAACGGTGACTAGAGGGGTGAATAGGAGCACCTACTCTTTCTCGACTCCGATGGTATTCAACTTCTTCACTCCAGTATCTATGAAAGCTATGAAGATCAGAGAATAAACACATTGGAAGTCTTATGTTGAGACTAAGAATCTCCCAGGCAAAAAAAATGTCATGGCCGGTTTGACCGCCTGGCTCTGCGGTCTGACCACTGGCCGATCTGACCTCTAGTGACTAGCGATCTAACCGCTGGCTACAGGAACTATAGCCCGACAAGATCATAAATCGATCTAACTTTCAATCCCGTGATTCACATTTCACTGAGATTTCAATCATAGCTTATCAAGAATGTGAGAAACCTAGTCCAATAGACGATCGAGATGATCGAAGCCAAGGTTTCACAAATTTCTTAGATGAGATCAATAAGGCACAAGAACTGAGAAAATTCAAACTTTGATCTAAAAACTTGCTCACGGGTGAATGATGGTCAAGATGACCCAAGATAGATTTCCACCTATCCTAGCAAGCTAGATCATAGCAAAAGACCCAAGGAAAATAAAAGGAACACACAAAATCTCAAAGGCATTAAAGAGAGAGTAAGAACAAGAAAAGACTCATCTCGGGGCAAACCCTGCTTGAATTGATTTAAGAGATTGTTGGTTTACAGCCATTCCACCATAGAGGACAAAAGCTCAACACTTAAGCACTCAATATATCCATCTCCCACAAACCCTAGCCTCCTCTATTTCCATTTTTCCCAAATCACAAATTTGGTTTCCTTTCGTGGAAGAGATCAAGGTGCAAATTCTGCACCTCTTCCTTTTATAGTGGATGCTAGGTCAAAAGAGAAAACCTAATCGGGCACATGTTAAGCCCACACAAGCCCAGACACAAATAGGTTTACAATCACACACGCTTCTCAAAGTGGATGACGAAGCTGGTCTCTCGAATCCATCTCTTCATGATCTTCGTTTTCTCTTGATCTCAACTGCCTCTCCTTGTGCCGTCTTATGTTATGATTTCTCAAAATGTCACCAACCAGGTAGTTTGACGAAGATACCAAAATACCCCTTCTTGATCCTTCTTCGAAGACCGAGTACAATTGTCATGAAGCAATTCTATGCTTCATCATGTGTAGGTTGATCACTGGCTCACTTCATGTCGGCAAGTCTCTCCCATCCGGCTCCTACCGGAACCATCATGACACTTGCACCGACCCTTGCACCACTTGATGCAACCCGTCACATCGATCCTCTTGTTCTGTCTTTCTTGTCCATCTTGCGTCATGCTTGAGTCCAACGACTTCACCTAGCATCCTTGATCGTTCTGGACCTTATCTCTCCTAGCCTAGTCCTGATCATCATCGTCGTTGCCAAGCCACCTACACAACAATAGACCAATAAATCAATTTTGGGTATAATTTCTTCGCAACTTGACCCACGTTAGCCAAAACATGTATCATGCAACACCTATACGCTGAAACTCACGACTTTGGCTTATTCCATGAAGTTCACCGCCTTCCCCGCACTTAAATTGCTCCTAGTCGGTCTGACCACCCACTGATCTGACTGCCAACCAACGGCCGGTCAGACCGCTCGAGACAGGAAAACATCAACTGAGAACTTTCTATTTGAATTTGAAAACATTCAACCGAGAGCTTTCAATTCAGATTTAAAAGCTTTCGACCGATAATTTTCGATTCAGACTTTAAAACTTTTAATTGATAATTTTAAATTCGTATTCGAAGCTTTTAATTCGGATTTCAAATCTTTTAACTGAGCAGTCAACCTTTCAAAATTGAATGCAATGGGTCCTATGTTGTATGTCACTGTGCAAGCGGGCCCACTGTTGTATCTGAACAAAAATACGTAGTACAAACATCGATTTCAAGCAGGATCGTCTACGTCCATGGTTTTCTATTTGTTTTGATACTTAGCCACAGAAGATCTCCGTTGAGTTGACGCACTTTAACTTTTAGAACCGTGAAGCTTGCCAAACCCTGTCAAACCAGCCCCGACCGGAAGCGAAGGTGGCCATTGCAACGTGCATTCGTCAAATAATAGTAGTTTCGATTCTTAAATAATTCAAATGTTTTTAGGTTTAATTATCGATATATAAAGTATTATCAAAATTGCTAACATGAAATTGATACTATTATATCTATTATTAAATATACTTTCATAATGTCTGACCCCGGATAATGTCTGACCCTGGACATAGAATACTCGAAGACCTTATGTGTGTATCGTACTAGTCCTATGATCAATGTCTAGTACACACATTCACAATATTTAGCCTTCGCATCCATACATTCACATGTAAAAGTAAAGCAAAGGGTACTTAACTTAAGCGGTACAGTTATTACATCAGCGGCCGACCGGTCAAATCTTAACAAGTATTAACAGAGGAAAGTAGCAGTGGAAGTAAAGACAAAAGTAGCAAAAGCTCCAACGGCATGCCCATCCAACCCAAAGGCAACCGACAAGGAACAAGGATCTAGATAGACCCGTCACCGAACCCTCCTATCCTGGGTGCGAAGAAAGCGTCGTCTGACGTCGGCTCTTCCTTATACTCTAAACAACAAATTAAGTCAGATTGAGTACAATGCGTACTTAGTAAGACTTGTAGTGTATCACAAAGTTTATATAGATGCAAGGCTATCAAAAAGAAGGCTCTAAACTACAACTTATTTTGCATTAAGCAGATTTTCTTTGCAATATCCATTAGTTGTACTTTGCAATGGAATTTGAAAGAGCAGTTAAATAGATACTGGACAGTAATAAGTAATTGAATGAATCCTCAATAATAACAACTACAACTCGTAACCCTCCTCGGCTGCGAGTAATATTTCATGTTCAGCCATAACTCGGCAGTTAACTCAATAAATCATAAACCATTTCCCAAGTTTTTTTTTCGATAAGACAGTTTTTTTGAAAATCAAGACTATACCCGGCAATACTACACTTAGGACGCTCATCACCGCGAGTACGGCTATTATAATATATTTACACTCTGCAGATGTATACAACTTTACCCATATAATACGACTTCTCTAATTTGTTTGGCATCCGTCGATACCACTGCTCACTACCTTAGGTAAGCAGTCTAGAGTACACGTCGAAGCCTTTCAGTTATCTAGCCCTAACCTTACACTTAGCATATCGAATGTTTATCCTCACTTCACCCGAGTGTACCCTACTTGGTACACCCATCTCAGTGAGGCATTCGTCGCTATGTCGGCAACAAACATATGCTCGCACGTCTCCTGCTTACCCCTCATGCAAGACTAGTTCTCGATGACTTAATTAGTTAAAGCCACCCTCATAATAGCATATGTAGTTGTACGCTTACGCTTAGGTCGGATATACCGGTGTTCGGATCTTAATTGACCCAGGCGAGAATCTCCCCCTATCTACTCGTGAGACCCCTCTCCCACTTTCCCAGAATATAATATAACTCACCCCCGTCTAAAACTAGGTTTTTCATTTTATTTTCATACAAACTAATAGAGGCACATCCCCTTGGATATTTTTCATAAATCTCCTAAATTCACATTTATCTTTTTGTCCTTTTATACATTTTCAGAAAGATCTATCGCTCCATTTAGCAGTTGTGCGATAGTCACACTCAAATATCCCCAAATGATATTATATATTGTCTAACCCATAATCTAATGGCTACAACAGTAAGGAATCAATATTTCAAGACGACATATGTAACAAATAGGATCTACAACTACCGATATCCTAGACATAGCAGTTTAATATCAAACATACACGCATGCAATAATAGAATTTGCAAAACAAAGTACAATAAGTAAAACACTAGGATCAATATGATCAAAGGAGGTGCTTTCCTTGCTCGAGTTGTTCCAAATATGAGATTAGATGGTCGTCGAAGATATCGCTCGAAAAATCAACGTCTATTGCAAAAAGAGCCGAAAATCAATTAAATAATGCAAATAAATTCTAACCGTAACCAAACTCAAATGTTTTCACATATTCAGGTAGATTATGATTTTATACGAATTTAGAGATAAAAATCATTTAATTTGAAGTTTTGTAGCAAAAGTTATTAAGGATCTAATTTGGCTCGGCTAGAAAAATCCTGAAAAATGAAAAGGAGAGAGCGAGTGTCTCTGTGATAGGTGGGACCTGCAGTCATTTCTTTTTTTTTTCTAGCCAAAAATGATCAGAGTATGACAGGTGGGTCCATGCGATTTTATTTTCTTTTCCATTTAACTTTCTAAAGGAAATCTATTTCTTACAAGTGGAACCCACTGTTAGTGATAAGGTTCACCAAAACAGTGTGTCGACTGAGCTTCCACAGCACAGTGCTTCGGTTCATGCAGGGAATCACTAGGCCATTAATGGCCTCGGGCCTACATGTTAGTGTCTTAAAGCCAAACCCTGTTTTTAATTTTCCTTGATTTCTGTTCACTGTCCCACATGTCAGCGGAACACAACGACAGTTAAGGCAACTAAGCTCATTGATTAGCTCTAACCGATAGAGATTACGGTAATGATTACGTGCTACAGTGCTTGTCTGGTTAGGACAGAACAGGGCTCGCCCGACCGTGACCTTGCCGCGCTAGCCGCCGGCGAGCGGAGCTGCGGCGGCATGGCTGGGTGGCCAAAAAGGAACCCCTGCATGCTCGCTCACCTGATGGTGTCGGCGGCAAGGTCCATGGTGGTCCGACGTGGCGGCACGACGTAGGTGAGCGGCGGCGAGCTACGGGCTACATGCCATCTCGCAACCCGACTCTGCCCTTAGCTAAATAGCGTGCGCACAAGCATCTAGAGGTCACAAGGAACTTACCAAAGCGATGAGGAAGGATGGAGACGGCCGGAGTTGAGCTAGCGGCGGTGGACAGTGGTGACGAGGATGATGTTCACGTGGAGAAGACGACCTGAGCCAAATCAGGAGAAAAGGGTGGTTGGGAAAGCTTCAGGGAGTGGAGGAGATGCTCTGAGAGGGATTAATTGGGGAGTGGCTCACTGGAGAGGTTGATTAGGCGGCTTTGGCTCTTCTGGCCGGAGAGGAGGAAGGAGTCAGCGACGGTTTCCTGTGGAGCAAACATAAAATTAGGTTAGGGGAAAGACTCATAGAACCCTGGAACACATGATGATGCAGGTGGGGGAAGAAGGGCTCCACTGTTGCGGCCGGGACGTTGCAGCGGCGTGTCGGCCGGAAATGGAGACTTGAGCTCCTTTGCGGTTTTGTTTGGAGAAAAGAGGAAGGGGGGAAGGGAGTGGCTCAGGGAGATGAATGGCGAGAAAGGGGAGCTTCAGGGGGTTTCGGGCGGCCTTAAATAGGCGATGGATGGAGAAACACAAGGAGAACGCCGCGGGAATCCCAGTGGCGACACGCTCTAACGCAGTGACGCTCGGCATGGGTGACGAGGAGATGGATGAAGCGACCGGGCAATTAACGCGCGTGGAGCCGTGGACGATGCGGTCGAAGCCGAGCGAAAACCAGTGTGCGTGTGGTCAAACCTAGGGTTTAGGACATCGTTTCGCTCAAAAATTCGAGACCGACCGAAATGACTGAAACTGGCAAAATTTTGAATATTTTGTTTTCAATTCGTCCAAAATGCCAAAATCAAGATTTGAATTTGACCAAAATTTGCCCGAAACTGCTGCTGTTGCGCCGAAGTACTTACTGAGGACTCCCGCGCCGCCGCCTAGTGCTCCCGCTCCATAGGCGCCTGGTGCTCCCGCGCCGCCACCTGGTGCTTACTGAGGACTCCCGCGCCGCCGCCTGGTGCTCCCGCCATCCCGTGTCGCCGCCGCCGTCCCATGCTGCAGAAGGGGAAAGGGGATTTTGGTAGCTAGGGCAAACCGGAAAAGGGGAGTCACAGACTCACGGGAGGTAAGGGGGATGGTGGGCCTTTTGGGCCAGTGGATACTGAGGAGAAGCTGCAGGCCGGCGCCGGAAATTCAAATGAGTGCGAATTTTTTTTGACCGAATGGCCCAAATTTCGGCTGTGAGCGAAATGTGCGAAATTTCATGAAATTTCAACGAAATTTTGAACCCTGGTCAAAACCAGCAAAGAGCTCAGGTACGTCTGGCGTGGTGTGTCCATGCGCGGGCGAGCTGCATTGGCACTGAGCGCCGCGCCGCATGGGAGAAGAACCCTGCGGGTGGGACCCGTAGGTCAGCGAGTGGAGGAGAGTGGCTGTGTTGAGCGACTAGAGAAGGTGGTGCGATGGCAACGCAGTTCAGTCAAATAAACAGGAGGCATGACGGGTGGGGTCCATCCGTCAGTGAGGGGGGGGGGGAGGGAATTGATTTTAGGTTTTCTGATTTTTGTGAAAGGCTGAGAGATAAGTGAGTTTTTAGACATAGCAATACAACTCTGAAAATTCTGAAAATTTTAGGGAAGGCTTAGGTCATAGTTTAGATCATTGAGTAATTTTTTTAGGGTTTTTAATGTATTATAGTTTTCTCTATAATTCTTTGGAGTTTCTGTTTGGTGGTATTTTCATTATTTGATTTGCGGAAAACTTGCAAAATATGATTCAATTATTTCCCATTTTATGTATCAGTGCAATATGCTAAGTTTGGATTTAATTATCAGTTTTCATTTCCATTTTTTTAAATTATCCATTAGGTTTATGTTTTTCATAAATTGATGTTTAGGTTTAAAATCAACAAAACCTTGAATAGTAATCCAAATAAATTGAATGACAACAAGATGTAGTAAAAGTTTTAAAAAGATCATATTTTTTATACATTTAAAATCCAAACCCCCATTTGGGATGTTACACATAATGTGTAATTATTTTTACTTGAAATAATATGTCGCCAATTGGAATGGATACAGGGAAATTTCGTCATTCCAACTGGTGACGGTAGCCTAATTTTGTAAAAAATAATAATTGACTATTTATTTTTGTAATTTTTTATTAAAGTAATATTATTTTAAAAAATTCACAAGTTAACTACTTCACCCAAATGCCTTCAGAAGAAACTAATTCATCGAATAAGCGTGTCGACCGGATTGATTTTTTTTGTTTATGATGTAGTGATTTGACAAAAAGTAAAGGGTGAATGGTCAATTTCGTCCCTAAAGTTTCACCAAAAGGTCAGTTTGGCTCCCTCATGTTTCAAACTGGTCAAGTACGTCCCTAAAGTTTTTTTGGCCCAATACGCCATTTTTCCTACATGTCTTGCCATTTTGCCTAATTAGAGAGATGAGTGATGAGTCAGCTTGTAGATTGGTCTCATTCTTGAATTGTGCTTTCTAGCCATTAAAATTTGGAGCATTATTTTTTTAAAAAAAAATCATTTCGTTGCTTCCAAAAATCTCCAAGATGCTATGTTAAAAATCTCCATGAAGAACGGTGGTAGAAAGGCTTTCTTTGTATTTTGAATCCTTTTGGTGAAACTTCCAGAACTCTTTTTATTATTTAGTCTATTTTTAAAAGTTATTTTAAAGATAGCATCTTCCTAACTTTATTTTCAATTCTGATCCCTTTGATCACGCCACAACGTGTGGTGTGGCAAAAATATGTTGTCACGTCACATACCTCGGTGTAGCAAACGAGTGCTGTCACGCCACTCCTATTGGCGTGACAGGACTTACCTGTGGTGACCTGGAATCGAGCTCATTTCAAGTCAAGTGATTGCAATGGAGGCACAACACTTAACATGAAACGAAAACGATTTCGAGTGCCAGATATGTGTCTCATGTTAGCTCCCAAGGATTAGTGGCTAACATGCACATATCAAAACACAATATTGCATCACATCTATAGTCAAGTATGCAAAAATAATGGATGCATTATTACAACATCAATAAATAGGGCTTTATGGCCCGATTTTGCATAAGGGGCCGACCAGCCAAATCGAACGTAATACAAATAAATCGTAGCGGAAATAAACATGTACATAAAAGGGAATAACTAGGTTGGCATGTCCAAAACCCACAAGCAACCAACTGGAGTTAAAGCCGTTGCATCTGCTGTACTAAACCTGATTCGTACGACGTTCTCACCTGCAGCATGGACAATCCGATTGAGTACAAAAACATACTAGCAAGACTTACAAATAGCAAATTTAAGTAAATGCATTCAAGTATCACAGAAAGGCTAATAGGGTTCATTTTCAGCATAAAAGCAAGGTTTTTCGTTGAGATAAACGGTATAGATTTAAATTTCCATTTGTAAAACATTTAGAAACATTATATAATAGTAGGTATTCCAATTCATGATCAACAAACAGTAGATACTCCAATTTATAATCAACACACGAACTTCCCGTTCGTGACACATATCATTTCTGAACATACCCAGACCCAATTCCCATAAGCTAAATGTGCATGCTTTCCCACAAGCGATGTCTATGACCGGTGACACGGCTATTCGAATAGATTATTTCTCTACAGAGTTGTACAGCTTTACCCACACAATATGAATACCTCTTAATATAGGCCAATGCACTCTTCCTTAGGAGTGTGACTGAGATATCATAACGAGACCGTTACAAGGCTATGTCCTAACTATCAAACCACCCGAGGATACACCCCATGGCAGACTGTCGGTCGCCTGAACCATGGTTACACCTCGTTGTGTAAGTAAGTCCCTTACGCAGCTTTTCGCAAATGCAAAAAACCCTTAAGGTCACGTAAGATTACACTTAACATGCCCCCACTAGATTGATAACAACAACAACAATAAAACACGAGCCACCGGTGAAGTCGAAGCAACTATCGATGCTCCTCAGGCGAGAGAACCTTCTTGGATCCCACCCCTCATTTGTCAATCTAATTGTGCTTTGATAGCTAACACACACAAAATTATTTAGCCAAGCCTTCACCATTGTCCCGGCGTGTGGTTGCACGTAACACTTGGTTCATCATACCGCAAACCGGTCCTTAATCACCTAAATGGGGCTACATGAATCCGAGACAACCTCCTTTTATCACCCTATCACCTGTCTAAGTCAAAACACAATAACAACTACCCAAAATAGTCCACAATTACCATATTCGAAGATCTGAATACATTCCTCAAATTCCATTAAAATTCAATTCAACTCAGCCGATGGACTAGCTCCATCAACTATTTTCGACTACAACTACTAGCATAGCTAAGCATTGTTCTACAAATCACCAAACACCCCTATATAACATATAACCATAAGCATCAATGGTAACCAGGTAATTAAATTTCAAAGGAAGGGAAATGCAGCAAAGAGGACATAACTAATCTACCCATTTGACATACAAATATTCAAAATTAAAGCAATGCATAGAATACTTAAAATCAACATAGATACTTTTCGAAACTAATAGGAGCAATACGGTCAAAGGAGGGGATTGCTTGCCTTTGCTGGGGATAGTCCAGGTGCTACTGAGGGTCACTCTTGTACATACTTGAATCTTCGTAAACTATCGAACAAATGAAAAAATTGAATAAGAACGAATAACGTCGAAATCATGCAAAAATTCAAAATCATCCAAATTGTATGAAATATACATAGAAGGTAGAGCATGATTTTAGATGAATTTATAAATAAAAAATTAGTTGATTTAGAGTTTACATGTCAGAGTTATAGCCTTTCAAAAAACTGCCGGAAAGAAAATCCTAAAAACTGGGCTTGCTATTGCTACAATCCGAAATTAATTCTTTTCACAAAAAATTCTAAAATAGTGGTGGAGATAAATTTTACATGGCATGACAGAGAATAAAATGTTATGAACAACAAAAATTGAATCACCCCAATTGGAGTTCATATGAATTTCCCTTAATTTTTTTTAATTTAATTCAATTTCTAGTATAAAAATAATTCCTTGCCGAATTTAATTCTAGTATCAAAATTTTCTATGATAGTAATATGTCCCAAACCTATTATAAGTTAAAGTACAATAAAAATAGAAACCAACAAAATTGGTTTCACTCAATTTGGAGTTGATTTGAATTAGTTATGAATTTTAGAAGTTATTAGAATTTACCGTAAAAGTTTAATTCATTTTGGAATTTCTAAATGAATGAAATACTTTTTACACTCATGCTCAGCTAGCCACAGTGAATGACGGGTGGGGCCTGAGGTCAAAGTTGACCTAGTCAGTGGTGACCCGGTCAAATGGCCACGGGACCCATGTGTCATCGGCTAGATACTTAAATGATTGACTCTAGTGCAAATGGGAGACTGTTGGAAATATACCCTAGAGGCAATCATAGAGATGATTATATTTCAACATGTTCATAACATTTGATAATATGTTATCCTGTTCCTAGAATAATATCGTTAATATTTATCATCAAGTATGTGACTTGATTGTGAAACTTTGTATTTCTGCGATGATTATTCTTAAAAATTCCCTAGTCGAAAAACATATGAGAACACATATGAATAGATTAGCATATGTATTGGTTGATGACTATATTTCACAGGTCATAGATATGGAGATACCAAACCAATAATATGGACACATGTTAGAGAACATGGTGTTGGTTTGACCCACCTTGAGACACTATTGAGATTGTTATAATTCTATATGTCATTAGTTGGTCTCAAGTAATGATGATGTATAATCCTTAGACCTAAGAATAGCATGGTTTTCTATATGTGTAATAGCACTCTTAGGGGTTACCAAACGCTACTCGTAATTGGGTAGTTATAAAGGTAGCTTTCGGGTATGCTATGAAACATGTGGAGAAATGTGACTAGTCAGATATGGGATTTGCCCCTCCTAAAATAACAGGAGAGATGTCCCTGGGGCCCTCGTTGTGATCGAATAAAGAAAGTGCATAGCCATACCACTAGTGGTCGAAGTATCGACCACATGAAGTTATTCGACACTTGATCGAGAAAGTATTGAACAATCCATGGATGACAAATTATCTAACCTGGAGATTAACCAGATGTCGTGAGGCAAAGGGATAATACACAAATAGGTCGTTTAGTTCGACCAGTTATAGACTGATCATAAGGTATTACAAACTGGTCGTATGGAGTTGTAAACTGGTCGTAAGGAGTTACAGACTAGTCATAGCTACACCTGGACTGGTCGTGACTGAACTCGAGCTGGTCATAAATGATAAGGACCTAGTCATGGATCATATTGCATTAAGGTTTGTCCGATATATTCAATGTGTGTTCAGGAATCGTTATGTGCTGCTAGGTACCGCTGACGACTCGTGGTCTGAAAAGATTTTCTGAGTCACAACCGATCATGCATGAACCTATAGGCCTCTAGTTCCTAATGGGCCTCAAGTTGAAGACCCGTTATGCATGCCTATAAATAGAAGGGCGGTGACATCAGGTTAAGTAAGCTTTTGAAGATTTCCGAAACCCTAATAGCCATGCCTTCCTTAACCACACTGCCGACGCTAGCACTCTTGCGCGTGGTGCCTCTACCCCGTACGTGTGGATACCTTGAAGGTGTTGTTACGAAGCATGAGCACTAGGACGATCCGCAACTTGTGACGATCATCAGAGCAGGAGAAGAAGACACGTGGCAAGTACATCTACGTCTGCATCAACTCGCTTCATTGACTCTACTTTCGCTACGAATCGGCGTGTCTAGTGGTAATCTCGTAATCTATTACTAGCGGAGGTTCCTTGGTTGTGCGGCAAAATTTTGTTTTGTGCTCTTGTAGCTTTCCCACGATCCTACAGTGGTATCAGAGCCATCCCGCCTAGTTTTAGATTCAGATTAGATGCATATTGTGATATGTGGGGTGATAGATGTGATCTATTTCTGTTTTTTGTTGGTCATTCTATTTGATAGATTGTTTTTGGCGGTGGTTGATATGATCATCCATGCACGGTGGTCTCAAGATGGGTTTATGATCGTTATTCCGTGATCGTGTTTTCATGGTCATATAACAACTTGCCTCTATCAGTCGGTTTTAGCCATTTGGGCAGACAGTGATCGTAAATCTATGGAGCACGCGAAGATTAATTTGGTTGATTGAATCGGAGTTGCGATCGAAAAGGGGTAATATGATTAATCCAATGCGATTTTTATGGACAAAACAGTAGATTGGATCTACGTGGTCCGAAAAATTTGGGCGTACAGGGGCTGCCGCCCCTATGACCCCGCTCTACTCACCGGCGAGCGAAACCGCCGAAAAGAACCATGGTATATGGATAGGGCTATCGCCCTTCTAGTGCTTGTTGCCACCCCTGTGGACTAGGATCTTAACTTGGTTTTGGTATTACCAGTTCATGTCATCTGTTAGATAGAATGTGATTCTATGCCTAACTTATTTTTGCAGGATTTTGTGAATAGTATGACCCATGATGTATGAGATGCATGTATATATGTAATTTTCATGACCTACATATCATGCTAATTGCAATCCAAGGCTATCTATATTTGTTTAACGGCCTGCGTGTCGACATGTGATGCTTCTTCACTCCTTGTAATTTATCACTAGTGCTATTAGGAGTAATAGCTTAGTGGGAGTACTTGGAGGTATTGGCCACTTGGAGACATGGCGAATAGGAAGCACGACGATGGAGATCACTATGTGGAAGAGTCATACTATATCACGATGCAATGTGATTGTTTGTGAATGCCTTTATATTCCTATTATATTTCTATGCATGCTTTTTACCTGGTAGAAGTAAATTTCCCTCACTTAATATTAAGTTAAATTGATGCCCTCCCAATTTGCCGCACCATCCAAAGTCATGTATTTTAATGGTAGGTCTTGCCAAAGCAGAGTGCCATTAACTTTCCTTGACTAGATGAGTGTCTGTCACACTTACACGCATAGCATTGGTTTAACTTGACAAGGACATCATAACGGTTATGGACCTTGGGCATAGGGTTGGGTGCCGGAGCATAGAGATGCTGTCCAACAACAAAAGTCATATGGAGATATGATTAGCAAAGGGTTGCTTACCAAATTCACTAATCTTCTAGTAGTGATGCCAAAGCTCACTAGTAGATTAACTGATTGTAGGTCTTGAATCACTGAATGTCATAAGAGGGATATGGTATTTAGTAGGAGTATCTTTATTAAATTGTTTAATAGAAGTTACTTTTCTTGAACATATGTCTTAGTTTTGCATAGTTTATATTGTAGATCACGGCACCAATTGCTGTACCTACATCCAGTTTTGTTTTACATTCAGTACTTGAAAAGGAAAAACTGAATGTAATAAATTTTGTGAGTTGGTCCCACAACCTAAGAATTGTTCTAGAGGAACCAATTCCAGAGGTGCCTGCTGAAAATACTGCTGCTGCTCTTAAAAATGCCTATAAAAAGGCATGTGATGAGTCCCTTGATGTTAGCTGTCTCATGCTTGCTGCTCTGAACTCAGACCTTCAAAAGCAGTTTGAGAACATAGAGACCTACCATATGATCATGGCGCTCAAAGGCATGTTTGAGACACAAGCAAGAACTGAGAGATATGAGATCTCAAAGAAATTGCTTGGGTGTAAGCTGGCTGAGGGTAGTCCGGTGAGCCCACATGTGATCAAAATGGTTGGTTACACACATGTAACAGCCCAAATTTCAAATTCCAGTTGAAAATAAAATTTAATTCATTTTGGTGGTTTTTCTGAATTTTTAAAAGCTTTTACTTAATTAATTTAAAGCTAAACAAATTTATTTGCAAAAGCTATTACCAAATAATAGTTGGAAATATTTTATTTAAATCCAAAATGTCTCAGAGAATTTCTGTGAATTTTCTCATAATTTTTGGACTCAATCTACTATTTTCTAAAGCCTATTTGAATTATCAGGATTTAATCAATTAGAAAATCAAAAGAAAAACTCAAACAGAGTTTGGGCCGAAACTCCCTCGGCCCAGTCCATTTCCCTCGTGCGCGGCCCGAGCCAGCCCAACCCGCGCCACCTCTCCCTCTCACTGACAGCGGGGCCCGCTATCAGTCTCTCTCTCTCTCCCTCTCTCACATGCGCCCGCACCAAACCCTTTCAACCGTTGGATCAATGGCCAACGGTCTGATTTTGATGCAACTTTCAGACGCCCGAACGTCTCGGCCAATGAAGACCGTCAGATCTGAATCTAACGGCTCGTGTGCATCAGTGACTTTCCTATTCACCCACGCCACTATCGACCGTTCAATCAAAATTGGACGCACCCGCATCGTCGTCTTCATTCCTTTCTTCTTTCCCGCGACCTTCCTTCCTCACTCGCACTGTCCGCCATGGAAAGATTTCGAAAACCTTCCATACTCGATGAAATCCCGATCTAATCCCCGCGATCCTGCGCGCAATTAACCCGCTGTGTCAAATCGCGTCCGACCCGGCCTTGTTCCTTCCATCTCCAGCCCCAAATCCTCGTAACCTCGTCGTTGATCTCGCATGGCCTTCGTGCTCTCCACGGCCACTCGGTCACTTCCGCATCCTATAAATAGGAGCATCGGGAGCGCCTCCCTCACCTCATCTCAACGCCCCAACCCATCTCTCTCCAATCCCTCCCTTGCGTTCGGATTTTGAAGATCACCACCGGCGACTGAAGGAGCTTCCACCGCTAAGTGCGCCGCCGTCAAGCCCACTCCAGCCCCGCCGTCCACACTATCAGCACAGCCTCATCACCGCGAAGCCCGTGCGCGCATCCACTTCACCGGAGGAGGCCCGTAGCACCTACTTCGCCGTTGACCTAGCGCCACCACCGCCAACCTTCGCCGCCGACGACCATTCCGCCGCGCAAACTCGCAACCTCGGTGAGCATCACATTCAGCATCGCCTCCTATTCATTTTGCGCACTTTCACTCCCCTAGCCGTGGCGCGTAGCGCCGACGAGCTCGTCACCGGAGCACCGCCTCCATCGGGCCTACGTGGCTCGGCCACATCACGGCCAGGTCAGCGCCACCGAGGCGCTCACGCCTACGTGGCTGCCTGTGTGGTGCCACGTCACACCGCGCATAGCCGCACCCCTCTTCCCGTCCACTGTTTTGTGGACCGCGTCCACCGTGAGCGTTGGTCGGCCTGTGGACTTGGTCCATCGACCACGGGCCCACATGTCAGTGTCACATAATAATTTCCTTTAGAAAAATAATTTGGTCGGGAAAAAGAAATTCCCTCGCTGACGTCAGCCTTGCGCAATAAATGAATTTTTCTTTAGAAAAATATTTCGGGAAATTCATTTAAATTGCAAATTTAGGATTTAAACTTCAGAAATTCATATCTTTTGCATCCGAAATCCAATTTGGGTGATTCAAGTTGCAAAAATTGTATAAAATTATTATCTAGCTAACTAAACAAACATAATTTGATTTGGAGCTAGTTTGGTCTGTCTTTTTGAATTTATTTGAATTTGAATTGAATTTATCGTATTTTCACGTATAGACTTCGACGATTCCGGAGAGTTCATGTTGATCCCATTACTTTAAGTTATTTTTAGTTTTTTAAATTACTTAATGCATGCATATGTTTATACAATTATTTTAATTCCCTGTTTTAATTGTCTAGTTATTCCAATTTTCCTTGTATGGCCAATTTGAATGTTGAACATGAATACCTTGTCACCATTAGACAAAATGATACTAAAATTAATCATATGCTTAGCGAATGCTTAGATAAAATCTTGTATTTGGGAAGTTTTAAGCCAAATCTTTCAAATTTGATTTAAATTGGATATATGGTATTGTTTTACCATAGAAGGTTTATAAGATGCTTTTACTTGGAAAATAAAATGAAAATGGGTTTAGACTTGGGCGAAATGGATGACTGGTGGGTGCAAGTTTATGCACGGGCTTAATTCTGGTTAAGATTAAGGCACATGGTTTGTTTTGAAAGACGCCCAAGTCATTTGAGGACCGGCCTTTGAGCGTTCCTTTGCTACGCCTTATTGTACCACCACATGTCATGTATGGGCATGATTTGGCTAAGTAATTTGTTATGTATTAGTGTTATTTGTGCCATGTTGATTGAGTGGGTGTGGGGTAGATATTTATTCCCACCTGGGGCAAGAGGGGGCTTCCGGAGGACGGTTAGTCTAATGGAAGTGAAACCTTAGCGGGCATAAGTGCATTAAGACAGAGCATTGTAAAGGTCTCATGATAACTGCTCAGTCGCACGCCTACAGAAGCATGTAGTGGTCAACATAAAAAGCAAGTCACCTCGTGTAGGTAAAGCTGTACAAACTCTGCAGAGTAGAAAACTATTCGAATAGCCTCGTCCGCAGTCATGGACATGCTAGCAAAGCCACTCTAAGTTGGACTTTGTTTTTTGTTTTTAAAATGATTTCAACAGATGATTTTAGGATGGTTAACCCTATGGTAAAATTGGGCGATTAGCCAAGTGATAGGAGGGTATCCTTCGGCATTCAATCAATGGAGTTCATCCACTATAAAACTGTGATTTTAAATGCTGATTTTAGTTATAGTATGAAAATGGACTTGGAAATTACTATGAGTATTTAAACTGAAAATTGCTGCTTTATGCAAAACAACCCTGCCATACTCATTTGCTTACCTTATGGATGCATCATAATTCAATATTGGGTGTAACTTGCAAGCACAGTAGTTGTGCTTACTCTTGCTGAATAATCTTTATTCAGGAGAAGACGTTTATCAGGACGGTGAGGATCTTGACGACTAGGCCTGCGGCCCCAAACGATTGCTTGTGGCAAGTCGTGTGCTCTACTACTATTTTTGCTTTCTTCTATGATGTTTATCTATTTGGCCTCCGGCTCCTTTTGTAATAAACTATGAATTATTATTAATGAAATGCGTGATATGTTTGTGTTATCACTTTTGTTTGACTGTGTACACTAGAAATCCTGGACTAGTGTATGAACACAGAGAATTCGGGATCCTTCGTTCCTGGGTTCGATAAAAGTGGTATCAGAGCCATATCGACTGTAGGTCGTGGCCTTATAATTACCTTAAGGACTTATTTTCAAAAACTAAAACTATTTTGAGTCTGTCCAGAGTCCTTTCTCAACCTTTCTCTTTCTCAAAATTGTAAATGGCTGAGATACCGGATGCTACCTCTCACGGAGTTCTTGTTGGACACTGAGCCGAGATTCTTTGGGAGATGATGCAACATCTGGAGTACAAGAAGAGGCCAACATTTCAAGGCTACAAGTACAAAGTAGGAGAATGACAACTTTGGAGAGTAGAGGTGCTGATCTACTCTGACCTTTCGCCAAACACAGCCTTCCACATTTTTCATGCTCCAATCAGACGCGACACCTTCGCCGATGGCATCCAGGATGCAGCGAGGAAGGCAATCCGTCGTCTCCGCTACATCTATGACCGCTACCTCAATGGCACCGGGTTCCATTACCACCCGATGCATATTCCGACCAGACTCGACAGCACCTTCCGCTCAGCCAGAAATGAAGATTCTCCTGAGTTGACGCACTAGGTGGACCTGGCGAAGGCATTGGACTATGCTTACGGGAACACCTTGGAGGACTTGCGTACCGCCCAGGAGAGCCTGCAAAATGCAGAAGAAAGGCTAAAAGCAGCAGAAGAGGAGTTGGCTCGCTACAGGGTAGGCGAGGCTAGCTCTAGTGAGATAGACTACACCCCTAGTACCCCATAGTTGTTTTCCCTTAGTCCGTGCATTAGTTGCGAATTATGAGCTATCAATTTCCTTTGTGATAGCCATAATCAATTAATAAAATAAATGAATAAAAGAACTATTTTGAAAAGTTGGTTCTTTGTCGTGTGTTTATTGGTTCTTGGGCAATTTTAAGCTTTATCCCCCTTAGAGCTTCCTTTCTTTATTTTCTAAATCTTTGGAGGATCTAGCAGATTGTGGCTACTCGCAGGACAGGCAGCGGCAGTGCTAGTGGCCAAGGGAATGACCAGGAAGATTATCAGGCTAACCCCATTCCGCAGCCACCACCACCACCGACAGAAGGACCTGACTGGTGCCAGATGATGGTGAATCAAACCCACTTGATCGACCTTCTCTCCCAATCTCTATACAACGCCCAGAATGTTCAAGCAACCACCGCAGCAGCAGCAACTCAGGCCCCACCCCCGCACAACCCAAGGATGAACATGTCCGAGTTCATGAGGATGCGTCCACTGACTTTTTCAAGCAGTACAGAGCCAATGGACGCAGACGACTGGCTCCGTGCCATCGGGAAAAAGCTGGACATAGCCCAATGCACCGACCGCGAGAGGGTCCTGTTTGCTTCCCACCAACTTAACGGTCCCGCTTCAGAATGGTGGTATAACTTCTGTATCTCCCATGCCGATGCTCAATCCATCACATGGACTAAGTTTATGCGACCTTTTCGCCACGCACACATCCCTGCGGGGATGATGACACTAAAGAAGGAGTTCCACGCGCTTCGTCAAGGTTGTCGCTCGGTGAGCGAATATCTACACAGATTCAACCAGCTTGCTCGCTACGCTCCAGCTGACGTAGCCAAGGATGAGGATCGACAGGAGAGGTTTCTGGAAGGGCTGAATGATGACATCTCAGTTCAATTGATCTCCCAAAACTTCACCGACTTCGAGCAGTTGGTGGACAAGGCAATCCGCCAGGAGGCCAAGCACCAGGAGATGGAGAACCGCAGCGGAGGATGGCCGCTCAGAGGTTCAACGCAGGAGGTCTTCCCAAGCCTCGTTTCACCTAGTCGCAGCCACCGCAACGTGGGAGATTCCAGTCCTTTATGTCCAGAGCCCCAAACACCTCCAACTTCCGCAACACCTCATCTAGAGGGCAATTCCAGCAGAAGAACCCAACTCCTTTAGCCACAGGAGTGACCTGTTTCCACTGCAATGAAATAAGGTATTATGCCAACAGGTGCCCGAAGAAGCAAGAAGCGGCAGCACCTATCAAGCCAACATCAGGAGTTCCAGCCACCGGCGGCACCACAAGGCCAACGGTCCAGTTCACCAAGGGGCGTGTGAACCACATCACTGCAGAGGAAGCCCAGGCAGCACCAAATGTTGTTCGTGGTACGTTTCTTGTTAACTCGATACCAGCATCAGTCTTGTTTGATTTCGGAGCTTCACATTCTTTTATTTCAAATAAGTTTGTGGGTAAATATGGGTTACCTATATCCTCCTTAGCCAACCCTATGATAATCCATTCCCCGGGCTCGGAAATGAGAACCAGTTCTCTATGCCCAAGTCTTACCCTTGAAATATCCAGAGTATCCTTCCTAGCAGACTTGATAGTCCTACACTCCCAAGGTCTGGATGTAATTCTTAGAATGGACTGGCTAGCCAAGAATCATGGACAAATAGATTGCACCAATAGGTCTATCACCCTCACCAATGAAGAAGGAATCTTGGTAGAATTCAAGCCCAAGACCTGTACTAGAGGAAGTTCCATCCTGACCAGCTTGAAGGAAGTAAAGTTGGAAGACATACCAGTGATGCGGGAATACCCTGATGTTTTTCTTGATGATTTACCCGGCATGCCAGCGGATAGGGACATAATGTTCCTAATTGACTTAGTCCCCGGGACAGCTCCAATCTCGAAACGACCCTATAGAATGCCAGCCAATGAGTTAGCAGAGCTGAAGAAACAAATTGAAGAATTACAGAACAAAGGATATATCCGACCCAGTTCATCACCTTGGGGAGCACTAGTACTATTCGTCAAGAAGAAGGACAATAGTATGAGGATGTGTGTAGATTATAGATCGCTCAATGAGGTGACGATCAAGAACAAGTACCCGTTGCCTAGGATTGATGATATGTTTGATCAACTGAAAAGAGCAAGTGTCTGTTCAAAGATCGACTTGAGATCCGCTATCATCACCAAGATCGGACGTAAGATATCCCAAGACGGTTCACCACCACGGATATGGATATGCGAGTTTACGATAATGTCGTTCGGTTTGTGAGAACGCCCCGCTATTTCATGAATATGATGAACAAAGTGTTCATGGAATTCTTGGATAAGTTTGTGGTTGTTTTCATCGATGACATTCTTATCTACTCAAAGGATGAAGAAGAACATGAGAAGCACCTCAGAATGATTCTGGACAAACTCAGAGAACATCAGCTCTATGCCAAGTTCAGTAAGAGTGAATTTTGGCTAAGGCAAGTGTATTTCCTTGGACACATCGTGTCAGAAGGAGGAGTTGCAGTAGATCCCACCAAAGTCGAGGCAGTAATGGATTGGAAGCAACCCAGATCAGTCACAGAAGTGAAAAGTTTCCTTGGACTAGCGGGTTATTACCACAGGTTCATCGAAAATTTCTCCAAGATCGCAAGACCCATGCCTCAACTTCTGAAGAAAGAGAAGAAATTTGAATGGACAGATGCCTGTGAGGAAAGTTTCCAAGAACTGAAGAAGAGGCTAGTCTCAGTACCGGTGTTAATCCTACCGAACATCCGTAAGGATTTTGAGATCTTCTGTGACGCATCCCGTCAGGGTCTCGGATGTGTATTGATGCAGGAAGACAAAGTCGTGGCTTATGCATCCAGGCAAATGAGGCCACATGAAGGGAATTATCCGACTCATGATCTTGAGTTAGCAGCAATTGTGCACGCTTTGAAGATCTGGAGGCATTATCTCATTGGTAACCGCTGTGAGATTTTCACGGATCATAAGAGTCTAAAGTACATCTTCACTCACCCTGAACTCAATCTCCGACAGAGAAGATAGTTGGAGTTGATAAAGGATTACGACCTCAGAATCCATTATCATCCGGGCAAAACTAATGTGGTGGTAGATGCCCTGAGTAGAAAGGTGTATTGCAACACCATCTTGGTTCAGAAGAATTAGCCAGAGTTGTATGAAGAACTAAAGCACCTGAACTTAGAGATTATCGACCAAGGTTATGTGAATGCTTTGGAAGTTCAACCAACACTTCAGAGTTAGATCAGAGCAAAGCAATTAGAAGATGAAGACATCAAAGAAATCAAAAAGAATATGAGAAGAGGAAAAGCCCCAGGTTTTTTTTAGGATGAGCAAGGAACAATGTGGTTTAGAGACCACATCTGTGTACCCGATCAACAGGAGATAAAAGAGTCGATTCTGAAAGAAGCTCATGAATCGCCATACTCCATTCATCCTAGAAGCACCAAGATATACAAGGACCTAAAGGAAAAATATTAGTGGGTCAGCATGAAGCGCGAAATTGCTGAGTTCGTCGCTCGTTGCAATGTTTGTCAGTGATTCAAGGCAGAGCATCAAAGACCCGCTGGATTGTTACAACCATTACCAATTCCCGAGTGGAAGTGGGAAGAAGTGGGTATAGATTTTATCACCGGACTTCCTAGGACCCAATCAGGATGTGATTCCATCTGGGTGATAATTGACCGGTTGACTAAAGTAGCTCACTTTGTCCCAGTCAAAACTACCTACCCGCGCAGCAAGTTAGCAGAGTTATATGGCCAAGATCGTCTGTCTACACGGAGTACCCAAGAAGATCGTATCTGACAGAGGTTCCTAGTTCACTTCTCAGTTTTGGAAGAGCCTGCATAAAGCCTTGGGAACCCGACTCAACTTCAGTACAGCATATCATCCTCAAACAGATGGCCAGACGGAATGCACTAACCAAGTTCTTGAAGATATGCTTCGAGCCTGTGCCCTAGATGTTGGAAAAAGTTGGGATAAGAATCTATCATATGCAGAATTCTCGTACAACAATAGCTACAAAGCCAGTCTATAGATGGCTCCATTCGAAGCTTTGTACGGCAGAAAATGCAAAACTCCGCTCCTTTGGGATCAAGTGGGAGAATATCAGCTCTTTGGACCTGAGTTGATAAAAAAAAAGCTGAAAGTAAGGTAAAAGCTATAAAAGAACGCCTGAAAGTAGCTCAATCCCGACAAAAGAGTTATGCTGATAATCGTCGGAGGGAATTAAACTTTGAGGTAGGAGATTTCGTTTATCTCAGAGCTACTCCACTTAGAGGAGTTAGAAGATTCCAAACAAAACGAAAACTCGCACCCAGATTTGTCAGGCCATACAAGATCCTCGCAAGGCGTGGAGAAGTAGCTTATTAATTAGAGCTGCTAACAGCCTTGTCAGCAGTGTATAATGTCTGCCACGTGTCACAGTTAAAGAAATACCTTCGAGTGCCAGAAGACCACACCCTCTTGGAGAGTTGTGATCTTCAAGAAGACCTCACTTATGTGGAGCGACCAATTAAAATTCTAGATGTCGCAGAACGTGTTACCAGGAGCAGGATCATCCGATCATACAAGGTGCAGTGGAGTCACCACCCAAAAAGTGAAGCTACGTGGGAGAAAGAAAAGACCTCAAGACTAACTATCCCGACCTTTTTGCTGACCAAGTCTGAATCTCGGGGTCGAGATTCCCTTTAAGGAAGGTAGGTTTGTAACAGTCCAAATTTCAAATTCCAGCTGAAAATAAAATTTAACTCATTTTGGTGGTTTTTCTGAATTTTTAAAAGCTTTTACTTAATTAATTTAAATCTAAACAAATTTATTTGCAAAATATATTAACAAATAATAGTTAGAAATATTTTATTTAAATCCAAAATGCCTCAGAGAATTTTTTTGAATTTTCTCAGAATTTTTTGACTCAATCTACTATTTTCTAAAACCTATTTGAATTATCAGGATTTAATCAATTAGAAAATCAAAAGAAAAACTCAAACAGAGTTTGGGCCGAAACTCCCTCGGCCCAGTCCATTTCCTCGCATGGCCCGAGCACCCAACTCGCGCCTCTCCTCTCACCGACAACGGGCCCACAGAAGTCTCTCTCTCTCTCCCTCTCTCACACGCGCCCGCACCAAACCCTTTCAACCGTTGGATCAATGGCCAACAGTCCGATTTTGATGCAACTTTCGGACGCCCGAACGTCTCGGCAAATGAAGACCGTCAGATCTGAATCTAACAGCTCGTGTGCATTAGTGACTTTCCTATTCACCCACGCCACTATCGACCGTTCGATCAAAATCGGACGCACCCGCATCATCGTCTTCGTTCCTTTCTTCTTCCCCGCGACCTTCCTTCCTCGCCCGCACTATCCGCCATGGAAAGGTTTCGAAAACCTTCCATACTCGACGAGATCCCAATCTAATCCCCGCGATCCTGCGCGCAATTAACTCGCCGTGTCAAATCGCGTCTGACCAGGCCTTGTTCCTTCCATCTCCGGCCCCAAATCCTCGTAACCTCGCCGTTGATCTCGCAAGGCCTTCGTGCTCTCCACGGTGACTCGGCCACTTCCGCATCCTATAAATAGGAGCATCGGGAGCGCCTCTCTCACCTCATCTCAACGCCCCAACCCATCTCTCTCCGATCCCTCCCTTGCGCTCGGATTTTGAGGATCACCTCGGCGACCGAAGGAGCTTCCACCGCTAAGTCTGCCGCGCAATCTCGCAACCTCGGTGAGCATCACATTCAACATCGCCTCCTATTCATTTTGCGCACTTTCACTCCCCTAGCCGTGGCGCGTAGCGCCGGTGAGCTCGTCACCGGAGCCCCGCCTCCGTCGGGCCTACGTGGCTCGACCACGTCACGACCAAGTCAACGCCACCGAGGCGCTCACACCTACGTGGCTGCCTGTGTGGCACCAAGTCACACCGCGCATAGCCGCACCCCTCTTCCCGTTCACTGTTTTGTGGACCGCGTCCACCGTGAGCATTGGTCGGCTTGTGGACTTGGTCTATTGACCACGGGCCCACATGTCAGTGTCACATAATAATTTCCTTTAGAAAAAGAATTCGGCCGGGAAAAGAAATTTCCTCGCTGACGTCAGCCTTGTGCAATAAATGGATTCTTATTTAGAAAAATAATTCGGTAAATTCATTTAAATTGCAGATTTAGGGTTTAAACTTAAGAAATTCATATCTTTTGCATCTGAACTCTGATTTGGGTGATTCAAGTTGCAAAAATTGTATAAAATTATTATCTAGCTAAGTAAACAAAAATAATTTGATTTGGATCTAGCTTGGTCTGTCTTTTTGAATTTATTTGAATTTGAATTGAATTTGTCATATTTTCGCGTATAGACTTCAACGATTCCGGAGAGTTCGACCCTTTCGAAGATTAGAATTCCAGGACATCAACGAAGGCAAGTTATACCATTGATCATGTTGATCCCATTACTTTAAGTTATTTTCAGTTTTTAAATTACTTAATGCATGCATATGTTTATACAATTATCTTAATTCCCTGTTTTAGTTGCCTAGTTATTCCAATTTTCATTGTATGGCCAATTTGAATGTTGAACATGAATACCTTGTCACCATTAGACAAAATGATACTAAAATTAATCATATGCTTAGCCAATGCTTAGATCAAATCTTGTATTTGGGAAGTTTAGCCAAATCTTTCAAATTTGATTTAAATTGGATCTATGGTATTGTTTTACCATAGAAGGTTTATAAGATGCTTTTACTTGAAAAATAAAATAAAAATGGGTTTAGACTTGGGCGAAATGGATGACTGGTGGGTGCAGGTTTATGCACGGGCTTAATTCTGGTTAAGATTAAGGCCCAAGGTTTGTTTTGAAAGACACCCAAGTCATTTGAGGACCGGCCTTTGAGCGTTCATTTGCTACGCCTTATCGTACCACTACATGTCCTTTATGGGCAGAATTTGGCTAAGTAATTTGTGATGTATTAGTGTTATTTGTGCCATGTTGATTGAGTGGGTGTGGGGTAGACATTTATTCCCACCTGGCGCAAGAGGGGGCTTCCGGAGGACGGTTAGTCTAATGGAAGTGAAACCTTAGCGGGCATAAGTGCATTAAGACAAAGCATTGTAAAGGCCTCATGATAACTGCTCAGTTGCACGCCTACGAAAGCGTGTAGTGGCCGACATAAAGAGCAAGTCATCTCGTGTGGGTAAAGTTGTACAAACTCTGCAGAGTAGAAAACTATTCGAATAGCCGCGTCCGCGGTCATGGACATGCTAGCAAAACCACTCTAAGTTAGACTTTGTTTTTTATTTTAAAATGATTTAAACAGATGATTTTAGGATGGTTAATCCTATGGTAAAATTGGGCGGTTAGCCAAGTGATAGGAGGGTATCCTTCGCCATTCAATCAATGGAGGTTATCCACTATAAAACTGTCATTTTAAATGCTGATTTTAGTTATAGTATGAAAATGGCCTTGGAAATTACTATGAGTATTTAAACTGAAAATTACTGCTTTATGCAAAACAACCCTGCCATACTCATTTGTTTACCTTATGCATGCATCATAATTCAATATTGGGTGTAACTTGCAAGCACGGTAGTTGTGCTTACTCTTGCTGAATAATCTTTATTCAGGAGAAGACGTCTATCAGGACGGTGAGGATCTTGACGACTAGGCCTGCACCCCCAGATGATTGCCTGTGGCAAGTCGTGTGGTCTACTACTATTTTTGCTTTTCGCTGTGCTGTTTATATATTTGGCCTCCGACCCTTTTTGTAATAAACTCTGAATTATTATTAATGAAATGTGTGATATGTTTGTGTTATCACTTTTGTTTGACTGTGTACACTAGAAATCCTGGAGTAGTGTATGAACACAGAGAATTTGGGATCCTTCATTCCCGGGTTCGACAACACAGAGCTTGGAAAAACTTAGTTTTCCGCTTAGCCAAGTGTTGGCTACTGATTTGATTCTTGCTTCGCTTCCTGCAAGCTATGGGTCGTTCATTCTGAACTTCTATATGAATAGTTTAGACAAGAATCTCATCGAACTGTATATGATGTTTAAGACTATAGAGAACAGCATTAAGAAAAGCAACAGTTATGTGATGATGGTGTAAAAGAGTACGAGCTTCAAGAAAAAGGCTAATACTAGGGTCAAAGGAAAGGGCAAGGCTAAAGCTTCGGATAAGATCCAAACTAACAAGCCTAAACCCAAGACTAAGTCTGGCCTGACACAAGAAAATAAATGCTTTTACTACAAAGAGCAAGGCCATTGGAAGAGGAACTGCAAGAAATACCTAGCTGATCTGAAAAAGAATGGTGGGACTAAACCTTCCACTTCATGTATTAATATTATAGATGTTTTTCTTGCTGATTCTTCTGTTAACTCTTGGGTATTTAATACCGAATTGGTTGCTCATATTTGTAATTCGATGCAGTCTAACAAGGAGTGGGAGAGTTACAAGAGGCGAGATGGATCTTTGCGTTGGGAATAAAGCAAATGTTGTTGCATTAGCCGTCGGGACTTTGCCATTACTTTTGCCCTCATGATTTATTATGGAATTAAATAATTGTTATTACATTCCAGCCATTAGTAGAAACATTATCTCTACCTCATGTTTGGTGACAGAGGGTTATAAATTCATTATTGAGAACAATGGTTGTTCTATATTTTTGAATGAAGTGTTTTATGGCTATGCACCTGTTTTGAATGGGTTGTTTATTTTAAATCTTGATGTTGCACCTATCTATAATATTAACAAGAAGAGGCTTCGGCCTAATAATATGAATTCCACTTTTATTTGGCATTGTCGCTTGGGTCACATAAGTGAGAAACGCATGAAGAAGCTCCATGATGATGGAATTCTAAACTCATTTGATTTGGAATCATTTGAAACGTGCGAATCTTGTTTACTTGGAAAAATGACCAAAGCACCTTTCACTGGTTGGAATGAGAGGGCATCCGACTTGCTGGCACTCATACATACTGATGTGTGTGGACCAATGAGCACGACAGCTAGAGGTGGTTTTCAGTACTTCATTACTTTCATCGATGATTATAGTAGATATGGATATATTTATTTAATGAGGCACAAGTCGAAATCCTTTGAAAAGTTCAAAGAGTTCCAGAGTGAGGTACAGAATCAACTTGGCAAGACAATCAAGTCTTTACGATCTAATTATGGAGGTGAATTTTTGAGCCATAAATTTGGTGATCATTTGAAGCAATGTGTAAATGTTCCACATCATACACCACCGGGCACTCCAAAATAGAATGGCGGTGTCCGAGCGGTGTAATCGGACATTGTTGGACATAGCTCAATCGATGATAAGCCAATCAAATCTGCCATTATCTTTTTGGGGTTACGGTCTAAAAACTGTCGTTTTCACTTTAAATAAGATACTATCTAAATCAGTAGATAAGACACCACGTGTGATGTAGACTAGGAAGAGTCCTAGTTTGTCTTTTCTAAAGATTTAGGGATGTGAGGTCTAGGTTAAACGTCTAACGTCTGATAAACTCACACCTAAGTCAGATAAATGCTTCTTTATACGATATCCTAGGGAAACCAAGGGATACTATTTCTACAACCGAGAAGATGGCAAAGTTTTTGTTGCCTAAAATGGTGTCTTTTTGGAGAAAGAGTTTCTTTCAAAATGAGTCAGTGGGAGAAAGGTGCAACTCAAAGAAATTCGAAAAACATCTGAAAGTGTTACAAATCCTACTGAATCTCTACAGGAAGAACAAAATGTTATTAAACCTGTAGATGATGCATTAGTCCCACGTAGATCTAAAAGGCCACGTCAGTTGCCTATAAGGTATGGACATAATGTATTATTATTGAATAATGATGAGCCAAAGACTTATGAGGAAGCGATGATGGACCCATACTCTGAGAAATGGCTTGGAGCCATGAAATCCGAGATAGACTCCATGAGAGAGAATCAGGTTTGGAACCTAGTCGATCCACTTGATGGTGTTAAAATCATTGAGTGTAAATGGATCTATAAGAAAAAGATTGGCATGGATGGAAATATTCACATTCATAAAGCTCGACTAGTCGTAAAAGGGTTTCGACAGGTTCAAGAGGTTGACTACGATGAGACTTTCTCACCAATAGCGGTGTTTAAATCTATACGGATCATTCTACTATTGCTGCATATTTCGACTATAAGATATGGCAAAAAGATGTCAAATGGCTTTCCTTAATGAAAACCTAAGTGGGGATGTGTACATGACATAGCCCGAAGGTTTTGTCGATCCAAAAAAATGTTGGTAAAGTGTGCAAACTTCAGAAATTCATTTATGGGTTGAAGCAAGCATCTCGGAGTTGGAATACACGTTTTGATGATGAGATCAAAAGGTTTGGTTTCATCAAGAACAAAGAAGAACCTTGTATTTACATGAAGGTTAATAGGAGCGCACTTGTAATTCTAATCTTATATGTGGATGACATATTATTGATTGGGAATGATATTTCTATTCTAGAATCCGTTAAGGCATCATTAAAAAATAGTTTTTCTATGAAGGACCTAGGAGAGACAACATATATCTTAGGGATAAAGATCTATAGAGATAGATCGAGAAGGCTAATTGGATTAAGCCAAAGTACTTATATCGACAAGATGTTGATTCGGTTCAGCATGCAGGATGCCAAGAAGAGGTTCTTGCCTATGTCACATGGCATAAGTCTTAGTAAGAGTAAATGTCCTTCGACATCTGATGAGCGAGATCGTATAAATTATATTCCATATGCTTCAGCCATTGGATCTATCATGTACGCCATGATATGTACTCGACCAGATGTATCATATGCTCTAAGTGTTACGAGTAGATACCAAGCTGATTCAGGTGAAGGTCACTGGACAGCTATGAAAAATATTCTTAAGTACTTGAGAAGGACTAAGGATGTGTTCCTAGTTTATGGCGGTGATGAAGAGCTCGTTGTAAATGGTTGCACCGATGCAAGCTTCCAAGCCGACAAAGAAGATTATCATTCACAATCTGGTTTTATATTCATTTTGAATGGAGGAGCAGTAAGCTGAAAAAGTTCCAAGCAAGAGACGATTGCTGATTCTACGATGGAGGTCAAGTACATTGCGGCTTATGAAGCTATGAAGGAAAGTGTTTGGATAAGGAATTTCATTGCTGAGTTGGGTATGGTTTCGAGTGCCTCGAGCCCAATGAATCTCTATTGTGACAATAAAAGAGTCATTACGCAAGCTAAGGAGCCTAGATCCCATTAGAAGTCCAAGCATATACTCAGGCTTACCATCTCATTCGTGAATTGGTGGATAGAGGAGATGTTAAGATATGCAAAGTTCACACGGATTTAAATATTGATGATCCGTTGATAAAACCTCTCACAAAGCCAAAGCGTGAGGCGCACAGAAGAGCTATCGGTATTAATAAATACTTAAATGATTGACTCTAGTGCAAGTGGGAGACTGTTGGAAATATAACCTAGAGGCAATCATAGAGATGATTATATTTCAATATGTTCATAACATTGGATAATATGTTATCTTGTTCCTAGAATAATATCGTTAATATTTATCATCAAGTATGTGACTTGATTGTGAAACTCTGTATTTCTGCGATGATTATTCTTAAACATTCCCTAGTCGAAAAACATATGAGAACACATATGAATAGACTAGCATATGTATTGGTTGATGACTATGTTTCACAGGTCATAGATATGGAGATATCAAACCAATAATATGAACACATGTTAGAGAACATAGTGTTGGTTTGATCCACCTTGAGACACTATTGAGATTGTTATGATTCTATGTGTCATTAGTTGGTTTCAAGCAATGATAATGTATAATCCTTAGACCTAAGAACAATATGGTTTCCTACATGTGTAATCACTCTTAGCGGTTACCAAACGCTACTCATAACTGGGTAGTTATAAAGATAGCTTTCGGATAGGCTATAAAACATACGGAGGAATGTGACTAGTCGGATATGGGATTTGCCCATCCTAACATAACAGGAGAGATGTCTCTGGGCCCCTCATTGTGATCGAATAAACAAAGTCCATGGCCATGCTACTAGTGGTCAAAGTGCCGACCACATGAAGTTATTCGACACTTGATCGAGAAAGTATTGAACAATCCATAGATGACAAATTATCTCACCTGGAGTTCAACCAGATGTCGTAAGCCAAAGGGAGAATACACAAACAGGTCGTTCAGTTCGACCAGTTATAGACTGGTCGTAAGGTATTACAAACTGGTCGTATGGAGTTGAAAACTGGTCGTAAGGAGTTACAGACTGGTCGTAACTACACTTGGATTGGTCGTTACTGAACTCGAGCTGGTCGTAAATGATAAGGATTTAGTCATGGATCATATTGCATTAAGGTTTGTCCGATATATTCAATGTGTGTTCGGGAATCGTTATGTGCTGCTAGGTACCGCTGACGACTCGTGGTCTGAAAAGATTTTTCGAGTCACAACCGATCACATATGAACCTATAGGGTCACATACTTAAAGGGCAAGGATTTAATTTGAATGATGATCCAAATTCTTATAGGCCTCCAGTTCCTAATGGGCCTCAAGTTGAAGGCCTGTTATGGATGCCTATAAATAGAGGGACGGTGGCATCGGGTTAAGTAAGCTTTTGAAGATTTCCAAAGCCCTAATAGCCATGCCTTCCTTAACCACGCCGCTGATCATAACACTCCTAAGCGTGGTGTCCCTGTCCCGTACGTGTGGATACCTTAGTGGTGTTGTTGCGAAGCATCAGCACTAGAACGATTTGCAACTCATGACGATCATCGGAGCAGGAGAAGAAGACACGCGACAAGTACATCTACGTCTGCATCAACTCGCTTTATTGACTCTACTTCTGCTATGAGTCAGCGCGTCTAGTGGTAATATCGTAATCTATTACTGGAGGAGGTTCTTTGGTTGCACGGTACAATTTGGTTTTGTGCTCTCGTAGCTTTCCCGCGATCCTATAGAACGTCCTCGCAAACTCTCCTGGGGTGGCGCGGGAACCGATGGTCGCTGGTGTCAAGCTCGCGGTGACTGGAGGTGGAGACAACACGATGGCGCTTGTGGATCAATAACTATGGAGGTCGAGGATGCTCGGGGAAGAGCGTATTCGACTTCACAGTGCCTCAGGAACTTGACAGTGGAGAAGATGAGGTCGAAGCAGCACTGCGGTGGTTGTACAGGGATGGCGGCGGTGCGGCTAAGGAGCTTCCCAGTGCAACAGCTTTACCTTGCATGAGAACGGGCAGGGAGCTCAGAGGAGATAGAGTAGACCCCTTGGAACCTAACGGACAGGATACGGTCAAAGCTAACTCACCGAAGACGGCGGATCGACCCGGTGCAGCTCGGTCAGAGCCGGAGAAGACGATGATGGCGCTGACAATTTGCTGCCCCAAATTGCAATTAAATTGCTCATGGTGGGAGCTAGTGCGTTATGTTGGTCGATTTTGTCGGAATGATGTTGTTTTGAACAAAAAAAAATTATCACTAATCCCCTGCAGGCTATCTTTCGCTGTGGGTTCTGGATGGGTGCTTGGGCAAATTTACAGAAATTAGCCCAGAAGGAGAACATGCTGGCTGGAATCCTAAGGTTGGAGATTGTGGCGAAACAAATCCTCGATTCTCATGGGTGGTGGCTTAGTCACAGGATTTGCATTGATTGAGTTTGATTTGCTTTCAGCTATTGGTTGTAAGGCTTTATGCCACTTTTAACAGTGTTGGTTCTTTTGATGCTTGTGAGACGTTAATAAATTGGACTGTGTGTATTTTTGATGCTGAGACCGGGAGAGAGTTTTTCTCTTCCATTATCTAAAAAAATCGGTGGAGCAACTCAGCGCGATGAGGGAAACCTCCCAGACAAGGTGGCTTGGCAAGAAACTCACCGGAGCACAAGAAGACACGACGATGATGTTTGGGCGCGCTCTAAAGGCAGCGATGATGCGGTCGCATTTCGAGAGCTGCAATGCACGGCGATGGCCGAGGCCAGTGAAAATGGGTACGACAGAGAGAGACAAGAGAATGGCACGGTCACGGCGGAGCTTACCGCGATGGAGAGGGGAGTTTTGCCTCCTTCTCTCCCACGACCGAAGAGAGAAGTGAGGGGGGGGAAGAGGGGTAGAGCCGGTTTTGCACACGACTGATGATGGAGAAAGGGATGTCGTGATCTGGTGGAGCTTGGGGTTGGTCGCGGAGGGCGGTTGAGCGACGACGCATGGACGGAGGTGACATGGCGGCAATGCCACGCTCTGGGCGAGCTCTGAGCGGCAAGGGCGTGTGGAGGAGACAACCTGCAAGCAGGCCCAAGGCATTAGCGGCAGAGAGGTAAGGCGAGTGCGGATTTAGGCGGTGTGGTTAGACCATGTGGGTCGGGTCCGGTCGGACCTGAGTCAAAACAATTGATTGAATTCTAATTCGTTGACTAAAATGCAACAGATTTGATCGAGCGATTTAAAATAGAACAAAAATTCTAAAAATTCTAACAATTTTTGTGAGTGCTCTCAAATTCAAATAGAACCTACAAAAAACTGTTGCAGGTACTTTTAATTCTCCAGTTGTCAGAATTAATTTATTTTCAAATCTGCATTAGTGAGTTGGCTTGGATTTTAGTGAGGTCAGTTTGACTTCTAAAAATTTGGAAAAATTCATATTAATTGATAATACATAATCTAGTATTTGAATAAATTATTTCTAGCAACTTTTGTGAACACACTTTCCTGCATTCAATAGGGAGCTTGAATTCGAAATAAAAGTTTTAAATTATGAGTGAACTTTATTATAAACAACAAAAGTTTAAAATTGTTCCAGAGTTTACACATATAAACATGAGATGCTCAACTAAACCAACTTAGGGATTATGGGTTGTTACATTACCCAAAAAATGGACGCGTCCAAAGGGGTTGGTGGCGTGATAACACAATTTGGTCAAGCCGTGGTCGGTAGCGTGACAGCACAATTTGGTCATGTCACGGGTTATGACGTGATCAAATGAGTCAGAATTGGATATAAAGTTAGGAAGAGACTATCTTTAAAATAACTTTTAAAAAAAGATTAAAAAAATAAAAATTTGACTATTCACCCAAAAGAATGTTTTCAATTTGTGAAAAATCAACCGAACTAGTGTACGGGTAAAATCTACGCTTCTTATTTTGTCAAGATGGATATTCAATTCAAATATCAAAATTAAATCCAAATCCACAAAAACATGATCTTTCTCTCGGTTGGAAGGGTCAATATAATAACGCCCGTGCATACCCAACATTACCTGCATTTCATATTCCCCTCGGGCACTTCTTTCTCTCTTTTTTCTAGAGAAAAAAGACTCATTGGCATCTTAGGTGAGTCAAGTCAACTCAACTTTTTAGAGAAAGACTCGTTGGGTTGCTTTATGTCAGATCGTTCATCTTAGGTGCCCCTGCAGCAACGAAACCGTTCATCCCAGATCGTTGTTCTCATCCTAGGCTCCTAGCTAGGATCCCTGAAGTGTTCTTCTCCAGGTTAGTGCTTTTAAGAAGCTGGTTATTTTCAATTGATTTCGGAACAATCAGACAAACTCATTGGGCATTTTAGGTGAGTCAAGTTAACTTCACTTTTGTTTATGTGTATGCCCTTGCAGCAACGAAACCATTCATCTCAGATCGTTGTTCTCATCCCAGCTAGCATCCCTGAAGTGTTCCTCCAGGTTAGTGGTTTTAAGAAGCTGGTCATTTTCAATTGATTTCGGAACAACCAAACACTCATTGGGCATTTTAGGTGAGTCAACTTAACTTTTGTTTACCCGACCCAGATCTCGTTGGGTTGCTTTATGTGTGTGCCCTTGCAGCAACGAAACCATTTCATCTCAGATCGTTGTTCTTATCCCAGCTAGGATCCCTGAAGTGTTCATCTCCAGGTTAGTGCTTTCAAATGATTTCAGAACAATCATGTTTATGTATATTTAGTCTTATGTAGTTAAACAACTGTCTTGTTTCGGTAAAGGAGAAGTTGTAACGATCTATATTTAGTCTTATGTAGTTAAACAACTGTCTTATGTTTGTAGTATCTTCATAAGGGGATACCGAAGCTAGCAGATCTGCAGATGGATAACGAGTTAGACAATGCAAGTGAGATGCCAGAAGATCTACCATGGCAATTACTCGAAGAAATTACAAATGGTTTTTCTGAGGAGCGAGAAATTGGTAGAGGTGGGTATGGAGTGGTTTACAAGGTATGATTAGTACTTTTTCTTTCACTTTTTTCAATGCCATTGATAACAAATGCCATGTCCAATACTAATAAGAGATGTCAAACAGGGGGTGTATAAAAATGGAGAAGAAATAGCTGTGAAGAAGCTTTACCACATGCCGGGACTTGATGATAAGCAATTTCAAAATGAGCTTCAAAGCCTTACAAGGCTCCGTCATCAAAATATTGTATGGCTAGTTGGCAAAAGTTACGAAGAGAGAGATAGGTGTGTTGAATACAATGGAAAACTAGTTTATGCTAAAATGATAGACAGAGTGATCTGCTTGGAGTATTTGCATAATGGAAGCCTTGAAAAGCATCTTTCTGGTATGATGGTGATTTGCTTAAGCATATTAGTTACTCCCTCCGGTCACAAATATATATCGTTTTGGATATTGACAAGGCCCCCAAATCACAACTTTGACCACTAATTTATATTGTAATATAGTATCACCCAATGAAATCATAATATTATGAAAAATATTTTTCGAGATAAATATATACATATGATTTTCATATATCCAATCTAAATATTTAAAAATATATTGACTGCTAAAGTTTGACTACATGTATCCGAAATGACATATATTTGTGACTGGTGTGAGTAGAATTTAAAGAAATGAGGTTATGAAAATACACTCTTTATCTCCTACAGATGAATCTTCTGGACTTCCTTGGCACAAGCGTTATAAAATAATTAAGGGGATTTGTGACGGTTTGGAATACCTTCATGAATGTGGAATTTTCCATCTAGACCTAAAACCTGCCAATATATTGCTTGATAAGAACATGGAACCAAAAATTGCAGATTTTGGTTTGTCAAGGCTCTTTAGCGGTACTGATCAATCCCATACCACAAGAAATTTTATAGGAACACTGTAAGCTAAGTAAATTTCTCATTTGAGATCCATTGGTTTTTCCTATATTCAATTAATTATGTTTGCTTTACACTTACCAGAGTATATCTGTGATAATTATGATATCATGCAGTGGATACGTGCCGCCAGAATATATAGAAAAAGGGAAGATCTCAAATAAGTTTGATGTATTTAGTTTGGGTGTCATAATCATAGGCATAATGACAGGCCCCGATGGCTACTCCAAACAATCCGATATGTCTTCCCAATATTTTATTAAGCAGGTAAGACAGTCATTTGTCTTTATGAGGACCTCTACGGTCATTTTTTTAGAAATAGTATTACGCCATGTTTTTAAACTTGGGTACTACCTTTTTCTCATTTAATTCAATTTCACAGGTGCTGGAAAACTGGAGGAACAGGCCACAGGAACAATGGAAAGATAAGTCATATTTGGATGTATTATGCCAACAAGTGAAGATATGCATTGAGATCGCACTGAACTGTGTGAAAACTGACAGACGCAAAAGGCCCAGTATATGGGGTATTATCTGTGAACTGAATGAATCGGAAACGATGATTGAGATATCAGATAAGGTGTGTTCGGTAAAGTATTTATTATACTATGGAAATATGATTTGCACTATTTCCGATATCAGTACGTCGCTTGGTTTCAGAGCTCTTTATTTTGTTTCATGGTTTCAGTGCTATATTCTGACAATAGTTTTTTTTGTAATAGTACACTAGCAGAAATTATATAAGATGAAATTATTTTCCAAGACAAATTTAATGGTACTATTTTTACGTGTCTAATTCATATACTTTTATATGCATTAAGGCCAAAATTTAAAACATTTAAAAATGGTAATGATCTACATTTAGATTCTGTTTGGAACATAGGATTCTCATAGGAATTTAGGGCCTATTTAGAAGAGAGGATTGCTCTAGGAATTTTTAGAATCTAAGGATTTGGATCCAAATCCCCCCTTTCCAAACAGTCCGTTAGTTGGAAGCATCTGAGAGATTGAGAGAGTTGATGTTCTGTATCCTCCCAATTTCCTATAATATTCCAAATGGGCCCTAGTGATAGAGGGAATACTTAATACACACTTGAGATCTAAGTGAAATACATCCAAGTAGACATGCAGTAAGAGAACGAATATATTAAAAAAGAGAATAATGTATATATCACCATGAGTTTGTCATATTCTGTACCTGCTATCCAATTTGTGTACTCTCATATTTGCTATCCAAAAGAACCAAACCTGCATAAAAAAGGCAAAAAGCATCAACAAATTGTGAATTGGATGACAAAAAAATTATTGAAATTCTGACAGCACATGTAAAATATTGACATGGACAAAATTTTCCAATAAGAGAAAAGGTCATCATCAACAGTGAAATTACAAGTGAAAATATGAATTTGGTAAACTATACCTAGAAGTTTGTAAAACATCTCCACAAATTACCAGATGCATATAGGATAGGGTATATTCTATTGTTAAGAGTATTATATATTCTACTGTCTCTCTCTGCCAATGTGGCCTTTGTAGCCCATGAGGCTCATGTATCTATGTCTATATATATTCCCTCCATTAATGAATACGATGCATAGTTGTGAATAGCAAACCCTAGTTTCATTTTATCTAACATGGTATCAGAGCTATCTCCAACCCTAACCCTAATTCCATAGCCACCGTCGACTGTGCTTGAGCTTACTCTGCCGTGGGCCGGCGGGCCCTGGCCGCTGCTCGGCCGTGTCGTCGTCGCCTGGAGCTTCCATAGCCGCCGTCATCGCTCAGATCCTGGAGTTCCTCTTGTCGCCTCTGGATCCGACGTTGTCCTTGACGCCCGCCTCTGCTTCGACGTGCTGCGCCTTCGAATCGTCATCCGGACTCCTCTCGTCCGGATCTGCAGTCATCTTCGACGACTGCCTCTGCTCCATCACCTGGATCCGCGCCTGGAGCACCTGGATCCGCGCTTCCTCTTCGCCTGGAGCCGCCTGCAGCCGCCTCCAAGCCCGAGCCCTCGCACGGGACCGCACCATCGATCCGGCGCTTCTTCACCAGATCCTGCCTCCTCTCCCGAGACCGACCTCGCACGGAGTCTTGCGCCGCCCGTGGGTCGATTTGGAGCTCGCACGGGACCGCACCATCGATCTGGTGTTTTTCTTCACCAGATCCCGCCTCCTCGCTCAGGGCCAACCTTGCACAGAGTCATGCGCCGCTCGTGGGTCATCCTCCACTTGGTATCGCCTGGACTTGGGGTTTGCTGCTATTGATCTACTTGTTTACTGTACTCCAGCAGCTTCCAGTAGCTCGGTAACCTTTGCTCTGCTCTACTAGTGCTTCTACTGCTGCTACGGATGCACTTGTGCTGTTTTTGTAGTTGCTTGCTTGTTGTTGATTGCTTGTGCTACCGTAGTACTACTGTGTGGTTGTGATCCATCGAGATGGCAAAATCTGACTCGATGTTTGGTGGTGGTTCATCTCTAGTATTCACGGACATCAAGCTCGATGGGTTGAATTATCGAGCATGGGCTTTCTCAGTCAAGACTACTCTTAGGGGTTATGGTTTGGCCTCTCACTTGACTGACGATCCTCCTGATCCGCAGATGGTTGATGTTAAGGCATTAAAGGTTTGGCGGAAAGAGGATGATTGTGTCATGACCGGCATTGTGCTGAGTGTTGATGTTTCTCTGTGGATGAGTCTTGAGTATCGTACTTCAGCCAAGCAGATGTGGACATACTTTGAAAAGAGATATGTTCAATCCAGTGATGCTCTTCGCTTCACATTGCTCAAGAACATTCATAGTCTTCAGCAGCAGCCAGATCAATCAGTGGAGGAGTATTACAGTGCTTTCACTCATATCACTGGTCCTCTAGAGTCTATGACACCGAAGGCTGCTGTTGCCTATCAGTCTTGTGCTGCCAAAGATGAGTATGCTCATCAGACGCTCATGTATCAGTTTGTGATGGGGCTTCGATCGGAGTTTGAGCCTATTCGTACTCAGTTGCTCAACTATCCCATTCCACCGACTTTGACTGAGGTGCTCTCTAGTTTGATTGCAGAGGAGACTCGTCTTCATTCCCTTATGCATGTCTTAGGATCCTCACCACATGCTGTTCTGAGTCACAGCGGTATGGATCTACCAGAGCGACACCCACAGAAGTGTTGGTATGTTCCCATTGCAAGAGGACTGGTCATCATGCTGACAAATGTTTCAAGTTACATCCAGATCAGCTTATTGCTTATCATGCTAGACAGCCATCTGACCGTCGTCGTGGAGCACCTACTGGGCCTTCTAGAGCACTTACTGCTACACATCCACATCTACTGTGACTTCTGGATCAGTGTCTGCTATGACATCAGTTGCACCTTCTGCTTCTAGCGCTACTCATTCTTGGGTTCTGGACTCAGGTGCCTCTTTTCATGTCACATCTGACAGCTCTCAACTTATTGCTCGTAGGCCCGTGACTGATGCTACATATGTTCACACTGCTGATGGTACACCTTGCTCTATTACCCATCAGGGCATTCTCTCTACATCTCGTTTCTTTGTTCCAGATGTGTCTTTTGTTCCTCAGCTATCTATGAATCTTCTTTCTGTTGGTCAACTCACTGATATGAACTGTTTCATTGGATTTTATGATTCTTCTTGTTTCATACAGATCGCCGAGCGTAAGAGTGATTGGTTCGCCATCGCCGAGAGGCTCTCCTAGTCTCTATGTCTTGGACACCTTACATTTTCCTTCCACCAGTACGTCGAAGGCCTTAGTGTCTTCTGCTATGTCATCATCTCAGTCTCCTGTTGGGACTTCCTTCAGCAAGTGGCATCATCGAATTGGTCATCTTTGTGAAGCTCAGTCCTCCTCTCCTCCACTTGATCCTCCGGCCAGTACCATCGACTCTGACGATCTTTCTACTACATCACGATATGCTCTACGTGATCGTTCTTCTATTCAGGCACCAGAGAGATGGGGTTTTTCTCGTGCAGGTGTAGTAGCTGAGCCGAGTACCTATCAGGAGGCTGTCAGTGTACCTGAGTGGCAGTTGGCTATGACAGAGGAGCTCACAGCATTAGAGTGCACAGGTACTTGGGATCTTGTTCCACTACCATCTGGAGCTATTCCTATCACTTGCAAGTGGGTGTACAAAATTAAGAACAAGTCAGATGGGTCAATAGAGCGATACAAGGCTTGTCTTGTTGCAAGAGGTTTTCAGCAGGCTTATGGTCGAGATTATGATGAGACTTTTGCTTTAGTTGCTCATATGACCACAGTTCGTACTCTTATTGCAGTTGCAGCAATACGTACATGGACTATATCTCAGATGGATGTCAAGAATGCTTTTCTTCATAGTGATCTAAATGAGGAGGTCTATATGCAGCCACCCCCAGGTGTTGAGGCTCCTACAGGCTATGTTTGTCGTCTTAGGCGTGCTCTATATGGTCTCAAGCAGGCCCCTCGTGCTTGGTTCAAGCGTTTCAGTTTTGTGATTCGAGCTGCTGGTTTCACTCTAAGTGAGCATGACCCTGCCTTGTTTATTCACACTTCTCAGCGAGGTCGTACTTTGCTTCTTCTGTATGTAGATGATATGCTGATCATAGGAGATGACATGGACTACGTGGTTTTTGTCAAGAAGAAATTGAGTGAGCAATTTATGATGTTCGATTTGGGACCATTGAGCTATTTTCTAGGAATTGAGGTTCATTCTGACGGTGATGGCTACTATCTCTCTTAGCATCGTTATGTTTAGGATCTTCTTGCTCGCTCTGGGATGACTGATACTCGTACTGCTGCCACACCTATGGAGCTTCACTTGCAGCTTCGACCTACAGATGGTGTACCTCTGACAGATCCTTCCCGCTATCGTCAGCTTGTTGGGAGCCTTGTCTATCTCACTGTTACTAGGCTAGACATTGCTCATGCAGTTCATGTGCTTAGCCAGTTTGTCAGTGCTCCCACCTCAGTTCACTATGGTCATGTTCTTCGTGTGTTGAGATACTTGAGGGGCACTGTGTCCAGACGTCTGTTCTATGCCAGTTCGAGTCAGCTCCAGCTCCACGCTTACTCTGACTCCACTTGGGTGAGTGATCCTGCTGATCGTCGATCTATCACTGGCTACTGTATCTCTCTTGGTACTTCGCTTATTGTCTGGAAGTCCAAGAAGTAGACTGCGGTGTTACGATCTAGTGCAGAGGCTGAGCTTCGAGCACTTGCCGTTACAACATCAGAGATCATTTGACTTCGATGGCTCTTGAGTGATCTTGGTGTCCCTTGTGACAATCCTACCCCTCTCTTTTGTGACAATATAAGTGCCATTCAAATTGCCAATGATCCAGTCAAGCATGAGCTGACAAAACACATTGGTGTTGATGCCTCCTTCACACGATCTCATTGTCAGTAGTCAACCATCGCCCTCAAGTATATTCCCTCAGAGCTTCAAGTTGCAGATTTCTTCACTAAAGCTCAGACTCGAGAACATCATCGACTTCATCTATTCAAACTCAGTGCATCAGATCCTCCTGATCCACCTTGAGTTTGAAGGGGGTGTTAAGAGTATTGTATATTCTACTCTCTCTCTCTCTCTCTCTCTCTCTCTCTTGGCCCATGTGGCCTTTGTAGCCCATGAGGCCTATGTATCTATGTCTATATATATCCCCTCCATTAATGAATAAGATGCATAGTTGTGAATAACAAACCCAAGTTTCATTTTATCTAACATCTATATCTCCACAAAATTTCAAAATCAAACCCAGTCTCACTTGCAAGATACAGAAAAGAGAAATACTTGGTAAAAACAGTGAAAACACTTCAGCAAGTATTTGTCTTTTTCGTATCTCACATATGTGATTGAGTTTGATCAGAGACATAGAACATACTCTCCCCTATATATCATGATTTTTGTGAATTTTTGAGAACTTCTAAGTTTGAATTAACGGAATTTTCACCGATTTGTATTTTAAACAGATACGCTGCTATCATGAACAGGTATTAATATGCTCTATACAGATGTTTTCTTTTACTTCATCCTTGTTTTCTCTTGCAAGTCCTTCCTTTGGTGGTGATGTTAGCTCAAAACCGAGCTACATAATTTTAGAGAAAATTAGGTCAGTAACACTTAAAAAATGTAAATTGGAGTGAAAAACAAATACAATGTGAGACTGATAGGTAAGCCCTAGAGCCACCTGTTAATCACATGCCATTGTTTTTTTGCAACTTCCATGATCTTTGTAGTTTGAATAATAAATTTGCTCAATTTTATGTTGTCTTGCTTAGCTCTTAATAATTTGTGTTTCTTTCGAGGTAATTTTTTTAGTGGTTGAATGCTTGTTTTGTTGGATCAGGTGTTAGCCCGCGGTTGTTTTTGTACCATTGATGTGCATCCGACAGAGCCATGGTGAGAATTACGTATTCACATTGAAATGACGCGGAAGTGCTTTAATTGTTTGTTTACTTGAGTGTGTACTCGGAGTTTATCACAAAATTTCTTGAGAATGCAGGATTTTAACCAATCATGGCTATACAGGCATTCAAATTTTGAACTATCGGACCAAGGTCAGTGGCTGCACTCTCCAGTTCTTTTATTTTAACATATATTTTAGCATATATGTTCTTTTGAGGCGATAAGATATATGGGCCATGTGATTGTCATGCAGCTTTGCCTGCAGAGTGCAAACAAGCCCAAGGGCTTAGTGTCCTTTTGCTGGAAAAAACGAAATCAGATTAAAATAAAAAAATGTAACTGAAATGGCAAAACATTATTAAGGGTGCTTTTTGGCAAAAGTCTAGGGGTATTCTAGAATAAACATGATAAAGTATTAAAAGAGTTTCACTAATCAATGAAATTGATTTGTTCAAGGGACCGGACCACACTTAAAGGATTAATTCCTTATATGCCATTACATATTTGTGAGGCAATCCTGCCTATCATTGACCGTATAACTGTTTGGATGAGAGTTATTAGTGGCCAAAGTACACTCCAATTTTGTCTTGCCATATACACTCCAATTTTAGTGGCCAAAGTTTCAAGTTTTTATTGTACAGTCAAAGTGCGAAAAGGAATTGACAAAGTATGGAGTGAATTTTGGTAGCACTAGTTTCTCTGTGACTTATATATTACTATTGTAATATATTTGCAAAACCCAACAAAATTCTAATAGAATGAAAGTACTATTCGAGATGAATAACACATGATTTTTATGTATCTAATTTAAATATTATGAAACAAATCGATAGCCAAAGTTTTCAAATTTTGACTATATTCATTCCAAAACAACTTGTTTTTGTGAACTCGAGGGAGTATTATAGTGAATTTTGGTAGCACTAGCTTTCTCTGCGATTAGTAAACTGAAATATATGCTTTTAAATGTAGTAAAGTAATGGATGTTTTATATTTATACGCAGGCAACAGTGAAGTCGTTGGAGCTTGGAAATATTTTTTCAGGGGGCTATGGTGATGTTATCTGACTTAACTGTTAACCTTAGTTTCTTTACTCACACACCGCCATTCTAATGTAATAGGTCCAGTTAAGACGGCCAAATTTATAGCACGTAAACAATGGTTTGTGGTCGGAGGGTACGATGGTTCCATCCATGTGTATTGCTACAGGGCAATGCAGGAAGTCAAGGGTTTCGTAGCCCACAGTTGTTGGGTCACGTCTTTGGCTATTCATCCAACTGAGTCTTATGTGCTATCAGCATCTGGCAATGAGTTCAATATTAAGCTGTGGGACTGGGAAAAGTGCTGGGAGTGCACTCATATATTTGAGATGCGTTCTCGGGTGCATGAAATCGCATTCAACCCGAAGGACACAAATACTTTTGCTACTGCTTACAGGAATGGTGGAGCAGAGGTTTGAGATTTCTCCCATTTTAGTAACAAAAATTATAGACAATCCGTTAACATAATGTTGTCAATGGTCTACTGGACTCTATTTGAAATTCAGATTTGGAACCTTGGGTCGCCCGATTCTAGTTTCACATTGGATAAAGATAAATATACAAGGTGCAGGTTGGATTACTGTGCTAGTGGTGATCGGCAATATTTGATTACAGCATTCTGCTATGATTGCACTCCCAAGGTGTGGCATCTTCTCTAAAGGCTTGTTTGGAAAGCATATTCTCGGTCTGAATCCATGTGGATGCACCGAGAGTTTGAATTAAAATTCTGATCCATCCATGTGGATGAGTAGTGATTTTGGTCCAGCCAAATAAGGCCTAAAGAATATACATGTTCTTGAACAAATATACAGAGCATTAATTGTGTTCTAATGTTTTTCTTCTTGCTGAAACAGATTTGGGACTTGGAGAAAAAGAGTTGTATTAAAACACTAGGACATAGAGAAGTCACTGCTGTCTGTTCCCATCCCGAGCTTCCAATACTGATGACAGCATCGGACAAGACTGTTTATCTGTGGAACTCCACTACCTTCAGGTAAAAGCATTTCCGGCCTTCTGAAACAGTTGGCAATGCAGTAGCACTACTACGACAATGCAGTAGCACTGCTTGTAAAACACCTGCATTAATGCACCATATACATCACGACTTAAGCTTGTCAATGATTCATTGTCGTAGTAGTCGCATTAATGCACCATAGATGTAACAAACCAATTTTGAGCAATTCGAAAATTTTATGGATTTTTCAAAAACTTTTGTTGTTTTTTGTGAAATTGCAAAAACTTAGGTGCATTTCAAAAGTCAAATTCAAATCCTAGCCTAAAAAGGAATTAATTAAACTTTACAGGAAAAATTAAGTCAAAAAATCTCTCTGAATTGCATTGCAATTCAAATTCATCTGTCTCATTCTCCTAATATATAATGCTAAATTAGTAACACGTGGGCATAATATATAGTCGGGCTCTAAAGACCAGCTCTGCTGGTCATATATAATTGCGTGAACAATCTATGTGATGTGATCGTCTTTTCTTTTGAAGGAAGATAGAATAGCCGGAATAATTAGATTCATATATTGCTCGAGTCTCGGAGGCATATATATACATATAGTACAATATGACTTGAAGATCAAGTTAATTTACTAGAGATATAGAAGAGAACTATATTGAATACAAATCCTAACCGATTCTTATTCTATCTCTAATAATTTTGCCACACAAGACAGTACTCTAACATCTCCCCATAGTTGGAGCGGGAGTGTCGCTAACACTTAGACTAGAGAAGAATCCGTCGAGAACACTCAAGCTGGAGTAGAAGCCGACGAGGAGTGTCATGCGAAGAGCCATTGGTGAAGTTGTCTGTTGTCAAGGAAGAAGTAGTTGAGCCCATCAAATAGGAAGAAAAAAACAGGTGTCGGGGAAGACGACATGAGCGCATTATAACACCTCGGTCCAATACAGAGCCCAAAATATCATATAAATCATTCTCACTACCAATTTAAATCATAATTAACAATAATTCCAGCAAAGTATGCACAGAATAAAACCCTCCAAGTGTCACCGAACAACAAACTAAACAATATAAATGCATAAAGGATTAACTTTCATAGCTTGATCACAAGCGCCAAGAACACCCGGAATACACACACCCAAGAAACGCTTGGCACACACGCACCCAAGAAACGCTGGAACCATGCTCTTAGTACATAGGATGGCAACAAGTAATAATAAATCAAACTATTATTAAATGAACCAAAGTTCCAAAACCATCAATCTAATAATAATCAAGTCTAATAGATCCTGAATTAAATTATCATGACTCTAGATTTAATGGAAGCACGCTAATATAAATAATGTAAGTTTAGTGTTTGCATGTGATGCATATGTGCTACTCGATCCCATACATGATGTCGTCAACGTCCACCTAAAAGCAACAACAAAGCAGGAGTGAGTCCACGACTCAGCAAATGCATAATAAAAAAATAAACAACATTTTGTTAAACATAATGATTAATAACATCAGCATTCATGTGTTCAAGATATATCACCATCTTTTCATTAATGCAATTCATCACTATTCTACATGCTCATTTGCTCATCACATTGCTTATACCGGTATAGTATGAGTGAACGCTTGCGACAGTATTCACCCTTCCTTAAGCCTGTCCAACAAGGACCAGAGATCTCTCCACTCCCGTAGAGTCTCTACCAACAAGATAGATATCATATCATATGATCACTATAAGTAATCTCCATTATGCAATAATTGTGTAGATGATGCAAGAGTGCAATTTGGTCTATTATTGATGAACATGCTCCATTATCATCATTTCATTAACATTATCATAATCATTCTCATTGCATGTAAATAAGCATAACAAAAGTATAAAAAAATATCATGGCAATGTATTATTAAAGACAATGGCAACCAAACCGATGTGTATCGCTCTATCATGCACTTGCCTCTTAGCCACAAAAGTCAGGACGATGCAAAGACGACACGAAACTCGAAGCAACACTACCTGGACAAACATCAATAATACATATCAAAATATGCCACAACAGTACACAATCACCAAACAATACACTATTGCTGTTACGAGCAAACCCGGCGCACTAAATCCATCTTCATCGGATAACCCACCCGTTGTCCCGGTGATAAAACGTCCATAACTTTTACTTGTGGACTCTAAATATAGCATACCCAATATTTTATGGAATTTAAAAGAAATTTCCCACAATTTTATAGTTATGCAAATTTTCTTATTGTGTCATCTAGTTCCTCGTTTTCAACCCTGAAGGTTATTCTAGAACTTAATAGAAAGCAGACTTCATAATTTCGTAACTATTTTTCTACAACATGAAAAATAGCAAACCATACCACTTCTGGAAACTAAAGAGAATTATATAGTTAAACCTAGTTATGACCCTAATTTAATTCTAACATCTAATGCACATAATTAAGCAATCTACACAACTACTGTCAATGACAACGGAAAACTGGATAGCAGTACTCCCGAGGCTATAACTTTTCAACCGTGTATCCAAATGTAATGATATTGGACTCTCTGGAAAGCTTAGAAAACTATCTACAACTTCCCTAACATGGTAAAGTCACTAATCTAGATGGAGATACCCTAAAACTTCCCCGATTTCTACGATCAATCTACTCCAAACCATGAATAAACAACAATCTAACATCAAAGCAATATTGTCCAGATTGTTACCTCACAAATTTGGACAACGAACACGGATGGATCAAGACCTTTTCCACATAATGAGATTGCAAAAGTGTAATCTCATCCTCACCTCTAACCAATTTAATGTTTAGAATAACATCAGCCACTCCCAGATCTTCCATATCAAAATTTTGAGACAAGAATAATTTGACTTCATTTATCACATTGATGTTTGTCCCAAAAATCAGGATGTGTGATCAAGACGCCTGCACGTTCTCCATAACTCGTAGTCTCGTAACCGATCCGGATTCACCGCCACACAAAACAGCAAAAGGAAGCCGCGTCTGCGCAAGCACCTGACGCCGATTTGGGCGGACCATTCACGCAGGTGTCGTGCGCCCGGGCCCGGCCCGGCCCGGCGAGGCGAGGCGAGGCGAGCGCGCGCGTGTGTGTTCCTCTAGTTCTCTCCCACACATGCCTCAAGTGACTAGGAGTGCACCATCCCTTTTAAGGTGGTCTTCCTCTCCTAGAACTAGCAATATGGTACTAAAGTTCACATGCAACCTTCCTTTGCATGAGTGGGCCTTTGAGATTTAATTTAGGAATTATTCTTCTTGTATGGGCTAGGCCCACATAATCCAACAATCCCCCACCAGATCTCAAAGTCCCACAGAGATTTTTCTGAATTCCAATGTCTTGTTTATATATCGGTGTTTGATGGAGACCAATTAAGGTTGAACATCCACCTAGAACTCCAAGCTACACTTACTCACAACTTGAACAATGGACTATGCCTTGAATTGCAAGTTTGGTGCAAGCAAGCTTCACTTGACGTCTTAACTGATACTAGGCCGCCAGTAGACTTCCCGACAGAGGTGGAGCGTATAAGTCATACTCCTTGGTCTCTTCATGAGCTTAGTAGGAGATTTCCCCCAAAATCTTCATAGACTGCGACTAACAGTCGGTCTCATATAGGTGTGTTCTTTCAAGAACGTTCTGCAGGATAACGTCTTCGCTTCTGAGAGCCAATGGAACACATTAAGGCCTTAACCAACCTGCCTTGCAGTTTTTTTTTTTAGAGTATTGCATCTTCACATAGAGAGGGTTGAAATTACTCTCCTCCAGTTAACTGATGGCTTGTTTTTCCCAGATCCTAATTCACGGGATCTCCGATCACATAGGTTGGGTTACTACCATAGATAACTCACATGGGTCTCATACCCATCTCCTTCGATGCACTATCTATCACATTTCGTGATAGTCCCTTTGTGAAGGGATCTCGCGAGTTTCTAGTGTTTGGATGTAATCCAAGGTTATAACTCCGAGTTTCTCAATTTCTGACAGACTTCAATCGTCTCTTGACATGCCTAGATGATTTCATATTATCCTTAGAACTGCTCACTTTAGCGATAACGGTTTGATTATCACGATTCATGAGGATAGCGCATCGGCTTTTCTACCGTAGGTAGATCCATCAATAGATCCGTAGCCATTACGCCTCAACAATAGCGGTGTCTAGTGCCGCAAGTTTCGCTTCCATGGTTGACCTCGTCAAAATGGCCTGTTTGCAAGACCTCCATGAAACAGCACCACCACCAATAGTGAAAACATATCCACTAGTGGCTTTGATCTCATCAAGATCGAGATCCGGTTGGAATCACTATAACCCTCCAAAGACCGACGGGTACCAGTATAGTGAAGTCCAAAGTTCGAGGTACCTTTCGATAGCGCAACACTCGCTCAAGTGCCTTCCATGATCATCTCACGGGTTAGATGTAAACCGGCTCAACTTGCTCACAAAGAAAAGAGATGTCTGGCCTTGTTGCACTAGCGAGGTACATAAGAGAGCCAATTATCTGAGAGTATTCCAGCTGATTCCTAGCAATTTTCTTATTCTTACGAAGTAACACGCTAGGATCATAAGGTGTTGGAGAAGGCTTGCTATCAGAAAAACCAAAACGGCTCAAGACCTTTTCCACATAATGAGTTTAGAATAACATCTGCCACTCCCAGATCTTTCATATCAAAATTTTGAGACAAGAATAATTTGACTTCATTTATCACATTGATGTTTGTCCAAAAAATCAGGATGTGTGATCAAGACGCCTGCACGTTCTCCATAACTCGTAGTCTCGTAACCGATCCGGATTCACCGCCACACAAAACAGCAAAAGGAAGCCGCGTCTGCGCAAGCACCTGACGCCGATTTGGGCGGACCATTCACGCAGGTGTCGTGCGCCCGGCCCGGCCCGGCCCGGCGAGGCGAGGCGAGCGCGCGCGTGTGTGTTCCTCTAGTTCTCTCCCACACATGCCTCAAGTGACTAGGAGTGCACCATCCCTTTTAAGGTGGTCTTCCTCTCTTAGAACTAGCAATATAGTATTAAAGTTCACATGCAACCTTCCTTTGCATGAGTGAGCCTTTGAGATTTAATTTAGGAATTATTCTTCTTGTATGGGCTAGGCCCACATAATCCAACACTTCTCCTCCTCCCCCTTCTTCCTTCCATGGCAGCACAGCAACACACGCTTGACTTGCAGCACAGAGGATCGGCTGCAACATCAATAGCCCATGCAATGCAACTCTCTTTTCTTCTCTCTCTCTCTCTGCCTTAGCATGAAAAGGGGCCATGCATGCAGCATGCAGCATGCAGCAGCAGAACAGCATCTAGCACGGCAGCAGAAAAAGCACATGCATGCAGGGAGTGCTACGGGCAGCTGCATGCAGGACTAGCAATAGGTAGGCAATGCAGGAAGAAAGCTAGCACGTGGCAGCAGCTACACAGGGGCAGGAGGGCTGCAGCAACAGAGCTTGGGTGGCTAGAGGCATGCAAGCTGCAGCGGCTGGCGGTGCAGGAGGGCAAGAGCAGGGGTGTGTGCAAGGGGGCAAGGATGATGGGCGTCTAGGGTTTCGGTTCTCCCTTCTTCTTATGTGGGCGGCCCCCCTCACCCCACCTCCTTGCCGAGTCCAAGATGGACTCGGTTTGCGCTGTGGGCCGGAAGCACACACCTCCTATAACTCCTCTTCCTCCTCTTAATTCTTCTCTAAGTCTTTTTTATAAAAACAGAGTATTACACGCATAGTGCCCCTTAGCAACCCAAATACTAACACAACTACCACCATAAACTACACCACAACACAGCTTCGAGGGCACTCATTCTGCCAGAAAAATGGCCTTGAAGGACAAATTCTATGTCGGGAATGACTTTTGCCATCACACGTTCTACCGACACTGTCTGCCAGGGACCCAGCCGTCCACAATTGTTTTAACCGACAGACATCACTTTTCCTAGTATAGGGTTAGACCCTGTTGGTCAGATTTTCTCCGGCAGTCATTATATTACCGACATACAGTCTATTTCCGGGAGACAAAAATATTTCCGACAGATAGTTTGCCGTTGGTTTTGTCTTTTGCCAACAGACAATGTGCATTTCAGAATTCAGTCAAATATAGAACTTTGGAGAATTGCCGATAGGCACACTGCCATTGAGAACAATATGTATTTTTATACTATATATTGCCGCAATCTAATACAATCAAGATGTCATAGGGAGCAAACATACGGAATAATCAAATCAGCACAAAGTACTGGAAATACACAAAATATTGTCACATACATTACCCATATGTGCGAGACAATACCATCATCCAATTATCACTAACACAATACATATAAAACCACATCCAGCTAGCTAGCTGAGATGCATGTCTAGTCCAATACCCATCTCTTGTCCATACTTGCAAAAAAAAATTGTTTGACTAGTAGCTAGCATTATGTTCTAACCAGGAAATACAGATTCAAAAGGTACCACTAGCATCCTTGCAATTGAAACTACATGCACAAAAAAAGACATCATCCTTCCCCTAGGTTTGCCATTTCCCTAGCATCCATGCACTTCAACAGCAAATGTTAACATTGCAGAGAATTTAGTGATTACCTGGTGAGAATGGTAGGGACAAGTAGAAAGTAAATAAAGGTGATGAAGGTAAAATTCTATGTGCATAAAACAAATTACAGTTACATAGATTCAATCAAGTACTGCAAAGACCCTACCTTATAATATTTCGCTAATATTTGCTCTAGATATCATCCATTTAAAACAGAGAAGCTGAGTTGTATGGTCATGTCGACAGTTAATCAAGATAAATGGTAAAGAACAAAAAATGTGAAATCCTAGCGGGACTTTTACTTCTACCAAGAAACAGCAGTAGTAGCAACGAAATTTCCTCAGAAAATTCTATATCAATATAAGCTAAATTGGTTCATCAGAGAGGAGGCACACATAGCAAAATTACCAATGGGTCGTAATAGCACCACATGCCACACATGGGACTAGAAACATGCAAGTAAATTTGGGATAGGCTAGCATAGACTGATGTTTCATTTCAATCATATATATAAATATAAAAACTTTCACAGAATGTCAGTCCATATGATTAAGCAAAGCTCTCCTAGGATATTAGAGCATTTGAGAAGACTAACGTCTTGGTGTTGTGCCTGTAATCAATCAGAAAAAAAGCAGAATCAATTTTTCTCATACCTACACTATTCCCTTCCAAAAAATGTTACTTTTCAATATTGATAGATTAAAGACAATAGATAAATAACTTTTTACTAGAGGCACAGTATAGCACACATACATAATATTTCACATTGTAGTAATCTCCAGTAAAAGTTATCATTTCTAGGAAACACTGCTCTGAAAACTTTTCTAGTATGGCAAAGAAAACAAAAGAAGCATTAGTAAGGCATTACACAACTTATACTTCTGCCAACAAACAAGAATAGTGGTAGCTAAAATTCCTATAATACACCAGTTGAATTAAGCAAAGAACAACGGTAAAAAAACATACTTTAACAAGTATAGAGCACACTGTTTCGTAGTTCGCAGTGAATGGTAGCTTAGTTTGTGCTAGAGCCTTTCATGTTATTCTGATTTGCATGTAGAAAAAAGCAGCATAAGTACCTATTTGATGTTATCATTATCTAGTTTCCCTCAATTCCTCCATTGTTCATGCTCATAACCCATGAAGAGTAGTAACATCAGAACCTGTACTTAATGAAATTGATCTGCAATGAGGCCATGCAACTGAATAGTGCCAGTCACACCGGCTTCTACTCACGCGATCACCTGGACACGAACACACAAGACCGCCTACAACTCGAACGAAGAAGATGAACACACAAGACGGTTTTTGTGCTGCTCAACTGCCGCAACTTTTCCTTTTTTTTTTCTTCTCTTATTTATACTAAAAAAGGAACTTAACTACATGCAAAATTTGAACATGCAAATCAAATAGAGAACCAAAAACCTCAAAAACTCAGAAAAATTTAAACAAGCATAACAGAGTAGATATAATCCAAATAAAATATTCCCAGCTTTGAGTCTCACTATATTTTCAAAATAAAATCCAGTTTCTAATTCTAAGCTAGAGAATGTATGTCTGCAATTTGAATTTGAGAATTCTTTTGAAACTACCTCAAGCATTCTAGGAGCCTTTGAGGTTTTTCTGTTTTTAAGTTGAATTCCAAAATAAACATTCCTACACTTGAAACCTTTTTAGTTTTGCCCCAAATTCAGTTTGAGCTTTTGAATTGGAGAAGGTGTATTGGATTTCTAGGTTTAAATTCTAGTCTTAAAAAATCAAAGGATTTTCAACATATGGTTTACACTCCACTCTGAACTAAGTTTCAAGATCTTGACAAAATTTTATTTTATTTTAGAAAATTCATTTCTAGGATTTGGAAAACTATGTTTGAACCTATTTGCTTTGCAACAAAAAGTTTTAAAAAGTCCAAAATTTCACAAATACACATTAGATACTTAACTAATCCAACTTAGGGATCTTGGGCTGTTACATTCCGGGTAACATATGACATAATATGGACGCATCTATTAGAAATTATTAACATTTAGATGCAATCATGCAAAGCACCTTGGTTCTACAATCAAATTAACAAGAAAAATTCCAAAAATATTTGGGAATGTATTTCTCAATTTACTATATCTCAATATAAAACTGCAACTCCAATTTGAGTTTATTCTAGGTCCCGGGAGACATAAAAATGAGATAAATTTTATAGATGATAAACTAAAAGGAAAAAGGAAATGACAAGTTACTTTCAAGGTTATTAAGTCGGCAAGTCGACACTACTCTCCTAGTGACCGACTTGCCGACTAGTCGATAGGTACTGTTTATATGACTGCATACTGCATATCACCTCACTTCCCTACTGTGCAATCCCAATTCCCATTATCCCCTCCCTTCCCTTCGTCGAACCTCCAGAGTCCAGACTCAAAGTCCACTCCAGACTCCAGAACCTCCACGAGCAAGGAGTACAGACTCCAGAACCTCGAGTCCTCCAGATCCCTCCTCCCCTCCCTTAGCCCTCCCCCTCAGCTCCACGGAATAGAGAAGAGATCAAGAGAAACAGAGAGGAAGAGGAACACAGGAGAGGAGCATACATGGGCGACGGGAGCGACGGCCGAGGGCGGCAGGCCGACGCTTTGAGGGGCAAAGACGAAAGGCAACAGAGCTGGTAGTCTGTGACGACATGGTCTGCCTCCGAGGGGCAACGACGAAGGGCGAGCTGCGACTGCGACGACTTGGTTTGCCTCCGAGGGGCAAGGAGGAAGGGTGACGACTAGATCTGCCTCCGAGGGGCGAGGACGAAGGCCGACGGCGCGATGAGAGCAACCTCCGAGGCCGGCGGCCACTGGATCTGGAGCTCTGGACTGGAGTCACGTGTGCGCTTTGGACTGGAGCTCTACGACGAGCTAACAACTTGGTCTACCCTTCCTCCCTCACTCTATCTCTTGGACACTGCCTGACAGTCGGCCCCACATCCCTCCTCCCAAGTCAGGCGACTTGCCTCCGCCTAGTCGACTAGTCGACGGGCAAGTCGACGACTAGTCGACCAGTCGCCCAACTTGCCAGCGCAAGTCGAGTCGCCACCTCCAGTCGGTCCTTCTCCAGCGACTTATCGACTAGTCGACTAGTCAATGACTTGATAAGCATGGTTACTTTCGCAGCAAATTTGTTCTTTCTTTTCTTGTGACAATTCGAATTTGAGCTTGAAACTCCGAAGAGTGCCACTGCGAGTTTCAATTTGTGTTGGTGATATAAAATAAGAAAAAAAATCTTCGTACTAATTTGATCCTTAAATCAGATTGGTTTGCATAAAATTACACAACACTTTGTTCTGCACTACGCATGTTCTTTTTTTTTTGTAAATACTACCTCCGTTTTTTAACCAATCATTTTGGACATCGACCCGGTCTATAACCTAGCCCATAATGAGTTGAATTGGGCCTATGTGAAGCGGCCCATAAGTGTGTGCATGAGTATGGTGTTTAGTACTACCTTGATAGTCTAGCTTGAGAAGCAACAACATATAAAGCCACTTGAGTCCAAACCACAAACTTCGGGTTAATCATTTTACGCGAAGCGAGGACGGCGTATGCGGGGTTAGTGCGTGTGCGTGATTTATTCCGAATAGGAGTAGGCCTGAGCCAATTTGGACCCTAGGGCGTTACAATCTCCAAGACACACCTTTGACCGTTACTTTTTCTAATTATTTGTTAGTAAATTATGAAAAATATAATAATTTTAAAGTATTTTTTATAGAAAATCTAGTGATATCATTTCCACATGAAAAATCTAAATACTTTTGTGCATATTAGCGATCAAAATTTTTAAAAATTGACTGCAAGTATTTTAAAACGACATCTAAAAAAGAAAGAGGGAGTAATAACAATCTGTCTTGAACTCTTCCAGGGTTCAGAGCAGAATTTTCTTTGACCTAGGAGAAGTTTTCGCATTTGGATGCATCAAGGGCTCAAGAAGGTATGCAAGGAAACATTCCCCGTTCTCTAGTTTGATTGCCAAGAGCATTGCTTGCCAACCCTGCAAATTCTACAAGTGTAAATAAATAAAAAATCTAAACAAGATGCCATCAATTTTAGTGCATACTGATATATAAAATTAGTTCCAGATGGATCTGTCCATTTTATTGCATGAGTCATTATTGGAATTGAGGCTTGCACTTTTCAGGAGTGTACATTAAGCGCCCTTGCCAACGATTATTCCCTACATGCACATCCTGGCATGAAATAAACCTTGTTTTCATATGGTCACATCTAACTGCTCTTGTCCCATGGACACTTGTATCTTTACATATTTGTTCTGCAAATACAGGGTATCAGTAAACCAAGTGGTTCAACACAATCACACACAATATGTGCATGATTGTGTTTCGACAGCATGACCAAAAAGAAAAATTCCCACTAGCTTTCTGATAAACTCTATATTCAAGGGGGGGAAATGTTGTCGACTTATGTGTGTCACACTAATTAATACTGTCCATATTTGCTCCATCTTAAAGCTTCTAATCCGCAACATCTTAATTCATAACAGGGTTGTGATCGGACACTGTAATGGACTGGCAATGATGGAAATTGACCATAATAAAGAACCTGTGGCTAACACCGACGGCAGTAAGGAAGGCCACTTGAGAGAGACAGAGCGGAGATCTAAAAATGTCAAGATCGGTGATTTGTTGTAGGTCCATTAAAAAGTGAAAAGTTTGTTGGTTTGATGCAGGGGATATCCATGTACTCTTCAGCCTATACTTGTTTAGAGCATGTACAATGGTATAGACAACTATTGTCTATAGTACATCTCTGTGTCATCTATAGGTAGTATTAAAGACACTTCATAAAATAGGTTGTCTTTTTATATCTCTATAGAAAACTCCTTCATGTATAATTTGTTTTGTTTCTCGTGTTACAGTCTACTGCTGTACGAGAGACGACCCAATTCTCTATGCTCTCTCTCTCATCCACGTTATCTAATGTTCAACATGGTAAATCTTAATGACAGTTGATGTCATACTATTGCACATGCTTTTATCTACCGTGATATAGTAATTAATTCACTTTGTTGCATGGCTCCTCAGCTCCCGAGGCCCCTTAATGTCATCCTGATGAAAACGATTTGATACTTGTGGATCAATTTATTATTTATACACTATATTATCATGTTTGTTGTAGACCAGTATCGTGCACGTGCAATGCACAGTCTTGACTGAGATTGATTGAATGAAACATATAACAAGCACAAGAATATATTTAGTTTCAAAACTATATTCATCGTATTATAATATCATCCAAATTTAAGAGCACACTCCGTGGAAACTTGTGGTAAAGCGCATAATAAAATAGATAGTTATTAATCTAAACAATATGAAAACACATGTTTCAAAAAAGAAAAAAATATGTCCCACATCCAACACCATGACATAGAGTATATCCAATTATTCATAGTTCACATGGAGAGTGTTGTCAAATTGAATACAACTCAAAACATTGGAATGAGAACATAATCTATCCAACTTTTCTTGGGCACATGATACATGTTATTAAGAAGCAGAAACACTTCATCTACCTATGCTCTGGAACACAATTACATACACCATATAGATAGTCAGCATGCACGTGGAATCCACGTCGCTGAAAAAAATAAAGGAACTAGCATTACAATATGCTTTTCCCAACATAGAAATTCCAAGAGAATCTTGTGGTCCCACTAAAATATTGAATTTGAATAACATAGGTCTCTTCATAAATTGCTAAGGTTGCTTCCAGTGCTTCACCCTGACTGATATCTTATCTTAAACCTGTCATATAGGCAAAATGATGATATGACACCATAGTTAATGAAGAAAGAGTACTCTAGTATCTAATCTGGATACTACTTCGGCCTCGAAATCCAACGCAAAAAAAATTATTGTGATCAATCCCGTGCGGTGCCAACAAACATGTATTGCGTTTAGTACATGCCACAAATAGACCATAATGCTCAAATACTAGTAAAGATCATGCATGTAATTAAATAAAACAATCTAAGATACTACATCATAAGAAATCGTGCATTAATAAGTTTTGTCAATTCACTGTCATGAATGCACAATCCTAAAGGTTAGATGGGCGCAATTTTCGCGCGAGGAGAGAGCATCCACGTCGCCCCTTTTTTCGTCCCCCGTCGGATCATGCGCTTCTTTGCGTCGCGGCCCTCTGATCTTTTTTTTGGTTTTGCGCGCCTGCGATTCCTTCGCGTCGTCGCTCCCTCGGTTGCTCCGCACTTCTCTTTCTTTATTCCCCAGTGCTCTGTGTCTTCTCGTTTCTTTTCCTCTCGCGCCCGTTGCCTCCCCGTCTCCTCTCCCGCCGTTGCCTCCACCGCCGCCACCGCTCCCTCCTCCCCGTCTCCTCTCCCGTCATCGCCTCTGCCACCGCTCACTCCTCCCCGTATTCCACGTTGTCGTCGCCGCTCCTGAGTTCCCATACGGCCGAACCCTAGGACGCCATCGGCGTCTCCTTCCCATTTTCCCTCCCGTCCTCTCACGGAAGAAAGAGAACATGACGGCACGGGAGGAGATAGGGGCGCTCTTCGTCGCCAGCGATGCGCCTCCACACAGCGCGCAGAAGAACGCCCAAAAAACCGCGCTTGCCGTCGCCCGAGAGGAGGCCGCCATGCACCGACATTTCGCCGACCTCCACACGCTCGGTAGGTACTCCGTTCTTTCATCTCCCCGCACGGATGGAGACGCACTCGCTTCAGAGCGGCCACGCACGCCAGATTTCTATCTTTCCCCTTTGAATGTTTTGTAATTTCGATGGTGAACTGGGATCTGGTGATTTTGGCATTTGGCCTGGAGGTGGCGCTTTTTGTTTGGATTAGGCGTTGAATCGGAAGCAATTGGGAGAAACTATCTGGAGTCTCGTCGTGCAAAATTAGGATTTTTTTTTGCCGTTAGTTGAATCTGGGTGGCGGTGACGGGAATTCGATTCGATTCCTGAGTGTTTGTTTGCGACTTGATGGTTGTTGTGTTGATTTCGGTGCTAATTCGGGTTCCAGAGGTCGGCAGATTTAGCTGTGCAGTTAGATTGTTTTTCCACGTGATACGTAGTTTGATTCGGTTAATCTGTGTCGGAGGCTTTGGGATCATGCAAAAATGTAACATCCCAAAAAATTGGTCTGTTTTTAAAGTTTTAAAAGAAAAATAACCATTTGGATTTATTTTTCTGGTAAAAGTTAAAGCTTAATATGAATTTTCAGAGTTCAAAAACAATTTAATATGATTAATGTCAACATCAACTATATTAAAAATTATTTTATTTGGGTTCTATGTGCTTGGATATATTTTCTAGAATTTTTTAGAATTTTTCCGAGTGCTTTTGCTATTTTTCTAATTTTTATTTGCATTTTAAGTATTTTCTAAAAAGAAAAACTATTATAAATCTCAGTTAATTCTTCGGGCCAAATCCCAACCCAAAGCCCATCTTTATTCCGCTTCCGGCCCATTCCTTCCCGCAGCCCGCATCCCTTCCTCTCTCCTCCCGTTCGCGTAGCCCAGCCGCCTCTACTCTCTCTTGCTCTCGCTGCCGCGTGGGACCCGCATGTCAGGCCGCCACATCAGCGTCGTCCTCCTCTTGGACTCCTCCCTCGTGTGTACGTGTCGAGACACCGTCGCGCCGTGCTGCTCGCGAACTCCCTTCTCCCGTGGCTATTTAAAGCCCGCGCCCGCGTCACAATCTCCGCACCGCCTCTCTCCTCCAAAACCCTAGAGCCACCTCTCGGATTGTGCCACCATCTGGGAGAATCGAGCCTTGGAAGCCCAGCACCGCCGAAGCTTTGCTCGCCGTCTTGAGCCACCGTTGGTGAGCCTTTGCTCTCGTCGTCACCAGCCCTGAGATCGGCGCCGCATGGTCTACATGATGCGCAACTCTTCGTCCCCGATGGAGCCCCGTGTCGCCCCGCCGCCGTTCAACCGAGCCGTGCCGCCGCTTTTCTTATCGCCATCGCCTCTGTGGTCGTCGCCGGTGTCTTTTGACCGTGTCACCGATATCCTCGTCGCCTCCTCTTCCTAGGGCACCACTTCGCCATCGCCGGGGAGCCTCCAGTCTCTGGAACCGTGTTCGCCGGAGTTGTGCCGCCGTTGAACCCCGTGGAGTCCACCTCACCTGCCAGCTCAGCCGCTGCGTCACCTCCCTCGCTCGCGTGGCACCTGCGTGTCATCCTCATGTCAGCCACATCAGCGCCCAAGTGCCACCTCACGCCTAAACCCAGATCCAATCTCCATAAACCTAGTCCACGTGTACCGAGCCTTTGACAAGTGGGTCCCACCTGTCGGATCAACTCCTTTCAGTCGAGAAACCCTAGTGACATCACGCTGATGTCATAATCTGGGTTTTTCTTTAGAAAAACAATTTGGGTTAATATGAAAATCCAAATTAGGATATTTTTTTAGATTTTAATCTTCCAGAGCCCATATCTTTTGCATCCGAACTTCGATTCAGTCCATTCAAATTCTTAAATTAATCTAAATTCAAGTTATATTTATATAAGATTTTTACTTAATTTTTGAAGTTTATTTTGTCTCTGTTATTTATTTATTTGGTTTATTTGCTTGTTTTGCGAGTAGACGTTGATACTTCGGGAAGCTTTGAGCAAGGAGTAGCCTACCAAGATCAAGATCAATCCCAGGATTTATTCCCAGGCAAGTCGTGGTCCTTTGATCATATTGAACCTATGATTTCAAAAGTATATTATTTTATACAATTACATGCTATCTTTATACAAATTGCTTTGGGTATAGTTATTACCTGTTGTCATTATGCCTCTATTAACTATTTGAATGCCATAAATCCTTTGTCACCTTAGTATGGGTAATTTTAGTTGGACATATTTGTATTGCCAACATGGGTATCGTACATATGCTTAGTTCAGCTTAGTTACGATGGGTTTGTCATCACATGTGTCTTAATTATTAATCTTGACTTAATGAAATATGGAATCGTGGTGGTGAGCCACTCTTGTTAAAATTTGTGTACCATGACGGGGTTTGTCATTGGTTTTGGTTGAACAAAATGGTTTCTGCTCGGGCGAGTGGTTGGTGAATAGTGGGGATATGGATGGAACATGTTGTGGGTTTGTGGTAGCCTCGCCTGAGTAACTTGTCAAGGACTTAATCTTGTACACTATTGAACTGGGCCTTAACCGTACAACCACATGCCTGATGGGACGGGCCTGGCTGAATAATTAGCAATGTCTTAATTTCGGTTTTGTCATGTGAAGTGTGAGCTATGGGAAACGTATTCTCACGGTGGCGCAAAAGGGGGGCCCTGTTTGATCGAAAAGACATTCAGTGTTGAAACGTTAAGAAGGAGCTTTGTAAAAGCCTTGTGATGATCACTTAGTCGCACACCTCGGAAGTGTGTTAAACGGACATTATAAGTTGATCTATCTCTTGTGGGTCAAGCTGTACAACATCTGCAGAGTGTAAAACTATTCGAATAGCCGTGTCCGAGGTTATGGACGTGCTCGGGGATTTCACACGGGAGTTAGAGTTTCTTCAAAAATGTGTCAGAGTGTGGATGTGAAGTTCACTTGATGAATATAATGTTCGTTTGGTGAATAGGTCATTCACTTGGTGGGTTGTGTCGATTGGTGAATAGGGAATTCACTTATCGTTGGTTTGGTTGGGAAGTGAATGAGAAGTTCACTAGTCGTTCAAAACAATTGTTTATTTACTTATTATTGTTTTCAATTACGCATTTCAATCTATTTATTGTATTTATCGTAAATGTTGTTTTCTGCAAAAGATCCATACAACTAACATTTGTTCAAGCACTGCATGAATACTATTTGCATACATTTCTCCACGGCTTATTGAGTACATTCAAAGTACTCATGGCTTTGCGCCCTGTGTTGTTTAATCTCCACAGAAGAACCAGGGAGCTCCGAATTCTACCAGGCAGAGTACCATGAAGGTTTTGCGGACTAGGATGCGTTCTCCACTCGATTGCCTGTGGGCATGTTGATTGACCATTGAAGAGTTCATTTCCGCTACAAGAGTTTATTTGTTTTTTTAGCCCTGCGTGGCAAGTTAAGTAAATGTTGACCATAAGGTCTAGTTATTATTATTATTTGTTACTTTGAGATCTTTTTAGTTAAATCGAATAAATGGATGGTATTTCATCATTGTTTTCCTGTGTGAGCTAGCTACTGATCTGGGACTAGTTCAGAATACACAGAGAGTTCCTGAGATGCATTTTCAGGTCCCGACAAAAAATTCCTCGTGCCCTTGTGGTTTTGTATTTAGTGAGCTGGATATAGATTGTTTGTCGGATCCTAGGACGTCAGGTTTATTCAATTGGATTTTTGCCTGCAGTTGCCAAAAAAAAAAGACGCATTTTCTTTGATTTTGCTTTGACTTCTTAATGGGCTGATCAAATCCGGCCTATGATATGGGGGGATGGAAGATGGGAGTTGATTCGGTTTGGATATACCTTCAGCATAAGGATATCCAAAACCTGATACTTCAATTCTTTTCACGCTATAATCTTGATTAGTCAGTGGGTTTTCAAGGATGTCCATATACAGAGTCCAGAGAGTGCATCTTTGTGTATAGTTCCTACGGGTGGGCGTGGAGTCTGATTGAAACAGCTTCAATGAATCCTGGAGATGAGTCAAGACCTCGTCTTTGTTACGGACACAAGAGGTAGATACTCCAAAGCGTGTACCACTTTGTCTAGAATTTGGTAAATTTTAACTGGTGATTTAAAATCCTATGCTTGTGGTGCACTACATGGCCGATTGGATATGAGCAACTCTTGGTGTATGGTTGAAGCCGGATAACATTGGATCTGACTGGACCCATATAAGCTCAGGATGTTATCTGTATGTCATGCCAACTCCTTAGTATTTTGGATGTTGGGTGTCTGTTGTTCGAGCTGCAATTAGTATATCGGAGCATGTGTCAGATCTAACAATTGCCAAACATTTCATCGTTTGGAAAGATGTCTTTTGCCCTTACTTATTATGGGCAAAATCTCCAGTTTTGTGGTATTGTGTTGCTTTCAGTGAGCTGTTTGAATAGGAAACTTTTGAGTGTAGGGTCGTTCATCAGCACATCATGTTGTTTGCCTAATTTGGGGGTTTCATTAGCTAAATCTATGATCTCTATGAATATTCCTCTTACCTCTCTTCTTCTGCTGTTTCTACCACCACCGGTGCCGCTCCTATTCATTCCTTCCTTGCAAGTGCTCTGCTACTTTCTGTTCTGCTACTTTCTGTTTTTACTCCTGGTACAAATCTGAAACTAGCAATCTAGCATTGGTTGGACAGTGATATCTAGCTAGATTAAGGCACAATGATAGAAATTTGTTAACACGATTCATCTAATCATCTTAATCATCACTTTGTTCCCGGTTGCTCATGGTGTTGGCTGTTGTTATTTGGAGTGCAGATTGAGAATGAGTATGGGCCAGAAGGAAAAGAGTTTGGGGCTGCTGGCCAATCATAGATCAACTGGGCGGCTAAGATGGCTGTGGGATTGGACACCGGTGTGCCGTGGGTGATTTGCAATGAGGATGACGCACTAGATCCAGTGGTATGATAATCTTGCCCCATATCGACTTATTTATGGTCAATGGGTGTCAGATGTGGCAAATTGTTGGTTCTTTTGCCTCTTATATTCTTGTAGAAGTAGAACATTAAATTTTCTGTTGAATATGCTCATTTTGGTTAGTTATATAACTTGTAATACGGATTCAGAATATGTTGGTGCATATTTGTCGGACCCGGATTTCCTAATCCAGAATCCTCTGTGAAAACACTGTGCTATTCCCTGGATCAGTAGATAGCACGCACAGATACATTGCTGAACTATTTCATACATGGCGTGGAACCATACCATTCATTAATTAACACAAAGGAGTTCACATAAACCGCGTCGGGTCGAGTTTTACAATACGGGCCGATCAGGCCAAATTGATTACATTACAAAAGACAGCGGTAGCTAAAACGGAAGCAAAAGGGGTAGGGCTGAACTCTCCACAGGCAAGCGACTGGGGCAACCTGTGTACAACTGATATTAACCAAGGACCTGGATAATATCGGATGTACGCAAGTACCGATGAGTCCGCTAGACTGGGGACGAGACCTAGACTATAGAACCTAGACTATTCTTCATCGACTCCATGCCCATGGACTTCTGGTTCCTCGTAGTAGGCATAGTCTCCTTCATCTGCGTTATCTGAAGGGTTTGGGGGAGAGCGAGAATGAGCACAACTTCCGTGCTCGCGAGCCAACACACAATGCAATAATATACATGCAAGGCTTAACAAAGATGGCTCGGTTATTTTATTTGCTAAAGCAATGTTTTCAATTATCATAACTACAAATTCCTATCACTTAGCATTTTAACAAATTGCATTTGGTTAAAGGAATAATTGTGCAATATTTATATCACAGAGGTTCCTCCACCTTCATGCTTATTTTGATTGTGGTTACGCCCACCACTAAACAACACTGGTAAGGAGACCCGGAAAACGCACTCGTGGCTAGGTGAGCCCGCCACAATTTTCATACCACCCACAAAGGATTTTTGAAATAGAACTAACTCAAGTTAAGTTCCCATGTCCGCCTTTGACCGTAAGGCACTACTGTTTAAACAGCTTTATAACTCACAGAGATTGTACACTTTACCCACAAGAGACAATTAACTCGTTGCCCTACACGATTCCGTAGTCGTGTAGTCGAGAGGTTGTCACAATAACTTTTCTAAATATCTCGTCCCTTCCATCATCTCACCCATATGGGGTTACGCCCATACGTTGCGCGGGATGTCCACCTCAGCGACTGGCGTAGCGTGGCTACACCTCAGCGACTGGTGAACTTCACCCTTGACTCGGTGTCCCATATTGCCCGACATACCTGAGCTTTTGCCCTTTGTCCCTCCAAGGAGGTGACTTCGTGATTTGATAAATGTACTAAGCCAAGTCGCAGTTTGTTGCGGACTTGTGGTTGTACTTGTTATACATGTGGAGGTCGTGACAAGATTAGGTCCTTAGGTTGTGCGGACGGCTCAACCACATTCCCGCCATTCTCGTGCTCCATCCGCACTCCACCATCTTACCATCCGCCTGCACGGGTATTAGCATTTAGGGTTTTGAGATGTAAAATACAACAATTCAACCATCTCACCATTTACCCATAATGACCGCCCAAATCATTTTATGTTTGAAATGATGATGATTAGGACATTTTAATGTCCCGATTTAACAAGTCTAGCATGTCGCTTAAGTACAACCTATAGCTAGTATTACCATATAGTTACTAGGGTGGCAATGGAATTAGGAATTCAATTTATCAAGGATGGCATATTAATTAATTATTCAACAACTGGTATTTATCTACCTTAAGCTTTAAAATACATTTGATTAAGGAATTAAAGCATGCAATTTGCTATTTTAAAAGAATGTAATTTGCATAAAATGTAGGCTCAATATGATCAAAGTATTGACTCGCCTTAAGTGTAGGGAAGAGGGTCCGAGTAGTCTTGTTCTTGATCAACGTGGAGGTCTCGGTGTCTCCGAACTCTACGCGCTAAGTACCTGGAAAAAGACACAATAGGCAAAAGAGCCAATAAATACACAAGAATACACAAATAAACTCCAAATTTAACAAGACCTATGCCATTAGCAAGATCTTGAATTAACAAATTTTTAGAAATTTAGTTTACAATTTTTAGAGCTACGACGAGGGAGAACGGAGCTTCCGAAGATAGAATTTAATTTAAAAGAAAGAGAGAGGGAGGGTGCATAGCACAGTGCATAGACCGAGTCTAAGCGCCCTGGTCCAGGGGAGGTGCACTGTGGCCGGGCCCATTTGTCAGGGAGAGAGAGGAGGGGTTAGAGCCAATGCTATGTGGGGCCACAAGGCAATTCAACTCATCCCCCATTTGATTCCAATCGCACGAGAAAGGGAAAGCAGGAGGCGCTCGATCGGCACGCAGGCGGAGGCGGTGTGCGGCGAGTGGCGGCGCGGGAGGCCGGGCGAGCATGCGGGCTGGTCCGGTGGTGGTGGAGGCCATGGCGGCGGCGGCGATGACGAGAGGAGCGGTGCGGCGGCAAGAAGGAGGCGGCGGCGGGCTCCCAAGCTTGGATGCGCCTGGTGGTGGGGTGGCGCGGAGGGGCAGGCGTCGCGCGCACCAGCTGCGCCCGAGGGAGAGGAAGCCGACGGTGGTGTCAAGGAAGCTCGAGGCGACTTGAGGCGGTCCAGCGACGGTGGCCCGGGGCAGAGGAAGAAGGGCGGCGGTTGCGGCTAGTCTCAGCAGCGGGGAAGGCGAATGGTGGTGGGGGGTGACATGAGGGTCACTGGAGGCGCGTGGTGACGCATTTTCCCATGGGGGAAGCCGACCAGAGCGGACGAACAACAAGGAGGCGGCGTGGTCGACATTGGGGTGCGGCGGTGCTTGGCTCGCTCGGTGAAGAAGAAAGCAAAGATGGGGTGTTGTGGGAAGCAAGGAGCATAGGGTCCTCTTTGTAGCCGAGGAGGAGCCGTTGAGGCTCGATGGAGCACGGAGAGGACAGAGCGCGGCGGAAGCGCGGCGCGATGGATGGCGCGCGCGTGCACACGCCGCATGGTCGGGGCAAGTGAGAGCAGTGGGGGGACCGGGCAGCGTGAGGACGGCGGGGATGGCCATGGCGTCATGGCGCGGTGTGGCCGATGTGAGGTGACAGCGATGCGTCAGAGGCGATGTCGCGGGCGGGCGGAGGGGAGGAGCGGCGCGATCGGATGGGCGCGACTTCGAGGATGCGACAAGACGGCGAGTAAGTGGGAGCAGCTCGGGACGGACGGGCGGCCACCGCGAGAGCAGCGCGAGCAGAGGTGAGACGACGCCAACGTGACCGCCGCCGTGGCGGCAAGAACGGCAGCAGAGCAAGGAAGGAAGAGAAGGGTCAGTTTGGAGAGAGAGAGAATGGATGCCCAATGGAATTGATTTTTGAGGATTAATCAATTTCCCAATCGAGATTTGAATTTGAAATCAAATTGAAATTGGGTTTTGAACTCAATTGACAATCAAGTTTATCACATAAACTGAAAACGGAATGCTACAAACCTACCCACCTTAAATGGAATCTCGACCCCGAGATTCGAGCTGCTCCTGAAACAAGGATGGGTTATCCTGCTTTAGCTTATACTCATGCTCCCAGGTGGCTTCTTTTGTGGAGTGATGGCTCCACTAGACCTTGCAAAGGCACATTGTTTGACATCTTGTTTGCTTCTTGGTGACGCGAGAATCTTGATCGGATGCTCCGGACAGGTCAGATCTTGCTGAAGGGTGATGGCTTCGACGTGCATCTGCTCTTTGGGAGCTCTGAGACATTTCTTCTACTGCGGCCCGAAGTAAAGATGTTGTGCACCTCTGACAGTTGCAGTGGTAGGTCCAACTTGGTAAACTGATGCCAGACTGCTGGTTTACAACCATGTACTGGAGTGTCAACTAAAAGCTATCAATTCTGTCTTCCAAATTGCTGGATCCAATTCTCACTATTATTGAATTCCACCATTCCAGCATAGCATAAAATCACGTAATAAAAATCCAGCTATTTAATTAATCTCACACTGGCCGATGCATTAATGAATTCTCTAATCTTTTTTTTAGGTATAAGTTTAAATAATCAAATAGATTTACCACTTTGATTTCATAACTTCTTCATTTCGTAAATCCACAAAATTTAGTAGTAATAGTCGCATCTTCCAATCCAATACACTCCAAGATCATGCTAAATTTCATTCTAGCCTTCTTTTTTTTTTGGAACGAAATTCTTTAAAGAATATAATCCTGCAATTGCTTTCTCCAAAAGCCGCGACTAGATCCACGATATCATTGACTTAATTCTTCAAGTATATTCATCAATTGCAACCCTCCAGAATGTCTTTATATAAATCCAATATCTTCATTATATAACCTTCCAAAAGATCGTCGAATCCACAAATCCAATTTAATCCGCCAAATTATTTCATCACCATATATCCGACAATTATTTAGTCCAACTTCAATACCAGTAAGATATCCACCAATATAAGAATCGTACTTCAATATCCAACAATCTCATAGTTAATAACCATGTATTTCAAATATCCAACACTCCGCAATGATCTATTTTTTATAATCTAATCACCAACGATTATATGTCTGTAGACCAATCTTCAATAATCATTCAATCCCATAATCCAACAATTAACAATTGTATAATCTTATAATTACTCTCCGAAAAATCATGCATTCCTACAATCCATTCTTTTTTATCAATCAGGTATTGCTATAATTCAATAGTAAGGTATTCTTATAATCAAACATCCAACAATTAACAATTCTATAATTTGATTTAGACATATTTCTATACTTCAACCAAAATTCCTATTAAACTTCCAACTTCTATTCAATCATATCTAGTTGAATCCAATGTTACCAACATACCCAATTAATTCCATATGTTCTCGATTCAAACTAACCCACCAAAATCAACATTATGAATTGGTAATCTTATAATCCAATCTTCGATAGTTATCTTTCCATGGTTCAATAATCATGTGTTTATATAATCCGATCCAAGATTTAATCGATGCTACCAAAATTAACATCATAATCAACTTAAGGTTCGATGAAAATCAAAATTTCTCCTAATAATTAAATCGGTACTTCAGATTCCTATATCCTTCATGATCAATCAAAATTTTCCTCCTCGATCATTTTATTTCTCCATAATCTATATAATCCATCAATCTGCTATTCTTTAAACCATTTATAATCAAGGCTTATCCATCATCATACTTTAGTATTCACAAGAGTTTCTTATAACATCGACAAGTCTTAAAATCTTCAATTTTAAAAATCAGTCCGATCAAAAAAAAAATTCTCCCAAAACTATCTAGCTTGGCATCCAGCACACTAGTTAGTCCCAACAAGAATAGCTTTCATACGACTTGCATATTCGAACAATCTTCAATAATTCTTCACAAGTTTCATAGATGAGAGGAAGAAAGCACGATAGACGAGAGGGAAAAGCACACTAGACGAGAGAGAACAGGGGGGAATAGAGGCATCTTTGCATCGCATCACTTCCTTGGGCTGTTGCTCTCTTTGGTGCCATCGGAGCGAATGTAAGAGGTTAAGAACAGAGAGGGATATATGAGGGTTCATCGCCCTTTAGAGCACACACAGAAAGAACAAAACCAAAGAAAGAGAACGAAACAATTACAATACAAAGCCTAGAGCGTTGCATTATTTTAAGAGGGGGTTAGGTGTTACATGACTCTCAAGCATAGCGTATAGGCTAAGCTAAGCCATGACACAAGATACAAGTATAACGCTCATCGACCGAGGTAGAAAAAGAAAAGGTGCTTATGCACCAAAAGGCTGCCTAACAAGCACCGCTAGCTAACCTAACTAATCGACTACTCCCACGGGTTGACCACTACAAGCGATGCAGATTGTCCGGGAGCGGAGTGAGAATGGTTGCGGCATCAAGTTGGGCGACCGAAACAAGAGTGACAACGAAAGGCTGCGCCCTCAATTGGAGTCTTCGATGTTGATGGCAGCGACGGATCTGGGATGTCGCATGCTCTTGCGTGCAGCGATCCTGGTGTGGGGTCCAAGATGTCTCGTTAACGCTGGGTTGCTGAGGATGACACCGTGCAGGAGGAGTCGGGCATGCATCACGACGCCATCGTGATTGGCGTTGTTCTTGACGTCGAAGATCTTCAAGTAGCGTTCTCCTTCCTGGAGAGACGGGAAGGAACAGAAAGGCGACCTCAACAAGAGATCCTTGTGCACTCGGCACAAGTGAGTCGAGGCGAAACACGCTATGTTCTGAATGGCATCGAACAGTGGCTCCCGGATGCTCACCAAATGTGAGCGATGAACTCAACCTCTATGGAACAAGACTCTCGATCCGTAACCTAGGTCTTCCGCCTCTAAGGATGGGTCGGTGGCGAACCATGGTATCTGTTTGAGTTTGGCGGGATGCCGACAAACTTGTCGCCATTCTCGCCATGAGAAGAAATCCCACGCCATCGGACGATGATACGGTTTAACGAAAGATTTTTTTTTTAAAAAAAGAGAGAGCCAACAACGGGGTAGGCTCACAAAAGGAGATAAGTAAAGAACTAAGAGGGGTGAGTAAGAGCAATAAATACGTTATATTTTTGCCAAACTTTTTCTTAGTTTTTGAAAATAAGACTCAAGTCCTTAAGGCAACGACCAATCTAACTAAGACTCTACAGTCGTATGCTCTGATACCAGCTCTGTCGGACCCGGATTTCCTAATCCAGAATCCTCTGTGAAAACACTGTGCTATTCCCTAGATCAGTAGATAGCACGCACAGATACATTGCTGAACCATTTCATACATGGCGTGGAACCATACCATTCATTAATTAACACAAAGGAGTTCACATAGACCGCGTCGGGTCGAGTTTTACAATACGGGCCGATCAGGCCAAATTGATTACATTACAAAAGACAGCGGTAGCTAAAACGGAAGCAAAAGGGGTAGGGCTTAACTCTCCACAGGCAAGCGACTGGGGCAACCTGTGTACAACTGATATTAACCAAGGACCTGGATAATATCGGATGTACGCAAGTACCGATGAGTCCGCTAGACTGGGACGAGACCTAGACTATAGAACCTAGACTATTCTTCATCGACTCCATGCCCATGGACTTCGGTTCCTCGTAGTAGGCATAGTCTCCTTCATCTGCGTTATCCAAGGGTTTGGGAGAGCGAGAATGAGCACAACTTCCGTGCTCATGAGCCAACACACAATGCAATAATATACATGCAAGGCTTAACAAAGATAGCTCGGGTTATTTTATTTGCTAAAGCAATGTTTTCAATTATCATAACTACAAATTCCTATCACTTAGCATTTTAACAAATTGCATTTGGTTAAAGGGAATAATTGTGCAATATTTATATCACAGAGGTTCCTCCACCTTCATGCTTATTTTGATTGTGGTTACGCCCACCACTAAACAACACTGGGTAAGGAGACCCAGGAAAAACGTTCTCAGGGCTAGGTGAGCCCGCCACAATTTTCATACCACCCACAAAGGATTTTTGAAATAGAACTAACTCAAGTTAAGTTCCCATGTCCGCCTTTGACCGTAGGCAATTTGTTTAAACAGCTTTATAACTCTGCAGAGATTGTACACTTTACCCACAAGAGACAATTAACTCGTTGCTCTACACGATTCCGTAGTCGTGTAGTCGAGAGGTTGTCACAATAACTTTTCTAAATATCTCGTCCCTTCCATCATCTCACCCATATGGGGTTACGCTCATACGTTGCGGGATGTCCACTCTCGATCGGCGTGGCGTGGCTACACCTCGGCGATCGTGAACTTCACCCTTGACTCGGTGTCCCATCCAAATGACATACCCGCAGCTTTTGCCCCTTTGTCCCTCCAGTGAGGTGACTTTCGGATTTGATAAATGTACTAAGCCAAATCGCGCTTTGTTGCGGACTTGTGGTTGTACTTGTTATACACGTGGAGGTCGTGACAAGATTAGGTCCTTAGGGTTGTCTGGACGGCTCAACCACATTCCCGCCATTCTCGTGCTCCATCCGCACCCACCATCTTACCATCCGCCCAGACGGGGTATTAGCAGTTTAGGGTTTTTGAGATGTAAAAATACAACAATTCAACCATCTCAGTCATTTACCCGCAATGACTGCCCAAATCATTTTATGTTTGAAATGATGATGATTAGGACATTTTAATGTCCCGGTACTTAAGCAAGTCTAGCATGTCGCTTAAGTACAACCTATAGCTAGTATTACCATATAGTTACTAGGGTGGCAATGGAATTAAGGAATTCAATTTATCAAGGATGGCATATTAATTAATTATTCAACAACTGGGTATTTATCTACCTTAAGCTTTAAAATACATTTGATTAAGGAATTAAAGCATGCAATTTGCTATTTTAAAAGAATGTAATTTGCATAAAATGTAGGCTCAATATGATCAAAGTATTGACTCGCCTTAAGTGTAGGGAAGAGGGTCCGAGTAGTCTTGTTCTTGACCAACGTGGAGGTCTCGGTGTCTCAGAACTCTACGCGCGAAATCTGGAAAAAAGACACAATAGGCAAAAGAGCCAATAAATACACAAGAATACACAAATAAACTCCAAATTTAACAAGACCTATGCCATTAGCAAGATCTTGAATTAACAAATTTTTAGAAATTTAGTTTACAATTTTTAGAGCTACGACGAGGGAGAACGGAGCTTCAGAAGATAGAATTTAATTTAAAAGAAAGAGAGAGGGAGGGTGCATAGCACAGTGCATAGACCGAGTCTAGCGCCCGGTCACGGAAGGTGCACGTGGCGGGCCCATTTGTCAGGGAGAGAGAGGAGGGGTTAGAGCCAATGCTATGTGGGGCCACAAGGCAATTCAACTCATCCCCCATTTGATTCCAATCGGCACAGGGAAAAGGGAAAGCAGGGGAGGCGCTCGATCGGCACGGGGCGGAGGCGGTGCCGGCGAGTGGCGGCGCGGGGAGGCCGGCGAGCATGCGGGCTGGGTCCCGGTGGTGGCAGGGAGGCCATGGGCGGCGGCGGCAGTGACGGAGAGGAGCGGGTGAGGCGGCGGCAAGACAGGGAGGCGGCGGCGGGCTCCCAAGCTTGGATGCGCCTGGTGGTGGGGTGGCGCGGAGGGGCAGGCGTCGCGCGCACCAGCTGCGCCCGAGGGAGAGGAAGCCGACGGTGGTGTCAAGGAAGCTCGAGGCGACTTGAGGCGGTCCAGCGACGGTGGCCGGGCGAGAAGAAGAAGCGGCGGTTGCGGCTAGTCTCAGAATGGAAGGCGAATGGTGGTGGGGGGTGACATGAGGGTCACTGGAGGCGCGTGGTGACGCATTTTCCCATGGGGGAAGCCGACCGGAGCGGACGAACAACAAGGAGGCGGCGTGGCTGACATTGGGGGGTGCGGCGGTGCTTGGCTCTGCTCGGTGAAGAAGAAAGCAAAAGATGGGGGGGTGTTGTGGGGAAGCAAGGAGCATAGGGGTCCTCTTTGTAGCCGAGAGGAGGAGCCGTTGGGGCTGATGGAGCACGGGGAGAGGACAGAGCGCCGGCGGAAGCGGCGGGCGCGCGGATGGGCGCGTGCGCGTGCACACGTCGCATGGTCGGGGCAAGTGAGAGCAGGTGGGGGGGGGGACCGGGCAGCGTGAGGACGGCGGGGATGGCCATGGCGTCATGGCGCGGTGTGGCCGACAGGAGGTGACAGGGCGATGCAGTAGGCGATGTCAGGCGGGCGAGGGCAGCGGGAGCGGCAGGCGCATCGGATGGGCGCGACTCAGGGATGCGACAAGACGGCGAGTAAGTGGGAGCAGCTCGGGGCGGGGCGACACGGCCGCGAGCGCAGCGCGAGCAGAGGTGAGACGACGCCAACGTGACCGGTATCGTGGCGGCAAGAACGGCGGCAGAGCAAGGAAGGAAGAGAAGTGGGTCCGTTGGAGAGAGAGAGAGAGAATGGATGCCCAATGGAATTGATTTTTGAGGATTAACTGAATTTCCCAACCGAGATTTGAATTTGAAATCGAAATTGAAATTGGGTTTGAACTCAATTGACAATCAAGTTTATCGCATAAACCGAAAACGGAATGCTACAAACCTACCCACCTTAAACGGAATCTCGACCCGAGATTCGAGTCGCTCTGAAACAAGGATGGGTTATCTGCTTTAGCTTATACTCATGCTCCTGGTGGCTTCTTTTGTGGAGTGATGGCTCCACTAGACCTTGCAAAGGCACATTGTTTGACATCTTGTTTGCTTCTTGGTGACGCGAGAATCTTGATCGGATGCTCGGACAGTCGATCTTCTTTGAAGGGTGATGGCGGCGTGCATCCGCTCTTTGGGAGCTCGAGACATTTCTTCATCTGCGCCAAGTAAAGATGTTGTGCACCTCGGCGATTGCGATGGTAGGTCCAACTTGGTAAAGCGATGCGATCACTGGTTTACAACCATGTACTGGAGTGTCAACTAAAGCTATCAATTCTGTCTTCCAAATTGCTGGATCCAATTCTCACTATTATTGAATTCCACCATTCCAGCATAGCATAAAATCACGTAATAAAAATCCAGCTATTTAATTAATCTCACACTCTGTCGATGCATTAACAGAATTCTCTAATCTTTTTTTTAGGTATAAGTTTAAATAATCAAATAGATTTACCACTTTGATTTCATAACATCTTCATTTCGTAAATCCACAAAATTTAGTAGTAATAGTCGCATCTTCCAATCCAATACACTCCAAGATCATGCTAAATTTCATTCTAGCCTTCTTTTTTTTTTTGGAACGAAATTCTTTAAAGAATATAATAGCGCAATTGCTTTCTCCAAAAGCCTCGACTAGATCCACGATATCATTGACTTAATTCTTCAAGTATATTCATCAATTGCAACCCTCCAGAATGTCTTTATATAAATCCAATATCTTCATTATATAACCTTCCAAAAGACTGCTCGTAATCCACAAATCCAATTTAATCCGCCAAATTATTTCATCACCATATATCCGACAATTATTTAGTCCAACTTCAATACCAGTAAGATATCCACCAATATAAGAATCGTACTTCAATATCCAACAATCTCATAGTTAATAACCATGTATTTCAAATATCCAACACTCCGCAATGATCTATTTTTTATAATCTAATCACCAACGATTATATGTCTGTAGACCAATCTTCAATAATCATTCAATCCCATAATCCAACAATTAACAATTGTATAATCTTATAATTACTCTCCGAAAAATCATGCATTCCTACAATCCATTCTTTTTTATCAATCAGGTATTGCTATAATTCAATAGTAAGGTATTCTTATAATCAAACATCCAACAATTAACAATTCTATAATTTGATTTAGACATATTTCTATACTTCAACCAAAATTCCTATTAAACTTCCAACTTCTCTATTCAATCATATCTAGTTGAATCCAATGTTACCAACATACCCAATTAATTCCATATGTTCTCGATTCAAACTAACCCACCAAAATCAACATTATGAATTGGTAATCTTATAATCCAATCTTCGATAGTTATCTTTCCATGGTTCAATAATCATGTGTTTATATAATCCGATCCAAGATTTAATCGATGCTACCAAAATTAACATCATAATCAACTTAAGGTTCGATGAAAATCAAAATTTCTCCTAATAATTAAATCGGTACTTCAGATTCCTATATCCTTCATGATCAATCAAAATTTTCCTCCTCGATCATTTTATTTCTCCATAATCTATATAATCCATCAATCTGCTATTCTTTAAACCATTTATAATCAAGGCTTATCCATCATCATACTTTAGTATTCACAAGAGTTTCTTATAACATCGACAAGTCTTAAAATCTTCAATTTTAAAAATCAGTCCGATCAAAAAAAAAATTCTCCCAAAACTATCTAGCTTGGCATCCAGCACACTAGTTAGTCCCAACAAGAATAGCTTTCATACGACTTGCATATTCGAACAATCTTCAATAATTCTTCACAAGTTTCATAGATGAGAGGAAGAAAGCACGATAGACGAGAGGGAAAAACACACTAGACGAGAGAGAACAGGGGGGAATAGAGGCATCTTTTGCGACTGGCATCACTTCCTTGGGCTGTTGCTCTCTTTGGTGCCATCTGGAGCGAACAGAAGAGGTTAAGAACAGAGAGGGGATATATGAGGGTTTACTGGCCCTTTAGAGCACACACAGAAAAGAACAAAACCAGCAAAGAGAACGAAACAATTACAATACAAAGCCTAGAGCGGCTGCATTATTTTAAGAGGGGGGGGGTTAGGTGTTACATGACTCCTGAAGCATAGCGTATAGGCTAAGCTAAGCCATGACACAAGATACAAGTATAACGTCTACTGACTGAGGTAGAAAAAAGAAAAAGGTGCTTACAGACCAAAAGGCTGCCTAACAAGCACCGCTAGCTAACCTAACCAGTCCGACTACTCCCACGGGGTTGACCACTACAAGCAGTGCAGTTGTCCGGGGAGCGGGAGTGAGAATGGTTGCGACTGAAGTTGGGCGACCGGAAACAAGAGTGACAACGAGAAAGGCTGCGCCCTCAATTGGAGTCTTCGATGTTGATGGCAGGCGACGGACTGGGATGTCGCATGCTCTTGCGTGCAGCGATCCTGGTGCGGGTCCAAGATGTCTGGTTAACGCTGGGTTGCTGAGGATGACAGCTGGTGCAGGAGGAGCTGGGGCATGCATCACGACGGCTACTGCATTGGCGTTGTTCTTGACGTCGAAGATCTTCAAGTAGCGTTCTCCTTCCTGGAGAGACGGGAAGGAACAGAAAGGCGACCTCAACAAGAGATCCTTGTGCACTCGGCACAAGTGAGTCGAGGCGAAACACGCTATGTTCTGAATGGCATCGGAACAGCGGCTCCTGGGATGCTCAGTCTGAAAGGTGTGAGCGATGAACTCAACCTCTATGGAACAAGACTCTCGATCCAGAACCTAGGTCTTCCGGCCTCTAAGGATGGGTCGGTGGCGAACCATGGTACTGTTTGAGTTTGGCGGGGATGCCGACAAACTTGTCGTCATTCTCGCCATGAGAAGAAATCCCACGGGCCATCGGACGATGATACGGTTTAACGAAAGATTTTTTTTTTAAAAAAAAGAGAGAGCCAACAACGGGGTAGGCTCACAAAAGGAGATAAGTAAAGAACTAAGAGGGGTGAGTAAGAGCAATAAATATGGTATATTTTTGCCAAACTTTTTCTTAGTTTTTGAAAATAAGACTCAAGTCCTTAAGGCAACGACCAATCTAACTAAGACTCTCTGATCGTATGCTCGATACCACTCACTGCCGGACCGGATTTCCTAATCCGAATCCTCTGTGAAAACACTGTGCTATTCCCTAGATCAGTAGATAGCATGCACAGATACATTGCTGAACCATTTCATACATGGCGTGGAACCATACCATTCATTAATTAACACAAAGGAGTTCACATAGACCGCGTCGGGTCGAGTTTTACAATACGGGCCGATCAGGCCAAATTGATTACATTACAAAAGACAGCGGTAGCTAAAACGGAAGCAAAAGGGGTAGGGCTGAACTCTCCACAGGCAAGCGACTGGGGCAACCTGTGTACAACTGATATTAACCAAGGACCTGGATAATATCGGATGTACGCAAGTACCGATGAGTCCGCTAGACTGGGACGAGACCTAGACTATAGAACCTAGACTATTCTTCATCGACTCCATGCCCATGGACTTCTGGTTCCTCGTAGTAGGCATAGTCTCCTTCATCTGCGTTATCTGAAGGGTTTGGGGGAGAGCGAGAATGAGCACAACTTCCGTGCTCGCGAGCCAACACACAATGCAATAATATACATGCAAGGCTTAACAAAGATGGCTCGGGTTATTTTATTTGCTAAAGCAATGTTTTCAATTATCATAACTACAAATTCCTATCACTTAGCATTTTAACAAATTGCATTTGGTTAAAGGGAATAATTATGCAATATTTATATCAGCAGAGGTTCCCTCCACCTTCATGCTTATTTTGATTGTGGTTACGTCCACCACTAAACAACACTGGGTAAGGAGACCCAGGAAAAACGTTCTCAGGGCTAGGTGAGCCCGCCACAATTTTCATACCACCCACAAAGGATTTTTGAAATAGAACTAACTCAAGTTAAGTTCCCATGTCCGCCTTTGACCGTAGGCACGGCTGTTTAAACAGTTTATAACTCTGCAGAGATTGTACACTTTACCCACAAGAGACAATTAACTCGTTGCCCTACACGATTCCGTAGTCGTGTAGTCGAGAGGTTGTCACAATAACTTTTCTAAATATCTCGTCCCTTCCATCATCTCACCCATATGGGGTTACGCTCATACGTTGCGCGGGATGTCCACCTCAGCGACTGGCGTAGCGTGGCTACACCTCAGCGACTGGTGAACTTCACCCTTGACTCGGTGTCCCATCCACCCGACATACCCGAGCTTTTGCCCTTTGTCCCTCCGGTGAGGTGACTTTCAGGATTTGATAAATGTACTAAGCCAAGTCGCAGTTTGTTGCAGACTTGTGGTTGTACTTGTTATACACAGGAGGTCGTGACAAGATTAGGTCCTTAGGGTTGTCTGGACGGCTCAACCACATTCCCGCCATTCTCGTGCTCCATCCGCACCCACCATCTTACCATCCGCCTGCACGGGTATTAGCGATTTAGGGTTTTGAGATGTAAAATACAACAATTCAACCATCTCAGTCATTTACCCGCAATGACTGCCCAAATCATTTTATGTTTGAAATGATGATGATTAGGACATTTTAATGTCCCGGTACTTAAGCAAGTCTAGCATGTCGCTTAAGTACAACCTATAGCTAGTATTACCATATAGTTACTAGGGTGGCAATGGAATTAAGGAATTCAATTTATCAAGGATGGCATATTAATTAATTATTCAACAACTGGGTATTTATCTACCTTAAGCTTTAAAATACATTTGATTAAGGAATTAAAGCATGCAATTTGCTATTTTAAAAGAATGTAATTTGCATAAAATGTAGGCTCAATATGATCAAAGTATTGACTCGCCTTAAGTGTAGGGAAGAGGGTCCGAGTAGTCTTGTTCTTGATCAACGTGGAGGTCTCCGGTGTCTCCGAACTCTACGCGGGCGAAGTACCGGAAAAAGACACAATAGGCAAAAGAGCCAATAAATACACAAGAATACACAAATAAACTCCAAATTTAACAAGACCTATGCCATTAGCAAGATCTTGAATTAACAAATTTTTAGAAATTTAGTTTACAATTTTTAGAGCTACGACGAGGGAGAACGGAGCTTCCGAAGATAGAATTTAATTTAAAAGAAAGAGAGAGGGAGGGTGCATAGCACAGTGCATAGACCGAGTCTAAGCGCCCTGGTCCAGGGGAGGTGCACTGTGGCCGGGCCCATTTGTCAGGGAGAGAGAGGAGGGGTTAGAGCCAATGCTATGTGGGGCCACAAGGCAATTCAACTCATCCCCCATTTGATTCCAATCGGCACAGGGAAAAGGGAAAGCAGGGGAGGCGCTCGATCGGCACGGGGCGGAGGCGGTGCCGGCGAGTGGCGGCGCGGGGAGGCCGGCGAGCATGCGGGCTGGGTCCCGGTGGTGGCAGGGAGGCCATGGGCGGCGGCGGCAGTGACGGAGAGGAGCGGGTGAGGCGGCGGCAAGACAGGGAGGCGGCGGCGGGCTCCCAAGCTTGGATGCGCCTGGTGGTGGGGTGGCGCGGAGGGGCAGGCGTCGCGCGCACCAGCTGCGCCCGAGGGAGAGGAAGCCGACGGTGGTGTCAAGGAAGCTCGAGGCGACTTGAGGCGGTCCAGCGACGGTGGCCCGGGGCAGAGGAAGAAGGGCGGCGGTTGCGGCTAGTCTCAGCAGCGGGGAAGGCGAATGGTGGTGGGGGGTGACATGAGGGTCACTGGAGGCGCATGGTGACGCATTTTCCCAGGGGGGAAGCCGACCGGAGCGGACGAACAACAAGGAGGCGGCGTGGCTGACATTGGGGGGTGCGGCGGTGCTTGGCTCTGCTCGGTGAAGAAGAAAGCAAAAGATGGGGGGGTGTTGTGGGGAAGCAAGGAGCATAGGGGTCCTCTTTGTAGCCGAGAGGAGGAGCCGTTGAGGCCTGATGGAGCACGGGGAGAGGACAGAGCGCCGGCGGAAGCGGCGGGCGCGCGGGATGGGCGCGTGCGCGTGCACACGTCGCATGGTCGGGGCAAGTGAGAGCAGGTGGGGGGGGGGACCGGGCAGCGTGAGGACGGCGGGGATGGCCATGGCGTCATGGCGCGGTGTGGCCGGGAGGTGACGAGCGTGACGATGGCGATGTCGGCGGCGGCGTCGCGCGAGGGCGGCGCGCGCGATCGGATGGCGCGACTTCGGGGATGCGACAAGACGGCGAGTAAGTGGGAGCAGCTCGGGGACGGGACGACACAACCTCGCGAGGCGCAGGCACGAGCAGAGGTGAGACGACGCCAACGTGACCGGCTGTCGTGGCGGCAAGAACGGGCAGGCAGAGCAAGGAAGGAAGAGAAGTGGGGTCTGGTTGGAGAGAGAGAGAGAGGAATGGATGCCCAATGGAATTGATTTTTGAGGATTAACTGAATTTCCCAACTGAGATTTGAATTTGAAACTGAAATTGAAATTGGGTTTTGAACTCAATTGACAACTGAAGTTTACTGCTTACAAACTGAAAAACGGAATGCTACAATATTTCTGTGGGTTCAGTGCAGGTTATAACCAACCATAAGTGAATACATTTAGTGTTCGAGGCTTTAGCATATTTGGTTCAAGCGTATACGGAATATAATACATCGTTCTATAACCAAAATAATCAAATCAGTGCCAATGATAATAATTTTGACTGTCTTAAATGACTATCATGGCATATGCTATATCTCATCTCTTTCGTAGAACAAATTGTTGAATAAATTTAACTTTTGTTCTTTGAACAGTTAAATGCATGCAATGGTTTCTTGTGTGATGCATTTTTTGCTAACTAGCCTTACAAGCCGACTGAAGCTTGAAGTGATTGGTAGGTTTTTTGTGGTTGGAGAAGATCCAATTTCTTGTCCAAATATAACGGCTACAGTTTTCATTGATGTGGCTCACATCTTTATCATTAGGATTCTGTTGATTCTTAGTGGTTGTCAGTACAATTGCATTAATATGCACAATAATTCAGGTTTACTGAATCTGGTGGGACCATCCGTCAACGACGATCTTGCATTTGGTGTTGCTCGCTTCGTACAAAAGGGTGGTTCTTTTAGCAACTACTACATGGTATGACAGGAGATATATATATATATATATATATATATATATATATATATATATATATATATATATATATATATATATATATATATATGCTTATTAATTAATTGTCTCAATGGTTCCTATGAGGATATTTTCATGTTTTTTTTGTCAACAAAGTATCATGGAGGAACAAATTTTGGGTGCACCGCTGTAGATCCCTTCATCACCACGAGCTATGACTATGATGCTCCATTTGATGAATATGATAAGTTTAAAAAAAAACAAATTAACATCTTTTTGTACAGAGCATGATCTTTAGGTGCTGTTATCAGTATAATCCACTTATGTCTCTATTATTTGTCTATATTTTTAACATAATAGTAACTTTTCAGACGTAACATAAATATTGGATTTTTATTTTATAACCAAGATGGCTACAACATTCTTACTCAAGCTATGCTTTGTTACTATTCAGGACTTATAAGTGAACCAAAGTACAGCCATCTTAAAGAACTCCACAGAGCTGTTAATTTATGCGAGCAGGTTTTGGTTTCTGTTGATTCGGTCGTGACTTCCCTCGGAAGTATGCAAGAGGTCTGTCTTGATTGCCCCTTCCCCTCAATGAAGTATATATCATATATGGCTTGATGTGTCATTTACATATAATACCTATACTAAAGGTCCGTGTCTTCTGATCTCCATCTGGTTGTGCAGCTTTCCTTGCGAACTACAATTCTAACTCTTATGCAAAAGTTTATTCAACAGTGAGCGTTACAGCCTTCCACCTTGGTCAATCAGCACCCTTCATGATTGCAAAAATGTTGTTTTTAACACTGCAATGGTAAGTTTGACTTGCGCTTATCCCAGTATGTCATGATGTCACTCTGGTCTTTTTTTCGATCCACTATATGATGAGTTTGCTTAGCTGGTTTAGACTGTTACCATCTCTACAGGTTGGTGTTCAGACATCTCAAATGCAAACGTGGGCAGATTATGTGGGAGAGGTATGATGAGGAGGTTGATTCATTGGCAGCTGCTCCGCTGCTCACCACAACTGGTCTACTTGAGCAGCTTAATGTCACGAGAGACACCAGTGATTATCTCTGGTACATCGCCAGGTAATGCTGCGTCAATAAGTTGCAGATCAATCTCAATACACACAAAGTTTAATTATCTGGGATATGAGGTCCCTTTTCTTTGTAAAACTTTTCTTTGTTTCCTGTTTATGAAAGATTGAGAATCTCAATATGCATAAAAGCAATTATTATATATGAAAAATCTTTTATTACCTTTTACAGTATGGATGTAAACCCATCAGAAAAGTTTCTACAAGGTGGCAAACCTCTGTTTCTCTTCGTGCTCCTACATACAACGAGCACGCTAATACGAGCACAGGTCCCTAGTTTATAACAAATCTGACACACCACACCTACCAGGATTCTAGCACCACAATCTACGGCTCACAAATTATCTAGGTAATAGGAAACATTAAACTAATAATCACACAATATGTACGATATTTGGAACCTGATCGGTTCATACCACCAAATCTGTAATACAAAATATGAAAAAAAAAATATCGATTAAAGCATCCGCTTGCACATGTAAATATGAAGAATTTTCTTTTTCTCTCGGACTTACGGTTACAAAGTGGAAGGGGAAATGATTGGGAGAATTCCACGATAACAATTCTCATTGTTACTCTAGGCATATATAGAGTACAAGGTGCACAGGTTAGGTAGCTAATTACATAGATTGACTAGGAGCTAATCTAGGAGTTAAATAAGGTAGCTAGCTGTCAATACTAAATATGTACGATCTGCATATAAGAAGCAAAATCAATCTGCCATAAAGGTGAATATATTCCAACAGCCCCCCACAGTGTCAACCAGGAGAGGAGCGGACGTTGAGACTGGACCGAAAATCAATGAAGACGGCAATCGACAGCCCCTTAGTGAAGATATCCGCATACTGAAGGGAGGTTGGAATGTGAAGCACGCGAACGTCTCCAAGCGCTACGCGCTCGCGAATGAAGTGCAGATCGATCTCCACATGTTTGGTGTGTTGATGTTGCACCGGATTAGTAGAGAGGTAGACTACGCTGATGTTGTCACAGTAGACAACTGTGGCCTTCTTGAGAGGTTGGCGGAGTTCAGCGAGAAGCTGACGGAGCCAACATGCTTCTGCAACAGCATTAGCCACTCCGCGGTACTCAGCTTCAGCACTAAAGCGAGATACCGTGTGTTGCCGTTTGGAGGACCATGAGATGAGGTTGTCGCCGAGGAAGACACAGAAGCCGGAGGTGGAGCGGCATGTGTCAGGACAGCCGGCCCAGTTGGCGTTGGAGTAGACAATGAGGTCACTTTTAGAGCCACGGGACAGCTGAAGACCATGCCCCAATTTGCCTTTCACGTACCTTAAAGTCCTCTTGACAAAAGAGAGATGCTGTTCCTGGGGATCATGCATATGCAAACACACCTGCTGCACCGCATGAGTGATGTCGGGGTGGGTGAGGGTGAGGTACTGTAGTGCACCAGCGAGACTCCGATAAAGTGTTGGATCAGCTACTAGATCGCCAACCGTGGATGGCAACTTGGAGCGAACCTCGATAGGTGTGGTGCAGGGGTTGCACTGGGTCATTTTGGCACGCTCTAGTAACTCAGCGGCGTACTTCTCTTGTGAGAGAAGGATGCCCCGAGGTGAGCGATGAGCGGTGATCCTGAGGAAGTAGTGTAGGGCGCCCAGATGAGACATTGCAAATTCTTGCCGAAGGGCTGCGATGACCCGATGAAGAAGAGCCGATGTTGAGGCCGTGAGGACAGTGTCATCGACATACAACAGCAGGTAGGCGACCTCGGAGCTGTTGTTGTAGCTGAAGAGGGACGTATCGCACTTGGAGCCGTGGAAGCCGATGGAGAGGATGAAGACCTGGAAGCGGTTGTACCAAGCGCGCGGCGCCTGTTTAAGTCCGTAGAGTGACTTATTGAGGTGGCACACATGATCCGGGCGCGTGGAGTCGATGAAGCCGGACGGCTGCTAACAGTACACAGTCTCAGCGAGTGTGTCATGCAAGAATGCATTTTTGACGTCCAGTTGATGGACGAGCCAATCGCTGCAGATGGCGAGGGAGACAACTGTGCGGATGGTCGCAGGCTTGACGACGGGGCTGAATGTCGCGTCGTAGTCAAGGCTGGGCTGCTACGAGAAGCCGCTGGCCGTGGGAGCTGTAGTCGTTGCTGTGGAATCTGGGCCGTGAGTCAAGGTCACGGTGGCCGAAGCAACAGGTCCAGTGTGTTCCCGGCGAGAATACACTTGCGTGACAGGTGGGCGTGGTGGCAGAGCTTGGGCGTCGGGCAGAGCGCAAGGCGAGGCAAGCGCCAGATTGGTGGAGGACCTGGTGTGCTCATTGCTTGGCTCCTGTGCAGCGTGAACACGCGGGGCGGCCCATGCTCCTGTGGGTCGCCGGATGTGTCTTCGGGACGGGCGGGCCCTGGGCACCCACCGAACGTTGCGGGAGAGGCAGGAGGCGGCCCGTGGCCATGCAGCCCGCTTGTGGAGTCATCGAGGGGAGGGCATACCGGCGGCGCTGGTGCGACCATGGGGGGCACCAGGCCAGCAGGAAGCCGCAGAGGTGGTGCGGCTGGTGCACCGTCGTCCGAGTCGTCGAGGAACTGGTGTGACAGTTGCGGAGACGAGTGAGTAGCATATGGAAAATCATTTTCATCAAAGATTACATGTTTGGAGATGATGATACGGTTTGAGGACAAGTTGAGACAACGGTAACCTTTGTGATTGGTTGGATAACCAAGAAAATGCATTCGGTGGAACACGGTGTGAGTTTGTGGCTGGCTGTGGAGGAGAGGTTTGGGAAACAGCGACAGCCGAAGATACGCATATGCGAGTAGTCTGGCGGAGAGCCGAACAAGGACTCGTGAGGAGTTTTGTTGTTAAAGACTTTGGTGGGAATTTGGTTTAGAATGTATGTGGTTGTGTAAAGCTTCTACCCAAAAAGAAAGGGGGAGGCCAGCTTGAAAGAGCAGGGAACGCATGATGTTGTTGGTGGTGCGGATGATGCACTCGACTTTGCCATTTTGTTGCGAGGTGTGACGGCAGGAGAAGTGAAAGTGGGTGCCATGTGCGAGGAAGAAATTGCGAGCGGCGGTGTTATCGAATTCCCTAGCATTGTCACACAGTATGAAAGAAACAGAAGATTGAAAGTGAGTCCGAATGTAGGCATGAAAATTTTGAAGAGCCTAAAAGGTTTCAGATTTGAGTTTGAGAGTAAATGTCCACAAGTAATGCGTGTGATCATCCAAGCATACAAGATAATATTTAATGCCAGACAAGAGATAGCACACAACGAAGCTAAGTTAGACAAAGCTGGGGAACCGAGGTGATCGAGGCGCTGGTGCCATATGGTGGTGGTGGAGAAGACGCGCAGTGAGGAGGGCAGCCAGAGAGGGTACAAGTCGTCGGAGCTATTGCAGCGAAGAATCTCGTGCTTTGTTTGGAATGTTACAAATGAGTTGCTTGTATTGCAACCCTGATACCATGTTACAAATGAGTTGCTTGTATTGCAAAGGGGTCCAAAGGGCCAATATATACAGTAGTGACAAATATGCAGAAAACCCCCTAAACTAGGGAAGAATAGCACAACCTATATATATCTAACATGGAGATCCTTGACAGAAAAACCGAAAGAGTCAAATTCCACAGAACACAGATTGTCAGTGGTGAATTTGCGAACAGAAACCAAATTTGAAATGAGTTTGGGTGAGATTAGGATGTTTTGTACGCTAAGTGGACGAGGTTGGGTGGGAAGAGTTTTCGTGCCTGTGCTGGTGATGGGTAGACGAGTGCCATCACCGATGACGACATGAGAAGAAGGGGAGGAGCGGGATAAATGGGACAAGTTACCGGGATCGGTGGAGAGGTGAGATGAAGCGCCGGAGTCCATGTACCAAGCGTTTTCGGGCTGCTGCGTGGACATCGCGATCAAGGCCTGGGTCAGTGAGGCTTGATCCCAGGACAGCGCAGTGGACAACAGCGTGTACGAGGACGGCCCGATTGGAGCAGGCTGGTACATCGGCGTGGGTTGGTACGATGGCGGCACGCCCTGGAAGCTGCCCGGCGCGATGAAGGCCCGGGGTGGACCGGCGCCAAGAATGCCAGGACCGCCCGGCGGCCAGACCTGGAATTGGTCGGTCCATGGATTGACCAAGAGGCCGGGGCGATTCCAGGCCCTTGCCCTTGTACTTGGACTTGCGTTGGCCACCATTAGATCCTCTGGAGTTCGATCCGGAGGGAGTTGATGAAGACTTGTCCATGGGGGCGATGAGAGCCATCGTGGGCTCGGGCTTGCCGATCTTGAGATCGGCTTCCTCGAGCAGGAGCAGAGAGCGAGCCTCAAGGAACGGAGGGAGAGGTGACCTCGTCTTGATGATGGAGGCCATGTGCCTTTAGTTCTCGTTGAGTCCGCGCAGCAGGGGAGGACGAGAGTGTCAGAGGAGACCGTTTGGCCGATGTCGGCGAGGACGTCCGCGAAGTTCTTCATGCGTTGGGAGTAGGCAAGTATCGAGAGGTCACCTTGCGGCCTCCAGGGAGAGTGCACACGAGGCCCTGTTGTCGAGGAAGAGGCCTTTGATGCTCATCCAAATGGCTCAGGCAGATGCGCCCGAGGTGAGGACGATGGAGAGGATCTCCTCTGAGATCGAGGCGTAGAGGAGCGAGCGCACCGCGAAGTCGGTGGCCTGCCACACCGGGTCGATGCCCTCAGGAGCAGGGGTGCTGTCGATGTGTCTGGAGGCGCCGAACTTGCCGAGGAGACACATGAAGAGTTCACACCAGCAGCTGAAGTTTGAAGGGTGCATCTCGAGGGAGAAGGGGATGTGCATGCGCACATTGATCGTGGATAATGCGGAAGCTGGATTATGGACAACGAGGGCATTGGCAGCAGCAGCAGTGGCAGCCTCCCACTCGACGGCGGCAGCAGTAGCAACAGCGGCCGCGGTGGCCTCTCCAGTGTTGTTGCCCATGGGAGCATAGAGGAGGAAAAGGAAATGCTAGAATCAGTTTTTGGCTGATACCATGAAAGAGGGAAATGATTGGGAGAATTTCACGATAACAATTGCTCATTGATGCTCTAGGCATATATAGAGTACAAGGTGCACAGGTTAGGTAGCTAATTACAGAGATTAACTAGGAGTTAATCTAGGAGCTAAATAAGGCAGCTAGTTGTCAATACTAAATATGTACGATCTACATATAAGTAGCAGAATCAATCTGCCATATAAAGGTGAATATATTCCAACACAAAGGTTGGCTGGCTAGATCATTTATCTGAAAACAAAGCTGGATCGACCAACTCAACATGCCTCATAAAACTCGCTGATTCAAGTATACATCGTTCCTAGTTCCAACAATGGTATAGTTGTTCATTCGATTCTAGCTGACAGTTAATGTCGTATTTACTAAGTGCATTCTACGGGCATTCCCACACTCAAGCCTTTGTAATTTTTCAATTTAATGTCCTATTTGGTCAGCGGAGTAACTCATGTTTCACAGATCAATCATTCCTTTTGCTGACAGTTCTTCGTGCAAAAGGAATCCTAAGTGGTGAGATGATGACGCCTTTTTCTTTTCCTCTGGCCATTGGCAAAGAAACTCTTCTCCTTTGATTGATGTGAGGAGACTAGTTTTGCAGGCACCTAATACCAGTGCAAACATCGAATTTAGCATACTGTAGAAGTATATATGTCGATCCAATCTAGGAGGACAAATGTAGACATGTGGAGACACAAGTTTGTGCTATAAATTGGACAAAAACATAGAGATTTCTGCAAAGCAGATTGATATATAAATTTAATTATATATCATAACTACCAGATATAAAAAAAATGAATCAAATATGTGACATACAAGAAAACATAAAGTCAAATAGAGTAACTACTTGTCAATATGATACTAAAAATAAAGCATACAAGCTGGATATGTGTTACATGAATTACTCATGTACCAAAATTTCAATCAGTCGGATTGGCAAAGTTAGATAACATCGAACAAATACATGTAATTTGGTGATAAAAGTTTAGAACCTGATGTTACGACTGTTATGAAGGATCGAGCACATGCCCCATGAAGATTAATGTGGCAGACACTTCCTCCCTAATGATAAAGAAGAAGGGGTGGTCGGCAATGAAGTGCTCTCTGCTGGTAAAGGCTTGCCTATGCCCATTGCCACAGAAGTTTCTTCAATCCCTTTATCAGTAACCTCCAAAAATCGCTTTATGAAGTACATCGGACAGAAACAAAGGCCCGCTTGAGTCATCTTCCTTGACCATATCTGAGAAATCTGCATCACGGAGGAATGGCAATTCGAGCCCCATATCTTTCAGAAAATCCCTCACATCAATCTGAAAAGATATCGTGAACTTGGGCACCCTGATACCCACATGTCGCTTCTCTGTCGGTAAATGTTGTTCTAAGAACGTCGGTTCAGAGAAAATCTTTTTGGTTAATTCAAACAGGCCACCGCGAGCATCTGGGAGGAAAATGTACATGGAAAACTTCCGTTCATTCTTTCCTTGCTTGTAAGGACGCTTAATAGCTTTGAACCCATCGTGCACAGCAAAAAGACGAGTTCTGTCATACTCCACAAAAGGGACATCGACTGATGTTCCATCCAGACAGTAGAACTTTTGTTCAGTGGTCCTCCTTATATCATCCCTATCCAGCCATCTGCCCCTAAAATATATTGCACTGCCAAGAACAAGCCCTGTATTCTGGTTGATTGATCCATCTGGAAGGAGCGAGGTTACAGTACCTTTAGTGGATTTTTTGACCCATGAGTTCATTTGTTCAGAAGCATCTTCTGGCTGCAAAGATCAACACAAAAAGGAAAATGGGTAAAGTTCACAATTCAGAATCACAAAGGACCTCAATTATATTATATATCATAATATTGCAGTTGGCTGCTGACATACAAATTCAGAATAGCTCTTTAAAAGCATATTACTATAGCAACCATACGTTACTACTTTTCAAATGCAGTAATGCTGTACGGAGAGCCTCTTTGTCATTACAAGTTCTTTGATACAGACTAACATTTCTGTCAGAGCAAAGAAGTGCACAGGCTACATAAGACAGTGAAGCTGGAGCACAGAGCTACAGACAAAATATTGAGCTATTGGTCCCTATGGCTATGGTAATGACCAATGAGATTTACATGAATCAGCTTGGTCAAACAATTATAATACTAGGTAATTAAATTCAGATAACCTTCAAGCAACAAATTGAAATAATGAAATGTTTCAACACACTAACTCTTGGCGGCAAGATTGTCAAAATCGCGATTCTAGTGGTAGAATCGTTCTACGATCCTACAACACCAATATGACCCAAATCATACCTTGAGTTGTACCTGGTAGAATCATAGTAGAATCGTGCTCCTAGTCGTAGAATCACGTATCATCTCAAAATATAAAAGATTTAGGTGTTTGGTTATATCATATCCCTCAATTCAAATTGTATCATAAGTACTAAGTAATTAGTAGGTTAGACATTAAGATTTGGAGGTTTGGAATACTAAAAAATATTTTAATTATTTAATTATTTTACTTTTTTTATGTAAAATGTTCATGTAATAGCAAGGTTGTTAAAATCAATATTCTAGCCATAAACTGCAATTTAGACATTTATCAATTAAATTAGATGCCAAATGACCAAATAAACACACATATCACTCTTGGAATACATAGCACGTTGCAAAAGTGTATTGCGATCCTACCGGAGTGTCTCTGCTCCGATTCTGACAACCTTGCTTGGGGCAAGCATATCGTCCAGCACTTGATGAACATGGCCTGTATATGAGGGTTACCGTGCAAACTTTGCACGAAGAGGTCATATGATATATACCTTGTTCTTGAAGTCGGCCGTCTTCGCCGCGGAGCCGTACACGCCACCCGCCGCCTCCACGAACTCCGGCGAGAGCCTCGCCGATGCGTCGGCCCAGACGCCACCAGTGAAAGCTAGCCGCGGGCCTCCAGATGTCGACCGGTCCTTGAGCACGCGCTTCACAACGCGCGACGCCACGTTGGCCGCGTCGGCCGAGGCGCCCCGGCCGCCGCCGCAGCCCAGCGCCTGGAGCATCTGCCTCCGCGTCGCACCGCGCGCGCCGGAGGCCGCGAGGGCGAGCGTAGCGTGGACCGCGGCGGGAGACACGGCGGCGTTGCCGGTGCCTGCGGCGGCCAGGACGCGGCCGGCGAGGGGCAGGCAGAAGGCGCGCTGCGCGGCGCTGAGCGCCTCCTTCCACGGTCGCGTCGGCATCGGCGCCGGAGCGGGCGCATCGGCGCCGGAGCGGGCGCATCGGGCGCCGGCTCCGGGGACGAGGAGAAAGGGTGGGGCTTTGGGGCGGCGCCGATGAGTGGGCGCCGGCGGAGCGCTCGCGGGAGGGAGGAGAGCTGCCGCAGTTTTGGTATGGAAAGAATAGAAAACTGGCCGGGGTTTATTTAGGGTTCGAGGATCCAACTGGACGGATTGCACTTGAGGCCCAAAGGACACACGCCCTTCTCCAGTCTCAACTAAACGGATACCGGCCCATCTCGGCATGGCCTTAGATAAAGGTATCAGGCCCACCACACTTAGCTAATTACTCCATCTATTTACTAATGTATATGCGTCATCTATTTACTAATATATATATATATATATATATATATATATATATAAAAGGAAAACGCACATGCGCATACATACTACACGCTCACACATGTGAGTGTGTCCCCTTAGTGCACGTCTTTAAAGACAGAGGCTAGAGATAAATCCACGGCCTCAGAAAATTCCCATTGAAAGCGCATTCGTATGTGCGTAAAGATGGGCATTAGTATTTCAACCATAGTAGGTGGAGTCGTACACCCACAAACTCCACCAAAAATTAGAGTTAGTGGTCGTCGATCCTTCCCACCCTCTTCGGCGTTCGTTGGATCGGCGAACGGGACACGATAGTTCAGATTGCGTCGCTGAGCACAATAACGGTTGACGACCCGACATGCTGGGACTACGATTTTTTAAATCCGCAGCAAAATTTCAAATGAGCGAATTCAACCTGAATTTGGTTATATTTTTGAAAAATTTCAATTCTAAGGTATATACCCGTCTATAACAAATCACATGAAATACATATCTTTTAAAAATATACTCGAATTGTATAAAATCAGCACATACCTACAATTAAACTATCGTAAAAAAGACAACTGCGGTTCGAATTTGAGTTCAAACTTTTTGAAATATTTAGTAAACAAGTTAAACTCGACATCCAAAAAATTTTGCCCGCAATACCTAGATGAAATACCTATTTTAAATGATGGTACCTAGAAACCATGGTGTCCCAGTTAATTATATGCAGTTTCATAGCAGAATTCTGCTCTAGCAGCAGAGCAGAATTCTGCTCTCCAACCAGCACCTTACAGGATTCCAGTGGCAGAGTTTGGGCTCAAAATCAGAGGCGGCCAATACTGAGTGATATATGAATTAGGCAATGTAAACAAGGTCATTTCCAAGCTAATATTTTTCCTATGAAATTGCATCATTGTTGTGGGGGCCAAGGTGGGGCCTTGGCCAATGAAGCTCTGCCCCTGCACAATTTTCATCACATGTGAACCTTTTTCCTAATTTTCATACGAGATAAATAGTTTCCTGCGAGTCTCTTGTGAAAATTCCTGTATTTCATACATGTCCTAAACTCAAACTAAAATCTAACTAAATCACTATCAGCGCCGTACATTGTGATGATGTATTTTTTTTCATTACACTGTTTTTCCGTTTCCTCTGTTTATTCTGTTCTGCATGCTAAGCCATAGGAGTAGGAGTATTCTACATGTAGCTGTTAAGAAACTGGGTCCAAGCTAGGAGTCCTGGTCCAAGGTGAGTTTCTCATTCTAAACCCTAGCAGGATTGTACCCTATAAATAGGGGTACTAGTCATTGTAAAGACTGATCGATTGATGAAGGAATAAAGAGAAGCAAGAAGTCCCCCCTACATCTCTGTGTTCAATCTATTATTCTGTTTTTGTATTCTTGTATTGTTCTTACGATTCTGAGTTTATCTACGAGGTAATCGCTCGGACTGGACTCGCCAGCGACGGTTCTTCAACACGTTATCAGCACGATCGACTCTCATCCCATCGAAAAGGTAACCGTCGATGAACGACACTCGTAGATTGAATCATACTTTCTAGATCGCTTTAAATTCTACAAATTTGCTTTCTAGATTGATTTTCTATGGTACAAATTCGCTCTAATCTACCGCGAGCAGACTTGAAGTCGTCGGCACAATGTCAATCGGTAGATTGCATGAAAGAGTGGATGTCGATTGTACCGTAGATTGAAAGTTGCAAATCCGTTCTAACCTACCGCGAGCTGACTTGAAGTCGCCGGCACAAAGCCGATCGGTAATGGCATGAGCGATAATCGCGCCTAATGAACAGCAATTGAGTGACGAACAGTAACAACGCGCGTGATGAGCAGTAACCACGCACTGCTGAACAGTATCCGCGTCTAATGAATAGTGCGTGTGATGAACAGTGACCGCTCTTGATGAACACTGCACATGCGATAAACAGTAACCGCTCTTGATGAACAGTGCCTGCGTGATGAAATAGTACCCGCGCTAATGAGCGATGGTGGGGTGTGAAAGCAGTGATTGCATGAAAAACGCGATGCGGCCGTCGGCCAACGGCCACGCCACCGACGCTCGCAGCGCCGCTCCCACCGCATGGGTTCCCCACTACCGCTGGCCTGCAGCCGGGGCCTCCACCGCCTAGAGCCGTCACACGGCCACAACAACGAAGGAAGCTAAGAAAAAAGGGGGGTGTCGCCCCTGCATGGGCGAGCCGCCATCGGACCGACACGCCGCGCCGACGGCCCCCACATGGCCGCCTCGTAGGCATGCTACCGCATTGTGTTTCACACCATGGCCCATAGCTCGTGCGCGCATGAGCTGCTGGTCTCGTAGGCCGCCGCGCACCACGTAAACTGCTGGCCTCGCAGGCCGCGTCGCTCCGCACCTCCGCGCCGAGATCCGGCCGCCCAAAGCCACACAAGCATCCCACGCGCGCATCCGTCGGTATGCAGCCGTCGGCCACACCACCTAAAAAAAGGAGGAAGGAAGTAGGAGCAAGGGCGAGCCGTCGTGGCCCCGCACGGCCACCGCCGGCACAGCCCCGCCTCCACCCGCGCAGCCCTGCACGGCGGTCGCCTTCTCGCACCGTCGCATGCGCCTCCTCACGCCGTGTGCCCTCTCTGGCCGTCCCCACCGCTCGGCCACCTCCCCGCATGGTCGTCGGCCTCCCACCGCATTGCCCGTTGCTGCCCGCAAGCGGCTCTACCGCCCGCCGTCATCGCGCAGCGGCTCGCCACGCCAACCGCCGCGCGCACGCAGCCCGGCGCCCGCCCGCCACCACACGCAGTTCTAGCACCCAGTTCGCCTCTGCCCACACGCGGATCCAGAGGCGCCTACGTGCAATGGGCGCCACCGTCACGAAGTGGACGGTGCTAGGGGAAACCCTAGCACCTGGTTTAGCGGCTACGGTTGGGCCCTGATGGACCAGCCAGTGTTTTCGGCATATTTTTGAACTTTTGAAGTATGTTTAACTTTGTTATTGTTATTTATATGTAATCTATTTACTGTTTTTGATTATATGTGATTGTTTATATTGCTTATAATCACTGGAAATAGCAGTAAATTATGAAAAATGCATAGAAAAATACGGGATCACGAACCAGGAGTTCGGAGAGTATTATGAGAGTTTTACAACTATTTTATGTAAATTACCAGCAGTTATCTTATGAATTACCAGCAGTTATCTTATGAACTCTTTACATGAATATGAAACTGACTAGCATCACGAAGTAGGAGTTCGAAGAACTGACCCAGTATGGCTAGAATTTGTACAGAATTTGTACCAGTCTTCAATTCTGTGGTAATATAATCACGGATGAGCAAAAGATTGAGAAGACTATATCTACCTTTCACTCGAATGTGGTACAATCCGCACGCAACTATCGTCAAGACGGCTACATGCAGTATACCGAATTGTAACATCCCATTTTAGGCTTGTGTTTCAAATGTAAGAAAATCAGTAGAAATTAAAACTTTTTTTTTCTTACATCATGTATTTCCTGTTGTGCCAATCAATTCTTGTACAAGGGATTATGGAAATACATTGTCACAAGTCTAGTTGATCCAAATCTTGATATTCCAAAAACAATCTTGTCAAATTTTGTGATTATCCTCTGAAAATATTTTTCCTAAGTCTCTGTGATGGTATGTGGCCCCTCTGAAAAATTTCACAATTTTTAGAAATTGTTTGAATATTTTAGGAGGCAGTCAAACCTGTTTGACTCCCAGTCAAACATTAAAACAGAGCCTTGCGGAATTTTTGGAGATTTATTCACAGTATAAAAACCTCTGAAGATTTTACACAAGGTTAATATCTGAGTTAGCAAGCTCCTGTAAAAATTTCATAATTTTTGGAGTTAATTTGCTACCTCAAATAAATCTTTCAAAGTCTCTGTTCTAATTTCAAAGTCAAACCTGGTTCTACTGTTACTCGGGTTCGAGTCAGACTCGGGCTCGAGCCAATTGACTCGGTCCAGTCAACTAACTGCACCGAGCCCCTCTTTAAAACGCGCGTTGAATCTCAACCGTTGGATCTAAATCGCGCGGTCCGTGCGCGTGTAAGCCTTCGGACCTTCCGGTTGCAAGTTTGAATGTCGACCGTTGGATCTCCATCCAACCGTCGAAATGCGCCGAAACCTTCGGACCCTCCGGTTGCATTCTTAAATCAGAGCCGTTGGATTAAGATCCAACGCTCGCGTGTCCCTTCGTTGTAAGTTGAGTTTGCAACGTGGAGCAATCTGAGCCGTTCGTTCCTAATCCTAAGGCTCGGAACCGTTTCGTTGTGTTTTAAAGCCCGTAGGCGTGGCACTATCTCAGCCGTCCGTGTCTCATCCAACGGCTGAAAATCGCCCGAGCATCTTTCCCTGGTCTTCTTCAACCTTGAGCCGTGCGAGCACAGTAGGGGTTATGGCAGTGTCATGTCGTGCTTCCTACGGCCGCCCTAGTCAACAGTGAGGGTCGTGGGAGACACATTCGGCCATGCCATGCCCTATTGCACCAGCTATTATCTTTTCCTTGTCGGCCGCACCTTGTGCTTTGTGTTTTGCCGCCCGAAAGCTTGTTGTGCAAACCCTAATGCCTCCAAGGCTTTATAAGCACTCTCAATGCCTCCTGGTATTTCTTTAGACCACCACCAAGCTTCATTCACCATATTGGAGCTTAATACCTCAAAAATGGCTAATCGCCATTGTTGACCCGTGGAGCTCCTTGGGTGTTCTTGGTGTTCCAGTGGTCCTCCTTCACGTTTCTTTGCCCTAACCTTATCTCTTTATCATCTTGAGCATTTCCCCTCACTTAATTTTGGATTTGATTCTCAGGAATTATCCAATTTGGGGTTTGTTCAAATTCGGCCAAAGTTGGTTATCTTCTTCCTCAGCTCCGGTGAGTGCTCAATTTTCCAATTAATGGCTCATGTAGCTTCTGTGGGTCTTTATGAAGCTATATTGATGTTTGGTATCACTCCTGTGGCTCAGGGTATCCATCTCGGGTTTTCTTCTCCAAGTCCGGCGAGCTTCCTCTGTGATCAAGCAACTCCGGCCATCTTTGAAGCTCCTCTCCTTTAAGGTAGCTTCTTATTAGTCCTTAGAAGCTCTGGCACCCGCATCCTAGGTTTGCGGCGGAGCACTTTGTCATTTCGTGTTTAGCATGAGGGCTCCATTTTCGTTTTCTCCGCTAGCCGGCGTTCAGATCCCTCACGCGCGAGAATGCCACCATTAGGTTCGTAGTGCTATTGCGATTCCATTTTGGTTCTTGTTCGGCGCCGCCGCGGCCAGTGTCGCCGGCGATTTGCCGTTGAAATCACTCGGGTTTTGCCGGCGCAGAACTCCCGTTTTCGTCACTTGATTAGGACACATTAATTGCTAATCATTAGTTCATTAATGGTGTCTTAATTTTCTTCGTTGAGCCACTGACCTGTGGGCCCAACATCCTTTAATCGCCGCTGGCTCAGCTCCGCACTGTTCGACATCATTAATGCTTAATCATTAGTTAATTAATGTGTCGGCATTTAAATCGATGTCGGAATTTACCTCTGGGTCGCTGACTTGTGGGCCCGAGGGATTAAAATCAAATTCCAGTAGCCATTAGTGTCTCTCTTAGATCTAATTAGTGATAATCATTAGAATCATTAATCCTGTCCTAACCGCCCCTCTCAGTCGCTAACAAGTGGGCCCAGTGCACTGTGCACGTGGGTTAAACCAGCGCGTGGGTGACTCGAAGTCACTGACATGCGGTCCCACATGTCAGCATCTCCCTTGAACTGCGATCCATAGCTACCGTCCATTTTTGATCTGCGGTCCAGATCTTTGTGTGCGTTCGGACCCTCCGGATGCCTTGATCATTCTCGGCCGTCGATCTTGCGATCAACGGCTGAGATCGTGTATGCAACCGCACCGTCCGAATGCATACACTCGTGTGCGCCGTTGGATCGTGATCCAACGGTGGGCCCCGTTTCGATTTCGCGCGCGTGCGCTGTTTTCGGCGCACGTGAGCCGTAGGATTTTAGATCGAGGGTTGGGAGTTGTCCACGTCGTTTTCTTTTAATTGGGTTGTTCTGTATTTCGGTAAGTATTTATTCAACAACTGAAAATGATATAAAAACCTTAGAAACTCATAACTAATTCATTTTAACTGCTTTTTAGATAATTCCAACTGTAATAAATCGTGTTATCGCTTTAGTTTATTATAAAAATGGAATTAAGCATGTTGCAGTAGCAGAAAATTGTATAACTAGGAATAACTTGATTTCTGTCATTTTGAATATTCCAGAAATAGATTTAATCTTGAAAGATGCATATCTTTTTCTGTATAAGTCCTATTTGTGCGAAATCAATTTTATTAAATTCATCTGTTAGTATACTTTCATAGGAAATAAGATTTGAGCATGTTCATAATTCTGTAAAATGACTTGCATTAGATTTACAACTTGGAAAAATCATAAGTAAATGTGTATAACTCCAAATTTAGTAAATCCAACTTTGCTGTTATTAGGATGTCATAATCTACCTACTATAAAAATTTCAGACCTTAGATCATTCTGGAAAATTTCGCCATGAACAGTGCTAATTATTAATTAGGTTGATATAGGGCTGAGAATGAGCATTTTGTTCATATCTTTTGCATGCTTAGTCCAAATTGCATGATTCTTGTTCCCATCATTGTCTTAAATCATTCCCTAGTGTTGTGTAAATTTTACGATTTGGATGTGTTTTTTGTTGGGATCTATTTGGTGTTCTTCGTTCTTATTTGCTTATCGTTTTTAGCGTTAGGTTAGAAGATAATTTTATTATCGATATTGGGCCACAAGCGACCATCGATCTGCACTTGACCGAAGCAAGCGGATGTAGCATTCATTTGATCATATTGTTCCTACTACTTTCAAATTCTAATATATTGTTTGCAAATTCTATGTATGCATTGCTATGTTGTTTTAAACTATTGTCGATAGTTGGCCTACTAGATGCATTATCGGTAGGAAATGTTTATTCCTCTACTCTGAAGCCTAGGTTACTTCTTCGTGATGTTGGGTTCGCTGGATGAACCCTTGTCACTTAGTAGATTACGTGTCATTATGCTTAGCCATGCTTAGTTATCGGTAGAAATGGGCGGTTATCGACTCGTCGATAACCTTGATCACACAAACTGTATAATATGTATATTTCAGCATTGTGCTTTGTCTAAATTGCAAAACTAAAACCGAAAATGAAAACAATTTAGACTTGGGCACAATGGTATGATGGTGTGGTCTTTTGGGTGTGATTGGAATGGTGCCTGGGTCAATTAAGGACCGAGCTACTTGTTACACCAAACCAAGCATTCGTGCGTGCTAACCACACTAGAGGGATATGGGACCTCTCTTAGCTGAGTACTTTGGGCTGTGTTAATTAATGAGTCGCGTGGTGGGTTGCATATTTGATTATATGCAACATGGACACGTTGTAGGGAGAGGAACACCGTAGAGGCGGTGTATCTTGCTCCACGTATGGGTCCTTGTGATCCATATTTCGTCGGCAGATCACTAAGGATTAACCCCGTCGTGCGTCTCTTGATTAGCATATTCCATTGGAAAGGGTTCGTAGGACTTAGCCGTACGACATACCAAAGGAAGTGTGCTTAATAGCTTGGCAAAAGCGATCTGAAGTGTGGGTACATTGGTACACCTGCGAGGATTAAAACTATTCGAATAGCCTTGTCCTAGGTTATGGACACGCTTGGGGAAGTCTTTCAAGAGCTAGACTACAACTTTTTAAAATTAAAACTTGATGGTGGTATGAATCAGGGATTCATGCTATGTTGTGGTGACTTTTGGGCAAGTCACTTCTAGGTGGATACTTGTTACTTATGTTTACTCATTTGTTATTTAAATGCTTAAAAGCAGTTTTACAAAGCTATTTATTCAATCTATTACAATATTGCAAATGAAACTTGCTTTATGCATCCAAAGAACCATATAACCACATTCCTTTGAATCTGACTTTCATGTAGCTAGGTATAGGCTTGCTACTCGTAAGTCTTGCGAGTACATTTTTGTACTCACTGCATTGCTTGGGTTATGCGAGAGGATGATAGTGAGTCAGATGGACCTCACTTTTGTGAGTTGTCTTTGTGGCGGTTTAAGGGCGATTAGGTTGGCGGCGGTCGGTTGCCTACAATGGTGTTATGTGGCTAACCGATCGTCTTTTGGTTTAAGCCATCTTATGGCAACTTTGCTTCCATTATTACTTATTTGCTACTTATGTCATTTGGCTTGGTCATTTGTGTTGTAATAACTTATATTATGTATGTCTTTTGGTAGACTTGTTATATTACATTGTATGGAAATGATGCATCTTGTGATTTGATGTATGTGTCTTGCTTGTTCGGGAGGCACATGTCCATCGAGGCAGCGGTTTATTTTATTTGTGAAACTAGAACCAATGGAAGGTTAAGTATTACAAGTTTAATAAGCAGGGGTCTCCAGAGCTTAGTATCGAGCCATCTTGACCAGTAGAAACCCTAGCTTGGTCGTCCCTAGTATATTTTGAAATCTTACTTTCCAAATGTCGATTGCTTTCTGAAAATCTTAAGTAAGTTCTCGATTTTACTTCTCATCTATCTTAGTTTGCTCATCTCACCTTATTCAATCTGAATTTGAAAGTGAGTTTTCCTCTCATCTTCCTTCAAAAGTTAGTGGTTAACAGAGTAGATTGGTTTGGGTGAACCATGAGAGTTATAAAATGAAAGTGTTGGCTGTCTTGGGAATATTGAAGCATTTGGAAGCTACAAATTTCGGCCAAAAGTTGAATGGGAAAATCTGGACAACAAGCAAGACAATTTCTGGACAGCTAGCATTTAGGTAGTAAAAGTGCTGAAAATGAGAGGTTAAATCCACTAAAATTTGTGGGAATAAAAGGGTAAGAAGTGATATGAGATAGCTAAGTGTCTAACCATTCTTTAGTAAATATCTCGCCCTATTTCCTAGCTGTTTCGAACAGAAGTTGTCATTCCGAAATTTCCTTCCTGAAAAATTGATTACTCGTTTTTCCATACGAGTTAGTCATAATAGGAAGGTGGTTGTTATCTTTATGACCTTGCTGTAATTTTATGTTGTTACTTGCGCGTTTAAGGGTTGTCTTGATTAGTGGTTATTTGTTTTCTTTGTCTCTTGTTCCGGAGTTGTGTTTTAACCTATTTTTGTGGAACAGGATGACAAGAACCACCCGCAGCAGTCAGCCGGCTGGTTCCGATGAGGAGCTTCCCCCTCCTCAGACCATGGTGAGGTTACGCTCGAATCGGCGGAATCGCATGGACCGAACCGGATCTTGGAGGTCATTGTGGAACACCTCCGCTCCGGCTGCGCCGGGATCTGGAGGTGGTGGCCACCGATCTCGTGGTGGGCTTGCGGAGTTTCTCCGTCTGCGACCGCCACTTTCTCGTCGAGGATCCACTCGGCGCGGATGATTGGCTGCGTCTTGTTGGCGAAAGCTCAATATCGCTCGATGCCGGAGCGAGGGCGGACACTCTTTGCATCCCATCGGCGAGGTGCGGCATCGTCTTGGTGGGAGAACTTTCGCCATGCGGCCGCGAGCCACGTTGTCTCGTGGAATGAGTTTCGATCGCTTTCGTCGGGCCCACATACGATGGCTGATGAAGCTCAAGAAGAAGGAGTTTCTTGCGCTCAGCCAGGCGCAAGTCTGTCTCGGAGTATCTTTACGAGTTTAATCACTTGGCTCGTTATGCTCCGGGTGAGGTGGCCTCGATGAGGCTAAGCAGAGAAGTTCATGGATGGTTTGTCAGGAGGAGCTGCAGGACAAGCTGTCTATTGTGGACTTTGCGACTTCCGGGCCTTGGTTAACAAGGCCATCGTCGCCGAGCACAAAGCGGCGGCGGGTGAGTCATAGCGCAAGTGGGAGGCCCATCGGTGCGCAGGCCGGCCTCACTCGTCCGTGTTGGGCCCGCACGAGGGCTCGTGCTTTGGCTTCACCACCGTCGAGGCCGTCGGCGTCAGTTGCTCGTCCCCGCAGCCGTGTTCGACCACGTGCACTGCGACCAGCGGCGAGTTGCGCCCGCAACCCAGTGCCGATGTTACCGCCGCTGCAACAAGAAGGGCCACTATGCTAGCGATTGCCCTCGGAAGATCGAGCAGCCCTCGTCCTAATGGAGGGCGCGGAATGGTCACACACGACGGAAGGTGGTCCGAAGACCGAGTGTCGGGTGGTCGAGTCAACCACATCTCGGCGGAGGAGGCTCGGGAGGCACCCGGCGTTGTGTTGGTGCGTTCCTTGTTAGTTATCATCCTGCTGCGGTATTGTTTGACTCGGAGCTTCGCATTCCTTTATTTGAGATCATTTTTTCTTGAATGTGACCTTCACTTTGTTCCTTTGGGGATTCCTTTGCTTATTCGCTCTCGGGAGGCGGAAATGAGAGCGATCAAGAATGCTTGGGCGTTCCATTAATATTGAAGGAGTGGAATTCTTGGCGAATCTCATCTTACTCGACTCGGCGCTGGATGTGATTCTTGGTATGGATTGGTTGTCCCAACACTTGGGACAAATCGATTGTGCCGGAAGATGGTTTTCCTCACAAGTCCCTCAGGCGAGCAAGTTGGGATTTCACCGCAGTGCGGGGCCACATCTTTGTGCCCTTGAAGCTAAGCGACCATGGAGATTCGAGGATGTGCCTGATGCAGTGACTTTGTGGATGTCTTCCACGAAGATTTGCTTGGTATGCCTCGATTCGAGACTTGGAGTTTGTGATTGAGTTGTTGCCGTCTGCTCCGATTTCTAAAGCGCTGTCGAATGCCTCCTAATGAGTTGGAAGAGTGAAGAAGCGGTTGGGTGAGCTTCAAGCAAAGGTTTCATTCGTCCACTCATCTCCTTGGGGTTGTCGATTATTTTTGTGAAGAAGAAGGACAAGACCTGCGTATGTGTGTTGATTACCGTCAAGCTTAATGAAGTGGCGGTGAAAAACAAATATCCTTTGCCTCGTATTGATGATCTCTTTGACCGGTTGGGTGGAGCTTGTGTGTTCTCCAAGATTGACTTGAGATTGGGGTACCATCAAGTCGGATCGAGTGAGATATTCAAAAGCGGCGTTCACTACTCGTTATGGCCTTTACAAGTACACCGTCATGTCTTTCGGTTTGACCAATGCTCCGACTTTGTTCATGAACCTTATGAACTCGGTATTCATGGAGTATTTGGATAAGTTTGTTGTGGTTTTCATTGATGACATTCTTATCTACTCCAAGAGTGAAGAAGAGCATCTTTGAGCACTGCAGATTGTTTTGGGAAAGGCTGCGTGAGCATCGTTTGTATGCTAAGTTCGACAAGTGCGAGTTACGGTTGAAGGAAGTGGCATTCTTGGGCCATGTTCTTTGGCAGTGGTGTTGCGGTGGATCCTAGCAAGGTCGATGTTCTATCTTGGGGCGGCCAAGTCGATCCAACGATGTGAGGAGTTTCCTTGGTTTAGCGGGCTACTACGCGCTTTATCGAGAACTTCTCCAAAATTACTAAGCCCATGACCGAATTGCTCAAGAAAGAAAAGAAGTTCGTGTGGTCATCGCTTGTGATTTGAGTTTCCAAGAACTCAAAAGGCGATTGCGTCGGCACCAGTGCTTGTTCTCACGATGTGCATAAGAGCTTTGATATTTATTGTGATGCCTCTCGCGAGGACTCGGTTGTGTTCTTATGCAAGAAGGCAAGGTAGTGGCCTATGCATCGAGGCGATTGAGGCCTCATGAACTCAACTACCCTACCCATGATTTGGAGTTAGCTGCGATGGTTCATGCACTCAAGATTTGGCGGCATTACCTAATTGGTAACATTTGTGAGGTGTATTCGATCACAAGAGCTTAAAATATTTGTTCACCCAGCCAGATCTGAACCTCAAGCAGAGGAGATGGTTGGAATTGATCAAGGATTATGATATGGGCATTCAGTATCACCCGGGTAAGGTCAATGTTGTTGCCGATGCACTTAGTCGCAATGTGTATTGCAATACCTTGTCACTTCAAGAGCAACAACCTACCCTTCTCGAAGAATTTCAGCGGCTTAATTTGGGATTGATTGAGCATGGTTCTCTTGCTACCTTGGTTGTGCAACCGACTTTGGTGGAGCAAATCAAGGCTGCCCAGCAGACAGATGTTGGTGTGATCCAAATCAAGCAGAACATCAAGAATGGGACAGCTAAGTGTTTTTCTGAGGATGAGCACGGCATTGTGTGGTTTGGACAGCGCTTGGTGGTTCCGAAGGTCATGGAATTGCGGGATTTGATTCTCCACGAGGCCCATGACTCTCCTTTGTCTATCCATCCTGGAGCTACCAAGATGTATCAAGACCTTCGACAGAGATTCTGGTGGACTCGCATGAAGCGCGAGATTGCTAAGTTCGTGGCGAAAGTGCGGCGTGTCTTTGTCGTGTCAAGGTGAACATCGGCGTCCGGCGAGCCTTCTTGACCTTTGCGGTGCTTGAGTGGAAGTGGGATTCCGTTGGTATGAATTTCATCACGGATTGCCCGCTCACCCAAAGGAACGATGTCATTTGGGTCGTGATTGATAGGTGACTAAGGTGGCACATTTTCTTCTGTCAAGACCCGGCTCGTGTGAAGCCCTTGGCGAGCTTTATGTCTCGAGGATTGTGAGTTTGCATGGTGTGCCACGAGCGATTGTGTCGGATCGTGGTTCTCTTTTCACCTCTCGCTTTTGGCATAGTCGCAGAGGCTATGGGCGCGCGTCTTTCCTTGATTCGACTTATCATCCTCAAAGCGATGGTCGACGGAGAGAGTCAACCAAGTGTTGGAAGATATGCTCCGTGCTGTGTTCTTTCCTATGGGAAGAAGTGGGAGAAGTGCTTGCCGTTTGCGAGTTCTCCTACAACAACGATTTCAAGCTAGTCTTGGCATGGCACCATTGAGGCTTTGTATGGGAGGAGATGTAGAACCCCATTGAACTGGTGGCGGTGGCGTCGGTTCTTGGGCGATTCCATCAATGAGGCCGAGCCAAGTTCGATTGATTCGTGAGCATTTGCGCGTGGCTCGATCCGAGCAAAAGAGCTATGCGGATCGTCGTCGTCGAGTTGAGCTTTGAGCCCAATGACTTTGTTTATCTCAAGGTCTCACCCTTGAATGGCCATCGGCGTTTGGCATCAAGGGCAAGTTAGCTCCTCGATATGTTGGGCCTTATCGCATCATCGAGAGGATTGGGTGTTGCATCTGATTGGGTTGCAGCTTCAACGGAGGGTGTGCACGGCGTGTTCCATGTGTCACACTTGAAGAAGTGCCTCCGTGTTCGAGTTGAGAAACTCCGTTGGAAAACCTCGATGTGCAAGGAAATTTGACCTATCATGAGCATCTGTTCGTATTCTCGGAGAATCGAGCGAAGGACAAGGAACCGTGTCATCAAATTCCTTAAGGTTCGGTGGTCAAACCATTACGAAGATGAGGCAACTTGGGAGCGCGAAGATCGTCTTCGTGCAGTTACCCATCCTTCTTCTCCGAGTAAACAGAATCTCGGGGCGAGATTCTTGTAAGGGGGGGAGGTTTTGTAACATCCCATTTTAGGCTTGTGTTTCAAATGTAAGAAAATCAGTAGAAATTAAAACTTTTTTTTTTCTTACATCATGTATTTCCTGTTGTGCCAATCAATTCTTGTACAAGGGATTATGGAAATACATTGTCACAAGTCTAGTTGATCCAAATCTTGATATTCCAAAAACAATCTTGTCAAATTTTGTGATCATCCTCTGAAAATATTTTTCCTAAGTCTCTGTGATGGTATGTGGCCCCTCTGAAAAATTTCACAATTTTTAGAAATTGTTTGAATATTTTAGGAGGCAGTCAAACCTGTTTGACTCCCAGTCAAACATTAAAACAGAGCCTTGCGGAATTTTTGGAGATTTATTCACAGTATAAAAACCTCTGAAGATTTTACACAAGGTTAATATCTGAGTTAGCAAGCTCCTATAAAAATTTCATAATTTTTGGAGTTAATTTGCTACCTCAAATAAATCTTTCAAAGTCTCTGTTCTAATTTCAAAGTCAAACTGGTTCTCTTGTTGCTCGGGTTGAGTCGGACTCGGGCTCGAGCCAATTGACTTCGGTCAGTCAACTAAGCGCACCGAGCCCCTCTTTAAAGCGCGTTGAATCTCAGCGGTTGGATCTAAATCGCGCGGTCCGTGCGCGTGTAAGCCGGACCTTAGGTTGCAAGTTTGAATGTCGACCGTTGGATCTCCATCAACCGTCGAAATCGCCGAAAAACCGGACCCTCGGTTGCATTCTTAAATCGAGCCGTTGGATTAAGATCCAGCGCTCGCGTGTCCTCGTTGTAAGTTGAGTTTGCAACGTGGAGCAATTTGAGCCGTTCGTTCCTAATCCTAAGGCTCGGAACCGTTTCGTTGTGTTTTAAAGCCCGTAGGCGTGACACTATCTCAGCCATCCGTGTCTCATCCAACGGCTCAAAATCGCCCGAGCATCTTTCCCTGGTCTTCTTCAACCTTGAGCCGTGCGAGCACGGTAGGGGTTATGGCGGTGTCATGTCGTGCTTCCTCGGCCGCCTAGTCATGATGAGGGTCGTGGGAGACACATTCGGCCATGCCATGCCCTATTGCACCGCTATTATCTTTTCCTTGTCGGCCGCACCTTGTGCTTTGTGTTTTGCCGCCCGAAAGCTTGTTGTGCAAACCCTAATGCCTCTAAGGCTTTATAAGCACTCTCAATGCCTCCTGGTATTTCTTTAGACCACCACCAAGCTTCATTCACCGTATTGGAGCTTAATACCTCAAAAATGGCTAATCGCCATTGTTGACCCGTGGAGCTCCTTGGGTGTTCTTGGTGTTCCAGTGGTCCTCCTTCACGTTTCTTTGCCCTAACCTTATCTCTTTATCATCTTAAGCATTTCCCCTCACTTAATTTTGGATTTGATTCTCAGGAATTATCCAATTTGGGGTTTGTTCAAATTCGGCCAAAGTTGGTTATCTTCTTCCTCAGCTCCGGTGAGTGCTCCATTTTCCAATTAATGGCTCATGTAGCTTCTGTGGGTCTTTATGAAGCTATATTGATGTTTGGTATCACTCCTGTGGCTCAGGGTATCCATCTCGGGTTTTCTTCTCCAAGTCCGGCGAGCTTCCTTTGTGATCAAGCAACTCCGGCCATCTTTGAAGCTCCTCTCCTTTAAGGTAGCTTCTTATTAGTCCTTAGAAGCTCTGGCACCCGCATCCTAGGTTTGCAGCGGAGCACTTTGCTGTTTTCGTGTTTAGTAGTAGGGCTCCATTTTCGTTTTCCGCTGGCCGGCGTTCGATCCTCACATGGCGAGAATGCCACCATTAGGTTCGTAGTGCTATTGCGATTCCATTTTGGTTCTTGTTCGCGCGCGCGCGCGCCGTTGTCATGGCGATTTGCCGTTGAAATCACTCGGGTTTTGCGCGCGAACTCCGTTTCGTCATTTGATTAGGACACATTAATTGCTAATCATTAGTTCATTAATGGTGTCTTAATTTTCTTTGTTGAGCCACTGACCTGTGGGCCCAACATCCTTTAATCTTGGCTCACTCCGCATTTGTTCGACATCATTAATGCTTAATCATTAGTTAATTAATGTGTCGGCATTTAAATCATTTGTCGAATTTACCTGCGGGGTCGATTTGTGGGCGAGGGATTAAAATCAAATTCCGGTAGCCATTAGTGTCTCTCTTAGATCTAATTAGTGATAATCATTAGAATCATTAATCCTGTCCTAACCGCCCCTCTCGATCGCTAACAAGTGGGCCCGGTGCGCATCGTGCGTGGGTTAAACCGGTAGCGTGGGTGACTCGAAGTCAGCGACATGCGGTCCCACGTGTCGACATCTCCTGACTGCGATCCATAGCTCCGTCCATTTTGATCTGCGGTCCGGATCTTTGTGTGCGTTCGGACCCTCGGATGCCTTGATCATTCTCGGCCGTCGATCTTGCGATCAACGGTGAGATCGTGTATGCAACCGCGCCGTCCGAATGCATACACTGCGTGTGCGCCGTTGGATCGTGATCAAAGTGGGCCGTTCGATTTAGCGCGCGTATTGTTTTCGGCGCACGTGGGCCGTAGGATTTTAGATCGAGGGTTGGGAGTTGTCCACGTCGTTTTCTTTTAATTGGGTTGTTCTGTATTTCGGTAAGTATTTATTCAACAACTGAAAATGATATAAAAACCTTAGAAACTCATAACTAACTCATTTTAACTGCTTTTTAGATAATTCCAACTGTAATAAATCGTGTTATCGCTTTAGTTTATTATAAAAATGGAATTAAGCATGTTGCAGTAGCAGAAAATTGTATAACTAGGAATAACTTGATTTCTGTCATTTTGAATATTCCAGAAATAGATTTAATCTTGAAAGATGCATATCTTTTTCTGTATAAGTCCTATTTGTGCGAAATCAATTTTATTAAATTCATTTGTTAGTATACTTTCATAGGAAATAAGATTTGAGCATGTTCATAATTCTGTAAAATGACTTGCATTAGATTTACAACTTGGAAAAATCATAAGTAAATGTGTATAACTCCAAATTTAGTAAATCCAACTTTGCTGTTATTAGGATGTCATAATCTACCTACTATAAAAATTTCAGACCTTAGATCATTCTGGAAAATTCCGCCATGAACAGTGCTAATTATTAATTAGGTTGATATAGGGCTGAGAATGAGCATTTTGTTCATATCTTTTGCATGCTTAGTCCAAATTGCATGATTCTTGTTCCCATCATTGTCTTAAATCATTCCCTAGCTGTTGTGTAAATTTTACCAGATTTGGATGTGTTTTGCTGTTGGGATCTATTTGGTGTTCTTCGTTCTTATTTGCTTATCGCTTTTTCGCGTTAGGTTCCGAAGATAATTTTATTCCTGATATTGGGCCACAAGACCATCGATTCTGCACTTCACCGAGCAAGCGGATGTAGCATTCATTTGATCATATTGTTCCTACTATTTTCAAATTCTAATATATTGTTTGCAAATTCTATGTATGCATTGCTATGTTGTTTTAAACTATTGTCGATAGTTGGCCTACTAGATGCATTATCGTAGGAAATGTTTATTCCTCTACTCTGAAGCCTAGGTTACTTCTTTGTGATGTTGGGTTATTTGGATGAACCCTTGTCACTTAGTAGATTACGTGTCATTATGCTTAGCCATGCTTAGTTATCGGTAGAAATGGCGGTTATCGACTCGTCGATAACCTTGATCACACTAAAGCGTATAATATGTATATTTGACATTGTGCTTTGTCTAAATTGCAAAACTAAAACCGAAAATGAAAACAATTTAGACTTGGGCACAATGGTATGATGGTGTGGTCTTTTGGGTGTGATTGGAATGGTGCAGGTCAATTAAGGACCGAGCTACTTGTTACACCAAACCAAGCATTCGTGCGTGCTAACCACACTAGAGGATATGGGACCTCTCTTAGTGAGTACTTTGGGTGTGTTAATTAATGAGTCGCGTGGTGGGTTGCATATTTGATTATATGCAACATGGACACGTTGTAGGAGAGGAACACCGCAGGGCGGTGTATCTTGCTCCACGTATGGGTCCTTGTGATCCATATTTCGTCGGCAGATCACTAAGGATTAACCCCGTGCGTCGTCTCTTGATTAGCATATTCCATTGGAAAGGGTTCAGTAGGACTTAGCCGTGCGGCATACCAAAGGAAGTGTGCTTAATAGCTTGGCAAAAAGGCGATCGAAGTGTGGGTACATTGGTACACCCCTGCAGGATTAAAACTATTCGAATAGCCTTGTCCTAGGTTATGGACACGCAGGAAGTCTTTCAAGAGCTAGACTACAACTTTTAAAATTAAAACTTGATGGTGGTATGAATCAGGGATTCATGCTATGTTGTGGTGACTTTTGGGCAAGTCACTTCTAGGTGGATACTTGTTACTTATGTTTACTCGCTGTTATTTAAATGCTTAAAAACAGATTTTACAAACTCTTTGTTCAATCTATTACAATATTGCAAATGAAACTTGCTTTATCGTCCAAAGAACCATATAACCACATTCCTTTGAATACAGACTTTCATGTAGCTAGGTATAGGCTTGCTACTCGTAAGTCTTGCGAGTACATTTTTGTACTCACCTGCATTGCTTGGGTTATGCGAGAGGATGATAGTGAGTCGATGGACCTCACTTTTGTGAGTTGTCTTTGTGGCGGTTTAAGGGCGATTAGGTTGGCGGCCGGTCGGTTGCTACTGTGGTGTTATGTGGCTAACGGTCGTCTTTTGGTTTAAGCCATCTTATGGCAACTTTGCTTCATTGTTACTTATTTGCTACTTATGTCATTTGGCGGTCGGTTGTGTTGTAATAACTTATATTATGTATGTCTTTTGGTAGACTTGTTATATTACATTGTATGGAAATGATGCATCTTTGTGATTTGATGTATGTGTCTTTGCTTGTTGCAGGAGGCACATGTCCATCGAGATGCGGTTTATTTTATTTGTGAAACTAGAACCAATGGAAGGTTAAGTATTACAAGTTTAATAAGCAGGGGTCTCACTGAGCTTGGTATCGAGCCATCTTGACCTGTGAAACCCCTAGCTTGGTCGTCCCTAGTATATTTTGAAATCTTACTTTCCAAATGTCAGTGCTTTCCTGAAAATCTTAAGTAAGTTCTCAGATTTTACTTCTCATCTATCTTAGTTTGCTCATCTCACCTTATTCTGAACTGAATTTGAAAGCTGAGTTTTCCTCTCATCTTCCTTCAAAAGTTAGTGGTTAACCGAGTAGATTGGTTTTGGGTGAACCATGAGAGTTATAAAATGAAAGTGTTGGCTGTCTTGGGAATATTCGAAGCATTTGGAAGCTACAAATTTCGGCCAAAAGTTGAATGGGAAAATCTGGACAGCAAGCAAGACAATTTCTGGACAGCAAGCAAGACAATAATCGCAGGCAGTGATACTTGTATAATAGGCTCGGGAAGGGCTATAATTATACTCTCAATGGGCACAACTTTGGTCATTGAAGAAGCCTTGTTGTACCAAGAATCGACTAGAACTCTCAAGGATATTCGCGCTAACGGTTTTCACGCAGAAACTGAAGAAGAGTATGGTACAGAATACCTGCTCATTGCAAAGCGTGAAGAAAGTGGAAAAATAGCATTAGAACGACTTCCTTCGTATGAAGTTGGGCTATACTACACTAATATTAAGGCACTTGCAGCCTGTACAGCTGTACTGCCTTGAAAATCGTATTTAGAAGCTCTGAACTTTTCTATATCTAGCATGATAGATTATGCCGCCTAGGTCTTAGGATAATGAGAGATATAATTAACAATTCACAGGGACATAACATGAATGTAAAGAATTTCCCGAATCAGAAAAATTTTATGTGCCCCGCATATGCCACTGGGAAATTAATTACTAGACCTTTCGCTCTGAAAGCGAAGGATGAAGTCCCTACATTCCTGTACCGTATCCAAGGAGACCTTTTGCGATGGTCCTATACAGCCCCTGTAAGGGTCATTTAGGTATTTTATGGTGCTCATCGATGCTTCCTTGGAATAGTCGCACGTATGTTTATTGTCTACGAGAAATCACGCTTTTGCAAAAGCTAAATATCGCAGATAATTAACAGTTGAAAAATAATTTCCCTGATCATCACGTGAAGTCCACCTGAATGGACAACGCTGGAGAATGTACTCCAAAGGCATTTGATGATTATTGCATGAAAATGAGAATTAAAATTGAGCATTCTGTACCGTATGTCTACACCCAGAATGGACTAGCAGAACTTTGAAAAATTGTAATTTACCAACTACATGTTGGGGACTCGCAGTCCTGCTCGCAGCAGCTCTCATCCATTTTAGACCGTCGGCCTATAACATCCATCCGCCTATGCAACTAGCGCAAGGGTCAGCACCGAAAACTTCTCATCTCTGAAGGTTTGGTTGCAAGGTTTATGTACCTATACCACCACCGCAGCGAATTGCAATGGGGCCTTCTCTGAAAGTCTGGGATATACGTTGGTTATGAGACAACATCCATAATCAAGTATTTGGACCCTATGACTGGAGATTTGCATAATGCCCGATTCGTTGATAGTATATTAGATGAGATTAGTTTCCCGTCATTAGGGGGAGGAAATCAACCCTTGATGAAAATATCGGGAAATAACGTGACAAGACACGGGAAGTCCAGAAGACAATTAAAGTCTAGAAGACAATTGAAGTCTGGAAGATAATTGGAATCTATGCACATGACCCGCGCACTAGTGAAGTAAATAGAAAAGTTTATAAGATAATTGAATTGAAGTCCAGAAGATAATTGATTTGCATGTATTAGCGAATCAACTGTCTAACCACTTTAGTGATTTGAAGAGCATGACCAAGTTGTATATGCCTGTACGCAATGCACCAAAGAGGGTTGAAATACCAATGAAGGTATCCCTAATCCCGTCTAGAGGCCTCAGAAAAGGACGAAAACTCTGGCACCTCGAATCCGAAGTAACCGAGGACGCTTGGTGAAAAAGGATGAGAAGAACTTAACGCAGCCGATCACTGAAGTTCCCCAGAATCAGAAGGGGAGCCAGTTGAGACCTGGCACAGGTATGGAACCTTTAGGAAAGGCATACTGAATTGAACATCCCCATGAAGGGAGACATCAGCATGGATGTGTGCGCACATCATTTGAAAAACTAAAGGACTTGCCCGCAATTGAAAGCGCGGTGAGCAAGTAGAAGCATTAGAAGAATCGTCCCTTGAAGAAATAGCTATAAACTTTATGACCTCGGGAGAATATTTGAATATGACAACAGCCAATGTCGATATGTACTTTGCAAAGAAAATTGTCACAATCATCGATCTTGATCTAGAGCCTGCATCGCTCGCTGAATGAAAGGAAAGATCAGATTGAGAAGATTGGAAGAAGGCAATAGAAACTGAATTATTCTCTCCGAATAAAAGAAAGACGTTTGGGCCTGTAAGCGCACGCCTTCCCTTGTGCACCCCGTAGGGCATAAGTGGGTATTTGTTCGAAAGACAAATGAAAAGAAGCAAGGCTTGTTGTATAAGGTTTCACTGAACGTCTAGGAGATGATTATGAAGAAACCTATTCCCCGATCATAGGCGGAACTCCCTTTAGATATTTATCTCAATGGCAGTGAACTTGAAGTTAGAAGTGAAATTGATTGTTGGGGTATCAGCATACCTTTATGAAATATTAGATTCAAACATTTATATGAAGATACCTGAATGTATCCCTGTCCCGAACCAAAACAGAGCAAATAGAAATATGTACAGTGTGAAAATCAGAAAGTCATTGTACGAATTTAAGCAATCAGGCAGAATGTGGTATAATCGCTTGAAGCGACTTTCTATACAAGAAAGGCTACACGAACAATGAGAATAAACCCTGTGTATTTATACAACAATCCCAGGATGGATTTTGTATAATCTCAGTGTATGAAAATGATCTGAATATCATCGGAACCCTGAAGGATATTAAGAAAGCAAGCTCTTACCTGGAGTCGGAGTTCGAAATGAAAGGTTTGGGTAAAACCAAATATTGCCTAGGCTTGCAGCTTAAGCATGCTCCTAAAGGGATATTATTGCATCAGTCAGCCTACACTCAGAAGGTGCTAGAAAGGTTTGACTTCGAAAAAGCATACCCTTCGAAAGTGCCAATGGTCGGGAGATCTTTGCAGCAAAACAAAGACCCGTACAGACCTAAAGAAGAGGGGGAGGAATTCCTGGGACCGAAATTCTCACACTTAAGTGCAATAGAAGTACTCATGTATTTAGCAAAATGTACTAGAACGAACATTGCATTTGCCGTGAACCTACTGGCAAGGTATAGTGCAGAACCTACTAAAAGCATTGACAGGGAATAAAGGACATCCTCCGATACCTCTAAGGAAGCAAAGAACTTGGTCTATTCTACAAAAAGAACCAAGACCTAACTATGAATAGCAATGCAGATGACGGGTACTTGTAGGATCCGCATACAACCAAATAGCAAACAGGCTATGTATTCCTATGTGGTGGAACCACAATTCCATGAAAATCGTCTAAGTAGAGTCTTGTATCGACTTCGACAAACCACTCAGAAATAATAGCACTGTACGAGTCCTCACGAGAATGTGCTTAACTTCGGCGGATGATTCACCACATCCAGCAGTCATGTGGATTGAATACCGCACAAACCCCCACTATTATCTATGAAGATAATGCAGCATGTGTTGCACAAGTGCAGATGGGTTATGTGAAGAGTCCCCTCACAAACCATATCAACCCCAAGTTCTTCTATACTCATGAATTACAAAAGATGGACGAAATTAAAGTATTGCATACCAAGTCATGTGAAAATCTTGTAGATTTATTCACTAAGTCACTTCCAACGTCTAGCTTTGAAAGATGCGTCCGTGGAATTGGAATGATGAGACTTAGAGAAGTGCAGAATTCAGGAGAAGAATCTTCACAAACTCATTACTAAAGCTTGATCATGAAGATCAAGTACCCAAAGAATAAATCCAGGAGATTAAATGAATTTTGGTGGATTGTACTCTTTTTTCCCTTAACGAGTTTTCCTGAAGTTTCTCGGTTAAGGTTTTTAACGAGACAATTCGTGCAGCACAGCAGAACGTGTTTTATATACTTTTTCTCCAAATTTTTCCCATTGGGTTTTTATGGTGTTTTGACGAGATATGGACATGACAGATGAGTGCCCAAGGAGGAGTGTTAAGAAATCGGGCCCAGGCCAGGAGTCCTGGTCCAAGGTAGGCTCCTCATCCCAAATCCTAGCAGGATCGTAGCCTATAAATAGGGGGTACTAGTCATTGTAAAGGCTGATCGATTGATGAAGGAATAAAGAGAAGCAAGAAGTCCCCCTACATCTTTGTGTTCAATCTATTATTCTGTTCTTGTGTTCTTGCATTGTTCTTACGATTCTGAGTTTGTCTACGAGGTAATCGCTCGGACTGGACTCGCCAGCGACGGTTCCTCAACAGTAGCATTTCTTTTCCTGGTGAAACGGGTCTTCCGGATCGTGGCTTCGATCTGAGGAAAAACTGGGCCATCACTCGCATGTAAACTGACCCAAGTATCCGACTAATAAGAGGAGAAAAACCGAAAAACCGCATTGTAGTTGTGCGGTGTGTGAATCTGTTTCTTTACTAAAACTCGGAAATTCAGTTACTGTTGCTCGTCCGAAAAGCACCAGTAGTTTTCTGAATCTTTCTGTAGTTCAGTAGATTTTCCTGTCAATTGGCATCAGAGCTGGGATCAACGGATTCTGTGATGATGCCGCAGGGTACAAGATTGTCGTCCCCTCCGTCCACAAGATCCTTCGGCGACAGTGGTCGTCGTGTTGTGGTCGCTGGCACCGGCAGCAGCCAAGATGTGGTGGTGTAGGCGGCGCCAAAGGAGGCCGGAGTGACGCTGCGATATCCCGTCCTTATGCGCACTAACTACAACGACTGGGCTCTCTTGATGAGAGTCAATCTCCAGGCTCAGGGAGTTTGGGAGGCAATCGAGCCGGGCAGCGCTAACTACCGCCTGGATCGCATGGCACTAGCCACCATCTTCCAGGTCGTACCAATGGAGATGTTAGCCTCTCTGGCTGCCAAGGATAGGGCCCGGTCAGCATGGGAGGCCATCCGGATCATGCGAGTAGGTGGTGATCGTGTTCAGGAGGCGAAGGTGCAGACATTGCGCCGAAAGTTTGAGGCCATTCGCATGAAGGAGACAGAGACTATCAATGATTTCTCCATGCAGCTGAATAGGCTGGCGAACAATCTCCAGACTCTGGGAGACACCCTGGAGGAAGAGAAGGTCATCAAAAAGTTCTTGCGGGGCGTGCCACAGAAGTTCTCTCAAGTGGCCATCACCATTGAACAACATCTCGATCTGAACAACATGTTTGTTGAAGAGCTTACTGGTCGCCTCAAGATGGTGGAGGATCGGTGGGATCTCGGTGGAAACATGGATGGGGGAGGGCGATTGCTACTCATGGAGGAGGAATGGCTAGCACGATCCAAGGACAAGTAGTCGGGATCATTTTTTCCATCGATTGGCAAAGGTGGTCGAGACCAGAACCGGAGCCGTGACAAGCAAGTAAGTCACAGAAAGGGTCCTTTGGTGGCAAGGAAGTTGGAACTTGAGCATACAAGCGCGACAAGTCGAAGGTAAAATGCTTCAATTGTAATGTTAATGGGCATTTTGCAAAGGAGTGTCGCAAGCCTCGCCAGGAGCGGAAGGAGCAAGTAAACCTGATTCAAGTTCAAGATGAGGAACCAACACTTCTCATGGCTCAAGTCTGCGTACTCATGGGGCCAAGGGAAGAGATGACTGAAGAGCTCATCCTCAATGAGGTACATGCTCAAGTGTATCTCGGCCGGGAGGAAGAGACCCAGGATGGTCTCTGGTATCTAGATACTGGAGCCTCAAATCATATGTCCAGCTCAAAGGAGAATTTTGTTGAGCTAGATACAGCCATAAGAGGAAAGGTGAAATTTGGTGATGGGTCCGTTATTGACATTTGTGGAAGAGGAGCAGTGATGTTCACTTGTAACAATGCCGAGCACCGCATCTTGATCGACGTATATTACATTCCAAGACTCATAGCAATATCCTGAGCTAGATGAGCATGGGTTTCCAGTGCTCACTGAGGATGGTGTTCTCTGGATACGAGAACAAGAGAAGAAGCTTTTAGCCAAGGTAATGAGGACAAGTTCTCGATTATCTGTTCTCAATCTTAACCTGGCAGAGCCTATCTATTTGGCGGCAAAGTGCATTGAGGAGGCGTGGCGCTGGCACACGCATTTTGGCCATCTCAATTTCCAGGCGCTTCGCACACTGGAACAATAGAATATGGTTCGAGGATTGCCGGAGATACGAGCCACGGAGCAAATTTGTGATGGCTGCCTTGTGGGAAAACAACGTCGAGCCATTTTCCCATAGGAGACCAGCTATTGTGCACACGAAGCTCTAGAACACGTACACGGTGATCTTTGCGGCCTTATCCTGCCGGCCACACTAGGGGACAGAAGGTATTTTCTTTTGTTGGTTGATGATATGATCTTTGCGGCCTTATCCTGCCGGCCACACTAGGGGACAGAAGGTATTTTCTTTTGTTGGTTGATGATACTGTTATGAATAGCGCTTGTATTCAATATTGGGGCCAATGGGCCAGTATATATATACACAAGTACATGTGGTGAATATGCAAATAACCCCTTATAACAATGGGGAATAACACACTATACATATATATCTCTAACACCCCCCTCAAACTCGTGGTGGATCAACAACACTGAGTTTAGAGAGATAGAAACCGTGCTGTGCGCGAGTCTGGGCCTTTGTGAAGAAATCCGCTATCTGAAGCTCTGAAGGCACATACTGAAGACCAATCACCTGATCATGCACACAAGACCGCATGAAGGAAGCATCAACACCAATATGCTTGGTAAGATCATGCTTCACAGGGTCACGGGCAATACTGATAGCACCTGTACTATCGGACAAAAGAGGAGTCGGTGTAGTGACACAAACACCAAAATCCTCAAGTAACCACCGTAGCCAAGTAATCTCTGCCATCGAGAGCCATAGCTCTGCAACTCACCTCTGCACTCGAGCAGGACACTGCGATGCTGTTTCTTCGTCTTCAGGGCAATGAGAGAACCACTAAGAAAAACACGATGCGAGATACACCGCGATCGGAGGATCGCCGCCCAAGTAGCATCCGAATAAACTGAAGGCATGCAGTGGAATATGGAAAGAAAAGGCGAGAGATAGTCCACGAAGGTATCGCGAGAACTCGAAGAAGGTGGGTGTAGTGGACACGAGTGGGAGCGGATAAGAACCGACTCGAGAATGTGGGTGGATAAGTGATATCGGGCGAGTATGACAAGATAGACAAGACTCCCAACAAGATGGCGATAGCGAGTCGGATCGAGAAGAGGCTCGCCATCGAGGGTCGGAGGTGAACATTGAGCTCCATGGGAGTCTCAACGATCTGTTGATCGATGAGAGAGCGCGATCAAGAAGATTACGAATATACTTCTCTTGGGACATAAAGAAACCATCGGAGTGGAAGTAACCTCAATCCCAAGGAAGTAACGAAGAGGACCAAGATCCGACATAAGCGCTCACTAAGATGAGCCTTGACAAAGGCAATGTACTCAGAATCATCTCCGTAATGATCATGTCATCAACATACGAAGAAGAAGAGTCCGACCACGAGACGAAGTGTGGACAAAGAGCGCGAGGATCATGATCACTAGGTGAAAAGCCAGCAGCAAAAGTGACCACGGAGGAGAAGCGCTCAAACCAAGCACGAGGGGCTTGCTTAAGGCCATAGAGAGAACGACGAAGACGGCGGACCATACCTCGAGGAAGAATACCTGTGGCGGAAGCATGTAGACCTCCTCATGCAACTCGCCATTAAGAAAGACATTCTTGACATCAAGCGAAAGCAGACCCGGTGGCGAGCAAGCACGCCACTTGCAAGAAGAGTGCGGGCGGTGGTCATGTGAGCCACAGAGCAAAAGTCTCGTCGTAGTCACGACCACGCTCCGCTGGAAGCTACGAGCAACAAGACGCGTCTTATAGCGCTCAAGAGAGCCATCGAGCGAGTCTTAATCTTATAGACCCACTTACACGTGATTGGGCGAGAGTGAGATGGAAAAGGAACAAGATCCCAAGTACCAATACGCTCGAGGCAGCAATCTCTCGGCCATAGCATGCGCCACTCGGGATGAGTAATGAAGATCGCGATAGGAGACGAGCTCAAGAGTAGCCGCACGGAAAAACCAAAGCAGGCGGGAGGTGAATCGTGGCGATCGCGGAGAGCGTAGGGAGAGAAGATAACCCATCGGGGAAGATGGATCATCGGAGAAGATAGAACATCGGAGAAGATGGCTCGGTGGAAGATCCTCAATACGAGTCGGCGAGTGTGAAGCGAGTGTAGTGGGAGGAGCCGAGGAGCGCAGGAGACGGCGGCGACAGCGGCGGAGAGGCCACATGAGAATATGTGGAGACTTCGGTGGGGCAGGTGGATGAGGCAAGACAGATATAGGTGTATATGAAAAGGTCAAAAGGGAGAGACTCCACAGAGGAAGCCGAGGCCAAGGAGAGGTAGGGCGTGGGTAGAAGGGACGAGACTCATCGAAAGTCACATCTGAGAAATCCGCATCCTTCGACCAACAGATCCCAGCACCGATATCCCTTGTGCTCTGATTGTATCCCTAAAAACACACTCAACAGATGAGCGATCGGTTTGGTGCGCTCGAGGGCAAGGAGAACATAGCAAGCGCAGCCAAGCGGGCGAAGGCGAGTAGTCGGAAGAAGACCACAAAGGCGCTCAACAGGATCGCACCACGAAGAGCGAGAAGAGGATGGATGTTAACGAGATAGGTGGCGATGGAAACGGCCTCGGCCCAAAAGTGAGGTGGAATAGGCGGCAATCATCGATTGCAGCCGTCTCAAGGAGATGGCGATGCTTGCGCTCAACAACACCATTACGAGCATGAGCACCGGACAGAGAACGGCGAGAGCCCTCGATCGAAGGAAGGCTGCGGCAGTAACGAGAGGTACTCGCCAGTGAGTCGGCCTACGGAGGACACAAATAGGGGTGGAGAACGTGTGTGGACCATAGTGGCAAATTGTTTATAGATAGATAAGACCTCACTACGAGAAGACATGAAATATATCCAAGTGTGGCGAGAAAATCATCTATAAAAATAATATAATATCGATGACCCCTTTCAAAGCGAAGAGTGGACCCCAAACATCGAAATGAACAAGATCAAAAGGAATGAGACAACGACTCACTATGAGGATAAGGAAAGCGAATCTGTTTACCTAACTTACAGACCGACAATCTAAAGACACATCTCCGAGGCAGACCCGGAAGACCACGATGAACTAAAGGCGGCATGGCGAGATCCACACGGATGACCAAGGCGGTGATGCCACCACTTTGGAAAGAGTTGGTAGGCGAGTGGCGGTGAGAGACTAGCGGCAGCGGTAGCGGCGGAAGGAAGGTGAAGCCAGTCAAGCTCCCAGGCATTTGTGAATCAAAGCGCCGAGGCGAGAACCAACCAGAGCTCGTGTGGCGATCCTCGAACACAACAAGAGTCGAGTCGAGAATGACCCGACAACCAAGATCGATGCCTGCGTGAGAAAGAAGGCGCATGGTAAGGCGAGGAACATAAGCAATGAAGGAATATGAAAAGATGAGTTGCTAAGAGGTCCTCGACTGAGAGACGAAGTGATGTACCATCGATGGTAAGAACACCGGCAGGAGAATCAAGGGTGTAATGAAAGGCGAGTGGAAGAATCGGAGTCATGTGAAAAGATGCTCCGAGAATCAAGAATCCACGAGGTACACGATCGTGTAGGAGGTGGTTTCTCGGTGCGAAGAGTTAGTAGCGAGCTGCAGAACACGCCGAGGAGAACAGAAAGCGGCAAGCGGCGTCGAAATGCGGCTATCTCTGCTCGATGAGAAAACTCGAAGAAGTCGATGTAGAAGCACCAGTGCAGTGCTAGTAGAAGAACGGCGAGAAAGATGCGGCGCTTCTTATAGCACCGGGACTCAATGTGGCCGACTTTATTGCAGTAGGAGCGATGAGGCGTCCACCACCGGATGGAGCGGCCACCACCACCGTGGCGGCCACGGAGGAGGCGGTGTCAGTCGACGCGTGGAGCCATCGTGTAGCGGTGGGCGGGCGGCGGCACGGGGGAGTGGTAGCGAGCGGCACCACTCGGGCGAGTCTCCTCCGCACGTATCTCGAGAAGAGCCTCGAGAGTGACACGAGGTGGCGTGCAAGAGCTGGGCGCGCCGCTGCTCGAACTTCGGGGCAGCGAGTAAGGAACTCGTAGGCCGCTGAAACTCGGATCGGCACGCACGGCTAAGCGGCAGCGAGGCGGCGCCAAGGTGCGGTGCGGAGAGTCCAACTAACGCCGAGCAGCGAGCTCGGCGTAAAAAGCGTCAACGATAGCATCACCTGCTGCGAGAGTGCTCTGGCGGACCACGGACGGTAGAGAGCATCACGGAGGGCTCGTGCGGCCGGCGAAGATGAGTCCACATGAAAGCGGTGAGAGTCCACAACCTCGTAAGAGAGCGAGGCGATATCACGGCGATGAGGACGGCGGCCGGCGTCGTCGTCGTACTGCGAGTGTGGCGGTCAGGCGATCCTTGTAGAAGTCGAGCCTCTGGTAGGCGAGAGATAGCCTCATCATCGGCAAAGCGGCGGTCCAGCGAGCAGCCTTGTCATTTGCCGAAGCGGCGCAACAGCGTAAACTGGCGTCGGTGGTGTAGGACAAGGCGGACGGTGACATCGCCGAGAGGACGCCCGAGAGGCGAAGACCACGCATGTGGATGCGCATGTGAGACACAAAATCGGTGTAATTAACACCATCGAATATCAGAACGCGAGGAAGGAAATAGTGCCCATTGGTAGCGGCCGGGCCGGCGCGGCGACAAAGCAACGAAAGTCTAACATGCGACGGATTTGGGCGGCGCGGCGGTTAAACGGCGTAATGAAATTTCTCTCTCAATTTTTTCTTCTGGATCGGATTAAAGCCGCCCACCGCCGCGGCCGAAAAGCTGCGCACGGGGAGGACTAGGTTCCCCGCTTCCCGGCGCGGTGGCGGTGGGTGGGCGTCCAGCGGCGGCGGCGGTGGCGTCGAGTGGCGCCGTGGCGGATGGGCGGCCCCGGCGGCAAGTCGGCGTCGGGTGGGGCGGCGCGGCGTCCGGGTAGAGCGGCAGGCGTCGGGTGAAGCGAGCGACGGCGGCGTTGAGTGGAAGCGGCGGCGGTGGTAGCCGGCGGCGACAACGGCCGTGGTGGGCCGGCGGCGGTGATGGCCGACTCAAGCCGAGGAGGGCGGCACCCAGCGGCGACAACGGCCCGAAGCGGGCGGCGGCCGGCGGCGACAACGGCGGCGCGCGGAGACCCCAAGCGCCGGTGGTGGACGAGCGGCGGTGGTGGCCGACTCCCACCGAGGAGGAGGCGGCGTGGACGCCGCGGATGGCGCCGGCCGACTCAAGCCGAGACGGAGGCGGCTCCTCCGTTCGAGACGTCAAGATGACGTCAAGGCGACGACCTCCAGACGCGACGACGTTGGCGGTGGCGGCGACAAGCGGAGCGACGGCAAACCCTAGGTTCGCTCTGATACCATGTTATGAATAGCGCTTGTATTCAATATTGGGGCCAATGGGCCAGTATATATACACAAGTACATGTGGTGAATATGCAAATAACCCCTTATAACAATGGGGAATAACACACTATACATATATATCTCTAACAGATACGACCCGCTACATGTGGTGAAGCTGTTGGGATCGAAGGATGAAGCTGCTGATGGTATCAAGAAGTTCCAGGCAAGTGCAGAATTAGAGAGTGGCTCAAGGCTGAAAGTATTTAAGATAGAATCAGGGGGGAGTTTGCCTCCAGGGAGTTCGGACAGTACTGGGCATATCAGGGTGTCACACGCCATGTCACGATGCCCTAATCACCATAGCAAAACGGTGTTGTTGAACGCTGGAACTAGATAGTGGTCGCCAGGAACTGAGCCTAGCTCAGTTGGTGGGAAGGTGTGGATGTACACCCCCACCACCTAGGTTCAAGTCCTCTTTGAGGCGAATTTGGGTGCCTATTATGGCTGTGTGTATCCTTAGTTGGTACAGGGACCGAGAGTTGTACTTCCATTTCTAAAAAAAAAGATAGTGGTCGCCATGGCGAGGAATCTGTTGAAGGCCAAGGGTGTTTGGGGAGATTTTGGGGTGAAGCGGTCACCACAACAATACACATCCTGAACCATTCTCCCACCAAGAGTGTCGAAGGCAAGACCCCTTATGAAGCTTGGTACAGGAGAAATTCAATTATTGTTGCTTGTCTGAAAAACACCAATAGTTTTCTGGATCTTTTTGTAGTTCAGTAGATTTTCCATTCACATTATTACTATCGTTAGCACAGTAATCCAATTACAAAAGCCTCAATTCAATAAAATAATAATAAGATTTTTTATTGGGAACCAACTAAGCAACAAAAGTGGAATGCTCCGATTTAAATCAGGGCAGAAAGGGGCTGAGAGAAGAGTGGGCACGTCGATGCTTTTTCCCTGGCCGTTCGATCTTCGCTCCCCGCATCTATACCGTCCGATTGGAATTGAGCCTTCGTCGGCACGCTGGCTGCCTGGCTTCGCTCGGCACGTGTAATGGCACGTGCTCCTCTCTAGATGATTCACCTACCTCTCCTCGGTCTTCCACATCCACTCCCTCTGGCTTTCTCCATCGCTGCTCCTTTCCCCTTCCCTGGCTCCCGCCCCCGCTTTGACCCCCTCCACCTTCCCCTGTCGTGGATCGTTGTTGCCCCCCGCTGCCGTCCGGTCAAGATGCCCCCAAGCAACCGACCCTTACCAAGCGCTTCGATGACATCCCTCCCCACTCTGATCCGGAGCCACCCATGCTCGGTGCCTCGTCCTCCGAGTAATCACGTTCGCTCCCTACATCTGGCGCCGGCCTAGGCGTGCTGCGGATGCAGCAACTAGTGGATAGGCCCCCTGAGGAGAATCACTTCATCCGACGTCGCGAGGCGAAGTAGGCCACGACCCCTTTGGCTGTTGGCAAATAGCCAAAGTTATCATCATAGGACGCCGCTAAGCGTGCTTTTGAGCTCCTGGGTTGCGGCGACAATGGCGGACGTGGTGGCCATGGTGGCCATGGTTGCGGGTCACACCGGGGACATGGTCACCACCGACCTGCTGAGGTAGACAAGCGGCACAAGGTCTACTTGGGGGACAACGCCGATGGTGAGAAACTTGAGAAGAAGCTCGATGTGGGCAAGATGAAGATTCTAGACCAAGCGTTTGATGAAGCGGTCGAGAATGCACTGCCGCATCCAATGGAGGATGCGTATCTCGACGCTGTTTACACCAATAACATGGTGCGTGCCGCATGGTGGTGGGGTTTGCAATATTGTCAGATCTGAGTGTGCTTGTGAGATTCCTAATGGTTTTTGTTTTTATGGGGTTTTTTTTGTGCAGATTGAGTATGAGCCAGAGTACCATGCGAATTTTGATAATCCGAATATTGACGAGAAGCCACCAATGTCATTGGAAGAGGTGCTGCAGAAGGTGAAGCCATTCATAATTGCATATGAGGGCATCTAGAACCAGGAAGAATGGGAGGTGATATGTTTAATTGAACTCACACCATATTGTGTTCCTCCGCGGAAATGTTTGTGCCAGTAGATAGTTTCTGATGTACTTGTTTTTATTGCATTAGAATGTGCTAGAGTAAGTCTGTGTCGGGATCTAAAAATGCAATTCTGGACCCTCTGTGTATTCTGCACTAGTCTAGGATCACGCTAGTACACACAGTATCAATATAGATGAATATCGATCCACACAAGTCGAATAATAGCATAAATGATTAATTTGAATAAAAATATGGTTTCGACCTTATGGTCAAGTTTATATTTATTAAGCACCGCAGGGCTGACAATAATTAAATAAGCAGCGGAACAAAATAAGCTCCAATGGAATCCCATCAATTCGCCATAGGCAACCGATTGGGATCAATGACCTAACGATCAGCACCTTCGTAATACTCCTCCTCGAATGCAGACAATGACTTCTCCACTTCTGTTGATTTGATTTAGCAAGTATGAGTACACAACCGTACTCGCAAGATATACCACAGAATGCAATGTATAGATGTAGGCTTATTCCAAAGGAAATAGTTTTTGTGGTTCTTTAGCAGAAATACAACATTTGTAATTGAATACAAATAATAGATTGAAATGTAACTTAAAACAAATAAATAATAATAATTTAAAAATTATTTTCACAAAGGACACAAAGCCTAATTAAATTAATTCACACAGCCATATGACTTAAATTCACACAGCTGTCCCTTCCCAAAAGTTTTATAAAAACTACCCATCGTGTGAAATCTCCGAGCATGTCCATGACCACGGACGCGGCTATTCAAATAGTTTTACATTCTGCAGATGTTGTACACTTTATCCACACGATATAACCAGTGTAGCTAGTGCTGATCATAACAAAACTTTTCCGAAACTTCATTCTAACAATTGACACTCGCAGTGTGCTTTACCGCCATACCAACCCAAACACAGTGCTTTGGTATGACACACACCGTTGGATAGGGAACTGTCCCGCGATATGACTAACTGGTAGTTCACACCTCCACCCATCACTGAGTTCCTAACCTACAACCCAAGTAATCAATGTCAAGACTCCGTAACTACTAAGTTAGGCCCGTCCCATCAGGAATGTGGTCGTACCATAAGGCTTAGTTCAATGGCGTATAAAGTTAAGTCCTTAATTGACCAATGCAAGACTTCCAATTTCTAACTATGCCACACATATTATTATTTCCATTCACACAATTCCACCTTAGAACACAGTTCACCCACTTGCCTCAGTCCAAATCCTTTCCCACCCTATTGGTTAAGTGCCACTCATGCCATCAACGAGTAATAGCACATAGTGCACACAGTTTTATCACACAGTTCCATATTCACTTAGTTAAATTTATAATTGCAACTTACATGAAATGATGACTCGTTGCATGGCTAAGCAATCTAATCGTATCTAACCAACTCACGTTGGTGCTATAACAATACCAACTAAATAATGAACTAATCTAGGGTGACAAAAGATCATGACATAATAATAAGCAAGGTGGATATAACAATTTGTATTAATAGCTAAACCTAAAAGTATTTAAATAAATATTGAAAGTATATGCAATAATTTGAATCAATATAGTTTTAAAAACTGGGATGCAATATGATCAAAGGTATGATTTGCCTTGAAATAAATCTTGGTACTGGTCTTGGTCTTGGTGAACTCCTTCTTCTTCGAAATCTCCAGAAGTATCAACGTCTACTCACAAACGAAATAAATAAATAAAAATAAATAAAATAGATATGAAAATCAACTCCAAAAATTAAATAAAAATCTCATATAAATAGATCTTGAATTTAGATGAATTAAGAAATTTGAATGGGCCTAATCGGAATTCAGATGCAAAAGATATGGCTTTTGGAAGTTTCAATCTAAAGAAAAACCCTAAAAAGGACTTTTTGGAATTTCTTTTCTACTGGAGAATCGACTTATGGCGCCAGCATGACGTCATCCCTAGGATTTACGGGATTAAAAAGAAATAAACGGAAATATGACATGTGGGACCCACATGGCGGTGAGACTGCTCACGGTGGACCAAACCACCGAGCGATTGGATCTGGGTTTGGGTGGATTGCCATGTAGGTGCGCACGTGGTGCTGACTTGGCACACATGAGGACGACACGCATGCAAGGTAGGCTGAGGTGGCTAGCTGATGTGGCATGCCATGTCAGATCGGCAACGGTGAGGCTTGGATGTGTATGACAACGGCGAACGGTGGCGTGATGCCGGCGACGGATGCGCGCAATGGAAAGGTAAGGCTATTACGCACCTATTGGTATTGGTTTGGGCATGAGAGGTCGTCGAGGTTGGCCAAAATTGCCATAGGAGCGGAGGACGAAGGTGCGGCTATTGTCGACGAAGAACTCTGGTGACGATCTGAGGCAAAGGATGGGCATTTGAGGTAACGGCTGCGACGGTGAAGCTGCCGATGTGGTCAACATCGACGATGCATCTACGGTGGTAGCGGAATTCACAAAATTCGGAGCTTCGGTCAAAAACCCTAAACTCCAAATTGCGGCGGCTTTAGGGTTCTTTGGGCGAAATTGATCGGGGGCTTTAGATGAGGGTGCGATTGTGAACCCAGGGAGCCTATTTATAGGGGTCGGGTGTGCCGGATAAGGAAATGCCCAGATTGAGTTTGTTTCGGACTCCGGGGTTCTTAGAGATAGAGTTCGTTTCGGGGACAATCAAGAGCAGACATGGGCGCGAGATAGCTAGAGATAAGTTTTGATGCGAAAACCTGGGGTGATTTAGTTGGAGAATCTTTGTTGTCATATCGAGCTCGGAGATGTAGCAATGGCGGACGGCTCGAGCTCGAGCGTGACAAGAACGACGCGAGGAGGATGACGCAGTGGCGGGCCCCACTTGGCAAAGATGTGGAGTGGTGCGGGCGAGCGGGCTGCGCGAACGCTCGTGAGTGGGCTGCTATGCTGGCCACACACGGAAAAGGAAGACTGGGCCGGAGAGATTCGGCCCACAAGGATTTCTGAGATTTTAAATAGGTTTTCTATTTTAGAAAATACTGGAAATCCAAATAAGCAATAGAAATTAGCAAATGAACTTGGAAAATTCTAGAAAAATCTAGAAATATATCCAAGCATATAGAACCCAAATAAAATAGTTTTGACAATTGTTCATGTTGGAATTATTCATATTAAATTGTTTTGATACTAAAAGTCCATATTAAGCTTGTTATAAAATTCAAATAAAACTTAAGGGTGAATTTTCCAACTACTAACTAAACAAAAGTTTTTTTTAAAGCTCGCTAAATTAGGATATTATAGTCTGCATAGCCAGGGTAATTGATACCTTGTTTTGCTGTATAGGAATATAGCATGCAAACTGGGTCCAAGTCTATAGTTGGGTGATATTAGACTATAATAACCTGCTTTAGGCTTGATAAATAAACAGATGGACCAACACCATAGTTTACTATCAAAATAGTGTTCCTCATTTTACAAATGTATATCGTTGCAGTATGTTTGCAGTCAAATTATCTCTCAAACTTAAAATTCCCACTGATGACTGATGTTATCTATGTTTCAGTTCTTCTATATTTTTTCAGTGCCATATTACGTACTGCAACTAACGTCGTCGTTATTATGCACACCAACATTAAAACTATATTAAACTCTCTAATACAATTAACACAGACTGTTCAGATTTTCTAATTCTAAAAACCATTCATGTGTATATCGATTTGTTCATACCATATACGTAAAAAAATCTCTTCCTCGGCGCGCCATGCGGCGCGCACAGGCCACTAGTATTGATAAAGGCCAATGGTTGCGGCCAGAGTTCGATTATCACTAATTGCATGTTATATGTGTTATTTCTGTAGATTTTTCACAGTGATTTCTAGGTTTGAACTTGCTATTTATAGACTAGACGTAAGATGACTACATCAGCCGATTGTTCTGACACTAAAAAGACAAGTAGAAGATCGATGCAGTATTCTGTTTCTGGAAAGCACCAATCCAGCACAGTGGCTTGCAAGTAATTGCAACTCTATTAACTAGCATGGGCGGCGGCAGGGGGTGACGGGCACCCCAAAAATAAATATTTTTTTAAAAAACTAGGTATATACGGTATAAACACTTAACAGTTGGGTATTTGAGTTGATCATTTCAACAATTCAGTCCACTAGACCACCAACCAGAGCAAGTCGCCAGGCACTGAGGCAGTGAGGCACCCGTACCCGCACCTTCTTAAGTCATTGTACAATCGATCACAGATAGTACTATCACAAAAGACTGGTTGTACAAGCTAGCGAAGGCCTTTGCCATCTGTTCTGGCAAAACGTTTCGATTCTTGGCATAGCCTTTTGTTCCTGTCATGGTGTCATCTCGGCTAGCTGCAATCGCCAACTGAAACAATCACTTCCTGATGCACACCTGCAGAGTACCAATAATTTATCTCTGGGTACGATCATGGGCGGAGCCAGTAGGGGTGCCCGGACATATAAAAAAATCAAAAATATTTTCAGAGATCAGTTCTGCATTTAGGCCATATTCATAGTACTTCTTGGTGTGCACTCTCTTCGAAGCTCAGCTCACGACCCGCTCGTGCCTCCACCAGTCCACAACCATCTCATCATTCACCAACCCACATCCATCTCTATCTCCAATACTCTAACTCCTCCCCAATTTGGCCCCTACGGCTCGGCGGCCGGTGCGGCGCGGATAGGAGGAGCGGTGGGCGGCGTGGCACCAGTGTGGGAGCAGCAAGCAGCAGTAGGCGATGCACCACTCACTAAGACCAATGGTTTTGCAAGTACGCATGGAGCAACTTTCATTTTTCTCACATTCATATTATTATTCAAGTCATTTTCTAAATTGATTACTATAGTAATGATATGCGAAAAGATACTAGTAGACAATTTCTTCCATTCTTTTTTTCTTGACTTTTTTTAACTTCTAACAGGCAAATTCCTGGCTTCGTTGGGTGATGCGTAGTTTTTTGACAAATATAAAGCAAGTTTATAACCATATGCAAACACAAGAGTGCATGTGCCATGGTGGAAACACCCTTAAGTCTTGAAGAGGTTGGTTCTGGGTTGGAACCTTGGTTATACATTTTTTTTCTGTATTTTCATTTTAACTTCACAAAAAAAAAAAATCAAATTTGATTCAAAAATTTCGGCCGAAATAAATCCAAAAATTCCGGTAACCGCCGGTAACCAGGTCTATCCTTAGGCTTCAATTTTTTTTCCAGTCGGTAGCTTTTTTTCCTAGTTTGAACTAATCGTACCCGGCATTACTTTGTGTATGCACTCTCAACACCAAATTCCTGGCTCCGCCACTGTTAACTAGAATGAAACCCGCGCTAATTGGTGCGGCAGGCTGCACTTGTGGGTTGTTACATATTGCTGGCAAGCTGGTGTGTGTGTGAAAAGATCATCGGGCTGATGTTCAGACGTAGATCAGTAAAAATAATAGCCTGCACACCAACAAAAGAAAACAAAGAGACACCATACTAAACATGAGCACAACACAGTACTAAAGATTAGTACAATTACTGAAAGCAACCTTGATAGTGCTTGGTCCAGGACGTATAGTTTCATCTGCTATGTTGACACTGCCTGGTGTTTGGGGCTCTATTTGGACAACAGTTGATGTTCTTGGCTCAAGATTTCTTAGAGGCACGGTTGACAAAGATGGGAGGCATATCGTTTGTAGAAGATAACCAAGAGGAGCTCAAGGCACCATAAAAAAAGAGGAGTGCACCCACTTTCGAAAGAAAGAAAACCAAGAGGAGCTCAAGGCATGATAAAAAAGACACCTACTTTCGAAAGTAAGTATCAACCCTACGAACTTGGAATGATGGGCGCTACCTCAACAAACTCTTTTCTGCGAATCGACATTTCTGTTAAACAATGGGCACTATCTCACTTAGTAAATCACTGTTTGTGCTGGCAGCACAGATCACTAACCGTAGCAGTTTAATGAGCGGTTTTCAGCGAATTGCCTCCAGCTTTCCCAAATAGAACAAAGTTGGCCTCTACAATTCCATCTGTGCCGTAAGGGAAAAAGAGGCACACAAAAAAAAAGAAGCTGGTTCAAAGAGGATGAAAAAAGTCAAGGAAAACCAGTACAAAACAATACTTACTTTGGCTTTGCATCTGTCCATGTAGTGTTGCTGACTTATGACAAAATGTGCATGAAGAAAACCAGCGTTGGGACAGGCTTAGTTTAGTGACAATGATAGTACAGAGAAAATAAGTTGCCTAGAACAATGAAGAATGTAAATTAGCTAGCTAACAGGAAACACATTGTTAGACCCCTAGGAGTGGAATACCTGAGGATCATATGTGCATACTGTATTAGTCCCATGATAAGTGGCTAGTACACACATTCACACATTTAGCATTCACATATATAAATAAGCAAAAATAGTACCTAACTTAAGCGGTAAAGTTATTACAACGCTGACCGACTGTCCAAAATAAACAAATAGCGACTTACAACTAGTTGTAAGATCTCAACCGTTGGCGAGCGCAATCTCAGCACGAAGAGGTGACACAACTACGCTGTAAGCGATGGTGGTCGGAGCTGTTGGATTATGTGGGCCTAGCCCATTCAAGAAGAATAATTCCTAAATTAAATCTCAAAGGCCCACTCATGCAAAGGAAGGTTGCATGTGAACTTTAGTACCATATTGCTAGTTCTAGGAGAGGAAGACCACCTTAAAAGGGATGGTGCACTCCTAGTCACTTGAGGCATGTGTGGGAGAGAACTAGAGGAACACACACGCGCGCTCGCCTCGCGCTCGCCGGGCGGGCCGGCCGGCCGGCCGGCGCGGCGGCGGCAGCGGCGGGCGGCGAGCGCCACGGCACTGCGTGAATGGTCCGCCCAAATCGGCGTCAGTGCTTGCAGACGCGCTTCCTTTGCGATTTATTTTCTTTGTTTTGTGTGGCGGTGAATCGGATCGGTTCACGAGACTAATCCGTTTGATTCTGAGTTATGGAGAACGTGCAAGCGTCTTGATCACACGCCCCGATTCCTCCATAAATCTTGAATCGCCGCCTCCATACGAGACGAAATCAATCTAGGGTTTCGCCTCTTCCATTATCGCGCCGTTTCTCGTAGTCTACCCGTCCGTTCGCGGCGTGCACTTATCGTTCGGGAGAGCGGTCTCCCAACGTCGCCTTCGAAGTTCGCACCGAGAGGCGAATAAGGTTTTTGGGAAGCGCTCGCGCGATTGCTTCTTGTAGCTCGCCTCGTCTTCCTCGACGCCGGCCGGCACCGACCGTGTCATCCACACCGTGCTGCAGTGTCACCATCGACAAACCAATCGAAACAGTAATCATCGCATGCATAACGGTCATGTTCTCCGCTTTAGATCTGTTCATGTTCCTTTTCTTGTTGACATGACTAGATCTCGTTATGCCCGTGATGGTTCTCGTTATTTTGCGTGCATGATGTCATGATTAATTTATGGAATAAATTGAACCTACATGTGCTTATATGTTTAACAATCCAAAAACCTTATTTTAGGCAATCGTGGTCTTACTATGGTGGATTTGCCGATGCTCGAGGCCGAGAAGTTCTCCGGTGTGCACTTTAAGAGATGGCGGATCGGGGTCACTCACGTGGCTTCTTGCTATGAATGTATTCAGGTTAGTAATGGCAAGCTGAAGGTATTCTTGATCTAAAAGCGTAAAGAATTCGAGCGCCACTACTCTCTTTGTTGGATGCATTCTTAGTGTTCTTCTTGCCGATCGCTGCGAGGTGTATATGCACATGACAGACGCAAAGGAGTTATGGGATGCACCGAATTCCAAATACGGTGCTATCGATGCCGCAATGACATGTATGTCATGGAGCAATTTCATGACTACAAGATGGTTAAGAACCGCTTACGTAGTAGATCGGTGCTCATGAGATACTGATCCATTGGCAAGGAACTCGAACTCTGAAGTGTGCCTTACCAGACAAGTTTGTGGTCGGATGTATTATTGCAAATTACCTTCTTCATGGAGGAATTTGGACAAAGACTCAAACACAAGAGACAAGAGCACTCTGTTGAGAGTCTAATTGGCTCTCTTGAAATTGAGGAGAAAGCTCGAAAAGGGCGCTCTGTCTAAGGGTGATGGAGGGCATCCAATGCCAATGTGGTACGAAACCCTCAAGCAAGAACAAAGGGAAATTTGTCAAAGTCCAACAGACAACCAACTTCAAGAAGAAGTACAACAACAATCAGGATGATAGAACTTGCTTTGTGTGCGGTGAGCCTGGTCATATGGCCAAGAAGTGCCCACAACGCAAAGGAAAGAAGGCACTGAGGACGGACTTCTAAGTCATCAACGTGACCATTGGCAAGGCGGAGATGGGACTGGGTATGGTAATTTACCTCTCGTTCTTTCGCTTAGTCAATCTACCAACCGTGGATTGATACATGAGCTAATGTACATGTGTGTGCTGATATTTCGTTGTTTTCCTCTTATCAGTCGCCCGATTCCTCCGTCCTAATGGGAATGGGTCACATGCTATCGTTCATGGTGTTGGCACGGTAGATCCAAGTTTACTTGAAAGATCGTGCAATCAAGAACGTGCACGACATGTCCCTTCTATAGACAAGAATCTCGTTAGTGGCTCCCGCTATGTAGAGACGGGCTTAAGTTGGTATTTGAGTCTAATAAAGTAGTCGTGTCTAAACATGGACATTTTATTGGTAAAGGCTATGAGTGCGGAGGCTTGTTCCGCTTTTCCCTTTCGATTTCTCGCAATAAACCGTGAACCATATTTGTGGCGAGTGTGGATGATGAGGCTAACGCTTGGCACTCACGTCTATGTCATATTAATTTTGGTTTAATGTCTCGGCTTTCAAAGATGAATTTAATTCCAAACGCTTCCATCACCAAAGGTTCTAAATGCCATAGTGTGTGCAATCAAAGCAACCTCATAAGCCTCACAAGGTCGCCGAGGAGAGAAATTTGGCACCACTAGAACTCCCGCATTCGGATCTTTCGAGATGAATGGAATGTTAACGAAGGGTGGAAAACGATATTTCATGACATTGATTGATGATGCAACTAGGTTTCATATGTGTATTTATTGAAAACGAAAGACGAGGCTTTAGACTATTTTAGAATCTATAAGGCGAAGTTGAAAACCAGCTAAACGTAAAGATAAAAAGACTTAGGTCGATCGTGGTGGAGAGTATTTCTCAAACGAATTTGACTTATTTTGTGAGGAACATGGCATTATACATGAGAGGACGCCTCCTTATTCTCCCGAGTCAAACGGGATTGCCGAAAGGAAAACCGCACTTTGATCGACTTGGTGAATGCCATGTTAGACACTGGTTTACTTAAGGCATGGTGGGAGGCTTTGCTAACGTCTAATCATGTATTAAATAGAGTTCCTAACAGAAATAAGGACAAAACACCATACGAGGTATGGATTGGGAGAAAACCATCACTTTCTTATTTGCGTACATGGGGGTGCTTGGCGAAAGTCAATGTGCCAATAACTAAGAAACGCAAGCTTGGACCTAAGACTATGGATTGTGTCTTTCTGGGATATGCTAATCATAGTATTGCCTATAGATTTTTGATAGTTAAAACTGAGGTACCTGACATGCATGTTGGTACAATTATGGAGTCTCGAGATGCAACATTCTTTGAGAATATCTTTCCAATGAAGGATACATAACACTACTAGCCAACCCTCAAATAATTCCTAGCTCAATCACACCACCGAACCTTTTGAACATACACATGAACTTGTCAATGAGGAGGATGATGGTGGAGCTCCTAGAAGGAGCAAGAGACAAAGGATAACCAAATCCTTTGGTGATGATTTCACTGTGGTACCTTGTGGACGACACTCCCAAGTCTATTTTAGAAGCATATGCATCTTCCGATGGCATCATCGAAGGAGGCTGTCTGTAGTGAAATGGATTCCATTATCACTAATGCAACACGGGAGCCGACAGATAGACCTTATGGGTGCAAACCAGTAGGATGCAAGTGGGTGTTCAAAAAGAAGCTTAGGCCCGATGGTACTATTGAAAAGTACAAGGCTCGGCTTGTTGCCAAGGGCTACACTCTAAAGAAGGCGAAGATTTCTTTGACACTTACTCACCAGTTGCTAGACCGACCACAATACGAGTACTACTTGCTTTGGCTGCCTCACATGGTCTTCGCTCATCAAATGGACGTTAAGACAGCTTTTCTAACTGAGAGTCGATGAGGAAATTTACATGGAACAAATTTGATGGATTTGTAGTAGAAGGTCAAGAAGGCAAGGTGTTAAAACTGTTGAAATCTTTGTATGGTCTAAAACAAGCTCCTAAGCAAGGGCATGAAAAGTCTGATAGAACAGTGACATCCTGCAGCTTCATTGCCAATGAGGCAGATAAATGTGTATACTATCGCTATGGTGGGGTGAGGAGTTATTCTCGCTTGTATGTGGATGACATCCCGATTTTTGGGACAAACATCAATGTGATAAATGAAGTCAAATTATTCTTGTCTCAAAATTTTGATATGAAAGATCCGGGAGTGGTTGATGTTATTCTAAACATTAAATTGGTTAGAGGTGAGGATGGATTACACTTTTGCAATCTCATTATGTGGAAAAGGTCTTGAGCCGCTTTGGTTTTTCCGATAGCAAGCCTTCTCCAACACCTTATGATCCTAGCGTGTTACTGCGAAGAATAAGAAAATTGCTAGGAATCACCGAATACTCTTAGATAATTGGCTCTTTATGTATCTAGCTAGTGCAACAAGGCTGGACATCTCTTTTCGTGAGCAAGTTGAGTCGGTTTACATCTAACCCGTGAGATGATCATTGGAAGGCACTTGAGCGAAGTGTTGCGCTATCTCGAAAGGTACCGAACTTTGGACTTCACTATACTGGGTACCGTCGGTGCCGGAGGGTTATAGTGATTCCAACCGATCTCGATGCCGATGAGATCAAAGCCACTAGTGGATATGTATTCACTATTGGTGGTGGTGTGTTTCATGGAGGTCTTGCAAACAGCACCATTTTGACGCAGGTCAACCATGGAAGCGTAACTTGCGCACTAGACACCGCTATTGTTGAGGCGTAATGGCTACGGATCTATTGATGGATCTACGCACGGTAGAAAAGCCGCGCTAGCTATCCTCATGAACTGTGATAATCAAACCGTTATCGCTAAAGTGAACAGCTTCTAAGGATAATATGAAATCGTCTAGGCATGTCAAGAGACGATTGAAATCTGTCAGAAATTGAGAAACTCCGAGTTATAACCTGGATTACATCCAAACAGCTAGAAACTCGCATCCCTTCACAAAGAGACTATCACGAAATGTGATAGATAGTGCATCGAAGGAGATGGGTATGAGACCCATGTGAGTTATCTATGGTAGTAACTCAACCTATGTGACGGAGATCCCGTGAATTAGATCAGGAAAAACAAGCCATCAATTAATGGAGGAGAGTAATTTCAACCTCTCTATGTGAAGATGCAATACTCAAAAAAAAAGGCAAAGTTGGTTAAGGCCTTAATGTGTTCCATTGGCTCGTGCGAAGACGTTATCTCGCAGAACGTTCTTGAAAGAACACACCTATATGAGCCCGACTGTTAGTCGCAGTCTATGAAGATTTTGGGGAAATCTCCTACTAAGCTCATGAAGAGACCAAGGAGTATGACTTATACGCTCCAACCGAGGGGTAGCCTCATCAAGCGCTTAGTATCAATTAAGACTTCAAGTGAAGATTGCTTGCACCAAACTTGCAATTCAAGGCATAGTCCATTGTTCAAGTTGTGAGTAAGTGTAGCTTGGAGTTCTAGGTGGATGTTCAACCTTAATTGGTCTCCATCGAAACACCGATATATAAACAAGACATTGGAATTGTGCAAATCTCTGTGGGACTTTGAGATCTGGTGGGGGATTGTTGGATTATGTGGGCCTAGCCCATTCAAGAAGAATAATTCCTAAATTAAATCTCAAAGGCCCACTCATGCAAAGGAAGGTTGCATGTGAACTTTAGTACCATATTGCTAGTTCTAGGAGAGGAAGACCACCTTAAAAGGGATGGTGCACTCCTAGTCACTTGAGGCATGTGGGAGAGAACTAGAGGAACACACACGCGCTCGCCTCGCCGCTCGCCGGGCCGGGCCGGGCGGCAGGCGAGAGGCGGCGCGCACGGCACCGCGTGAATGGTCCGCCCAAATCGGCGCCAGTGCTTGCTGCAGACGCGGCTTCCTTTGCGCTTTATCTTTTCGCTTTGTGTGGCGGTGAATCCGGATCGTTCTGAGACTAATCCGTTTGATTACGAGTTATGGAGAACGTGCGCGCGTCTTGATCACACGCCCGATTCCTCCATAACATCTGAATCGCGCCTCCATACGAGACGAAATCAATCTAGGTTTTCGCCTCTTCCATTGTACCGCGCCGTTCACGTAGTCTACTCCGCCCCGTTCGCGGCGTGCATCGCTGCTCGAGAGCAGTCTCCTAATCCCGTTCGCGGCGTGCACCGCCGCTCGGGAGCAGGTCTCGGAACCGCCGCCAAGTTCGCACCGAGAGGGCGAATAAGGTTTTGGGAAGCGCTCACGCGCATCGCTTCTTCGTAGCTCGCTCGCCTTCCTCGACGCCGCCGCTAATCGTCACCGACCGTGTCATCCACACCGTGTCTGCAGTGTCACCATCGACAAACCAATCGTAACGAGAATCATCGATGCGTGCGGTTATGTTCTCCGCTTTAGATCTGTTCATGTTCCTTTTCTTGGTTGACATGACTAGATCTGTTATGCCTGTGATAGTTCTGTTATTTTGCGTGCATGATGTTATGATTAATTTATGGAATAAATTGAACCTACATGTGCTTATATGTTTAACAGGAGCACCTGACGGCCGGGAGTGGCACCCAGAATGCCGAGGAGGCAAGGAGATCGGGCCATCGCACCTTGGCGCTACTAATGGCCGAGAGCGGCACCAAACATTTTGTTGCATGCCAAGGAGGCGAGGAGATCGACGCCGTTAGCGATCGATGTAGAATACTAGAATGGAAGGTAGAGAAACTAATCTCGAAAATCGAGTAAATTGCTATTGCTCTACAAAGATCAAACAACGTACCGGTTGCCCTTCGTGAGAGCACTTTCGTATTGATAACGCAATGTGTATTGGGATCGCGTTGCTGATCAGCAAGCAAGTTCAAACATTCAAACAAAAATAGACAAAAGATGTAGTCCGAAGAGCCTCTCTTCTTTATTGATAATATGAGATTACATATACAAATAGTGTATTTACACAGAGGTCATTAGCATTCGTAATGGAACATGATTGCTAATAGAAACTATTCCACAACATGCACATGCATAATTTTTCTCCCGGGAGAGTTGAACATGCATAGTTCAACAAGGAGCTAGAAACCTGGCCCAGGCCAGTCCGAGTTAGTAAAAGAGTAGAAAGGAAGGATGGAAGGCCCAATCCGAGCTGCTTGTAAGTAGTCGCGATCGAAGTCCCTTCACACGGAAGTTACCGACTGTTGGAACTCAATTATAGCGGAGGCAAGAAAACATAGCAACAAGAGTGCAGTGTTCTCGCATCTATCTCGAGAAAACAGAGCAACAAGAGTAGTAGTGTTCTCACATCTGTCTCATATATTGAAGTTTTATTGATCTTCTCATGTATTACAAGCTTACATTACAAAGAGGGACACTAGTCTATTTATAGACTCATGCAAACCGACTTAACATCACAGCTCACTTCTCTTGCTGTGTACAGCTTAATTACACTACATGCTGACTAAGAGACTAGTTCGTTCATTCACTTTTATAGATCATGGTCAAATCCAAATTCACTTGGGCATGTCCTCTGCTGACTTAGCTCTACATGCATGCAGCTCACCATTAGCCAAGTCACATTTGATTCTGTCGTATATCTAGGACACACAAACATGTACTCGGACTGGTACTTGAACTCGGTAGACAATTGGACTCGACTTCAATTTGGCTCACACGCACTCGGCCGAAGACGGTGACATAACTCGAATATGTTTCGGACTTACTCATTGAGATAGTTGATCTTAACTACGACTTGCCTAACTCTTACGAAACTCAGGACGGCGAACACATCTCCTGAACAAACCCGGACTCAACTCCACAGTCTCAACTCAGAACGACGAACACATCTCCTCGATGTCCCAGACTCAACTCTTCGTACTCAACTCAGCATCAGAGCAGCGCCAGTTTGTCATCAGCATCTACCTCAATTAAATGTGCCTCCACTTCTCCTTCATCGGCATACAACATTCAGAATATGGCGGCGAGAGCCATCTGATCGTTGTGCTTGTCGACCAACTCATTGCTGTCCACCGCCGCCCACACTCCATGTATGTGCATGAACACCTTCATCTTCACTGTCCAAGAGCCATAGTTGGTCTCAGTGAGCAATGGGTATTGAAGGTTCACCGATCCCTCCTTTGTCGGTGCCTTGGATGCCGCCATGTCTGAGGTGTTGCCACTGCCCACCGACTTGACCGGGGACGGCATCAGCTTTAGCATGACACGCTACAACCTTGCTTCGGCTATGCCGACTTGAACCTAGGACTCTGATACCAATTGTTGGAACTCAATTCTAGCGCAAGGCAAGAAAACAGAGCAACAAGAGTAATAGTATTCTCACATCTATCTCATATATTGAAACTTTATTGATCTTCTCATGTATTACATGCTTACATTACAACAGAGGAACACGAGTCTATTTACATACTCATGCAAACCGACCTAACTAAAACCAACTTAACATCATAGCTCGCTTTATTGTTATGTACAACTTAATTACACTATATGCTGACTAAGAGACTAGGTGGTTTATTCACTTTTACAGATCATGATCAATTCTAAATTCACTTCGGCATGTCTTGTCGACTTTGCTCTACATGCATGCAGCTCCCCATTAGCCAAAGGATAATGCTAGCCTGAGTACGTCCGATATGGGCCTTGCGCTCGGACGCTTGAATTCATCGTCTACATGCCTAATCAAGTGGTCGAGTTCTAATTGAATGAAACTAAGGCTCTCCCGCCTCCTCCCTACTTCTTCATTTGACTTGTACGTCTACATGCCTAATCAAGTGGTCGAGTTCTAATTGAATGAAACTAAGGCGATTGCTCTCGACATCATTCTATATTTTCAACGCTTAACCAGTAAACCTGAAGAGCAACATACTAGGAGCTAGCAAGCCCAACAACTTTTTTTAGACACAAGGATTAAACCAGCTTTATTGAAAGCCAACAACAAGCCCAACAGCTGTAAGGCAATATGTAGAAAAAATGTTGCATCTATAAAAAAAAAATATTGCATACGGTTCACGGCGATGTTGTAATATTTTTCAACGCATTTTTTTAGATGCTTTGTTTTGATTTGTGATGTTGCAACTATTGTTCGGGGATGTTGCAACTATTATCCGAGAATGTTGTAATCATTGTTCGGGGATGTTGCAACCGTTGTCCGAGGATGTTGCAACCATTATCATAGGATATTGCAACCATTGTCTAGGATGTTGCAACCGTTGTTCGGAGATGTTGCAACCATTGTCCTAGGATGTTGCAACCGTTGTTCGGAGATGTTACAACCCTTGTCCTAGGATGTTGCAACCGTTATTCGGGAGATGTTGCAAGTGTTGTATCTGTAGAAAAAAAATATTGTATCTGTAAAAAAAAGTTATATATTATTCACAAAAATGTTACAATTTGTAAGTTGCTCCCTTAATCCATCGATTGGACGACGCAAGATGTATGTGCTCATGCTGCATGGCCCTACTCACGGCAGTGCTCACTGATTCCACGACTAAAGTCAGAGATGATGAGAGAAACGTTCTCGATGGCATGCCACCAATTTACATTTTCGAACCGTACGGGTGAGAGTCTCCACCTGGATATCCGATTCCGAATCCCTCCCTTAGCCAAATCACATTTGACTTTGTCCACAAGAAAATAAATTAATATCCAACACCGACTTCATCTAAAAGAAGAAATAAAGTTACCGACTTCAGAAGTCACCGTGCATAAAGTCCGGAGCGTCTTGGCGTCTTGCGTCGCAAATTCCTGTTTCTTGAGGTTGTCTTTTCTCCAGCTAGAAAGCGGCGGCGATGGAGTTCGACGTGGGGCCGAGGCAGTCCGGCTCCGGCCTGGCGGCGCTCGCCGCCCGCCTCGCAAGGCGCCTCGCCGACGCCAACGCCGACGGCAACCTGGTGTTCTCGCCGCTGTCCATCTACGCTGCGCTCGCGCTCGTGGCCGTCGGCGCCTTGGGGGACACCCTGGACGAGATCCTCCGCGTCCTCGGAGCGCGGTCCAGCGACGAGCTAGCGGAGTTCGTCAGCAGCATGGCGGAGACCGCGCTGGCCGACAGGTCCGAGTCCGGCGGGCCGCGCGTCGCGTTCGCGTGCTGTCGGACCCGGATTTTCTGACCCGAATCCTCTGTGAAAATACCGTGCTATTCCCTGGATCAGTAGATAGCACTCACAGATACCTTGCTGAATCATTCATACATGGCGTGAACTAAAGTATCATTATTACAACCATCAGAGTGACATAGACCACGTCGGGTCGAGTTTTACAAAAGAGGCCGATCAGGCCAAATTGATTACATTACATAAAAGCAACGTCGGCTCAAATGGAAGCAAAAGGGTAGAGTTCATCTCTCCACGAGGCAAGCGGATCAGGGCAACTCGTGTATGCATCGATATTAAACAAGGACCGGATAATATCGGTTGTGCGCAGTACCTCTGAGTCGGCTAGGATGGGGATGAGACCTAGACTACTAATCTAGTCTATTCTTCATCGTTTCCTTGCCCATCGACTTCTGGATCCTCGTAGTATGTATAGTCTCCTTCTTCAACGTCATCTGAAGGGTTTGGGGGAGAGCGAGAATGAGCACAACTTCCGTGCTCGCGAGCCAATACACAATGCAATAATATACATGCAAGGCTTACAAGGATGGCTCAGTTCTTTTATTTGCGAAAGCAACATTTCCAAATATCATAATTACAAAGTCCTATCATTTAGCATTTTTAACAAATTGTATTTTATTTTAAGAGAGTAAATATGCAATAATTGGATATCAGCAGAGGTTTCCTCCATCGGGAACTCTACCTGATGCATAATTTGATTGGAGCTACCTCCAATTATTAACCGCGCTGAGTCTGAAACTCAGGGAAAATCCAATCTCAGGGCTAGGAGAGCCCAACACACTTTTCATATCACCCACAAAGGATTTTTGAAATAGAACTAACTCAAGTTAAGTTCCCATGTCCGCCTTTGACCGTAGGCACGGCTGTTTAAACAGTTTATAACTCTGCAGAGATTGTACACTTTACCCACAAGAGACAATTAACTCGTTGCCCTACACGATTCCTTGGTCGTGTAGTCGAAATGTTGTCACAATAACTTTTCAACTACCTCGTCATTTCCATCATCTCACCCACATGGGGTTACGCCCATACGTTCGCGAGGGATGTTGTACCGCAGCGTCTGGATGTACCGCACGACATTGGCAACTTCACCTTGTATCGGTGTCCCTGTCAAGCTGGATGCAACGCAAGCTTGCGTGTGCCGTTTCTCCACCAGTGAGATGATTTTCAGGATTTGATAATTTACTAAGCCAAGTCGCGGTTTGTTGCAGACTTGTGGTTGTACTTGTTTTACACAGGAGGTCGTGACAAGATTAAGTCCTTAGGGATTATCTGGACGGTTCTTCCACATACCAACCACAAAATAACATTCCTTGGGCTACATTAGCACCCAATGTTATACCACCCACCTCTCCATCCACCCAGATATGGTAATAGCAAGTTAGGGTTTTTGAGAAGTAAAATACAATATTTCAACCATCTCAGTCATTTACCCGTAATGACTGCCCAAATCATTTTGTGTTTGAAAACATGATGATTGGGATAGTTTTAATGTCCCAGTACTTAAGCAAGGCTAGCATGTCGCTTAAGTACAACCTATAGCTAGTATTACCATATAGTTACTAGGGTGACAATGGAATTAGGGGATTCAAGTTGTCAAGGATGGCATAATAATTAGTTAACCATCAAATGGGTATTAACTACCTTAAGTTTTAACATATGTTTGATTAAGGAATTTAAGCATGCAATTTGCTATTTTAAAGAATATAATTTGCATAAAATGTAGGCTCAATATGATCAAAGTATTGACTCGCCTGGGATATAGGTAAGAGGATCTTGATAATCCTGGGCTTGATCAACTTGGGGATCTCCGGCATCTTCAAATCCTAGTCGGACGAACGTACCGGAAAAATAAACAACAAACAGCAAAAGCAAATAAATACAAATGAAATAGCAAATGAACTTTAAATTAAACAAGACCTATGCCATTAGAAAGATCTTGAATTAACAAATTTTTAGAAATTTAAATCGCAATTTTTGGAGCTAGAGCGAGGGAGATATGGATTTTAGAAGTTGAATTGGATTTAAAGTGGAAAAACAAAAAGAGAGAGAAGGGGTAATGGTGCACGGCACAGTGCCTAGACCGAGTTCATGTGCAAGGGGCATCGGTCCATTGGAACAGTAAGGCGTGGGGTCCACTTGTCGGGGAGAGAGTGAGGGGCTAGAGCAATTGACATGTGGGCCCTCAAAGCAAAATAACCCCAAATCCCCAATCGATTTCTTTCTATCCTTTTCACAGAGAGGAGAGGGCAGAGGAAGGCGCTCGGGCGGTTGGGGAGGCGGTGGTGGCGCCGGCGGGTGGAGGCAAGGAGGCGGCCGGCGAGCGGGTGGAACGGAGCCTGTGAAGGTTGTGGACCCTCGGGGCGCACGGCGGCACCGGAAAGGGCGAGCGCGCGGCGACGCATGGCCCAGGCGGCGACCGGCACGGTGTTGGAGGTCCCGCGATGCGGTGGCACGAGAGAGGAAGGGGGCGCGCCGTTGCGTGGCGCGCGAAACCGGCGAGGTGGTCGGGCGGCTCGGGCAACCGAGGCGGTCCGGCGGTGGTAACACGGGCAGAGGAGGAGGAGGCATGGCGGCGGCACGTCTCGGCGACGGGGAAGGCGAAGAGAGTAGGGGGATGGCTTGAGGGCCACCAGAGGCGCGGGGGGACGAGTCGGCCGGGGCGACAGCTCACCGGCGCGGCCAAACGGCGAGGAGGCGGCGCGGCGGGCTAGAGGTAAGTCCTTCGGTTTTCTTCTTTTTGTTTGTTCTTCCTCGATTTCTTGCTCGGGGAGGGTGAAGGGGCCAAGAGGGGAGTGAAGGGGGGAGCAATGGGGCACCGGTGCTCTTTTATAGCCATGCGAGGGGGATCCATTGGAGGGGGGGCCGGGGCGAGCGTGCGCGGAAGAGGGGGCACGCGGGCGGTGGTGCAGATGTAGGGTTGGCAGGAGGTAGGGGCGGCCAGCGCAAGCGGCGATGCGGTAACGCGCGTCGACCATGATGGTGGGGAGGAGCATGCGCGGCGGCGCGCACTGCAGGCGGCGAGGCGAGTGGGGACCGGGACGGTGCGAGGCGGCGGCAGCGTGGCGAGCGGCGGGGCGGTGGCGCGAGCGTCTGGTGACGGGACCCGACGAGGAGGGGGCCACCGGAGTCGAGGCGACGACCACACAGGCGTAGGCATGAGCTGCAGCGGGCACCTGGGTGCCTGCCCGTGGGAGAAGGAGGACAGGGGGAAGAGGGAGCTGGGCCAAGGAAAGGCCGAAAGGGGAGGAATGGTAGGGGCCCAAGGAAGAGATGGGCCGAGCCAAGAAAAGAAGAAACAAAGTTGAGAAAGAGCTCAAATTGAAAAGGATGAATTCAAATCGAATTTTGAATTCAGGAATTACAAGGAGGTCCGAAACACTAATTTGAACTTAGCTAAAAGCTTAGGGGTTTTGAGAATATAAGTTAAATTGAAATAGGGATTGAAAACCAAAAGCCAAAGAATTTACTAATCACCGTTTCGAAAACGGGATGTTACAAATCCTACCCACCTTAAACGGAATCTCGACCCCGAGATTCGAGCTGCTCCGAGAATAGGGACGGGTAATCCAGCTTCAGTTGATCTTCGTGTTCCTGGGTGGCTTATTTTGTTTAGTGATGGCTCCACGGGATCTTGCAAAAGCGGACTGTTTGACGCCTTGTTCGCTTCTCGATGACGTCGAGGATCTTGATCAGATGCCCTGGATAAGTCAGACCTTTCTAAAGGGCGATGGCTTCCACGAAAGTCTGTTCTTTAGGTACTCTGATACATTTCTCCTACTGCGGCCTGAAATAAAGATGTTGTGCATCTCTGACAGCTGTAGTGGTAAGTCAAACTTGGTAAACTGATGCCAAACTGCTGGTTCATAATCGTGTGCTGGAGTGCCAACTATCAAGCTATTAATTTTGTCCTCCAAATCGCTGGATCCAATTCTCACTATTATTGAAATCCACCATTTTAGCATAACATAAAGTCTCCTAATTGAAACTATTCCAAACATTTAATTAACCTCACATTCTATTGATACAATCACATAAATTCCAAATCTTTCTTAGGCATAGGCTCAATAATCCGATAGATTCACTACTTTGATTGCATGATTTCTTCACTTCATAAATCCACAAAATCTAGTAGCAATACTCGCATCTTCTAATCCAATAACCTCTAAGATCATGCTAAATTCCATTCTATCTCTTTTTGGAACGAAATTCTCTCAAGATTAATTTCGCGCAAATGTTTCCCCCAAAAATTCTTGACTAAATCCACAACATCATTCACTTAATTCCTCAAGCATATTTATCAATTGCAATCCTCCAGAATGTCTTTATATAAATCCGGTTTCTTCCTTGTAGAATCTTCCAAAAGACTGATTGTAACTCAAAATTTTGATTTAATCCGCCAATTTATTTTATCATCATCTATCCAATAATTATTTGGACTATCTCCAATATTAATAAGGTATCCTTCAATTATACAATCCCATTTCCAGCATTTATATGTTTGTATGATCCAACATCCTGCAATTATATCTTTCTATAATCTGATCAAGACATATCTCTAAAATCCGACCAAAATTTCTTTTAAATCCCAATTTCTTTGTTCAATCATGTTCAATTGAATCCAACGATACCAACATACACAAGTAATTCCATATTCTCTTGATTCAACTTATCTGCAAAAATTAACATCATGGATTGGTAATCCTATAATCCAATCTTCCAATACTTATCTGTCTATAATCCAATCTTTACTTATCCAATACCAACACTTATATATCATCCGAACACTTTTATTTAGTTACTCCACCATTTCATCAATTTCTCTACGATCCAACCACAATAATCCTGTAATTCCGGAATCCAATATCCAATAATCCACTTTTCTAGAATCACGTATTCCTTCAATCCAACTAAAATTTAACCAATTCTACTAAAATTAACATCATGAATCGATCAAGGGAAATCCAACTCTTTTTGCATTTTACTCTCTACCTTAAATGCACACATACCTCGATTCTAAGTTTCCAACCAACATCATAATCAACTCAAGATTCGATGAAAATCCAATTTCTCCTAATAATTAAATCGGTACTTCAAATTCCTATATCCTTCATGATCAGTCAAAGTTTTCCTCCACAATCATTTTCTTTCTCCATAATATATATAATCCGCTAATCTGCTATTCTTTGATCCATTCATAATCAAGGCTTACCCATCATCATACTTTAGTATTCACAAGAACTTCTTATAACATCGGTAAATCTTAAAATCTTCAATTCCCGAAATCAGTCCTATCAATGATTTTTCCAAAGCTATCTAGCTTGGCATCCAAATACACTAGTTAATCCCAATAAGAATGGCTTCCATGCGACTTACCCAATTGAACAATCTTCAACAATCCTTTGCCGGTCTCATAGATAAGAGGAAGAAAGCACGATAGGCGAGAGGGAAAAGCACACTAGACGAGAGAGAGAATGAGGGGGAAAGACAGAAGCATCCTTTGCGACGGGCACCACTTCCTTGGGCTATTGCCCTCTTTGGTGTCATCTGAAGGAACAAAAGAGGTTAAGAACTAGAGGGGATATATGAGGGTTTCCTGGCCCTCTAGAGCACAGTAGAAGAACTTCAACCCAACGAAGAAAAACGATCAAACACAATACAAAGCCTAGAGCGACTGCATTATATTAAGAGGGGGGTTAGGTGTTACATGACTCCTGAAGCATAGCGTATAGGCTAGGTTAAGCCATGACACAAGATACAAGTACAACGTCTACTAACTGAGGTAGAAGAAAGAAAAAGGTGCTTGCAGACCAAAAGAAAGAAAAAGGTGCTTGCAGACCAAAAGGCTGCCTAGCAAGCACTGTTAACTAAACCAAGCTAACTACTCCTCAATTGGGTACTAACCACAGGTGGTGCAGTTGCCCGGGGAGCGAGAACGTGAATGGTTGCGACTAAAGTCGGGCAACCGAGAACAAGAGCGAGAACAAGAAAGGCTACGTCTTCAACTGGAGTCTTTAACGTTGATGACAGGCGACGGAACGGGATGTCGCATGCTCTTGCGTGCAGCGATCCTGGTGCGGGGTTCAAGACGTCTGGTCGGAGCCGGGTCACTGAGGATGACGGCTGGTGCAGGAGGAGTTGGGGCGTGCATCACGATGGCTACTGCAACGGCGATGTTCTTCACCTGATGTCGAAGATCTTCGGGTAGCGTTCTCCTCCTGGAGAGACGGAAAGGAACAGAAAAGGCGACCTCAAAAAGAGATCCTTGTGCACCTGGCACAAGTGAGTCGAGGCGGAGCGCACTACGTTCTCAACAGCGGCTCCTGGAATGCTCAGTCCGAAAGGTGTGAGTGATGAACTCAACCTCCATGGAACGAGACTCTCGATCCAGAACCTAAGTCTTCCAGCCTCTAAAGATGGGCCAATGACGAACCAAGGTACTGCTTGAGTTTGCGGAGGAATACCGACAAACTCGTCGTCGTTCTCACCGTGAGAGAAGAAATCACACGGGCCATCGGACGACGATACGATTTATCTAAAAATTTTAAAACAAAAGAGAGAGCCAGCAACGGAGTAAGCTCACAAAAGGAGGTAAGTAAAGAACTAAGAGGGGTGAGTAGGAGCAATAGATACGCTATATTTTTGCCAAAGCTTTTCTTAGTTTTTAAAAATAAGACTCAGGTCCTTAGGCTCGACCAGATCTAGCTAAGGCTCCTCTGATGTATGCTCGATACCACTCTGTCGGACCGGATTTTCGACCGAATCCTCTGTGAAAATACCGTGCTATTCTCGGATCGAGAGATAGCACCCACAGATACCTTGCTGAATCATTCATACATGGCGTGAACTAAAGTATCATTATTACAACCATCGAGTGACATAGACCACGTCGGTCGAAGTTTTACAAAAGGGGGTCGATCGGCCAAATTGATTACATTACATAAAAGCAAGCGTCGACTCAATAAAGCAAAAGGGTAGAGCTCATCTCTCCACGGGCAAGCAAGCAGGGCAACCGGTAACGATGATATTAACCAAGGACTCGATAATATCGGTTTATGCGCAAGTACCTACGAGTCAGCTAGACTGGGATGAGACCTAGACTACAGAATCTAGTCTATTCTTCATCGTTTCCTTGCCCATCGACTTCTGGATCCTCGTAGTATGCATAGTCTCCTTCTTCAACGTCATCTGAAGGGTTTGGGGGAGAGCGAGAATGAGCACAACTTCCGTGCTCGCGAGCCAATATACAATGCAATAATATACATGCAAGGCTTACAAGGATGGCTTGGTTCTTTTATTTGCGAAAGCAACATTTCCAAATATCATAATTACAAAATCCTATCATTTAGCATTTTTAACAAATTGTATTTTATTTTAAGAGAGTAAATATGCAATAATTGGATATCGTGAGGTTTCTCCATCGGAACTCTACGATGCATAATTTGATTGGAGCTACCTCCAATTATTAACTTGCACCAGTCCAAACTCGGAGAAAATCCAATCTCGTGGCTAGGAGAGCCCAACACACTTTTCATATCACCCACAAATGATTTTTGAAATAGAACTAACTCAAGTTAAGTTCCATGTCCGCCTTTGACCGTAGGCACACTGTTTAAACGATTTATAACTTTGCGAGATTGTACACTTTGCCCACAAGAGACAATTAACTCGTTGCCCCTACGATTCCTTGGTCGTAGTGAGAGGTTGTCACAATAACTTTTCAACTACCTCGTCCTTTCCATCATCTCACCCACATGGGGTTACGCCCATACGTTCGAGAGGGATGTTGTACCGTAGCGTCTGGATGTACCGCACGACGTTGGCAACTTCACCTTGTATCGGTGTCCCCGTCAAGCTGGATGTACCGCAAGCTTGCGCGTGCCGTTTCTCCACCAGTGAGATGATTTTCAGGATTTGATAATTTACTAAGCCAAGTCGCGGTTTGTTGCAGACTTGTGGTTGTACTTGTTTTACACGGGAGGTCGTGACAAGATTAAGTCCTTAGGGATTATCTGGGCGGTTCTTCCACATACCATCCACAAAATAACATTCCTTGGGCTACATTAGCACCCAATGTTATACCACCCACCTCTCCATCCACCCAGATATGGTAATAGCAAGTTAGGGTTTTTGAGAAGTAAAATACAACATTTCAACCATCTCGTCATTTACCCGTAATGATTGCCCAAATCATTTTGTGTTTGAAAAGATGATGATTGGGACAGTTTTAATGTCCCAGTACTTAAGCAAGGCTAGCATGTCGCTTAAGTACAACCTATAGCTAGTATTACCATATAGTTACTAGGGTGACAATGGAATTAGGGGATTCAAGTTGTCAAGGATGGCATAATAATTAGTTAACCATCAAATGGGTATTAACTACCTTAAGTTTTAACATATGTTTGATTAAGGAATTTAAGCATGCAATTTGCTATTTTAAAGAATATAATTTGCATAAAATGTAGGCTCAATATGATCAAAGTATTGACTCGCCTGGGATATAGGTAAGAGGATCTTGATAATCCTGGGCTTGATCAACTTGGGATCTCGGCATCTTCAAATCCTAGTCGGACGAGCGCATGGAAAAATAAACAACAAACAGCAAAAAGCAAATAAATACAAATGAAATAGCAAATGAACTTTAAATTAAACAAGACCTATGCCATTAGAAAGATCTTGAATTAACAAATTTTTAGAAATTTAAATCGCAATTTTGGAGCTAGAGCGAGGAGATATGGATTTTAGAAGTTGAATTGGATTTAAAGTGGAAAAACAAGCAGAGAGAAGGGGTAATGGTGCGGCACGATGCCTAGACCGAGTTCATGTGCAAGGGCATCGGTCCATTGGAGCGATGAGCGTGGGGTCCACTTGTCGGGAGAGAGTGAGGGGCTAGAGCAATTGACATGTGGGCCCTCAAAGCAAAATAACCCCAAATCCCCAATCGATTTCTTTCTATCCTTTTCACAGAGAGGAGAGGGCAGAGGAAGGCGCTCGGGCGGTTGGGAAGGCGATGGTGGCGCCGGCGGGTGGAGGCAAGGAGGCGGCCGTGGCGGGTGGAACAGAGCCCGGGAAGGTGGTGGACCCTCGGGGGCGGCGGCACCGGAAAGAAGCGGCAGCGCGCGACAAGATGGCCCAAGGCGGCGACTTCCGCACGGTGTTGGAGGTCCCGCGATGCGGTGGCACGAGAGGAAGAAGCGGCGCACGGTTGCGTGGCGGCGCGAAATCCGCCCGAGGTGGTCGGGCGCTCGGGGCAACCGAGCGGTCGGCGGCGGCTGGCCACGGCAGAGGAGAAGGAGGCATGGCGGCGGCACGTCGGCGGCGACGGAAGGCGAAGAGAGTAGGGGATGGCTTGAGGGCCACGAGGCGCGGGGCGAGTCGGCGGGCGGCAGCTCACGGCGCGGCAAGCAGCGAGGAGGCGGCGCGGCGGGCTAGAGGTAAGTCCTTCGGTTTTCTTCTTTTTGTTTGTTCTTCCTCGGTTTCTTGCTCGGGGAAGGTGAAGGGGCCAAGAGGGGAGTGAAGGGGGGAGCAATGGGGCACCGGGGCTCTTTTATAGCCATGCGAGGGGGATCCATTGGAGGGGGCGGCGGGCCGGGGCGAGCGTGCGCGGAAGAGGGGGCACGCGGGCGGTGGTGCAGATGTAGGGGCATGGCATTGGCAGGAGGTAGGGGCCGGCCAGGCGCAAGGCGGCGGTGCAGGCGGCACTGTCGACCATGATGGTGGGAAGCGCGCGCGCGAGCGCGGCGCACGCGATGCAAGCGGCGAGCGAGTGGGGACCGGACAGTGCGAGGCGGCGGCAGCGTGGGTGAGGCGGCGGGAGGCGGCGCGAGGCGTGCTGGTGGCGGACCCGGCGAGAGAGGGCCACCGAGTCGAGGCGGCGACCGCCTGAGCGTAGGCATGAGCTGCAGCGGGCACCTGGGTGCCTGCCCGTGGGAGAAGGAGGACAGGGGGAAGAGGGAGCTGGGCCAAGGAATGGCCGAAAGGGGAGGGGGAATGGGCCGGGGGCCCAAGGAAGAGATGGGGCTGAGCCCAAGAAAAGAAGAAACAAAGTTGAGAAAGAGCTCAAATTGAAAAGGATGAATTCAAATCGAATTTTGAATTCAGGAATTACACGGAGGTCCGAAACACTAATTTGAACTTAGCTAAAAGCTTAGGGGTTTTGAGAATATAAGTTAAATTGAAATAGGGATTGAAAACCAAAAGCCAAAGAATTTACTAATCACCGTTTCGAAAACGGGATGTTACACGTGCGGCGTGTGGAGCGACGCGAAGCGGCCGCTGAAGCCAGCGTACCGTGAGGCCGTCGTCGGCACCTACAAGGCGGAGGCGAAGGCCGTCGACTTCAAGAACAAGGTTAGTAGATACTAGATACTACAGTACTTTTCAATCTGTTTCCAGATGAATCAATGAAATTTGCTTAATCAACCACAATGAAAATTGATCAGATACAATTCTAACATCGTTGTTGATTTGATCTTATGAAGGCAGAGGAGGCAAGGGAGCAGATCAACGCATGGGCCGCGCAGGCCACAGGAAACCTCATCGACTCCATCCTCTCCCCTGGATCCGTGCGCCCGGACACCGCCGTCGTCGTCGGCAACGCCATCTACTTCAAGGGAAAATGGAGTTCTCCGTTCCAGGAGAGGAACACCAAGAGGAAGCTGTTCTACCGGCTGGACCGCCGCGTCGTCATCGACGTGCCCTACATGCAGAGCTTCGACCGCCAGTGCATTGCTGTGTACGACGGATTCAAGGTGCTCAAACTCCGGTACAAGACACAGCCATATCACTCCATGTGTGTCTTCCTTCCAGACGCGTACGACGGCCTGTGGAGCCTAGTGGACAAGATAACGTCCCGGCCGAGCTTCCTGTACGAGCACTTGCCGAAAAGTCCGGTCCAAGTCGGCGAGTTTCGGGTGCCCAAGTTCAAGCTTTCCTTCTCCAGCAGCGTCACCGCCGTCCTCAAGCAGTTGGGTCTTCGGTTGCCATTCAGCCCGGAAGCCGACCTGTCCGACATGGTGGACGATGGCTCCGGCTTGCCACTGGTTGTGGAGGATGTCTTCCACAAGGCGGTCATCGAGGTGAACGAGGAAGGAACTGAAGCTGCAGCCGTCACCATGGCACGTAGTGCTGTTCGACGTGCAAGGATGCCGCGGCAACCACCACCGCCAGTGGATTTCATCGCCGACCATCCGTTTGCGTACTTCATACTGGAGGAGGTGTCCGGTGCAATCGTCTTCGTGGGATACGTCGTTGACCCTTCGATAGAATAATATATTTTTTAAAAAGTAAAAGACACAATTTTGTAGTTCTCTTTTGAAATGTCCTGAACACATGAATAGTAGTTGTCTAAGGCTATATTTTTCGCGGTAGTATGCTTGCAAGTGATGAACGAGAGTATCTTAATATTTTTTTCGTTTCCAAATTAAATCATTCTACGCTTTATCTTGTTTGCTTGGTTGTTGTTTTAAGTCATTTGCAAATCAGATATGCTCTTTGCAAAGACCAGGAGACACTGGATGGAGCTCTCACTACAGGCCCATTCGTAGTTTCACAAAGATGTTTGGTGCTGTTGTTTCAGTGTTACGAAGTATAGCACATGATCGTTCAGTCTCAAGTTATTCTCGAGGAGACGCTCTTAAAATGCTTGTCTCATTTGATTTTGTGTTCACCCTGCACTTGATTAGATAAATCATGAAGATAACATATGTGTTGTGTCAAATTCTCCCACAAAAATCTTTGGATATCTTAAATGCATTGGATTATGTTTCAAACTCAAAGGTGTTACTTCAAGACTTAAGAGAGAATGGATGGGAGCCTCTTTTGGATAAGGTTAAATCTTTTTGTATAAAGCATGAAATTGAGATACCTGATATGAATCGCAGGTATATTTATCTCCAAATATCTAATATATATTAGGATTTAGGATGGCAATATTTGTAAGTTTTTTTAAAACCATGAATCTGACAAATCTTATATAAATTATAGGTATATTGATGTGACTAAATCTCGCAACAAGCATGATAATACTAACACTCATCACCATTATAAATGGATGTCTTCAATATCTCAATAGATCAGCAGTTGCACGAGTTGAATGAAAGATTTGGTATACAATCAACAGAGCTTTTGACACTAAGTGTATCATTGGATCCAAGAGTTACCTCTTTCAACATGTCAGATATATGTTCTCTAGTGGAGAAGTTCTATCCTGCAGATTTTTCTAGCCAAGAGAGTTCAGTTGGAGTGTCAACTACCGCATTACCAGCTGTATGTAGCCATCCCGATCTAAAGAGTTTGTCCTCGCTTGCCGAGTTGACAAATAGATTACCTAAGACTAGTAAAGCCTCTATTTATCCAATGGTTGATAGATTGCTAAGATTAGTGCTAACTCTTCCTGTGTCAACTGCAACCACTGAGCGAGCATTTTTAGCTATGAAACTCATCAAGACCCGCTTTTGAAATAAAATAGGAGATGACTTCCTTCGAGATTCAATGGTGGTCTATATCGAGAAAGAAATTGCACAAAAATTCAGTTCTGATAAAATTATTAATATATACAATCTTCTTGGTAGTCACAGGGCCAAATTTAAGTTAATAGAGATGTAATTTATTCTACGTTTGTTGGTCACGATAATCATGTTGGAGTCTAAATATATTATTATGTGTACTTTGTTTTTCTAATTACTTACCCTCCTCATTTTCAATTCCTGGTTGCGCAACTGGATCTTGGTTACGAGGGTTCCTGCGTGTGTTCTGCTTCCTCGCTTGCTCCGCCATCAGCCATCTTCGGTTTATCCCCTTCTTCTCCAAGGAGCGTACTACTCGGTTGCCGGCGGTGCATCATCCTCCTCATCGTCGGCTTCATTTTATCTGCGGAGACGCCGTGCGATGGGGGTATCGACCAGGGCGTGGCCGTCGCTCCCATTGCCGAGCGCCGCCGCGTGGCCACCGGAAAGCGCAGCGTCGCGGAGACCTTCTCTAGGCTCCGGGAGCAGGGCAAGGTGCTCTTAAGTTTTCTTAACCATTGATTCGTGCTTCTAATTATTCCATTTGGAGGCAGTTATACGGCGCTGCGTTCTATTCCTGATTGTGCCGTGGGGCCATGGGGCTGAGTTAATTGGTGCTATGGTGGAGCAAGGTTTGGTGCAGAATTTTGTGGAAGAACAAGGCTTAGGCCGATCGATCTTGTCTTGTATATTCCTTTCCTGATCTTGTCAATAACAATTAACTTAACAAGACCAGGAAATCTATCGCGTTGCATAATTAGTTAACAAGATTGGCTATGCATCGACAACTGTTTTTCTTGCCTGTCTGACCTTGAAACTTTTTCAGACTGCGCTCATCCCGTTAGTCACTGCCAGTGACCCTGACTTGGCAACCACATCGAAAGTGTTGAAGATTCTCGATTCCTACGGTTCGGATGTCATTGAGCTTGGTTAACCTTACTCGGATCCACTGGCTGATGGACCGGTTATTCAGGTATGGATTCGGTTTTCTTCGCGCTTATCAGTTGCAATATTGCGTGCTACAACTTTAGTTTTGGCTTCACATCATTTCACGCTTTTGCATCACGAGCACTTAAGGAAGGCACTACGCTCGATTCTGTCATGGCGATGCTCAAGGGGGTTACTCTTGACCTATATTGCCCTATAATTCTTTTCACATACTACAACCCAATTCTAAATTGCGGGCTGCGCAATTTCATGACTACTACCAAACAAGCTGGTGTACATGGTAATATTTCGTACATAGTTAATAACACAAACTTGTGATGTTTTATACTTATTACTTTAAGAGGTTTCTTTGTTTTGCATTTTCTGTTTATCTTTAATATGATGTGAGCTTACCTCCTCTTCTCCATTATATTGATAGTGAACAATGAACAAGGAATTTCAAAACGGAAACATGAGGTAGACTGATTGTTTCAGTCTGTTGGAATTAATCTGGGCTAGGCCCAAATATTATATTCTAATTAATTCCTGGTAAATCTCAAAGGCCCATGTGCATGTGCTAAACTGTTTAGTCCCATATGGACAGATGAAGGGGAGTTACACCACTTTATAAGGTGGAACGTGGTAGCCCTCTTGTGGAATTGGAAAGAGCCAACACACGCGCGCGCTCGCTTGCCTCGCCGAGCCGTGCCGAGCCGAGCCGAGCGGTGCGTGTGCGTGAAAATCGAAATGCACTGACTCGTAATTGATGGTGACCTTTGGTCTTCAGTCTCTTTATATTTTTGGCTATTAAAAGGTTTGATTCGATGGCGAATCAATGGCAACCTTTGGTCTTCAGATTCCAAGCGTTGGCTTTTCGATTCTGGCGAATCAATGGCAACTGTTGGCCTTTCGATTCTGTTGAATCAATGGTAACTGTTGGCCTTCTATTTAAGAGAAAGCGAAGTGCGGTTACGTTCCCAAGTTTTCCACTTCCACTGAGAATCACGGTTTGTTTGTTGTCTCTCGCGATCTCCATCCCGCGAGGCACGTGTGCGGTCGCGCGGGAGAGCGAGCCTCGGAACCCGTCCTCGAAGGCTTGCACGGCGAGGGCGAATAAGGTTTTTGGGGCGTTCGCGCGATGCGCTTGCTTCATCCTTTTACGCTACATCGCACGACTACTACCACAACATCCACGAAGTTTCTGCTACATCTACATCAATGAACAACTACTACCACGGCGTCCACTACGCCATGACTAACGACGACTTCACCAAGACTCTGCTTCTACTTCTTCTACTCCTTCCCTTTGAAAGATCAGGTATGCCTATCTCGCGTTTGTCGTTTACTTAGTTTTATTTTCTGTTATTGTTATGAACATCGAGATAGGAATGCTAGCTTACATTCTTGTAGAATCTAGTATAACTATAGTGTTCTTAGTTATAGTTATTTTCATGTTTTATCTAGCAAATTTCGGATTAAAATACTTGAAAAATGCTTATATATTGACAATCCATCAGGAGGCCATGAACTAGAGCATTTCAAATGTGTGTTACGGACAAGTTTGTGGGAGGCATTATTGCCAAGCTTCCTCATTCTTGGAGGAATTTTGCTACTTCACACAAACACAAGAGACAAGAGTTTTCATTGAAAATCTCATCGGGTCTCTTGATGTTGAAGAGAAGGCGAGAGCAAAAGATACACACATCGAGGTAATGAGGGACATTCTAGTGCCAATGTGGTGCAGAAAAGAATGGCCAAGCTCAAAAGTTCAAAGGCAAGAACAAGACCGCACAAACAACTAGCTTCAAGAAGAAGAAGAAGAACACAAAGGATAGTCCTTGCTTTGTGTGTGGCGAACATGGTCATTGGGCCAAGGATTGCGATCCAACGCAAGGGTGGGAAGAATCGGCAAGGGCGAATTCTAAGTCTGCTAATGTTGTTGTTGGTACTCTCGAGGCGGAACATCGAGGTATGGTAATTTACCAACTGTTCTTTCCGTATGTCAATCTATCGATTGGTGGATAGAGACACTTGGTGCTAATATACATGTGTGTCTTGATATTTCATTGTTCTCTTCTTACGGGTCACTCGGGATTCAGCCGTTCTAATGGGAGCGGGTCACATGCCACTGTTCATGGTGTTGTACAGTCGATCTGAAGTTTACCGGGAAGATTGTGCAAGCGAAGAACGTGCATCATGTGCCATCTATCAATAAGAATCTCGTGAGCGGATCTCTTCTTTGTAGAGATGGCTTTAGACTCGGTATTTGAATCCAATAAATTTGTAATGTCAAGTGTGGACAATTTGTTGGTAAAGGCTATGTAAAAGGAGGCTTGTTCCGCCTATCTCTTTCAGATTTATGTACTAATGTTGTGAACCATATTTTGAGTGGTAATGAGACTACTATTTGGCATTCACGACTTTGTCACATAAATTTTGGTTACATATTGTGATTGCTTGATTTAGAGTTAATCCCGAAATTCATCTTTGCCAAAGGCTCTAAGTGTCAAGTTTGTGTGCAATCAAAGCGACCGTAAGCCTCACAAGGCGCGGAGGAAAGAAACTTGGCACCATTAGAACTCATACATTCAGATCTGTGTGAGATGAATGGTATGTTGACAAAAGGTGGTAAGAGATATTTCATGACTTTGATTGATGACTCCACTAGGTTACGCTATGTGTATCTTTTAAAAACTAAAGATGAAGCTTTTCACTACTTTAAAATCTATAAGGCGTGGCGAGAACCAACTTGAAAAGAAAATCAAAAGGGTTAGGTCGATCGTGGGCGAGTACTTTTCTAATGAGTTCAATTTATTCTGCGAGAACATGGTATAATCCATGAGAGGGGCCTTCCTATTCACCCCAGTCTAAGCGATTTGGTTAACGCCATGTTAGACACAGTGGGTCTTTCAAGGCATGGTGGGGAGGCTATATTGACTTCATGTCATGTCCTAAATAGGGTTCCACAAAGAATAAAGAGATAACTCCATTTGAACAATGGGAGAAGAAAAGACTATCACTTTCATACTTGCGCACTTGGGGTTGTTTGGCGAAAGTCAGCGTGCCAATTTCAAAAGCGTAAGCTTGGACCAAAAGCGTGGATTGCGTCTTTCTAGGCTATGCTCACCATAGCGTTGGATATAGATTTCGGTGGTGAAATCGGAGTACTGACGTACTTGTCGGTACAATTATGGAGTCGAGAGATGCTACATTTTTGAAGATATTTTCCAATGAAAGATATGACTAATTCATCAGTCGAGAGCTGATACAACTCTGAACCTACCATTCCAATGGAATATTTTGAGCAAACCCTTGAGCAAATTCACGAGGAGAAGACAATGAAACTCGAGGAAGAGTAAAAGACAAAGGATGCAAAGTCTTTTGGTCCTGATTTCATTGTGTACCTTGTGGATGATACTCAAGTACCATTTAGGCGTATGCTTCTCCGGATGAGAATCTTTGGAAGGAAGGCTGTCAGTAGTGAAATGGATTCCATTATCTCTAATGGAACTTGGGAGATCATGAGCGTCCTTATGGTTGTAAACTGTAGGATGTAAGTGGGTGTTCAAAAAGAAGCTTAGGCCCGATGGTACTATTGAGAAGTATAAGGCACGGCTTGTGGCCAAGGTTATACCCAAAGGAAGGCGAAGATTTCTTTGATACTTATTCACTGTGGCTAGATTGACCACTATTCGAGTACTACTATCTCTGGTGGCTCATACGGTCTTCTCGTTCATCGGATGGGCGTTAAGGCGGCTTTTCTAAATGGAGAGTTGGGCGAGAAATTTACATGGAGCAACGGATGGATTTGTAGTAAATGGTCAAGAAGGAAAGGTGTGCAAGTTGTTGAAATCTTTGTATGGTCTTAAACAAGCACCTAGCGGTGGCATGAAAAGTTCGTGAGAACCTTAACATGCGAGGCTTTATTGTGAATGAAGGCGCGGATGTGTGTATTGCTCGCCATGGTGGGGCGAGGAGTCATTCTATGTGCGTATGTTGATGACATGCGATCTTTGGGACCAACCTTAATGTGATTAAGGAGGTCAAGAATTTCTTGTCTCGAGAATTTTGAGATGAAAGATGCCGGGAGTAGCTGATGTTATCTTGAACATCAAGTCGTTGAGAGTGATGATGGTGGAATTACATTGTTGCAATCTCATTATGTGGAAAAGATTCGAGTCGTTTTGGTTATAGCGACGCAAACCTTCTCCAACACCTTATGATCCTAGCGTGTTGCTTAGGAAGAATCGGAGAATAGCGAGAGACCAATTGAGATATTCTCGAGATAATTGGTTCACTTATGTATTTAGCTAGCGATACGGGCACGACATCTCGTTTCTTTGTGAGCAAACTAAGCCGGTTTGTTTCTAATCAGGAGATGATCATTGGCATACTCTTGAGAGGGTAATGCGCTATCTAAAGGGTAATATGAGTTATGACATTCACTATACGGGTACCCTAGGGTACTAGAGGGTTATAGCGATTCAAAGCCGGATATCGATCTTGATGAGATTAAGGCCACAAGTGGATATGTCTTCACACTTGGAGGTGGCGCTGTTTCATGGAAGTCTTGCAAGCGGACCATCTTAACGAGGTCAACAATGGAGCGGAACTCACGGCATTAGATCGCGCCTTTGTTGAAGCCGAATGGCCGTGAGCTCTTGATGGATTTGCGGTGGTTGAAAAACGGTGCACGGCTATTCGATGAACTGTGACAATCATCTGTGATTGTCAAAGTGAACGATTCTAAGGATAATATGAAGGCATCAAGACATGTGAAGAGAAGTGAAATGCATCGGAAAAATGGGAAACTCGGAGTAATAGCTTTGGATTATATCCAAGCGACTAAGAATCTGCGATCCCTTCACAAAGGGTTTATCACGAAATGTGATAGACAATGCATCGAGGAGATGGGTTTGAGACCCACGTGAGTTATACCACAGTGGTAACCCATCCTATATGATCGGAGATCCGTGAAGTAGGATTGCGAAACAAGCTATTGGTTAGCGAGAGGAGAGTACCTTATAGACCCACTCCATTGGAGATGCAATTCTCTCCTAAATCAGTATGGCGAGTTGATTTTTATCTTAATGTGTTCGTGGCTTGTTAAAGCAAAGATGCTATCCTCTGAGCGATCTTGGAAGAACACACCTATATGAGCCCGATTGCTAGTCACAGTCTATGAAATAGGGTAATTTCTAGGAAGCTCATGAATAGGCGAGAGTATGACTTATATGCTCCAACCAGCGAGGATGCTGGCGACCTAGTATCGATTAAGGACTTAAGTAAAACTTATTCACACAAGTCAATTCAAGGCTTAGTCCATTGTGCGATTGTGGATAAGTGTAACCATTCTAGGTGGATGTTCAACTTTAACCGGTCTCCATCAAAACACGGTATATTAAAAACAATCTGTGGATCAAGGCATCGACATGTGCCATTGGGATGCAGTGGGGATTGTTGGAATTAATCAGGCTAGGCCCAAATATTATATTCTAATTAATTCTGGTAAATCTCAAAGGCCCATGTGCATGTGCTAAAGCTGTTTAGTCCCATATGGACGGATGAAGGGAGTTACACCACTTTATAAGGTGGAGCGTGGTAGCCCTCTTGTGGAATTGGAAAGAGCCAACACTGCCTTGCGCGCTCGCTCGCTCGCGCGAGCCGTCTTTGAGCGATGCGATGCGATCTTGATGCGATGCGTGTGTGTGTGTGTGTGTGTGTGTGTGTGTGTGTGTGCGTGCGTGTGCGTGTGCGTGTGCGTGCGTACGAGCGTGTCAGTGCGGCGCGATTTTCTTTATCTATTCGAAAATCGAAATGCAGCGACTTCGTAATTGATGGTGACCTTTGGTCTTGATCTCTTTATTTTTGGCTATTAAAGGTTTGATTCGATGGCGAATCAATGGCAACCTTTGGTCTTCAGTTCAAGCGTTGGCTTTTCGATTCTGCGAATCAATGGCAGCTGTTGGCCTTTCGATTCTGTTGAATCAATGGTAGCTGTTGGCCTTTGGACTCCTTTCTTTCGATATTTAAGAGAAAGCGAAATGCGAGTTACGGTTCCCAAGTTTTCCACTTCCACAATCTGAATCACGGTTTGTTTGTTGTCTCTGGCGATCTCCATCCCGCGAGCACGTGTCACGGTCGCACCGGAGAAGCGAGCCTCGGAACCCGTCCTCGAAGGCTTGCGGCGAGGGCGAATAAGGTTTTTGGGGCGTTCGCGCGATTGCCGCTTCATCCTTTTACGCTACATCCGCGCGACTACTACCACAACATCCACGAAGTTTCTGCTACATCTACATCAAGCTGAACAACTACTACCACGGCGTCCACTACGCCATGACTAACGGCGACTTCACCAAGACTCTGCTTCTACTTCTTCTACTCCTTCCACCGAAAGATCTGGTTATGCCTATCTCGCGTTTGTCGTTTACTTAGTTTTATTTTACATTATTGTTATGAACACGAGATAGGAATGCTAGCTTACGTTCTTGTAGAATCTAGTATAACTATAGTGTTCTTAGTTATAGTTATTTTCATGTTTTATCTAGCAAATTTCTGGATTAAAATACTTCGAAAAATGCTTATATATTCAGCACAGTCAGTGCCAAATTTCCAGCAAAAAATTACAGAGGGCCATCTTTAAGGCATAAGAAGAAAGAAATTTTATTCTTCAAAAGAGAGGAGCAATTTAGAATTGGTTATAATCATTTTCATCTTCGATTTATAATCACTTCCAGCTTTAATTTGTCATTGCATGTAAAATTTCTTTTTTGATTAGCAGGTCAATTCTGACGGTATATCTTTTGCAGTTAGTCTGCCTGCATTAAACTGAAAATCCCTGCTTCCACAATCCTTTGTTTATGTTAGAATGCCATCATACAAATGTGGCCAAGCAAGCATTCCACTTTGTTGATATGTCTGTGTGTATTTGAATAACATATAAAGATAGGCTAGAAATTGTTAGCTCTGCTTCTTTCCTATTTGTTTCCTTAAAGTTGCATGACTATATAAACTTTACCCCATGATCTCTGGCTCTCTTCAAATTTTTTTACTGTATGCTGGTGAAAAATGGTTATTATTGCAAAAATAGATTAGCTTTTGAACCTGGGTGGCATGCTCTTTTGTGTGTATTTCATTTGGTTGATACACATTTGAAACGTCGGGCTTCGCTGTTTATTGTTCGTGTTGCGTCCTTTCGTCGTCCTTTTGGTCCCGTCTTCACCTTCGATTTTGGGTTTCCTTGCCGAAATTGGTTATTTTTTGCTGGTACGAACGCCGCACTGGGTTTATCCCCTTCTTCTCTGAGGAGCGTACCACTCTATGGTGTGTGTTTCCTCTTGATCCTTCATTTCCCTGTAAGCTTCAATCTACAAAAGTAGAACTACTGATGACAGTGCGGCCTACAAGCGACTTGCTTTGGACTTCTTGGTGAAGAGCAAAGAGATATCTATTTTACAGTAAATTCCTCTTAGAATAGCCTACCGCTCTTTATAGGTTTAGTAATGCTACCTTGAGCCCAACGAGTGTAATACCTGGAGCGAGTTCATACCATCGTTTGATTCGTCCTCACGTAGGCTTTGTTGTTGTGTGTATTTTATTTGGTTGATGCGGATTTGAAACGCCAGCCCTAGCTGTTTATTGTTCGTGTTGTGTCCTGTTGTCATTCGTCTGATCCCATCTTCGCCTTCAACTTTGGGTTCCCTTGCCAAAATCGGTGGTTGGTACGAACGCTATGGCCGTTTTACTTTGTTTGTTTTTTGTGTCTTTCTTTGGGTTACGGCATGGCCAGTTGTTCTTACCGAGGGTCGTCGGGCTCAGCAGGGCGTCGGCCAGTGTGCCATAATTTGCCCGCCGGTCGCTGCGCTACGTAAGGTGAGATGGATGTGTCGTGCTTATCGAGCCACCGTAGTGCTCCGCGTCATGGCTACCGCTGAGCTTCGTTGGCGAAGCTCTCGTGCTGGCCGGCAGTGGCACTACTGTGGATAGCTGCCCATGTGAGGCTAGATGGATTGTACCTCCAGCGAGCCATGCAAGCGCATCCAGGAGGTATGCAAGCCCGACATCTCCAAGCTCCACATCGACGTTGGCCCATCGATCTCAGCCTAGTAATTAGTCAACCAACTGATCCTTGCTGTTCCATCGATCTTTCTTGTTCCAATGCTTATGGTTAGAGTACTAAACCACACAATTGATCCTAGTCGATATGTTCTTTTCTTACAGATAATTCCATCGCAGGCCATACGAAATGAATGATTCTTGGCCCTGCATAACCTTATACAGATTCTAAGACATGTGATGAATGCATATCGAAACATGGAGCGTGAGTTGATTACTAAAAACTGAAGTAATTTTCTGTTTTACTTTTGTGCTTTAGCTATTTAGAGACTTGCACCTAGCAGAAAAGGGATAATGCCTTTGCTGCCTTGCAGCCAATGAGGATGCCATACTTATTTTCTATGTACTTTGGCACATCATTTTCCCCCAGTCTTTATTAGTTCTGTTCAAAGTTGATTGCCTACTTCAGATCATACACAGATAGATTTTGATCAGTTTGATTGTGCATTTGAAACAATTTGTCCTGTTTCATGTTAGCCGGACTAAAGCGATTACTTAATGTTGCTTCTGAGTTGAGATCAAATATCATGCAAAAATCAATATGTTATGTTGCCTGAGTTTTAGAGCGTGTCATCAGCTATGCTTAATTGAGTACAGCCTTTTGATAAACATGCCCTTTCAGTGTGGGGAATATTTTTATGTATAGGCTAGCCTCCATGATATTATTTTTGTGTACACTCCTGGTGTAGTTACGGAGATCTAGCATAGATTTTACTTAGTGAGGTGCCTCTCATGTCTTTTCTTATGAACAACCAAAACGTGGGGTTTAAACTTTTGGTTTTCTATAGATTTGGCTGCTTAAATTGTCATATCAATGTCCGCCGCGAGTTTTAAAAAACAGCCAAATTGGTGGATTTAGTATGTATGTTACACCCCGCACACGTGTTTCGTCAGTGCAAAAAGGCCTCACGTACTAACATGTTCGACACGGACGCAGCGAAGCGTGCCTTACATCCTAGTACAAAACTAGACTCGAGGAAAACCGAGGCCACACGGGAGAAAAAGATGATTAATCTTGGTGCTTTATTCATACTAGTAAGTGGGGCGTGCACGTGAAATTCATATCACAACAAATGAAACATAGTAGAAAACAAAAGTACACTTGCAAGTTGCAACTCCACATTGAACCCTATATATTTGATATTCAAATAAGTACACAAATAAACACATTGCAGAGTTTCGTTCAAAAAAAATCAAGATGAACTTAGAAGTAGTTATCATGAGATAAATAATTGTTGTTGTAGGGTCATACAGGGTAACTTCTTTTTGAAACTAATCTATAGTTACAACCCATATATATAGACAATTCATCAAACTTCTTGCACATGTGCATGTGGCAAGGAAGGAGCGGCCCAAACATTGCGCATTAAATAACTCCAGGAACACATTAAAAAGTTTTAAAATTTTCAATTGTTGACACCCTCAAAATTTTAGATGTTACAGTTTTCTGAATCGAAGGTTTTCAATGTGGCAAGATATGTCAATTGTGTGTTGAAGTATATCATCCACCTTTCCTAATCAGTTTAAACTTTTTGGTGAACTTGTTGATGTATAAAACTCAATATTATGTTGTAACAACCCAAACCTAGGGTTTGTGTTTCAAATGTATAAAAAGTATGAAAGTTTAAAATTTTTTGTTGTACCTCTTGAGCATGCATATGGTTTCTAAAAACTTGTGCACAATTTTTAAACTTTTGATGTTTATATCAAAATTCCTTTGAAAATATAAAATTTTAACTTCAATTCAAGTTTATGTTGATTTCTAGAAAAATTTTGTATAAAAGTCTCTAGAAATAATTTTTTTAAATACTAGATTATTTATCATGAATTAATTCACTAATGCAGATTTGACAAGGAATTTATTTCAGACAAATTAAGTATGAACAGTGACTAAAGGGAATTTTCCTAAGTTCTAATTGAATCTTAGAGCATCCACAAAAAAATTTAGAATTTTATTTCTTTTTCAAATAGCTTAGTCAAACTTGAATTATTTCAGTCAAAACTGTAAATCAAAACCTAACCCGATCGGACCTTGTTTCCTTGTTCCGACTGGACCACCTTGATTTGACTTGGCTCGACCGTGCCCCTTCGCGCCGCACCGCACCAGGCTCCGGTCGTGCTGTTTCTTTGGGCCACTGACGAGCGGGCCCCACATGTCGGGTTCACTTTCGTCTTCGTCGCCGCTTTAGCCAAGCATTGCCATTCGTGCATTTGTGCCATGATAACCCGCGTGTGACACCTCGTGCCCTCGTGTCCGTCTGTGGAGCATCGCCAAGACTCCATAAAGCTCTTAGACCAATCCATTTCCACTCTCTCCCACTCCCGTGTCTTCTCAGCCCATTTCTCTGTTTCAGTCGGAGAAGAAGCTGAGGGCAGCGCCGCCACCTCACTGCCTCTCGCGAGCCTGTGAGCCCACCACCATGTTCCTCCTTCGACGCCGCCTCCATTTTGGTCAATACCAGCCCTTGGCATGCACTGAATCATTGGGGGCAACATCGTCGTCTCCGCCTCTGGTGGTCACAGCTTCATACCCTTTAAGGCATTCTGGTGAGTTACTTTCCTCACCATCTTGTCCTATGAGATCACATTAGTCCACTGATTCTTCAGGCTAAGTCAATTTTGACCTTGTTGCATCACCGAGGGAGCAAGGGACCTTTTTCTCCGAACTCGGTCAAGTGCCGCCGCATTGATTTCGGCGGCCACGGACCTCCATTAGCGACGTTATCTTTGGTGCCTCGTTCTTGGAGTCACGACGAATCCGAGGCGCACCTTTGAAGAATCTAGACCCGCCATCATGTGTTAATGGTGTTTTAGTTATTAATGACAAATGCTTTGTGAGACTAACACTCTTGTTGATATACCTATTGTTTAGTCTCAAATAGATAAAGAGGTGAAAATCAAAGAGGTATGCATTCGACAATATCTTATTATATCTTCTTGCATTCCTCGGACTCAAAATATAGGTTAAACTTCACCTAAAGGTTAACGTGAACACGTGCATATGTCTTTATTACACATTCGTGTATGCACACATTTAGGGGGAGTTCACTCTATATTTTGTTGTTTCATTAGTATTGATCCATATTCCTTTGTCCACATATATTAAGGATCTTTACTTTGAAATATATCCTTGAATATATTTAACTTGTGTAGTTAATATATTCATATGAGTATATGCAACTTGTGTAAGTTTATACTCATATCCTTGAATATATACAACTTGTGTAGTTCGTATATATTCATATGGGCATATGAGACTTGCGTAGTTCATATATGCTCATATATCTTTTGAGTATACATAACCTTTGTAGTTTACATATACTCATACCAATTACATTCAATTACTTGCTATTGAAGTGATTATCATCGATTACCAAAGAGGGAAAGATTGCGGTATCTTGTCCCACCATTATCAGTAAATGGTTTGATGTGGTAATTTATGATAATCATATTGTGGAACTAACGTTTTTCTATGAGTTGGTGAAATAGGTTATGTTCCATGTGATTGAAGACTTCGGATGATGTCATGAGTTGATCATCATCAAGTCAAGTGTTTGAAGAAAAAGAATATCGTCATGTGTTGATGATATCAAGAGAAGAACATCATCATGGGTTGATGATATTGAAGTGAAGAGCTTATAGTAAAGGAGATGATCATGAGTTGATCATCAAGATAAGAAGAATCCATCATGTGTTGATGGAGGTCAAGTGAAGAGTGCATCATAAGTTGATGTATGTCAAGACTTGGGATGAAAGACGTCATCATATGTTGATGAGTATTAAATCATTAATCCGGACTTGAAGCAAGGATATGCGTCATCAAGCTTCAAGTGATTGCGCAAAGAAAAGGTATGACTAGCTAGGGCTAAGGATTCGTTCCTAGTCTTTTACCGGTATCGGTGTTTGGTTGGAGACCGGATTGCTAGTATAGGTTGTCGTACTATAAGAGGGGTCTTAATCAGTAGCTTGAGTTAGTCATGTGTTGATAAGCTCATTGTGTTTGCTCTAGCTCAACTTAACATGTTGCCTATATTTGCGAATGCGTTTTGCAAATAGTTGTGGCGCATGGTTATTCCTTGTAGCATGTGACTTTTGTTTGCGAATGCGTTTTGCAAACGGTTTAAGTCCATGTACCTTATTCCTTGTGGCATGATTCTAAAAGTCGGCAAAATGTGTTTTTGTGACTTGTTGAGAATCTAGCTTTCATCTCTTGTGTACATGTTGCATCAATTGGCAAATATGTTTTGCAAATTGAGTTGAAACAAATGTGCAAATGCATTCTCGATCTTGGTATTGTTGGCGGTCGACCGCCTCGTAGCGATACGGCCGGTGGTAGCGATCGACCGCCATGGTGTGGGCGATCGGCCGATCTTCGTGTACCGGCCGTAAGCGGTACTCTGAGTCTTTGTAGTCTGGGAGTTTGAAAGCGGTACTACGGAGTGCGGTAGTACCGATATTTGTATGGCGGTACATATTTTCGAAGAGATGGTTTCGGTTTGATCGATTGCTCGATCGAGCGATGCGACCGACCTCTCTGGCGGTCTAACGATCGAGAGGTCGGCCGGCCATTGGTTGGCGGTCGGACCGATTGTGAGTCAACGACTAGTTTTATAGCCGTTGGCACTTAGGCGATCGGCCGGCTATTAGTTGGCGGTCGGACCGGTTTTGTCGAATTCTCTGAATCTTCTCCCAACGGCTAGTTTTTGTGTGTGGGCTATAAATACCCACCTTGGCCGTGTGAGGAGAGTTCTTTGGTGCCCCATTGAGTTCCTTTGAGCTAAGAGCAAGCCCTCTACTCCCATTTGTGCATGTGTTGCACTTGTTGAGGTTTGAGAGGCAAATCCTATTGCATGTGTTGCATTAGGTGGTGGATTTAGTATCCACGAGATCTTTGACATTTGATTGGTTCAAGTGAAAGTTGGAGACTTGTTACTCTTGGTGTTTGCCGACACCTAGACGGCGTGGAGGCGTCGTGCGTCGGTGATCTTCTCAAGTGAAGCTTGTGAGAAGACCCGAGTGTTTGTGAGTGGCTTGGTGCTCGCCATCTCCGGAGTAGAGTAAGAGCAACCCTAGTGGAGCGAGGTGATTGATACCTCGGAGGAAGGCTTAATACGTGGAGCCGGCCCAATTGGTTTGGGTTTCCCTCAACGTGGATTAGGGGAGACCGGCAAGTCTCTGAGCACCACGGTAAAACATCGACGTGTCATCTTGTGGTTTGCATTCTTGAGCTTTACCTTATTGCAATTTACATTCATATAATTAAGTTGCTCATTTATTGTGTATGAATGATTGCCAAGCTATATGCTATTTACATTGCCTAAATTGAATTACTTACAAGTTCATGCTCAATTGATTATTATCATTAGACTTGTATTGTTGGTGCACTTAGTTGAGACTAGTGGTTTTAGGTCTTAATTGTGCAAAACTGTATTTGTATTAACTTCCGCAATAGAAATCGGTTTTAGCGCATAAAAGTTTTAAAACGCCTATTCACCCCTCCTCTAGTCGGCCTACTCGATCTTACAAGTGGTATCAGAGCTTGGTCTCTCATTTATTAGACTTGTCGGTGTTTTAGAACCGATCTTACGTAAAGATTGTTTGATTCGGGGGGTCTCCACAATTGATCACACAGACGAAGAAGACACGGGGATTTTTATACAGGTTCGGGCCTTCTCCGGTGAGAATAACAACCCTACTCCTGTATATCTTGTATTTACTCTCTGGATTACAATCGAATGAGATTTTCCTAATTGTTCTCCAGAAAAGGCTATGTTTCTTCTATCTCTCAAGCCCCTCCCCCTTCTATCTCTCACTGATACCTATTTATACTAAGCAATAGTGGACGTTGTCATTCCAGGCTAATTAGTCGCTCATTATTATGCAATAATGAGAGTAATTACCGGAGTAGTAACCTCCACATGCTGTCAATCAGTTGCCAGTCAGAGATAGTGGGAATTATCTGCAGTTATGTTAGAGATAACTGCGTATTTTGACTGCTTAGATTCTCACTATTTAATGAGCCATCAAATGGGTGGGTCCAGTAAGTCGTGAGGAACACATGCGAGCCGATCGTGGAAAACTTACGACCGGACGTGCTCGTGCGGTTATACCATAGTCGTAGAAGAGCTTACGACTAGGAGGTAGTCGTAGCGATTATATCATAGTCGTAGAAGAGCTTACGACTAGGAGGTAGTCATAGCGATTATATCATAGTCGTAGAAGAGCTTACGACTAGGGGGTAGTCGTAGGGTGTCTTACGACTTCCTGACTAATTCTTCCCTTTTGATATTTTGAGGGGTGTGTTTTGTGACGTCATATTTCTTGATTATGGAGTAAATAAATGAGGATTATTTAGATCCTCGTCATCTAGCTCCCCAGCTTCAAGTGAAAATAACTTACTTGAGCGAAGGGTCGTTGTAATACCCCGAAAGTGTGACAAGCAATAGTCGGGAGAGGTTAAGTGTTCGGGAGAGAAATAAATGAAATTTCGGGAGGGACCAATTGGAAAGGGTGTTTTGCTGCAGTTGTAGAGGGGAGAAAGCACAATTTTTCGGCAACTTGGGCTTGGGCCTTGGCCCAAGAGGGACCAAGGGTGGCCGGCCAAGGGAGGGAGGGGGCTGCCACTTCCACCCCCCAAACCCTAGCCGCCCCCTCCCCTCTCCCTCACGCCCCACTCCTCCCCCCTTGCGGCTGTCACCTCCCTCACCCCTCCCCTCCTCCAACTGGCGCCCCAACCCCCTCCTCCCTACCTCCCCTCCACCTCCATAGCTGCTGGCCAAAGAGAAGAAGAAGCTCCATTGCAGCCGGCCAAGGAGGAAGAACAAGGGGAAAAGAAGAGAAGGGAGAAGAAGAGGGAGAAGAGGAGGAAGAGAGGAGAAGGAGGATCTTCTTCGGGGCCTGTTCGTCGTCGTCCAGCACGTCGTCAAGGGTAATTACGGGTTTCTTGTGATGAGTGATGGTCATTAGAGGCGATTGCTATTAGATTGATTGGATCGGTTAAATTCTGTTCTCTGTTCAATTCTGTCCAGAATGTTGTGCGGACAGTTTCATTTATTTAGATGTCGAATTAGGAGTTTTGGTCTCCTAGAGAAACGTAGATTATGTTCTTAGCTTTCAGTGGCCACCGAGATCACCCAAATCCGATTAACGGTCAGGAAGTTATGAATTTTTTAGTATCGCTGCCTGGTAATTCTGTCAGTTTCTGGCAGTCTGTGGTAATTTGGTTAAAACTACTATTTAAAAGGAGAACCAGGGGATCTCAGTATAACGAAAAATGTGGGTAATTTCTGCACCTTTTCATAGAGATAAAGAACACGAGATTTGGACTTTCGTAGCAAAAGTTATGGTGGTTTTAGGGTACTGTCCAGAGAACCCGACGAGAATTCTGTTGTCTGATGATTGGTTTGATAGGGGAAGTTAAGGGCAGATTCAAAAGGGCTCCCCAACTAGGTTTATTTAGGTAATTCAATTACCTTTTCAGAAAGTCTAAGAACATCTTAATTGGACTCCTGAGCAGAAAGTTATGTATTTTAGAATTTGGCTGTTTTCAGTGAGCACCAAAACGATCGCTAGAAATTGGAGGTTTTGTTAACACTTGAGAGTTAGTGAGTTCTGTTGTGTTATTATTTTTGCTTTTGGTCCAGCATGTTGGTCTTAGATTGGGGTACCTTTATGTTGAGGTGGGAGCGCGGTTCCAGGGGCAGCACCCTCTTCGCGTCCACCGTTCTCGCACGGTTGAGGCAAGTATTCGTGCTATTGTATATTTACGCTTGTATGCTGTGACTGTTTGTGTTTGGCTCATAATAGCTATGCATGGATGTTATGGTGATGAGTTCCAATTTATCTTGGTGAATGCAAGTACTCTGTTTGAGTGAATATTTATGACTGTTTGATAGAGGATGCTAATACTTTGATGCGTAATAACCATGCAAGGTTGATAGTGTGATAAGTATGATTAAAGATGGTGAATACTAGAGAAATGATTAATTGATATTCATGAGTGATTGTTCAAGTTGCTAGTATTATGATTAAATGTGCTATTCATGGGTGCTAGAATGCTATGAATATCAATGTTGTGGAATGCTAGAAGTATGAATAAGTTTATTCATGTATGATGTTGTTGTTGTTGCTTACATGTTAATGAGAATATGTTGAATTCCTGCATATGAAGAATGTTATCATGGTGCATATGCATGTTGAGAGCATACAGTGCCTTGGTCACGTGGTGACCAAGCACATCGATTGAGTCCCGTCATGTAAATGGCGGGCTTGAGGTCCCCACATTCGTGGAATGTGGGCTATGAGCTAAAGAGGTCCCCATCATTAAGATGATGGGCAAAGGTCTATACATGTGGTGTATAGGCTCTTGGTCCCTGTGCGGAGGAGCACGAACAAAGTACACATCGACGGATGTATACCCCGCATGACCGGTAAAATGCGAAAAGAGATAAAGTTCAAATGAGCATTGCATTGGTTGCATTTTATAAGTTAAAAAAAGGCTATGTTTAGTGTCTTGTTATTGTGGATCATTGATGCTATGTTTGTGTTCTTGTTTATAGCCTTGTTGATACTTGCTGAGTCTTTGGGCTCACTCTTGCTTTAATGTGTTTTAGGTATCAATGGCAGGAATGACATGCATGGGAGGGAATAGATGATGGATGCACTCACTACCTCACACTCTTAAGGCGTTTACCGCTTAGCTTCAATTTTAGAAATAAATAAACTGATGATTATCACTCATAGATCGGTTTGGTTTGAGTAACTGTTTAATTGTAATAATGAGATTGCCAGGTCTTGGTATGTTCAATTGATTATCAAGCTTGATTATGAGAATTTTGTTAAATGCTATGATTTATCGTTGAACTCTCGGTATATTGATTAAACAAAGGAGACTCTGTCGAAAAATTTGTAGATTGGGCTAGATTAGTTTATTTCCAGTAGCATTCCAGGCTCTTTGAGAGTTGGGGTGTTACAGTCGTAGACGATCCTTTGACCATTAAGGGGTCGTTAGGAAAACGTTGATGGAAAAAAACTCTTCAATCCTTGTTTCTCTCGACCAGGAATATGCTTGATCGAGGTAATTTGTTAAGGTTATTACGACTACAAGATGTCGTAAGATAACTTACGACTTCGAAGCAGTCGTAGCCTTAAGACCGGAAATAAGATTTTCCGGTTGGTATTTCACTTGACCCGAGGGTCAAGATGGTAATTTCACTTGAAGTGTGAAAAGGTGTCTTGGGACTTTCCATCAGGCGGAGTTAAAGCACATCCGTTGAAGCAATTCGGCGGTGGCGGTGTTGGGATTTCGCGACGTTTCGTTTCAATTGTGCGGTTATAAAACGGGCTGCGAGGGAAGAACTTAGGGTTCTTACCTTTTTACCAAATAGTCGGTTGCTTTCTCGTCTCTTCCGCCGCCGGTGACTCCGTACACTTTCTTGAAGCTTTCCTAACCTTAAATTTTCGTTCTGAGAGAAAAATGGCGAGATTGTCTCTGAATGGGCCGAATCGGAGATGGACGATGTGAAGATGACTGCTTTGGTCGCCGCCGAGAAGATTCTCGAGGGTCTTCTCGTGAAGTGGATTGCGGCGAACGGGCAGCATTGGCCTTCGGGAGAGGTAGACCAAATTCCCGTCTTCCAGGCTTACTGTGAGTGTGGCCTTCGATTGCCTACTCACCCTTTCCTCACACTTGTACTCGAGCACTTCGGGGTGGAATTAGTGAACCTTGGTCCTAATTCCATTACGATGTTAAGTGTATTCGTGTACTTGTGTGAGGCCTACTGAGATTCGGCGGACCTCGAGCTTTTCGGTATTATGCGGAATGGCTCGTCAAGCGAGATCGGTGGCGTGATGCAAGCTCCACGGCGGATGAAGTCGAGGAGTATATTCGAGATGTTTACGTCGTCATGGCGGGTTGGAAGAAGAGGTAGTTCTCTTGGGAGGTTACCCGGAAGATAGCCTCGTTCGTCGGAAAGGCCGCGGCGATCTTCTTCTTGGGACTCGACTCCCGATAATCTCGGCCGGATAGCCCCTACATTGGTGTCAAAGACTTGAAGTCGGAGGGCTCACGATTAACACGTGATGAAGGACTTCATCACGCGCGGATAGTCCTTTGAAGACAAGGGTCCCTCCCATGTGGAGGTACTCGGAAAGGACGACCCAACCGGGGACTACAAGGGCGGTGAGTAGAAAAACTTACTCTTTTGGCTTTATCCTTGATTAACCTGATTTAGTGCGCTTAATTATGTTGTCCATACTTCGGATCTTCGCAGGCGGAGGTTGATGCACGTGTCAGGCTCATCTGCGAGAAGCATCCGGTGAATACGACGGCTCCTCAAATCCTCGTGGTTTTGGCCACAGAGGAGAAAGAGAGGCGCCTAAAGGTGTCGAATGATTACGCCTTTAGGTGTTTTATTGTCGTGAAACGGTATCGACTAGCTGATTTGTCGCAGAAGAACTTACGACTGGGTACTGATCGTAGAAAATCTTACGACCAAATGTAATCGTAGAATAACTTACGATTAGATAATGTCGTAGAAAAACTTACGACTTAACGTAATCGTAGAATAACTTACGATTAGACAATGTCGTAGAAAAACTTACGACTTAACGTAATCGTAGAATAACTTACGATTAGACAATGTCGTAGAAAAACTTACGACTTTTGAGCTGATCATACGGACCACTTTTCTCTTTCTTCAACAGAAAGTTGGCATGGAGAACCGCCAAGGCAGCGAGGAAGTCGAGTTGGTGGTTGTTGGGCGCGGCTAGCGGTAGTCGTGAAGTCCCCTCCATCCAAGAAGCGTCATTGGTAAAAGTCGGCGATAAGGGGGGTTTGAGCTCGGCTCCTCCTGCTCCTTTTGCTAAGTTTGCCGCAGATCTAGCCGCGGCAAGAAAGAGAGCAGAAGAAGAGGCTCTTGCCCTTAGGCATAAGGTCCCCAAAGTTAAGGTACCTTTCTATTATGATGACAAGTCCTTGTGATTTGACTTTCGCGGCTTTGTAAGGCTGACTAGAAAGGAGAAGCTGGAAGGAATTCATGTCTTTGTGAAGGAAGCTGCTGCTCGGTGGGATCGAAGCCGGGAAGCGGCATTCTCAGGTGGTCGAGGCGATCTCGTCCACGGGAAGTCGGGAGGAGGTGACTCTGTTGCCCCGAGTGCACCTCGACCAATGGTGGTCGAGAAGAAGTCAAAGAAATCTTCCGTTGGGAAGGTTGCTCCTAAATTTGGGTTAGGTCAGTATACGTAGGTATGTAAAATAAAACACATAAGTGTAGTAACTACTTACTGTTTTATTTGTTGACTTATTGTTGCGCTTTGTGATTCTCAGCCCGGCGTCTTCAGCCCCAAGGGGTACTCTCATAGAGGATCTCGTCGTCACCCCTTCAACCGAAGGGGTGCGACAACGATAGTAGCTGAAAATCTAGCTACTGTCCCTGCAGTAGAGGAGGCTGCGATTCTTTGAAATCATTGCGCGTCGATGATCTTGAAGTCGCTACGACAAGCTGGGCCGTCGTAGGAAGCTGCGGTGGAAACAACACAAACCTTGAGGGAGATACGAGGCGCGACGGCGAGCGCGTGACCGTGGCTTTGGCAAAGAGGTCGTTGAGGATATTCACTCCGGCCCTCCAGGTGGAGTTCACGTCACAGAGTCAGAGGAAGAGGAGTATTTCAACTTTTGCTCTGATTTCTTTGGCCCTGACTCCATCGTAGGATCTTCGCCTACGCTCCGCGATCGAGTTCCCACCCGATAGCATTGTCAATTGCGGAGATGTATTTGACAATGAACGACTTGAAGGGGTATGGTGGAAGCGAGTCGAGGAGATGGATGGACTGAAGGATCCATCACGAATAGTCTCCATGTTTGCTTGGTCAAACATGAACGTAAGTATTCATCGATACTCACTTAGGGTTTTATCTCTTTATCTTATCGTCTCTCTCTTTTTCAGAGAGCCGTTGAGCAAGTCGCTACGATTTGCGAGTACAATCGGCAACTTGTCAAACTTCGACAAGAAAAGGCAACACTCTGTGAACAAGCAGAGAGGTGGTGAGTGACTGATTATTATAATCGTTTCGATTACTTATTCAACACTCGTAACCGGTTGTCGTAGAAAACTTACGACTTGTGCTAGTCGTAGAAAAAACTTACGACTTGTGCTAGTCGTAGAAGAACTTACGACTAGGGGGTGGTCGTAGAATAACTTACGATTACCCATCGGTCATAGAAATACTTACGACCGTTTGTGTTCATTCCTGCTCTTTATTCTTACGGGTTTAAGAGCAACGAAAAGACCTTGGTGATTCACTCGACTTTGAAAAGCCGAGTCAAAGAAGCTAAGGGATAAAGTCACTGACCTCTTGAAGAAGCTTCAGAGGCTAACTCGCAACTAAGCAGCTGCAGGAAAAAATAAACAATACATATCATTACGACTGCTTCTGATCTTGGTTTTTGCTTCCCTCCTCTTTTTGACCTCTTATTCTTTTGCATAAAAAGAAGTCGAGAATAAGACCCTTCAGGCCGATGTGGGGGCTCTCCGGACTGAGGTTAATGAGAAGACCTCCGTTGTTCGTGAAATCTCCCGGATCGCGAAGGAGAAAGACCAAGAGATTGGGAACTTGGGTTCTCAATTAGCTGGTAAGTAGAACTTTTACCTGCTATTTATTTATTTTATCTTCTTATATGATCGTTTTTCTTATTCAATCATCGCTCTTACCAGATCGATTGACTGAAATAAAGCGACTCCATGAGGCTTCGACTTATTCCCAGGAGGAGACAAAATCAATGAAGATCAATCTTCAAGATAATATCTCACTTCGAACAATGTACTCGATGGGCTTCGTGCGGGAGGTTGCTCCTCGCGATGACACGATGGCGCGCGCATCGAGTGCCATTGGGAACAAGTCGGTACTCGAGCGAGATGATATCTACTCTGAAGGCCAATTAGAATGATTCAATAAGGGAAGCGGTCAAAGGAGCTGTGAGTTTTGTTTTAGCAAAACTCAAGGCCCGTGATCCTAACCTTAATCTTTATTCTGTTGAAGCCGACTTGATCGCACAGCTTGGCCAGAAGGCGATCGAAGAGATGCGATCGGTTGGCGAGAAGGCCGCAGAGGAGATGCAAATAGAATCTCCTAGACGAGTAGTCTTGTAATTTTGTAAGAACAAGTCTTTTCTGGTGGTGACGCATAAATATATGATCCTTTCTTTTTTCCTGCAAATTATCTTGTAGAGTAGTTAGTAACTCATAAGATAAAGGAAGAAATAATTAGACCGGATATGGCGATTCCTCCTTTCTCCTTTATTTTTCCTGAATCATCTCATAGAGTAGTTAGTAACTCGTAGGATGATAACCGGAAAAACTAGACTAAGAAATGAAGTCATGTTTATAACTTTATCCTAGCCCATTGCTTACTTAGTTTATTTTCAATAAACTAGGTAAGTAGTAAAAAAGGGTTCAAAAAAAAAGGTTTGTTCATCTTAGAGTTGTCAAGTATCGACTTGTTTGCACTAGTCGAAAGAGCGAAAAACGGTCGACGCTAGGAAGTTCCTCTAGTGGCGGGACCACGTGCGAGAGAAAAAGACTTGACTAGGTGATGTTACCATCTCCGACCAGATTAATCAACTCGATAATGGCGACTAAAGTGAAACAAACATCTCGAGTACCTTAAGGATTCATTCGACTACATTCATTTTCGACTAAGTCGTTACGGCGGCAAAAGTAGGAAACAGAACACGCTAGGAAGTTCCTTCTAGTGGGCGGGACCACGTGCAGATAGGAGAGGCTTCGACTAGGTGTGTTTCTTCCTTCGACCAGTAAAACTTCTCAAGTATTTTGAAAAGGTAGTCGAATGCATCTAAAAAAGGGTCACTCTTCTTAGTTTTATTTTTCGAAATAAACTAAGGTGATATGAATTCGCTTAACAATTGTCGACCATTTTCCTGAGCTCAATAAGCTTTGTCTTGATTGTTTAGGAGCAGTGACATTAGGAAACTCCTTCCAAATGGGAGAACCACATGCGAGAGGAGAGACTTGACTAAATGTATCGTCCTTTGCTAACCATTATGCAGGAAGGATGAGCATAAAATGGTCGAAAAATAAAAGCGAAATTCAAAAAATAGACAAAAAGATAGAGAACTGTCACTTTATTGTCGTTGAAGTTTATTACACATAAAATTTAAATGGTGGTCAATGTTCCAAGAATTTGAGAGAACATGGTCATCTTCCATTGCAAGTCGTCTTGATCACGGGCGCGTTACGCCGACCACGGTGTAAGGACCTTCCCACTTGGGAGAAAGTTTGTTCGATTAGGCTGGGATTGGATAAGTCTCAATACCAAGTCACCTTGGCGAGGCTGCGAGGTTGGACCTACGATCATAGTATCTGCGGGGGCTTGTTGGTAGGCTGCGAACGGAATAAAGCTTTGTTCCTCTGTTCTTGGCGAGTTGATGTCGTCGCTCGAAGATGTTCTTGAGATGAGTCATTAAACATCGACTCTTTCGACCTGATCTTTAGTTCGGAGGAAGCATGGCCGGCACCAAAACTAGAAAGAAAGGTGTTTCTCCCGTAGCTCGGCTAGGTCGTCGTCATGCAATTGCCCATATCTGAAGGTAATTCCTGTACCTAAGCCCCCGAGCGCTTTACAAGCTGATCGAAGACTCGGGTTTTGATTCCCTTCATTATTTGGCCATTCTCTCTCTCGACTGCTCCGTTGCTTTGGGGGTGTGCGACAGAAGCGTAACACAAACGAGTTCCCAACTCGTCGCAAAATTCCTGAAATTTTGCGCTTGTAAACTGTTTACCGTTATCTGTGATAATTCGACTTGGTACTCCAAATCGAGTGATCATGCATCTCATCATGAACCATTTTGCTGCTTCCGTTGTTATCCCGGTCACAGGTTCGGCTTCTATCCATTTTGTGAATGTATCAATAGCCACAAAAAGGAACTTGAAACCTCCTGGAGCTCTGGGTAACGGTCCTAGGATATCAAGACCCCAGGTTGCAAAAGGCCACGACAGAGGGATTGTTTGCAACGCCTGATCTGGTTGGTGTATTTGCCGGCTATGAAACTGGCACTGTACACATTTTTTAACCATCTCCTTGGCATCGTAGAGGGCTGTTGGCTAATAAAAACCTTGTCGAAAAGCTTTACCAACCAGTGTTCTGTAGGAAGCTTGAGTTCCACAGATCCCTCCGTGTATGTCGTGAAGGAGTTTTAATCCTTCGCTCTGCGGAATACATCGCATGAGCACCCCTTGGGTTCCTCTTTTATAAAGAACACCTTCAACTAAAGTATACATTTTGGCCTTTCGGGATAATCGATCTGATTCTAGATCATCATCGGGTAAGGAACCCGCCTGAAGATACTCGTAGATGGGTGCCATCCATGTATCTTCGTACTCTAGAGAGGTTGTTTCTATAGAAGGTGTCTCGGTTAAATCGATTATAGGCGGTTTAAAGTGTTCCAAAAACCCCTTTCGGTACCAAGGATGGGAGGAAGCTAAATGAGCAGTTGATGCGAGGAAATTATCCTTCGAGGATAAATTGTACCTCAAAGCCCAAAAGTGCTTTTCTAGCTTTCGTACTTAGATAGGTGCGGGACATGGTCAAATTGGAGCACTGGTACTCCTTTCCGACTTGATTCACGACTAGTGAGAGTCTCCTCTTACGGCGATCGTCGAATCGAGCGCTTTCACGGCTCGTATACCGGCTAGCAAACCTTGCTACCGCCACGTTATTAGTGGCACGAAAGTTTAATTGTATGGCATACTTTAAGGTTTCTCGTTAGGAGATTCGGGACCACCTAGCCCCGAGCCACTTAACGTGAGTGACCCATCAAAGTACATCATCCAGCGATCGTGGGAATCGTCTTGGGGATCTGAGCAGGTTCAGATTTGTCCATTCGGCGACAAAGTGCGCCAAGATCCGGGATTTGCGGCCGTTCGGGACACGAAATGGATGTCGAACACCCCAAGTTCGGTGACCACTTTGCCATGAGTCCGTTGTTTCCCTATTACGGAGGATCGCTCCCAGAAACTCGGGCGCGCGACTAGTTTGTGCGTCTGAAAATAATGCCGTAGTTTCCTCGAAGACATGAGGAGGGCATAAAGAAGTTTTTGAACACGAGGGTGCGCTCCTTAGGTCGTGCAAAACCTCACTCACGTAGTATCTTGGTCGTTGTATGTTCTCACGTTCTATGACCGATCTTTGCGCTTCTTGCTGTGGCATGGCACTAGGTAAACTAAGGCGTTTCTCCTAGCCGGGAAGCTAGGGCAGAGCACTCGTAAGATACCTCTTGACTTCCTCAAAGGCTAGGTTAGCCTCTTACGACCACTCGAAACCTTCGTGTTTCCTTAGAAGTTTGAAGAAAGCGGTCTTTTTCTCCCGGTTGTGCTATGAAACGACTTAACGCCGCCATGCACCCTGTGAGTTTTTGGACTTCTTTTTTCGTGGTCGGGATTTGCTTCGATTCCTCGTTCAGAAACCAGGAATCCAAGCAATTTTCCTAAAGAGACCCCGAACACACACTTCTCGAGATTTAGTTTCAATTGGTGTTTTACGAGGTTGTCGAAAGTCTCTGCAAGTGCGTGATATGGTTGAGTCGTTTGGTGCTTTTACGACTAGGTCATCAACATAGGCTTCCAAGTTTCGGCCTAGTTGGGAGCAAAGTCGTTTGCATCAAGCGTTGAAAAGAAGCTCCAGCATTTTTAGGCGAATGGCATTTGACATAGCAAAATACCCCAAGCGGTGTAATAAATGCGGTCTTTTCTTCATCTTCTCGATGCATACTAATCGATGATAACGAGTATGCATCTAGAAAACTCAACATTTCACATCCTGCGGTAGAATCAACGGTGATTGATGCGGTAAAGGAAATCATCTTTTGGACAAGCTTTATTGAGATCGATAAAGTCTACGCACATACGCCATTTCTTTGTTAGACTTTCTAACCATTACGAGGTTGGCCAACCACTGGTGATTGACTTCTCTTATAAAGCTGCTTTAAGCAACTTGTCCAATTCGACCTAATAGCATCTCGTCGATCGGGGCAAATCTCGTAACTTTTGTTTCACGGGTAGTTTATCAGTATAAAGCTAGCTTTGTGCTCGATCACATTCCTTGGGACTCGGGTATGTCGGATGCTTGCCCGCAAAGACATCAGCGTTTGCACGGAGGAAAGTGATGAGGCGTCTTCCTTTGGGGTCGGAAGAATCCCAATGCGAGCGATCTTCGAGGTTCCCTGCGTCGGAGGAACCTCTTTGACACAGTCGTTCGGCTTAGTGCGACTTTAGGCCGACTTGCTAGTCGAAGGTGACTTTAAATCTCGAGTTGGTAATTGTCCAACCATCTCAAGGGAGCAGCGGTCGCAGAATCGCCATCTTCTTGTCACAATATATCGTGATCACTCCTTTGGGACTGGCACCTTAAGACATTGGTACCCATAGTGAGTAGCTATCAAAATTTTGCTAAAGTAGGTCGTCCGAGTATGGCGTTATATGTCGTATCGAAATCGACCACATCAAAGGAGACCTTCTGTTACGAAATTGCTTGGTGATCCAAGCGTTAAAGGAAGAAACTTGGCCAATGGGTTTGGCGAAGTCCCGATGCGATTCCATGAAATGAGTATCGTCATCGCCTTACCTTGTCACGGTACTTGCATCTCGTCCGAGTACTCAAAGCGATATGTTTAGCGAGCTTCCACTATCAACTAAAACTCGATTAACTCGACAATTGTTGATAGTGGGTTCACCACTATCGAAATCGACTGGTCTAGTCGAAGGTATCGGACAATCACCTTTCTCGAAAGCAAGGGTGATTTCCAGACCACTTGGTAATTTATTGACAAGAGGAGTCGATTGTATTTACCTCACGTTCATTGCTTTGGTATCTCTCCGTGATTCGTATGCCGAAGACCCCTGTAACATCCCAATTTTCTGAGCTTAAAAATCTTTTAAATAGTTAGTAGGGAAAAATTCACCATTTGGATTTATTTGAATTTAATTTCAAAAGCTTAATATTGGACTTTACAAGCAAAAACATTTAATGTGAATAATCCCAACATGAACAATAGCCAAAAACTAATTTATTTGGGTTCTATGTGCTCAGATATATTTTCTAGATTTTTCTATAATTTTTCTGAGTTCATTTGCTATTTTCTATTGCTTATTTGATTTTCTGGTATTTTCTAAAATGAAAAACCTAATTAATAATCTCAGAAAAGGCATCGGGCCGAAATCCAAACCTCCGGCCCATTCTTCCGCCGCTTGACCCACTCCGCGCGCCCGGCTCGCCACGCCGCCTCCACGACATGCGGGCCCCGCATGTCGATCTCTCTCTCCTTTCCTTGGCGCGAGCATCCTCCACCGTCCGATCAAGGTTGAGCGGCTAGATGCGCATAAGGCAGCGGAGTTGTCGAATGTTTCTTTGATTGTGGGCGTTCGATCAAGATCCAACGGTCGATCGCGATGTTTTGCGGCAGCGCCGTTTAAGCCAAGACGCGGACTCGCGCGGTGTGTCAGCGGCGTGTGGGTCCCGGCTTGCCACGTCGTCATCGTCTCCGAGTCGATTAGGGTTTCGCGCGCCGCGCAAACCCGATTTTGGCGTTGTGCCTGGACTCTTCGAGCCTCGGGTATAAAAGGAGGTAGCCTCGGCCTCGCAACCCAACCCTAGCCGCCGCCGCCTCGCGGCACGAACCTAGCCGCGAAGGAGCGAAGATCAATCTGCGCCGCCACCAACTCCGGCGAGCTCTTCGCGCATGCGGGCTGCTCGAGCCGTGGTACGCACCGTTGGCATCGCGCGGAGCTTCTCTACCTCTGGTGGCCTTCGTCTCGCCGGGCGTCACCGGGCGCCATTGCCGTCAAGCAAAGCCCCTCGCGCTCTTTGCACCGCCCGCCACCGCCACCGTCCACCCGAGCATCGTCGCACCGCAGGTTCGCAATAGCAAGAGCTACACGGTACCACTCACCGCGGTGGATCGCGCCGTTCGCCGTTGTCGTCGGTTTCGCGCCGCCGCGTCTGTTGTCATCCACGTCATCGCCACCTTGCCTCCATGTCGACGCCGCGCCGCCTCGTGTCGCGTGCGTGGTGTCGATCATTGCCCACGTGTGCGCGCGTGGGTAGTCCACCGATCTCCGAACGAGGCTCGGTGAGCACAGTCTCGGAGTGGCCGTGTCCACGACATGTGGGTCCCACATGTCGATTTTCGTTTATTCTTTTAATTCCGAAATTCCTTCACGACGCCTTGACGTGCGCAATATTTCGATTTTCTTGAGAAATAATTCGGAAAATCGAGAAAATCCAAATTAGGGTTTCTTTTAGATTTCCAATCTTCCAAAGGCCATAACTTTTGCATCCTAACTCCGATTGAGCCCATTCAAATTTCTAAATTTGTCTAAATTCAAGATCTATTTATCTGAGATTTTTATTTAATTTTTGGAGTTTGTTTTGCCTCTGTTATTTATTTGTTTTGGTTGTTTTGCTTCGTTTGTGCGTGAGCGTCGATACTTGGGGTTTTAGTCGAAGAAGGCTTCAACCAAGTTCAAGACCAATCGTAGACCTATTCCAAGGCAAGTCATACCTTTGATCATATTGAATCCCAGTTTTCCCAAATTACATTGTGTTAAATTATTGCATTTACTTTAATTATGTATTTGAATGCTTTTGGGCTAGTTATTGATCCAAATTGTTATGTTCACCTTGCCTACTTGTATACCTTCATCTTTGTCGCCCTAGATTGGTTTATTACTTAGTTGGTATTAGCATATTGCCAACATGGTTGGTTAGACCGACTAGAATTGCTTAGCCATGCTACGAGTCATCATCTCATGTGAGTGCAAGTATGAAATTGACTAAGTGACTATGGAGCTGTGTGATAAAGCGTGTGTCTTTGTGTGCTATTACTCGTGATGGCATGTGTTGCACTAAATCAACTGGGTGGTAAAAGATTTAGACTGAGGCAAGTGGTGGATACTATGTGAACCGGTGGCTTTGTGATTGGGTTTTATCTGTGTGGTTTAGTTAGAAAAACTGGAAGTCTTGCCTTGGTCAATTAAGGACTTAACTTTGTGCGTCATCAAGCCCGAGCTATCTTTGTCGACCACATGTCCGTGTGAGCCTAACTTAGTAGGTTCGGAGTTTCAACATTGGGGTTCGGTGGATAGGTTAAGCTTTGTGATATGGGAGTGTGTGAATAAGAACGTCAATGTTGAGACGAAGTTGCCGAACTGTTATGTTACGATCAGTGCTAGCTACACTAGTTGTATCGTGTGGGTAAAGTGTACAAACCTCTGCAGAGTGTTAATCAATCTATTCGAATAGCCGCGTCCTCGGTTATGGACAACGCTCGGGGATTTCACATGAAGGGTAGTGTTCATAAAACTTTGGGTATGGGACAGCTGTGTGGCATAAGTTATATGGCTGTGTGAATCAATCTGATTAGCTTTGTGCCTTTGTGAAAAGAACTGTTAAATTAATATTGTCTATTTGTTTTAAATTATGCTTTTAATCTATTATTTGTATTCAATTGCAAATGTTGCATTTTCGCAAAATAACCACGAAGCCATTCCTTTGGAATAAGCTGCATCTATATATTGCATTACGTGGTATGATTTGCGAAATGCGGTTGTGTACTCACGCTTGTTGTAAAACTTGCGTCCAAACCTCTGTAGTGGAGGAGTCTTCGCCGCTTTCGAGGAGGAGTTTGTGGAAGAAGGTTGATCGCTAGGTCATCGATCGATCGGTTACTGTGGTGTCTTGATTGGAGTTTGCAGAGTTTATTTCGTTCATTGCAGATATTTCTTTAGTGTTAGCCTGCGTGTAATAAGTTGTAACCCGACCTTAAGGTCAAAACTCTAAGTTGTTACTCAAACTATTCGTTTATGTTATATTTCGTTTGTGTGGATTGATATTCACCTATGTTACCCTTGTGTGCACTAGCGTGATCTGGACTAGTGCGAAATACACAGATGGTCCAAGTGCATTTTTGGGTCCCGACAGAGGTGGTATCAGAGCCATACTGACTGTAGGTCTTGACCTTAGTTAGATCAGCCGTTTTTAGAGAGTCCAAACTATTTTCTAAAAGAAAACTAACTTGCAAGAGTAACCTATTGCTTAACTCCTCTCATGTCTCTCTAGACTCATCTATTGCTAAGAATTTTCCCCTCTCTCTGCTGTTTTTAAGTTGTTCTTACCCTCTCTCTGTCTTGTGGACAGATGCCAAATCTTGGACCTATGGTGAGCGTTGTGGAGGTTACGCCACCGAACTTTGAAGCTCTGCAGTACTTGGAGGTTTTGATCGTCCGTTGTACCGAGGCAACAAGCTGGATGGTGGATGGACATAAGCGGGTGCGACCGTAAACGGCGATCTACGCCGGGATGAACACCAAGGCAAGCCACCACTGAACATCTCCGTCGGGAGGATCACTTGGAGTGAAGGAATACGGGAATCATCGCGCTGGCCATGCCGGTCCGCCACATCTACATGCGCGAGTTGCAAGGAACCGTCTTCGCTACCACCCGCAGCGGCCGCCAGTGGAGCTACTCGCACACTATCCATCCACGGAGGGAGAAGAAGATGCCACAGTGGTACACCTCGCCGATGCGTCGTCGCCCAAGAGGAATCCATGGAGTTGATGGCCGATCTGAGCGGTGCCTACAAGAGCGCACCAAGCGAAGAGAAGATCGCCATCTGGAAGAGATACCGGCGCCCACCACCGAGCGGACTCAAGAAGAGGAAGAAGATCTAGAAGAACATGAAGAATCGAGGAAGATCCGGAGGAGGTGGGCGAGAACCGAGGAGAACTGTCGCGCCATCGACGCTGTTCGGTTGCACCATTTCGGGGCACGGGGATCGGTTTGCGAAGATGCCGGCCACAGTTCAAGGTCTGACGGCGAGAGCACAGTAGTGGTTGTGGAGGTTACCTCAGCGACTGAGTTCGCTAAGGCCTAGGTTCGCAGTTGAGGCTTAGTGTGTTAAGCCGCGTCAGTCTAAGCCTAGTTGTGTCACCCTTTAGGCGTTAGATTGTGTGTTTAGGTTCGCTATTTTCTTTGAGTGTGAGTATGAGCTGTAAAGGCCTTTAGGCATCTGTTGCAAGCCATGCTAAGTTCTTAAGTAGTAAAGTTGCTTTTGGTTCTCTCAGTTGTTGTTGGGTTTAACCAATCCCCCGCTTAGTTCTTGACTCACCCCATGCTTGCTACCTTATCTAACCCACGAAGCTTCGCGAGATGGTTACAACTCGCGAGCGATTGCAAGTGGTTGGGTACCCAGCACCAAACAAGCGGTGGACAACCAAAGACAACGGAGCAGTTCGCCACGGCACCTTCAGAGATCTGCAGAACTTTGGGTCTTTATGGCAGCCTGAACACGATTGATGCATACCATGATGACTCGGATGCAAGCCATGCACAACCGAACAATAACAACAATCATCAAAGCATGGAGCCCGGTGCTCATGGTCACCATGGACCATCCAAACTTGCGAAATTCATGAGGACTCGTCCACCAACATTTTACGGACATGTCTCACCCGTGGAAGGCGATGATTGGCCGGGTGATTGAAAGGAAGCTGCGATCACCCAATGCGGTGACCATGAAAAAGTTCTCTATGCCTCTCACGGTTGGAGGGCATCGCGGAGAATGGTGGGAGAACCTGCGCCGCTCATGAGGCACCACGAGAATATCACTTGGGAGGAATTCTCACGGCATTCCGCCAATACCACGTACTGAAGGAATTATTGAACTAAAGAAAGATGAATTTCGTGCCACGAAGCAAGGAAGCTTGTCGGTGTCGACTATCTCAACAAGTTCTGCAACTTGCTCGCTATCTTTGCGAGAAGATGTTGCAGCAGACAAGGCTCGCGAGTCGTTTCGAAGGGACCAACAACGGACTTGGTCAATCTCCTTGCACATACCTTCCCGACTTCCAAGAACCGATCAATAAAGCTTTAGTCATGGAGGATAAGCGCAAGGAAGCGGAAGACAATCGCAAGCGCAGATGATCGGCGGGGAGGCCAGCAATTCCAGCAGAGAGCAAGGGCGGTGCCACGCAGCTTCAGCGGTTTCTCCACGAACTCGCCACGACACTGCGCCAACCTCGGCACCTCGTCCGGTTGCTCGAACACTCGCGCAAAGCACCGACCAACGCTAATCCAAAGGTCAACAAGTCGCAAGAACCAAGGGTGTGCTATACTTGCCGTCAACGAGCCACTCGCCGTCGGTGTCCACAGAGGGGAGCGATCACTCGATTCGTTTCAACCTTGGAGCTACACCAAATAAGACACCGCACCGGGTCACCAACAGAACTTTCCAAGCCCCAACCAGCCAGAGGAGGGGCGCGATCCGTGGTCCGAGGCCATGTCAACCACGTCACCTGGAAGAACACGGGAAGCACGGGCGTCGTCTGGGTAAGTTCTGGTTAGTCGATACCGCATCGATTCTGTTTGATTACGGAGCTTCGCATTCTTTTGTATGCAAGTTTTTGCAACTAAGAATAAGTTGGAGGCTATACAACTTAATCATACTCTATTAGTTCAATCGCACTGGAGTGGAGCTAAGCTCTAGAGTGGGTTGTTTAGGAGCTAAGTTACTCATAGTGGAGTTGAGTTTCTAGCCAACTTAATTGTTCTAGACACCCAAACCCTAGATGTCATTCTTGGCATGGATTGGCTAACCAAGCACAAAGTCATGTCTTTGGATTGTGGCCAAGAGCCGAAGCGTTGGTTGAAATCTTGATGGAAGGAAAGTGGAGTTTCTAGCCACATCGGTTCGTGAAGGGCACTTGCTAGTAAACAATCGAAGACCATTGCATTGGAGAATGTACCAATAGTCGAGAATACCGGATGTGTTTCGGAAGAGTTACGGAATGCCACGGATCGTGACATCGAGTTCGTCATCGATCTAGTGCGAGGACAGCGCCAATTTCTAAGCGACCTTATCGAATGCCGGTGGCGAGTTAGCGAAATGAAGAAGCGATTGAAGAACTCCTCGAGAAAGGTTTCGTAAGACCAAGTTCGTCACCGTGGGAGCACCGGTCTTGTTCGTCAAGAAGAAAGCGGAAGCATGAGGATGTGTATCGACTCACCGTTCTCTCAACGAGGTCACTATCAAGAATAAGTATCCACTTGCCCGAATAGATGATCTGTTTGACCAGATGAAGGGAGCGGAGTGTTCTCAAAGATCGACTTACGATCGGGCTACCATCAGTTGAAGATCTACCCTAGGGATATACCAAAGACCGCTTTCTCAACGCGATATGGACATTATGAGTTCTTGGTCATGTCATTTGGTGACAAATGCCCGACTTACTTCATGAACATGATGAACAAAGTCTTCATGGAATACTGGACAAGTTTGTAGTGGTGTTCATTGACGATATTACGGTTTATTCCAAATCGGAGGAGGAACACGCGAGAACACACGAGGTTAATTTTGGAGAAACTCAGGGAGCATCAGTTGTATGCCAAGTTCATTAAGTGTGACTTTTGGAAGAAGGAAGTGGATTTCCTTGGCCATATAATGACCGCCGATGGAGTAGCAGTTGACCCAAGAAAAGTAAAGCGATATACTGCGGGACCACCAAGGCGTAACCAGCATTCGCGATTTCTTGGGAATGGCGGGTTACTACCGCCGCTTCATTGAAGGATTCTCCTCAATTGCTAAGCCTCTTACGCAATTGTTGAAGAAGGAGAAAAAGTTCACCGAGTCGACTGTGAGAAAGTTTTCGAGAATTAAAGAAGCGCTTGACCTCACTTGATCTTGATTTTGCGGATATTCGCAAGGATTTGATATCTATTGTGATGCCTCGCGTCAAGGATTAGGATGTGTCTGATGCAAGAAGGAAGAGCGCCGCTTATGCGTCAAGACAATTGAGACCCCACGAGGAAAATTACCCTACTCATGATGCGGAATTAGTGCCGTAGTGCATGCTTTAAAGATTTAGCGTCATTACCTCATCGGTAATCGTTGTGAAGTCTACAGATCATAAAAGTCAAGTACATCTTTACTCGATCGGATCTGAATATGAGGCAGAGAAGATGGTTGGAATTGATCAAGGATTACAATCTTGGAATCCACTACCATCCGGGAAAGCCAGCGTAGTTCTGCGGCGCTCTAAGTCGTAAGAGTTCTTGCAATGCTTTGGAAGTAAAGGAAGTTGCCCAGAACTTTATGAGGAATTTCAAAGCTAAGGCTAGAAGTTGTGTCAGAAGGATTTGTAGCCAATTTAGAGTACAGATCTACCACTGGAGAAGCGATTCGTGAAGCACAACCGAAAGATCCGTGTTGTCGGAAATCAAGATCAAAATGGCGTAAGGAAGTTCAAGGATTTCACGAGGATGACCAAGATATACTCTGGATTAATGGTCGTATCATGTACCGGATATCGATGGTCTAAGACGATTAATCTTAAAGAAGCCCATGACTCAAAGTATTCGATTCACCACAGGAGTACCAAGATGTACGGGATGTTAAGACCAAATTTTGGTGGCCAAATTTGAAGCGAAGTCGCGAGTTCGTGGCCTTGTCGACACTGTCGAGAAAATAAAGGCGAACACGAGAGACCAGCGGGTTTGTTGCAACCACTTAAGATTCGGAATGGAAGTGGGAGGAAATCGGGATGGATTTCATCACGGTTTACCCAAGACCCAATCGAGTTCTGATTCGATCCAGGTGATAATTGATCGATTGACCAAGGTCGCACATTTTCGCCGATCAAAGCAGCGTACTCGGGAGATCGCCTTGGAGTTGTACATGGCCGAATTGTCGGTTGCATGGTGTGCCCAAGAAGATAGTGTCGGTCGAGGATCTCGATTCACCTCCCGTTTTGGCAAAGTTTGCATGAAGCATTGTGTACCCATCGAATTTAGACCGCTTATCATCCACAGACGGACGAGACGGTGAAAGAGTCAATCGATATTGGAGGATATCTTTGAGCTTGCGCTCTAGCGAATGCTACCGATGGGATAAAAGTTTGCCGTATCGAGTTCTCGTACAACAACGATTATCAAGCGATGCGCAAATGTCGCCATTTGAAGCTTTGTATGGCGTGCTGCAGAACCCGTTAAATTGGTCGAGACAGTGAGCGTCTGATGTTCGGCCGAGATATCATTCAAGAGCGAGAAGAACGAGTTGCTATGATCGGAAAGGCTAAAAATAGCCGATCCAAGCGAGAAGAGTTATCGCGATAACCGTCGTCGAGATCTCGATTTGAGCAGAAGATTTTGTCTATCTTGAGTGACCCCGCTCGAGGTGTCAAAGGTTTCATGCCAAAGGAAGCTTGCTAGGTATGTTAGTCCGTTCAAGATTTTGGAGCGCCGTGGGAAGTTGCTTACCAATTGGAGCTACCGCGATCGTTAGCGAGTACATGATGTCTTCCATGTCTCATGATTGAAGAAGTGTCTTCGTGTGCGGAAGAGCAAGCCCGTTGGAATCAATTGTTTTGAAAGAAGATCTTACCTACAAGGAGCGGCCGGTCAAGATCTTGGATGTCATGAGCGCCTCACGAAGCAAGGCTGCTCGTTTTGCAAGGTCGGTGGAGCAACCACTCGGAAGGAGAAGCGGCGTGGGAGCGTGAAGAAGATTTGGCCGAGTTTCCTAGCCTTTTCTCTAGCTAGCCTGAATCTCGGGGTCGAGATTCCTTTAAGGGGGGAGGTTTGTAACATCCCAATTTTCTGAGCTTAAAAATCTTTTAAATAGTTAGTAGGGAAAAATTCACCATTTGGATTTATTTGAATTTAATTTCAAAAGTTTAATATTGGACTTTACAAGCAAAAACATTTAATGTGAATAATCCCAACATGAACAATAGCCAAAACTAATTTATTTGGGTTCTATGTGCTCAGATATATTTTCTAGATTTTTCTAGAATTTTTCTGAGTTCATTTGCTATTTTCTATTGCTTATTTGATTTTCTGGTATTTTCTAAAATGAAAAACCTAATTAATAATCTCAGAAAAGGCATCGGGCCGAAATCCAAACCTCCGGCCCATTCTTCCGCCGCCACCATTCACTCGCGGCCCAGCTCACCCGCGCGCCGCCTCCACCTGACATGCGGGCCCCGCATGTCAGTCTCTCTCTCTCCCTTTCCTTCGAAGCGCCCGAGCATCCTCCACCGTCCGATCAAGGTTGAACGGCTAGATGCGCATAAGGCAACCGGAGTTGTCGAATGTTTCTTTGATTGTGGGCGTTCGATCAAGATCCAGCGGTCGATCGCGATCGCTTTTGCGGCCGCCGTTTGCCGCGCGGACTCACGCGGTGTGTCAGCGGCGTGTGGGTCCCGCTTGCCACGTCGTCATCGTCTCCGAAGTCGATTAGGGTTTCGCGCGCGCGCTCGCAAACCCGATTTTGGCGTTGTGCCTGGACTCTTCGAGCCTCGGGTATAAAGGGAGGTAGCCTCGGCCTCGCAACCCAACCCTAGCCGCCGCCATGGCTGAACCTAGCGCGAAGAGCGAAGATCAATCGCGCGCCACCAACTCCGAGCGAGCTCTTCGCGCATCCGAGCGCGCTCGAGCCGTGGTCCGCACCGTTGGCATCGCGGAGCTTCTCTACCTCTGGTGGCGCCGTCTCGCCGGAGCGTCACCGGGCGCCATTGCCGTCAAGCCGAAGCCCCTCGCGCTCTTTGCTCGCCGACCGCCACCGTCCACCCGAGCATCCGTCGCACGATGCAGGTTCGCAATAGCAAGAGCTACACGCCGGTACCACTCACCGCCGGTGGATCGCCGCCGTTCGCCGTTGTCGTCGGTTTCGGCGCGTGCGCGTCGTTGTCATCCACGTCATCGCCACCTTGCCTCCATGTCGCGCATCGCCGCCTCGTGTCGCGGCGTGGTGTCGATCATTGCCCACGTGTGCGCGCGCGTGGGTAGTCCACCGATCTCGGAACGAGGCTCGGTAGACACGGTCTCTGCGTGGCGTGTCCACGACATGGGTCCCACATGTCAGGATTTTCGTTTTATTCTTTTAATTCCGAAATTCCTTCGCTGACGCCAGCATTGCGCAATATTTCGATTTTTCTTCAGAGAAATAATTCGGAAAATCCAGAAAATCCAAATTAGGGTTTCTTTTAGATTTCCAATCTTCTAAAGGCCATAACTTTTGCATCCTAACTCCGATTGAGCCCATTCAAATTTCTAAATTTGTCTAAATTCAAGATCTATTTATCTGAGATTTTTATTTAATTTTTGGAGTTTGTTTTGCCTCTGTTATTTATTTGTTTTGGTTGTTTTGCTTCGTTTGTGCGTAGACGTCGATACTTCGGGGGTTTTCGTCGAAGAAGGCTTCAACCAAGTTCAAGACTAGTACGTAGACCTATTCCAAGGCAAGTCATACCTTTGATCATATTGAATCCCAGTTTTCCCAAATTACATTGTGTTAAATTATTGCATTTACTTTAATTATGTATTTGAATGCTTTTGGGCTAGTTATTGATCCAAATTGTTATGTTCACCTTGCCTACTTGTATACCTTCATCTTTGTCGCCCTAGATTGGTTTATTACTTAGTTGGTATTAGCATATTGCCAACAAGGTTGGTTAGACCGACTAGAATTGCTTAGCCATGCTACGAGTCATCATCTCATGTGAGTGCAAGTTTGAAATTGACTAAGTGACTATGGGCTGTGTGATAAAACCGTGTGTCTTTGTGTGCTATTACTCGTGATGGCATGTGTTGCACTAAATCAACTGGGTGGTAAAGATTTAGGCGAGGCAAGTGGTGGATCTTTGTGTGAACCGGTGGCTTTGTGATTGGGTTTTATCTGTGTGGTTTAGTTAGAAAAGCGGAAGTCTTGCCTTGGTCAATTAAGGACTTAACTTTGTGCGTCATCAAGCGAGCTATCTTTATGCGACCACATGTCGGTGACAGCCTAACTTAGTAGGTTACGGAGTTTCAACATTGGGGTTCGGTGGATAGGTTAAGCTTTGTGATATGGGATTTGTGTGAATAAGAACGTCAATGTTGAGGCGAAGTTGCGAAGCTGTTATGTTACGATCGATGCTAGCTACACTAGTTGTATCGTGTGGGTAAAGTGTACAAACCTCTGCAGAGTGTTAATCAATCTATTCGAATAGCGCGTCCTCGGTTATGGACAACGCTGAGGATTTCACATGAAGGGTAGTGTTCATAAAACTTTGGGTATGGGACGGTGTGTGGCATAAGTTATATGGTGTGTGAATCAATCGATTAGCTTTGTGCCTTTGTGAAAAGAACATTAAATTAATATTGTCTATTTGTTTTAAATTATGCTTTTAATCTATTATTTGTATTCAATTGCAAATGTTGCATTTACGCAAAATAACCACGAAGCCATTCCTTTGGAATAAGCTGCATCTATATATTGCATTCGTGGTATGATTTGCGAAATGCGGTTGTGTACTCACGCTTGTTGTAAAACTTGCGTCCAAACCTCTGAAGTGGAGAGTCTTCTTTGCTTTCGAGGAGGAGTTTGTGGAAGAAGGTTGATCGCTAGGTCATCGATCGATCGGTTGCTGTGGTGTCTTGATTGGAGTTTGCGAGTTTATTTTGTTCATTGCGATATTTCTTTAGTGTTAGCCTGCGTGGCTTAATAAGTTGTAACCCCGACCTTAAGGTCAAAACTCTAAGTTGTTACGCAAACTATTCGTTTATGTTATATTTCGTTTGTGTGGATTGATATTCACCTATGTTACCACTGTGTGCACTAGCGTGATCCTGTACTAGTGCAGAAATACACAAAGGGTCCAGAATTGCATTTTTGGGTCCCGACAACCCCCCATATATGTGATCAATGGTGTGTTGTGGGTCCTGGAACGGCATCTCCTTATCATCCGACTCCTTTTGTCCACTGGTTTGTCCTACCTGTTCAAGAATAGGAAGTGGCCCTTTGTCAGAATAATAGTCCTCGAGTTTCCGTAAGAAAACTCGGCGATTCTGAGTCATGCCCTTCTTTTTATGAAAAGGACACCACAGGTTTGTCATTTCTCCGATCTTGGCGTTTACCTTTACCACGATCGGAGTTTGCTTGGGTTGCGTGGCTCCTTATCACTCATGGCTAGGACCTCCTTAGAACCGACAAGCTGGAGATTTTTATTTTTCGCCTTGTTCTTAGATTTCCTAGCCTTTTATCCTTTTCTTACCACTTTAAATGCGCTTCTTGAGGATGCCATCTTTGAGATCGATGGTATTGTTCCATTCGACCGCTTGAGCGATCGCATATCTATCGACCATCTCAAAGAGCTCGTGACGGTGGCGGTGGATGTAAGCGATGTCCTCTGTTATTCTTACGCTACGGACTCCTCGCTTGAAAGCCACGATCACGGATGAGTCGAAACTTCGGAATAGAATTTTGAACTGGTGGCGCTGATGAATTGTCGTAGCGTTTCATGGTTGTTCGTCTTATCAGTGCGAGTCATCTTACTTTCTGGGCGATTGTAAGTGCCACGGAAATTTGCGACAATAGATCACAGAGGTGTTGCCACGAGTAGATCGACTCAAATGGTTGGTTTAGAAGCCATGATCGCGCCGATCCTTCGAGCACAGTCGGAAGGTAATTCGCCATGACATGCTCTCCTCCTCCTGCAGCTCGGATAGCTGTAGTGTAGATTTGGAGGAACTCGATGGGGTTTTGAGTTCCATCGAATTTCTCCATATTCGTTGGTCGAAATCGAGGCGGCCAACGAACCGCTCGAAGGTCAGGCGAGAACGCCCGACACCCCGAGATAACCTCTTTTCTTCTTTTTTGTAGAAAGGAAGGGTTAATGTCACCGGATGATTGAACTCGTCGATACCCAGCCATGGGGGGACTAGGCCTATAATAAGCCTCAGCCTTACGGGGGGAATACTCCTCGTACCCCGCTTGCCGCCGTCGCGCCAGTCGCGAAGTGGTGAAAGATCACCTCTCCGTGGACTTGTGGCATTTGCTTCATGTCGGAGAACGACACGAGGAGAGTCGTGCCGCCTTCCATGCGACGAGTTTCTGAGCAGTGGCGTAAGAGGTAGGCGTACTATTACGACGACCGTGGTTGTGGTCGACCCGTCGTCGAGTTTGGCCATCGTGTCACGAAGCTTTGCGTGATCTCCTCGGCAAAAGGTCATAACACGGTGTTGGCGAGTTCTTGGGTCGGGTTTTCCAAACAAATCATTGATGTCTTTGGAGTTCTTGAGCTTCATTCGATCGAAATAAGCGCTCGGGGAGGTTCTTCTGAGCCACTATTTTCTTCCATCGGGTTGCCTCAGAATGGTCTATTTCAGACCTCTGAGCTTGCTTTAATGGAGTGCGAGAATGTTGAGGATGTCCCGCACGTTCATCAAAGTGTTCGTTTCGTTCGCCAGCTGTGGTGTCCTTGTCATTACGACGAGGTGGTGTAGAGTATGCTCGGCGGGAAGCATGTCCAATCCTTCTTCTAGGAGAACGATCCTTATCAGAGGGAAGGACGAAGACCTCCCGTGGATGACTTCCACTTGCGCTCGTGATCTCCTCACTTGAGGAGTGGTCGAGCGACACCATCTGGCGACTTGGAGTAAACCCCTCCAGGTAGGGGAACTCCGAGTTATAACCGTCTCGGTCTGCAGGTGGCTCCTGCGTCGGGACGGTTGAATTTGGATGAACAGCATGTTCGATCCTCTTCTCTGCGGAAATACTCGGAGAGAGAGGATCATCAGATGTCGATGGAGCTCCGGGATAATGGCTTCTAGAACTTGTCTTGCTAACTCGTACTGCCTCGGGCGGACTCGAACACTTGGAGGAAAAACTCTCGTCGTGTTGCGAGATTGCCCTGAGACAGGCCTGTTGCTGGTCGGATTGACCCTTGCCCTCCGAGGAAATTGGTCTCTCGACTGGGCGTACTGTCGTGGGGGATAAGGACCCCTCCTCGACTCCAGCAATGGTGCAGTCTCCGAGATCTGATAGAAGATCTCTAGAGGTGGCAACACCATCAGAAGATTCGATACTCGGTTCGTAATTGAAACCGGCATCCATGTCGACGTCTGCGTAATCGGCCAAGTCGAACCAATTCTCCTCGTTCCATTCTCCGCCATGGTAGCATCAAAGAGAAAAGAAAGAAGCGTGACAAGGAATTACCAGAAGATCCCCACGGTCGGCGCCAACTGTCGGTGTTTTAGAACCGATCTTACGTAAAGATTGTTTGATTCGGGGGGGGGGTCTCCACAATTGATCACACAGACGAAGAAGACACGGGGATTTTTATACAGGTTCGGGCCTTCTCCGATGAGAATAACAACCCTACTCCTGTGTATCTTGTATTTACTCTCTGGATTACAATCGAATGAGGATTTTCCTAATTGTTCTCCAGAAAAGGCTATGTTTCTTCTATCTCTCAAGCCCCTCCCCCTTCTATCTCTCACTGATACCTATTTATACTAAGCAATAGTGGACGCTGTCATTCCAGGCTAATTAGTCGCTCATTATTATGCAATAATGAGAGTAATTACCGGAGTAGTAACCTCCCCATGCTGTCAATCAGTTGCCAGTCAAAGATAGTGGGAATTATCTGTAGTTATGTCAGAGATAACTGTGTATTTTGACTGCTTAGATTCTCACTATTTAATGGACCATCAAATGGGTGGGTCCAGTAAGTCGTGAGGAACCTGTAGTAGGCCCAGTCGTAGGAAAACTTACGACCAGACGTACTCGTAACGGTTATACTATAGTCGTAGAAGAGCTTGCGACTAGGAGGTAGTCGTAGCGATTATATCATAGTCGTAGAAGAGCTTACGACTAGGCGGTAGTTGTAGCGATTATATCATAGTCGTAGAAGAGCTTACGACTAGGGGGTAGTCGTAGGGTGTCTTACGACTTCCTGACTAATTCTTCCCTTTTGATATTTTGAGGGGTATGTTTTGTGACGTCATATTTCTTGATTATGGAGTAAATAAATGAGGATTATTTAGATCCTCGTCAAGACTTAACCGTCTAGAGAGTAAAGGATGGCGACTAGAGATTTTATGCACCTAGGTGAAACACCTCAATTTGATGGCACAAATTTTGCACATTGGAAAATTCGCATGTCATGTTATTTTAAGGCCATGGGCCTAAATATATGGCGGATTGTAGATGTTGGTTTTTCTCCTTCATTGGATAGCCTTGATCCAAAAATTGAGGAAGAGAAATGCTTACATCTCGATGTTCAAGCAATTAACGCTTTATTTAGTGCTTCGAGTGTAGATGTGTTCAATGAAGTATGCGATCTCAAGAATGCACATGAGATGTGGACACAATTACATTATCATCACGAAATGTCCACTTCCACAAGTGATGATTGCATACAAGAATGGATGTCGGGAGAAGAATGCTCAACTTCTAGCTCCGACGATGAGACATCAACTCCATCCACTTCGCCTCATTGCTTTATGGCTAAAGGTAAAAATGAGGTAAATAATTGTGAGCCTTCATATGATGAATTGATGGAGATGCTAGAAGAATGAAATGAATATATTAGAAAAGAAAAGAAGAGATTCAGGGTTTTAGAGAAAGATCATATATCTCTTCAAAATAATTATGAAGTGCTAAAAGATGAACATGAAACTCTTCTTCTAAATGAACTTAAAAAGTCTAATGTGGATATCGGAATTACATGTAATTTAATAGATGATTTGCCATGCATAGCTCCTATTTCTTGCAAATCTTCTAAAGTTAATATATCCACTTCTTGTGATGATTTAATTGATATGCCTTGTAGCACTTGTGAAAATATTTCTATTTCCTCTATGCTTGTTGAAACTAATCTTGTAGAGGAAAACAAAATGCTCAAGGCCCAAGTCGCAAATTTGAAAAATGACTTGGATAGAAGCCACAAAGGGAAAGCCACTCTTGATGATATCTTGAGCAAGCAACGAAGCTCAAATGACAAGAGTGGAATCGGCTTCACTCCCAAGAAAAGGAAAAATAGCAAGATGAGACACAATCAAAGACACAACAAGAACATAAAGTGCTTTGATTGTCATCAAAAGGGTCACCTCTCCTCAAAATATCCTAATAAGGAAGATTATAAAAGAGGATTTGGTTACATTGCCAAGAAGAAGGTGAAGAACATACCAAGGCAAAAAGGAAAGAAATACTCAAATATCAAATGCTTTGGATGTTATGAGAAAGGACACATTGCCTCGGTGTGTCCAAATCAAAAGGATGTAAAAGCAAGACATTCAAGTAAGAGGCAAGCCGACAATGAGCAAGAAAAGAAGACATCAAGGGGAAACAAAAGCTCTACTTGCTACAATTGCCGGGAAAAAGGACATTTTAGTAAGGAATGTTCTAAAGGTATCACTCCTAAGCCAACTCTTTATAATGAAAATTATTTGCTTAAGAAGGATAGAAATGGCAATGTGTTTGCTAAGATTGTTAGTTCACCTAATACTATCATTAGAAGGGCCATATGGGTGCCCAAATCTATTGTGACTAACATTCATGGACCCAACCAAGTTTTGGGTACCAAATACGCTTAAATGCTAAATAGGTACTTGGAGATGCATTGGAGGTTTGGCTCACACATAAAGAGATGGAATTCACCATATGACAATATTGGAGCCAAGCATAAGGATGATCAAGTCATATCATAAGCCAATGTCATTTCGGTAACAAGTACTTACATTGAAGTAACTAGACCCTTTACCTTGTGTAGGTTGTATTTCATGAAAATCTTATAAAAGGGTTGTTCTTGCTCTTGTGCTTAATCTTGATTATTGAAATCTTGAGCAAGATGGTTGTGGCACATTACGGGGAGTGCTAAATCATTTACATGTATATCACGTCCCAAAGTGTGCCCAAATTAATTGAGTGCTAGTAATGCTTTTCAAAAGAAGCCATTTAGCCAAAAAGTCAAAAACTTGAAATTATAAATATAACCTTTAAAAAAATTGGTTGCAAAATGTATACAAATACATTTCAAAGGTTTACCAAAGGTTTTGGTTCAAGAAAAACCTATTTTAAAAGAAAATGAGTTTCTATCCAAAATTCTAGATCATAGAATCTTGTTTTTGACCTAAACTAGATTTGTGTGTAAAAACTATTCTAAAAGGAATTTGACCTTTGTCCCAAAAGGAAAATCCTACTGTTGGCTATTCTAAACATATTTGGTATTCAAAGGATTTCCAAAAGACCAACCTAGAAAAAGTTATTTGATTTCGAAACTCGTCCAAAATATTAGTTTAACCATAAAGGTCACTTTCTAGCACTTAAGTGAGTTTAGCCATTTGAGCCTAAATTATTCACATGAATAGGTCCATGATGGTATTTATAACTCACACATGCCTTTGGATGCTCAAAATTTCTTCATTTGCTCAATTTGGCTCTTTTTGTGGAAGTTATCGAAAATACGATTTCAATTGCGAAAACAAAAGGTTATTTTATAAAAACTATTTGAGGATTGGATTTTAAAGGGCTATTTAAGTTGGAAATGCTCCAAAGATATTTGTTTGATTGATTGTGTGAAAATTTGGAGCAAATTACAACATTTCCACTCCTTTCTCAAATCTAGCACTGAATCTGTTGTCAGTTCAGTCTCAACGGTCTGACCGCTGGAATCGGTCGAACCGCCATGCCCAGCGGTCTGACCGGTTTTGCGTGGAGTCTTTAACTCCCACCCGACAGTTTTCTTCCTCACTTCCTCCCCAAACTGAAAACACCTCCTTCTCTGTTGCTCTCGGCTGGCTTTTCCTCTCCGGCTCGGATCTCCCTCTCCGGCCATCTTCTTGAGTCTCCAAGGTATTCAAGGATCCTCCCTCACCTCCTTCTCTCTTTAATCCAATTGGATTTCATTTTGGTTGCTTCTTCTCACCAAAATTCGAAACCCTAGGTGGAGGTGATTTTGTCAATCCGGCTATTGGTTTCCTGATTGCTTCAAGGGCTTATCTCCTTGGATACCCCTCTTCATCCACAGCCAGTAATCTCTTCCATCTCTACTTGCAAATCTTTCACATTGCAAATTTCCCAAATTTCTAGGGTTTGACTTAATTGTCCCCAAATTTATTCAAATTGGTGAAATAATTGAACCTGCAAGTAGCCTAAGAGTAAATTAAGAAGTATCCATTATGCCATTGTACAAAAGTTGGAGATTTTGGATTTTTCCAAAATTCAGACTGTCATTTTGTCACTGGCGGTCTGACCGATCCTCTTGGCGGCCCGACCGGCCAGGGCAGCGTTCTGACCACCTGTGACAATGGGCAGTGACAGAGATGGCTTTATGAATGCTTGTTAATTCATTCCTTGAAAATCCTTGATATTCATTGCTATCTTTTCTCAGCGACAATGCCGGTCAAGAGGACTGCGTCTCGCCCTGCACCTCCTTCCCCCTCAGAAGATGAACATATGGAGGAAGAAGAAGAAGAAGTTGAAGAAGAGGAAGAAAATGCTAGTGATGACAGCGACTGATAACATCAGTGATAACAACTATGAAGAATCTGATGCTGATGATGATGATGAAAATGAAGATGTTGCTCCTGATCAGAGTCAATTTATTGGGCTTGATGTGTCAACAATCAAAAGTGAACAATATACAATTATGAGGCATATTAACCAATTCAGATTTCCAAGAGATGCCACCATGGGTATGTTCCACACATTATTTCAACAGCATGTCTATCAGATCATCTATGCTAAGAAAAAGTTTGCAAATCATCGCTTTGTGAAGTGGAGCTACATTGGCAAGAATCCTGTTTATAATAGTTTGCTTAGATTGTTTAGAGCTGTCAGATTGGAATCTTTGGTTTCTTTAAAGTGCAACTTTCATGCAAAAGCCATCAGACAGTTTTATGCTACAGTCTATGTTTCTCCTGATCATGACTATCTTGAATGGATGACTGGAAATCAAAGGTTGGAAGCTAGTAAAGATGATTTCATAAGTGCCCTGAGTCTAGGAGATTCAAGTGGTCTAAAGGTACATCTTCAGGAATCTCTGGACCTCACTCAGGTAGATGAATTTTATGATCAAGGAAATCTTTATGTACGTGGAAAGGTAACTGGACTTCTTGCCATTCCCAGTGTTATTAATAGGATCATGAGAGCATCATTCTTTCCTAGGAGTGGGAATAATGATGAGATACATGGGCGTGCCTAAAATGTGATTAAGTATATTATGGATGGCACAAGATTTGATGTTATGGACTTGATTATTAGAGAGATTGCCACTTCCAAGGGAGATAAAACTAAAAGCATTTATTTTGCTCCCTATATTATGAAGCTTATTCAGAGCAAGATAGATTTTGATCAGGATTGTGACTTGGAGCATAAGGAGTACAGACCTAGAGATACTCCTCCTCAGGTGCCTCCTCCACCTCCTCTTGACATCAAGGGCGAGGATCATCCTCTCGGGGACATCCGGACAGCGGAGTTCCTCGGGAGCGGGATGCGATTCGCGGCTATCTTGCGCCTTCAGACGAGCATGGATGCTAGGTTTGATCGCATGGATGCAAGAAATGACCAGATGCATGCAGAGACTACAGCCAGGCTGGATACTCTGGACTTGAGAGTCAGACGTATGGATGCGAGACTCACTGAGTATCAGCAGCAGCGAGTGCTAGTTGTTTATCAGAGGTTTGGGAGTCGTCGACGTACCCCTTCAGGCATTCAGCAGGACAATCTTCCATCCACATCAGTTGCTGCTCCTTCTTCGACAGATGCTCCTCCTTCTTAGATTCTATCTTTTCATATGTAGGTCGATAGACCTTGTATTGTGGGATAAGCTGTATGTTACCTTTTGTTATCTGTTATGAGCTTATTGAACCCTGTTGTGATCTTAATTGCTGTCAGACTCTTTGGATATGTGAATGTTATTGTTATGGATTGTGTTTATTATCCTTGTCTGAGCTGTGTTGTTAATTGAATATCTTAACTATGCATGAATATTCTTATCTTGATTATAAATTGTCATGCTTCCTTGGATTCTTTGTTTAGGGAAAACTCCGTCAAAATTTTATAAAATCCTCTTGTGCATGAATTCCTTTCAGATCTTAAATGCACATGTTTAGGGGGAGTTTTGTCTCTATTTGGTTCTTGGTTGCAGAAACTTTCAAAAATCTCTTAAGAACCCAACCTGTCTTTAAAAGGGGAGAATGTTTATTTGATCTACAAAAAATGACTTCTCTTGCCAAGCTCTTGATCATGCAAAATTTTTATCTGGCTTAAGGTTGATTTGAGTTTTTGGTGATTAATGCCAAAAGGGGGAGAATTGGATCAATATCTTTACATTTGGTTGTGTATCAAATATTTTACATGTCTCCTTCATATGCTTTAAGAATACTTTATATGCATGATTTACATTTCAATAGCTTGATTACTCAATATATGTTGATAATATTCAAATGTTGCTATTGATAAAGGATTTGTCATCAATTACCAAAAAGGGGGAGATTGAAGAATCTAGACCCGCCATCATGTGTTAATGGTGTTTTGGTTATTAATGACAAATGCTTTGTGAGACTAACACTCTTGTTGATATACTTATTGTTTAGTCTCAAATAGATAAAGAGGTGAAAATCAAAGATGTATGCATTCGACAACATCTTATTATATCTTCTTGCATTCCTCGGACTCAAAATATAGGTTAAACTTCACCTAAAGGTTAACGTGAACACGTGCATATGTCTTTATTACACATTCGTGTATGCACACATTTAGGGGGAGTTCACTCTATATTTTGTGGTTTCATTAGTATTGATCCATATTCCTTTGTCCACATATATTAAGGATCTTTACTTTGAAATATATCCTTGAATATATTTAACTTGTGTAGTTAATATATTCATATGAGTATATGCAACTTGTGTAAGTTTATACTCATATCCTTGAATATATACAACTTGTGTAGTTCGTATATATTCATATGGGCATATGAGACTTGCGTAGTTCATATATGCTCATATATCTTTTGAGTATACATAACCTTTGTAGTTTACATATACTCATACCAATTACATTCAATTACTTGTTATTGAAGTGATTATCATCGATTACCAAAGAGGGAAAGATTGCGGTATCTTGTCCCACCATTATCAGTAAATGGTTTGATGTGGTAATTTATGATAATCATATTGTGGAACTAACGTTTTTCTATGAGTTGGTGAAATAGGTTATGTTCCATGTGATTGAAGACTTCGGATGATGTCATGAGTTGATCATCATCAAGTCAAGTGTTTGAAGAAAAAGAATATCGTCATGTGTTGATGATATCAAGAGAAGAACATCATCATGGGTCGATGATATTGAAGTGAAGAGCTTATAGTAAAGGAGATGATCATGAGTTGATCATCAAGACAAGAAGAATCCATCATGTGTTGATGGAGGTCAAGTGAAGAGTGCATCATAAGTTGATGTATGTCAAGACTTGGGATGAAAGACGTCATCATATGTTGATGAGTATTAAATCATTAATCCGGACATGAAGCAAGGATATGCGTCATCAAGCTTCAAGTGGTTGCGCAAAGAAAAGGTATGACTAGCTAGGGCTAAGGATTCGTTCCTAGTCTTTTACCGGTCTCGGTGTTTGGTTGGAGACCGGATTGTTAGTATAGGTTGTCGTACTATTAAGAGGGGTCTTAATCAGTAGCTTGAGTTAGTCATGTGTTGATAAGCTCATTGTGTTTGCTCTAACTCAACTTAACATGTTGCCTATATTTGCGAATGCGTTTTGCAAATAGTTGTGGCGCATGGTTATTCCTTGTAGCATGTGACTTTTGTTTGCGAATGCGTTTTGCAAACAGTTTAAGTCCATGTACCTTATTCCTTGTGGCATGATTCTAAAAGTCGGCAACATGTGTTTTTGTGACTTGTTGAGAATCTAGCTTTCATCTCTTGTGTACATGTTGCATCAATTGGCAAATATGTTTTGCAAATTGAGTTGAAGCAAATGTGCAAAATCATTCTCGATCTTGGTATTGTTGGCGGCTGACCGCCTCAGTATGATCGACGCCATGGTGCGAGCGATCGGCCGATCTTCGTGTGTACTGCCGGCGTAAAGCGGTACTACCGAAATCTTGTAATCTTGGGAGTTTGAAGCGGTACTACTGAGTGCGGTAATGCCGATATTTGTATGGCGATGCGTATTTTCGAAGAGATGGTTTACGGTTTGATCGATTGCTCGATCGGCGATGCGACCGGCCTCTCTGGCGATCGGCCGTCTGAGCGATCGGACCGCCATTGGTTGGCGGTCGGACCGATTGTGAATCAACGGCTAGTTTTATAGCCGTTGGCACTTGAAGCGATCCGGCCGGCCATTAGTTGGCGGTCGACCGGTTTTGTCGATTCTCGGAATCTTCTCCCAACGACTAGTTTTTGTGTGTGGGCTATAAATACCCACCTTGGCGTGTGAGGAGAGTTGTTGGTGCCCCATTGAGTTCCTTTGAGCTAAGAGCAAGCCCTCTACTCCCATTTGTGCATGTGTTGCACTTGTTGAGGTTTGAGAGGAAAATCCTATTGCATGTGTTGCATTAGGTGGTGGATTTAGTATCCACGAGAGCTTTGACACTTGATTGGTTCAAGTGAAAGTTGGAGACTTGTTACTCTTGGTGTTTGCCGACACCTAGGCGGCGTGGGGCGTCGTGCGTCGGTGATCTTCTCAAGTGAAGCTTGTGAGAAGACCGGCGTTTGTGAGTGGCTTGGTGCTCGCCATCTCCGGAGTGGAGTAAGAGCAACCCTAGTGGAGCGAGGTGATTGATACCTCGGAGGAAGGCTTATCGTGGGCCGGCCCAATTGGTTTGGGTTTCCCTCAACGTGGATTAGGGAGGCCGGCAAGTCTCAGAGCACCACGGTAAAACATCGGCGTGTCATCTTGTGGTTTGCATTCTTGAGCTTTACCTTATTGCAATTTACATTCATATAATTAAGTTGCTCATTTATTGTGTATGAATGATTGCCAAGCTATGTGCTATTTACATTGCCTAAATTGAATTGCTTACAAGTTCATGCTCAATTGATTATTATCATTAGACTTGTATTGTTGGTGCACTTAGTTGAGACTAGTGGTTTTAGGTCTTAATTGTGCAAAACCGTATTTGTATTAACTTCCGCATTAGAAATCGGTTTTAGCGCATAAAAGTTTTAAATCGCCTATTGACCCCCCATCTAGTCGGCCTACTCGATCTTACAACCTTCCCAAAGCTTCTCGACACCTGTAGCGCCTCCTCCTCGAGAGCCGCTTCTTTGTCTCTGCCTCCGGTCGTCGCCAGCTCGCCGCCGGCATCCTCAAGGACCCACGTCGCCATCACCAACCTCGTGAGGTCTGGGCGCACTTGGTAGAGTCACTCCCGAGTCAGGAGAGCCACTGCTAATTATAGGCTTGTTATTCGTAAGTCTTGCGAGTACAATTTTGTACTCAGTTGCATTGTTTAATTGCTGTAGAGGAGGTTGACCCCTAAGGGGTTGATCAATGTGAGATTGTCTACGATGTTGACGACTGGCTTGGTGGTCTGGTCGGTTGCCTTGTGGGTAAGGGGCAAACCAGTTGGCTTTTGTTTATCACCATCTTATGGCATATGTTTCCGCTGCTATATTAGTACTCTGTCTTATGTTTGGCCGTTCGGCCCTTTGTATAACATATAAGTGTTTGTTGAATATGTTGTAAATTATAAAAGACTCGGTATTGTAATACTTATGTATGGACTTGAAGCTATGTTTTGTGAGGGGTAATTGTACCGCAGTTCTAGGAGGTACATAATATCCCGAGAGCGGAGAAATTTAATTCGGAATGCTAGGACCAATTGGAAGGTTAAGCATATCGAGTTAAATCGCCCGACGGCTCTCACAGAAGTTGGTATCAGAGCCATACTAACCGCAGAAACCCTAGTTTGGTCGTCAATAGGGTATTTGAAAAAACTTAGTTTCAAAATATCAAATCTTTGATGAAAACTTAAGTAAGTTTTTAGATTTTATTTCTTACCTATCTTAGCCTGTTGATCTCACGTTGCTCTATATTCGAGTTGCCAAAAGGTTTTCCCTCTCATCTTCTTTTAAAAGCTAGACGCATGTCGTTTAAATCAGATTGGAGAATGAAGGTTAAGGTGGGATTATCGATGAATAGTACCAAATGCAACCCTAGCTAGTCTGTTACCATGCTGTTTAGATGCGTTAAAAATTGGTTTTTGTGCTGGCTTTTATGTCTTCATACTTTTGTTTGGAGTTCAATTCTTGCTAAATGTTTGTAGGCACTTATGTTAGGATAATAACACATTCCCTCCGCAGCAGATTGTTTCTTTAACTGTTGTCTTCCGTTTATAGTGTTTAGATGTTGCTACTAACCCTAATTGTCAAAATAGGATGGCTGGACGAACCCGAAGTGGGCAAGGCCAGCAAGCTGGTCATGATGAAGAGCTTCCGCTCCCTCCCACCATGGCCGAGGTGCTCCTTCAAATTGAGCAGAATCAGATGGATTAGACAAGGATCCTGGAGGTTATCGCTCGAAACACCTCTGCTTTCTCTGGCGCCTCTAGATCAGGACGAGGAGGTGGACATCATCCGCGGGGAGGACTCTCTGAATTCCTCATGCGTAGCTACGATTTTCTCGATCGAAAGATCCCTTGACGCGGATGGTAGCCGTCCGTTGAGAGGAAGCTGGTCATTGCACAATGCCCAGATCATGAGAAGGTGCTCTTTGCCTCTCATCAACTGGAGAGCGCAGCGCACTGGTGGTGGGAAAATTTTCTTTCAATGCAACCCGCAGGCCGAGACGTCACTTGGGAAGAGTTCCGCATAGCCTTCTTACAGGCTCATGTTCCTGCCAGATTGATGAAGTTGAAGAAGAAGGAATTCAATGCGCTCAAGCAAGGACGCAAGACGATGATCGAGTATCTTCATGAGTTCAATCACCTCTCCAGATATGCATCTGAAAACGTGTGCACCGATAAAGCTAAGCAAGAGAAATTCATGGACGACTTGTCTGAGGAGCTACAGGATAAGCTGTCTATTGTTGATTTCCCTGATTTTCAGACTTTAGTCGACAAGGCCATCATTGCTAAGCACAAGAAGAGGGCACTGGGCGAGTCCCACAAACGCAAGTGGGAGGCCTAGAAATCAGCAAGGGCCAACCTTCCTCGTCCTCAGGCTCAACCACCACCGAGGCCGCTAGCACCGGTACCTTGCCCTCCGCAGGCTGTGTTTCAACCACGTGCACCTGTGGGACAACAAGGTGGCCTCCGTAATCTAGCCGCTGAGGTCACTTGCTTTTTCTGCAACCGCAAGGGCCACTATGCGAATAGTTGTCCGCAAAAGATCGGAGCAAACCCTCGTCCAAATCCAGGGCAAGCGATAGGGCAAGGACATGGTCATCCTCTAGCTCAGAAGGTGGCAAAACAATTCCAAAAGGTTGCAAGCGGTCGAGTCAACCACATCTCGGCCAAGGAAGCGCAGGAGGCACTCGACGTCGTGTTAGGTACGCTTATTTTCAATTCTCACCCTGCTACAGTTTTATTCGATTCTAGAGCATCGCATTCTTTTATATCACAATCTTTTGATGCAAGTAGTGATATTCATATTGCTCCTATGCATGCCCTTCTGATTATTCACTCCCCGGGTTTGGAAATGAGAGCTGAACATGAGTGTCGGGATTCTCTATTGAGGTTGAAGGAGTAGGATTTTTGTAAAAATCTCATCCTCCTTAATTCAACAAGTTTGAATGTGATACTTGGCATGGATTGGCTATCCCAACACTTGGGACAAATCGATTGTGCCAAGAAATTTATCTCCCTCACAAGTCCTTCCGGCGTAGAAGTTGGAATTTCGTCGAAGCTGCTAGAACCGCATCTCTTCGCGTTTGAAGCGAAGCCGGATCTGGAAATTCATGAAGTACTAGAATTGTGTGACTACCCTGATGTCTTTCTCGAAGAATTACCTGGGATGCCACCAACCCGAGATATTGAATTCGTCATCGAACTGCTACTTGGTACGCCTCGATTTCGAAGAGACCGTACTGGATGCCTTCGAAAAAACTGGAGGAGCTGAAGAAACAACTTGGTGAGTTACAAGAGAGGGGTTTCATTCGCCCTAGCTCATCTCCGTGGGTCTGTCCAGCAATCTTTGTAAAGAAAAAGGACAAGACTCTGCGAATGTGCGTCGATTACCATCCACTGAATGAAGTGACGGTGAAGAACAAGTACCCGTTGCCTCGAATTGACGACCTTTTCGATCAATTTACTGGAGCTTGGGTATTCTCCAAAATTGACTTGAGATTGGGTTATCACTAAGTCAGGATCAGATCTGAAGATATTATGAAGACGGTTTTCTCTACTTGCTATGGATTGTATGAGTACACCGTCATGTCTTTCGGCCTGACGAATGCTCCTGCCCTTTTCATGAGCCTTATGAATACGGTATTCATGGAGTATTTGAACAAGTTTGTGGTGGTTTTCATAAATGACATCCTCATCTACTCGAAGAATGATGAAGAGCATGCTCAACACCTGAAATTAGCGTTGGAGAAGCTGCGTGAGCACCGGCTATACGCAAAATTCAGCAAGTGTGAATTTTGGTTGAAAGAAGTGGCTTTCTTGGGTCATGCTCTTTCAACAGGAGGCATAGCCATAGATCCCAGCAAGGTCAATGATGTGCTCTCTTGGGGGCAGCCCAAGTCGGTAACCGACGTGAGGAGTTTTCCCGGTTTAGCGGGCTATTACCATCGCTTTATGGAGAACTTCTCTAAAATTGCAAAGTCGATGACGGAGTTGCTCAAGAAGGACAAGAAATTTGAGTAGTCTGTTGATTGCAACAAGAGTTTCCAAGAACTCAAGAAGAGGTTGACCACAGCTCCAGTTCTCGTACTTCCCGGTGTCCACTGAAGCTTCGATATCTATTGCGATGCTTCTCGTCAAGGACTCGGATGTGTTCTTATGCAAGAAGGCAAAGTAGTGGCCTATGCATCAAGATAATTAAGACCTGATGAGCTTAATCATCCAACTCATGATTTGGAACTAGTTGCAGTGGTCCATGCGCTGAAAATTTGGCGACATTACCTGATCGGTAATCGTTGCGAGGTGTATTCGGACCACAAGAGTTCGAAGTATTTGTTCACCCAACCAGATCTGAACCTTAGGCAAAGAAGGTGGTTGGAGTTGATTAAAGATTATGACATGGATCTCCAATATCATCCGGGCAAGGCCAATGTCGTTGCCGACGCACTTAATCGGAAGGTTTATTGCAATACATTGATGCTCAAGGAGCAACAGCCTGCCCTTCATGAAGAATTTCAACAACTCAACTTAGGCATGGTTGAGCATGGTTTCCTCGCTGCTATGGTTGTGCAACCCACCTTGGAAGATCAGATCAAGGCTGCTCAACAATTGAACAAAGGGGTGCACCGAATCAAGCAGAATATCAAGAACGGGAAAGCCAAGTGCTTCTCAGAAGATGACCATGGAGTTGTATGGTTCGAACAGCGCCTTGTCGTTTCGAAGGTCATGGAATCACAGAATTTGATCCTCCGCGAAGCCCATGATTCTCCTTTGTCTATTCATCCAGGGGCCACGAAGATGTATCAAGATCTCCGGTAGAGATTTTGGTGGACTCGAATGAAGCGAGAGATCGCAAGGTTCGTTGCCGAGTGCGACGTGTGTCGTTGTGTGAAGGCCAAACATCAACGCCCAGTGGGTTTGCTACAACCCTTGCCAATACCTGAATAGAAGTGGGATTCAATCGGTATGAATTTTATCACCGGTCTACCCCGAACCTCCAAGGGAAATGATGCCATTTGGGTTGTCATCGATCGACTAACTAAAGTAGCACACTTTCTTCCCATCAAGACCAAGCTTCGTGTGAGTCTATTAGCGGAGTTCTATGTCTCAAGAATTGTGAGTTTGCATGGAGTACCAAAAACGATTGTTTCAGATCGTGGTTCACTCTTTACCTTCCGGTTTTGGAAGAGTTTGCAAGAGTTTATGGGAACTCGTCTTTCTTTCAGCACTGCATACCATCCACAAACTGGAGGCCAAACTGAAAGGGTGAATCAAGTGTTGGAAGACATACTCCGTGCTTGTGTTCTCTCCTATGGGAAAAATAGAGAGAAATGCTTGCCGTTTGCTAAGTTTTCTTACAACAACAGTTTTCAAGCCATTCTCAGCATGGCACCATTTAAGGCCTTATACGGGAGAATATCCAGAACCCTGTTGAATTGGTCTGAGACTAGTGAAAGACCATTCTTTGGCTCGGACTCGATCAATGAGGCTGAAAGTCAAGTTCGGTTGATTCAAGACCGATTACGCACGGCTCAATCCCGACAAAAGAGCTATGCGGATCGACGTCGTCGCGAGTTGAGATTTGAAGCAAATGACTTTGTTTATCTCAAAGTTACTCCTTTGAAGGGCAATCAACGATTTAGTGTTAAAGGCAAATTGGTTCCTCGATATGTCGGACCTTTCCGCATCATTGAGAAGAAAGGAGCTATAGCCTACAAGTTAGACCTACCTGTTGCACTTTTGGAAGTACACGATGTTTTTCACATGTCCTAGTTAAAGAAGTGCCTTCGTGTTCCAACCGAGCAAGCTCTTTTGGAAGGTCTCGATGTACAAGAAGATCTGACCTACCGTGAGCGTCCAATTTGCATCCTTGAAGAAGTTGAACAAAGAATAACGAATCGTGCCATCAAATTCCTTAAAGTTCAGTTGTCGAATCATACCGAGGATGAAGCAACTTGGGAATGGGAGGATCACCTGTGAGCGGACTACCTGTCTTTCCGAGTGACGGAATATCGGGATGAGATTCTTGTAAGGGGAGGAGATTTGTAACAACCCAAACCTAGGGTTTGTGTTTCAAATGTATAAAAAGTATGAACGTTTAAAAACTTTTGTTGTACCTCTTGAGCATGCATATGGTTTCTAAAAACTTGTGCACAATTTTTAAACTTTTGATGTTTATATCAAAATTCCTTTGAAAATTCAAACTTTTAACTTGAATTCAAGTTTCTGTTGATTTCTAGAAAATATTTGTATAAAAGTCTCTGGAAATAATTTTTTAAATACTAGATTATTTATCATGAATTAATATAAATTTTCCCAAATGTTTAGAAGTCAAATTGGCTTCATCAAAATTCGAACCAATTCACTAATGCAGATTTAACAAGGAATTTATTTTAGACAAATTAAGTGTGAACACTGACTAAAAGGAATTTTCCTAAGTTCTAATTGAATCTCAGAGCACCCACAAAGATTTTCATAATTTTATTTCTTTTTCAAATGGCTTAGTCAAACTTGAATTCTTTTGGTCAAAACTGTAAATCAAAACCTAACCTGACCGGACCTTGTTTCCCTGTTCCGACCGGACCACCTTGATTTGACTTGTCTCGACCACGCCCCTTCGCGCCGCACCGCACCAGGCTGACGAGTGAGCCCCGCATGTCGGTTTCGCCTTTGTCTTCGTCGCTGCTTCAGTCGAGCGTTGGCGTCCATGCATGTGTGCTACGATACCCCGCATGCGACACCTCGTGCCCTCATGTCCGTATGTGGAGCATCGCCAAGACTCCATAAAGCTCTTGGACCAATCCATTTCCACTCTCTCCCACTCTCATGTCTTCTTCGCCCATTTCTCTGTTTCGGCCAGAGAAGAAGCCGAGGGCAGCGCCGCCACCTCACTGCCTCTCGCGAGCCCGTGAGCCCACCACCGTGTTCCTCCTTCAACACCACCTCTGTCTTGGTCAATACTAGCCCTTGGCATGCACTGAATCATTGGGGGCAACATCGTCGTCTTCGCCTCCAGTGGCCACGGCTATGTAGCCTTTATGGTGTTCCGGTGAGTTACTTTCCTCACCGTCTTGTCCTATGAGATCGGATTAGTCCATTGATTCTTCGGGCTAAGTCAATTTTGACCTTGTTGCATCACCGAGGGAGCAAGGGACCTTCTTCTCTGAGCTCGGTCAAGCGCCGTCGCATCAATTCCGGCTGCCACGGACCTCCATTAGCGACGTTATCTTGGGCGCCTCGTTCGTGGAGTCACGGCGAATCCAAGGCGCACCTTACCAAAGCTTCTCGACACCCGTAGCGCCTCTTCAAGAGCCACTTCTTCGTCTTTGCCTCCGGTCGTCGCCAACTCGCCGCCGACATCCTCAAGGACCCGCGTCGCCGTCACCAACCTCGTGAGGTTCGGGCGCACCTAGTGGAGTCACTCCCGAGTCGGGAGCACCACTGTGTCGCCAGATCATCTACCTTGCCGCCGCGCTCACGCTCGGGACCTCCGGTTCACCGCCGGCAGCATTAGGGTATAACCCGCCTCATTAGTGTTAATTATTCTTTTAACTGTATCTTTGACATGTGGACCCCACTGGTTTAAACACGATTAGAAGTTAAATCTCTCACGTTTAAACCTCTGAGGCTGACTTGTGGGCCCGTACGACCGGTGAAGTATTTGCACAAATTATAAAGTGCGTTTTCTCATTTAGGAAATGTATTTCCTAGAATACTTATCTCGGAGTACGTTTTGGTAATCCGAAGACGTATTCATAGAATACACCTTCGATGTCACGATTAGCCAAGGCTAGGTCAAAGCTGACTAGGTCAAACCTTGACCTCGGGTCTCACTAGTCAGTGACCTTGGGCTAGGCGGCTGCGCATGTAAAATGTATTAAATGCTTTTAGAATTTCTGAATTGAATTACTTTCGTATTGAAAATTCAAATACCTTAGAAAATTCATAACTAATTCAAATTAGCTCCAAATTGAATGAAACCAATTTTGTTAGTTCTCATTTTTAATGTACTTTTAACTAGAATAGGTTTTAAGTAGGGTTCTATCCCAAAAAATGTTGGAACCAAATTAATGTCTAAAAGGAGTTGTTTTTACACTAGAAAATTGATGAAACTTCAAAAATTCATAAGTATTTCATCATAACTCCAAACTGAGTAAAATTAATTTTGTTAGTTTTCATATTTACTGTACTTCAACTTGGAATAAAGTTGAGATAGGTCGCTGTACAGAAATTTTGGATACTTGTATTACTGTACATTAATGTCTTTAACTTTGTAAAATCCTTAGAAAAATCATATGAACTCCTTTTGAACTAAAATTTTTACCTAAAATTCTTATAAAATCATTCTCTACCTGCTGTGTTAGTTTCTTGAATTTTGAATGAATGTGAATTTTTGGTTAATTCGATGTTATTCATTCTTATTCGTTCTTTCGATTCAGGTACTTACGAGAGTGATCCTCAGTAGCAAGAACACTGTCTCCAGCAAGGCAAGCAGTCCTCCTTTGATGCACGTTGACCCTATTATGTTTGCATGCTAATATTTTAATTTCAAATGTATGTACGTATGCTATGTTGACAAGTATTTTCTCAATAGTGAGCTGAATAGATACATGAACTGTAGGTAAACATCCATCCTTTACTACTGAGCCTAGGTTTGTATCCGCTATGATTTAGAGCTCGACGGATGGGTTCTAGTCACTTTATATTAGTATACAAGTTGATGTCGCTTAGCACTGCTTAGAACAGTAGTATGGGGATCATCGCTTCGGCGATGGTCATGATTTATCACTATAATTACTTGGGTCAGGGTGCTCATGTATGTAATCCTATTTGGAAAAACTAAAAATTAAAACAAAAAGATTTATACTTGGGCACATTGGTAAGATGGTGTGCTTATGGGTGTGTGCTTGGTGCCCGAGTCAATAAGGACCGAACATCTTGTGCCACTAAACCGAGCATTTTTGCGTGCAACCACATGAGGGACATATGGGACCCCTCTTGACTTAGTACTTTGGTGTATGTTAGCTCCGAGTCGCAAGAGGTGGGTGTGTGTGTTGTGTTAAAAAGAGAAATGTGTTTATATGTGTTGGTTGTGCGGGAGTGGAATCCTATCCAGGTTCTCCACATCGAAGGGCATTGTAGTTGTCTGGGGGCTTTCCCTATAGGGTAGTTGACCTTTGGCTTTACAATGACTCTGACATAACGTATGGTTACCATCCAGACAAGCGACTCATAGTTAATACACAATATTGGAAAACGTCTCGTAAGACTTAGCCGTGTCGGCATACCTAAGAAAATATGCTATATAGCTTGGCAAAAAGGCGGTCTAACATGTGGGTAAAGTTGTACACCCCTGCAGGGTTTAATCTATTTGAATAGCCTTGTTCTAGGTTATGGACACGCTTGTGTAGGTCTTTCAAGAGTTAGACTATAACATTTTGATAAAACTTGAAACAGGGTAGTACGAATGGGTAATTCGTGCTATTGTTGTGGTGGCTAGGGTTAGTCACCTCTAGGATGTTAATTATGCTTATACTGTTGTCTTTCAATTATTTGAACAATTAAAAATCTGATTTGATGAAGTGCCTTCCAATCTATTACTTATTGCAAATGAAATGTCGCTTTGTGCTGAAACTGAGCCATACAACCTTCTCCTTTGAATAGGCTTGCATATAGCTAATTATAGGCTTGTTATTTGTAAGTCTTACGAGTACAATTTTGTACTCAGTTGCATTGTTTGATTGTTGCAGAGGAGGTTGACCCCCAAGGCGTTGATCAATGTGAGACTGTCTACGATGTTGTCGACTAGCTCGGCGGCCCGGTCGGTTGCCTTGTGGGTAAGGGGCAAACCAGTCGGTTTTTGTTTATTGCCATCTTATAGCATGTGTTTCTGCTGCAATATTAGTACTCTGTCTTATGTTTAGCCATTCGGCTTTTGTGTAAAGTCTAAGTGTATGTTGACTATGTTGTAAATTATAAAGACTCGATATCGTAACTGGTGTATGGAATTGATGCTATGTTTTGTGAGGGGTATGTGTACCGCTGTTCTGGGGGTACATAATATCCCGAGAGCGGGGAAATTTAATTTAGGATGTTAGGATCAATTGGAAGGTTAAGCATTTCGAGTTAAATCGCCCAGCGACTCTCACATATGCACTCTTTTCTTAATAGTTTTTTCTTTGGTTTTTTCAAAAGAAGTTTTCATTTAATGCAGCATGAAAATGACGTTGGAAAGTGTCAAGAGAGTGTTGTAGGAAAATTCGTATTGTGTGGACTCTTACCTAAACAAGGATTTTATAGTCATATTTCTTTCCTGTAGCATAGAGTCCGAGTAAATTACTCCCTAAGTTCAGAAATATATAATATTTTAGAAAATGTGTAAAAACGTGCAGTTAAATTTTCTTAACTTTAACCACTACTATGTAAAAAACTATTTGTATTGGTTATGTGAAAATGATATCATTAGATTAACCATGACAATATATTTTCATAATATAATAATTTTATATCATTTTATGAACATATTTATATAAAAAGTAATGATAAAGGTTGCATGTTAGAGACTATGTCGACGTTAAAGCGTAATATATTGTTGAACAGAGCGAGTACTTCTACCTCTATATAAGCGAGGGTAGGGCTACGCCTATTGTACACACATCTAGATACAACATATCAATAAAGTGGAGAGAAGACTGCAGGACTATATCTTGTGTTATTGTCTACTTTTTTTTTTCATGTAGTGAGTATTTGAGTGTTTGATCGGCAACGCGAACCCATCTCACAACACAAGGTGTATGTCCTAATGCCATACAATTTAACAATGGAAAATTTTAGTCAGTTTCATATTAACTTGAAAGTTCATATACAAAAGGGAAAATTAGAAGCTTCAATACCGTGTTCTGCTTCGGCGGTGTGGAAATCTATTATAGCTGGCAGGAAAGCTCTGGAAATTGGACTTATCAAAAGAGTTGTCAAAGGGGATTCGGTTTCAATATGGACAGATAAGTGGATTCCCAACTCAATATCGATGAAACCTTTGGGTAAGTTAACAGAGTGCTCACTGGAAATGGTGAACGAGCTCATTGACCCGGTCACTAAATCCCGGGACACAAATCTAATCTGAAGTTTTTTCTTGGCACCGGATGCGGATGCGATCCTCAATATTCCACTCCGAGGTGGCGGAGGTGAGGACTTCATCGCTTGGGCTTTTGAGAAGCATGGAAATTATTCGGTAAAATCCGCATACCGGGCTTTGGTTCTTCAGAAAGAACAGACAGATTTTTCTGGTTTTGATGCTTCATCGTCTACACATTCTGAAGATATCAGGAAGCGCTTATGGAAGTTAACGGTTGTTCCAAAAGTTCGTGTTTTTTGGTGGCGAGTGCTAAGAGGAATCCTCCCAGATGGTGCTACTCTTAAGTATCGCCATATCAAAGAGGAGTATTTGTGAAGTTTGCAGGGCTGCTGATGACGACTTGATGCATGCTCTTTTACATTGCTCGCATGCTCAACTCTTCTGGACGGCAGCGAAAAGCATCCTCAACATTAAGCTCCCTCCACTTCATCCGAAAACCTGGACGTCGGATGTACTGTGTGATTCTCGGATTCCCAACGTGTAGAGACCTCAGATAGTCACGATCATGTGGTCTATTTGGTCTTCACGGAACAAATGGACTCATGGGGACCATGACTATGACCGAAGATATTCCATGGAGTTCATTAAGGAAACTCTAGCAGCTTTAGAGTTACCACGGGAGATGGAGGTTGCTCAAACAGTAAATCTGGTTTGCCCATGGGAACAGCCACTAGAAGGATGGACAAAGATAAATGCTGATGAAGCAATTTCACAAGCAGCAGGATTGGCAGGTACAGGAGGTGTCGCTCGTTCTTACAATGCCTTCCTAGGTGTTTGGAGTAAATCGTACCAGAGTATTTTGGAACCTTTGGTTAGGACGGTGTCGTTTTCACCTGTCACTGTGGGCTTGATCAGGTGATTGTCGAGCTAGACTGTCAGGAGAGGCTGAAGTTATGGGAAGAGCAACCAAGAAACAGATTAGTGGTTGCTTCAATCCTTGATGAAGTTCGTGAGCTTAAAGATGGATTTTATTCCTTTGTTGTTCAGTTTGCTAGGAGGTCGGCTAATAATGCAGCTCACTGTTGTGCTAAGCATGCCAGCACGCAAGGAGTTTCGATAGAGTGGCTCAACTCAACTCGAGTCCTAGTTTTCTTGTGCGCAGCTCTATACTGATTCGTATCCAGAATGTTTTAAATGAATAAAAGCTCATGTGTAACAGCCCCGATTCTTGGGACTGCTAAACCCTTCGCAACCGCCCAGGATGTACAGTTGCGAAGCAAATAGTATCTCAAGCAAGCTTCTGATTGCAACAAAAACCAGACTTTTATTATACAAAACTAAGGTTTAACAACCTGTTTTGACCTGACACGGGCATCCAAGCCCAATGTTAATATAATACAGGACAAAAGAACTTCCTACCACAGGTACGCTTGAGCGCAGTCGAGACCTAATAACAGTAGTCGTTGCCTTCTTGGGGTCCACCAAAATCTTGTTCACAAAGATCTTCTTCTGTAGATGTTTTGCAAATTACAAGAATGAGTACTACCACTGTACTCAACAAGCCGCATGAAAATGCTAAATAATTACATGCAAGGAGTTCAATGGATGGTTAGGGTTTACCATACTTGGCATATGTGGACGCACTTTGCACTTAAAACAATTTATAAAACAGTAAAACAATAATAAGTAATAACATCAGGGGTTTATTAACAACCTCGATTACCAACTTAACATCTCAAAACTCTACTTATGCCTTTGTACTGGAATCACCCATTGACACAGCTTCATTAGCCGGAAGCACGGCGTATTCGAATACCTTGGATTGTTCACTCTGCAGAGTTGCCCAACTTTACCCACAAGATATCTCAAGCTCGTACTGTCAGTACATAGACACGCAACACGTTAGCGTGCGACTGAGCTGAGATAACAAAGCCTTTTCACTGCTCAACCTTTCTAGCCTCTACCCGGTAGGTTCTTACTCCGTACAGCTCGGGAGACCACTAACCGTTAGTGGAATCCACCCTCCGAGGCTGATGGGCCCATACCGCATGTGTGTCGACTACCAAGTGTCCATTACCGGCCCACTCCTGTCACACCCCAGTTCCGCGCTGCTCTATCACACAAGAGCACACGCCTTTCCATGTAGATATTCAATCAGGAGAGCAGTGTACTTAGCCAGGGAGTAATGACCACGCTTGTGGTTGAGCGGTTTCTATGTCTGTTACTTTGGCACAAGGTTCTTGTCCTTAACTGTCATCCAGTGAGGCGATGGCCCAACACCAACACGTGGCTGTCCACCTCCGGATCTCACTGATGACTCACTTTTAAACGAGTATATTGGGTTGCCCAACTTCCTGGACACAACCCTCAACTCTACACCAAAACCATTGGCAAGAAGCCAATACTTGCTTTTGATTGATGAACACATTTTGGGTGATCAAGTTATTTATAGTACTCTATGTAAACTAAATCTGTCAAGGTGAATATGGCCTACAAGAGTTGGGTGGGTTTGTTTGTGGGGTATTTAGGATTTATCTAATTGTCATGTCATTCTAAAGTATTATTTCAATATTTAAAGTAATTGGCTCAAATACAGTAATGAAAGTAATAAGTACATGTATGAAATGTAGGTTCAAAATGATCAAAGAATGTGACTTGCCTTCTTGCACACAGTCTTTTTGATTCTGATCTTGTCCTGCGTCTTCTGGAATTTGGTCGTCGGGATCGTAACCTAACGAGAAACAAAACAATAAAACAATTCAAATAAAATCCGGCTCGACACGGAATGAGCTGGGAACAACATGCAAGTGAATAAAACCAGAAAAGAAACACAAGGAAAGATAGTGTGGAGTGGTGGAGATTATTTGGTGTTTAATTGGATCGAGCGAAGCTGAAATTTGGATCCAAGTACAACAAAAATATTGTAAATGAATAAAGAGTCATAAAGGAAGGTGGTGGTGTGGGATACTGGAGATTTATCTGGCACTTGTTTGGTCTGAACGGAGTTGAGATTTGGATTCACGGGTTCGAAACGGTCGAAAAGAGTATAAAGTGTCTAATTAGGGTTTCAGGTGGAAACAGGGTCGGGCAATGAATAGTAGTATTTTTACTATTCATACACAAATATTGGATCTGAACAGTAACTAGATTTTGGTTTTCGAACAGTAATTAGGGTTTACTGTTCGGTCGGAAATGAACAGGGAATTCCATTTCTGGGTTATGAATAGTGTTTTCGGTTTTATCGGGTGAACAGTAAATAGCTACTGTGCAATAGCCAGTGTTTAGGCTAATTTAAAAGAATAAACGGTGAGTGGGTTTTCTGGGTTCGAGGCGATCAAATTTGACATGTAATGTCAAATTAGAGTGTTGGGCAAAGACCGTGTCGGGCAATGAATAGTATCAATTTACTATTCATATCTGACAATGGATCAGTGGGCAATAATAGGATTTATTGTTTTTGGTTAATGAACAGCAAATAATCTGAACATTAAGGGGTTTCACTGTTTTCGGATGAATATGAACAGTAAAGGGATTTACTGTGCATTTTTCGGACTTGGAATAGTGTTTTCGTTTTTCGGAATGAACAGTAAAGGAGTTACTGTTCATTGAACAGTATTGGATTTCACTGTTCACGTGTTGTGAACAGTGTTGGGCTGAGCCCGATGCTCAAATGGGCTTCGGCCCAAATCGGGCAGGCCACAGAGGCCCAGCCTCGGGCGGCCTTGAGCAGCGCGGCCGAAGGCCAGCGCGCTCGGCTCTGCCCGAGCCGGCGGCAACGGCGTTTGCGGCGGCGACGGTGACCGACGGCGGGAGTGGATGGTGCGGGGAGCATCAGGGAGGCGAGGTGGTTCCATTTTGGAGGTTTTGAGGAGCAGTGGAGGTGCGGAAATGGTGCGGCAGCGAGGTGGGCGGCTGGCCGGAGCAGGGGACGAAGCTGGCGGCGTTCCGACGACTTTCCGGCCAGGGGAAAGGGGCTTAAGCATCAGTGGAGTGAGGGGAACTCGGGGGTGGTGGTGGTGGTGGAGCTCGGGGAGGTCTGTGGTGGCGGGGCGACGGTGGCCGTGAGGAAGGCGGCGGTAGAGCTCGGTGCTGGTGATGTTCCGGCGGGTTTGAGGGTGGAGGATGGTGGGGAAAAGGTAGGCGGCGGTGAGAGGAAGCTAACCGTGGGCTCGATTCGGAGCTTGGGTGGACGGAGGTGGAGAATCGGCGTCGGCTCAACGAAGAAGAAGAACAGTGGCGGCGGCTCTTCTCCAAAATTCGCCGGTTCCGGAGAAGAGGAAGCGAAGGGGAGGTGGTGTGGTGGGGGAAGGGGTCGGAGGCTTGCCCTGGGTGGCCTTTTATAGGTCAGGGAGAGGCGGTGGGAGTAGGGAATGCTGGCGGCAGCAGCATGTGCGGCGGCGACGCGTGCGCGGCGACGTGGTTGGCGGGTGAAAGTATCTAGGCCCCTAAAATCGTGTTTTGGTAATTAATGATTATATGTGATTATTGGACTAATGTGTTTATTGAGTATTTACAAGGTTAAGACCTCTTGGTGGGTTCAAGGATAAAAAGCATGCAGGGTAAATAAAGATTTACATGATTGAAGACAAGTATAAGTAGACAGTGATCTTTTTGTATTTTACCGGTCTTAGAAGAAAAGGTTGGAAGACCGGATTTTAGGTTAAACGTCGTACTATTAAGAGGGATCATGACTAGTACCTTGAATACATGATCTTGTGCAATATGGATCAATTTAGGATCATGCATACAACTGGTTTTGTTTTCCAAAAGCCTTTGAGATAAGTGTCAAAAATCGGTCATACCGACGTCTCTCGGACGGTAGTACCGATTGGTGCGGTATGACCGCATGTTACTTGGCGGTTCTACCGATTTATGAACTCCTCAGCCAACCAGGCGCTAATGCAGTACGACCGGCTCTCAGAGCGGTACTACCGCATTGCGGTCGTTCCGTTTGTTTGTTGGCGGTTGTATAAAACCTGAACCGTTGCATTTCTAACTTAGAGCTCTCTGGGAAAATCGGTTGTACCGATATTGAAAAACGGTCGTACCGAGCTGTGGTTGTTCCGATTCTTGTATGGCGGTACGTTTTTTACAGAGAGCATGTCATCTCGGTCTTACGAAAACCCTTGGTTGGTCGTCGCCGCTCCACATGCGGTATGGCCAGGAGGTTGCTGATAAATCGCAAGATAGTTAGCGATCGTATCGCAAGGGTTGTTCAACGGCTATGTCGAGTCATTTATTGCCACTATTCTAACCGTTACGGTGTTGGTCTTTGGTGCGGTCGCATCGCACCTTAGTTAGTGGTCATACCGCATTTCGGTATTTTTCCGTATGACTCTCCAACGGTCGTTTTTGTTGGTGGGTGGTATAAATACCCCCCCCCCAACTGCACAAGGGCAGGAAGCTAGACCACATTTAACATCCTTAGAGCCTTGTGCATTCATTCAACTCCTCAAATTCATTTGTTCACTCTTTGAGAGGTTGTTAAGCTCATTCAAAGTGCATTCATCATTCTAGTTGATCCTATTGCACTTGAGTGTCGTCAAGCGAAGGTCTTGGTTTGTTACTCTTGGAGTTTTTGCCGAACTCCTAGGCGGCTTAGCGGTGATTGCACGGTGATCTCTTCAAGAAGATTGTGAAGAGGCCCGGTGCCCATATTGTGAGTGGTTTGGTGTTCACCATCTCCATGATGGAGGAAGAACAACCAATAGTGATCGAGGAAAGGCTTAATACGTGGAGCCGGCTTGATTGGTTCAAGCTCCCTCAACGTGGACTAGTGAAGACCGGCAAGTCTTCGATACCACGGGAAAACATCGTTGTCTCATTGTGGTTATTTCTAGTCTTTACCCTTCCGCATTTATATTTCTAGCTTGATCTTTGTGCTTGTATTGTTTAGCTAGAAGTATAATTTGTTTAGACTAAGTTATTAATTATCTTATCTCGTTAATTTGTTTAAAAGTTTAAAAACCTCCTATTCACCCCCCCTCTAGTCGGTTATCCTTGATCCTACAAGTGGTACCAGAGCTTGGTCTCTCAATTTATTAGACTTTACCGTCTAAGAGAGAAAAGATGGCTAGTGAGGGTATGCATATAGGAAAGGCTTCTTTGTTTGATGGCTCAAATTATTCTTATTGGAAAATTAGAATGTCTATTTTCTTAAAAGCCATGAGTCCGAACATATGGAAAATTGTAAATGAGGGTTATGTTATGCCTCTTGATCCAACAATCCTCACGGTTCAAGATGAGCATGCGCTCATTTAGATGCTCAAGCAATGAATGCTCTTTTGGTGCTTTGAGCGGATGAGTTCAATAGAGTGAGCAATTTGGAAACCGCTCATGATATTTGGACCACCCTCTCCGAAATTCATGAGGGCACATCCACGGTCAAAGAAGCCAAGTTGCATAGGCTTGGATTAAATATGAGACATTCATAATGTTGCCAAATGAAAACATCACGAGATGTATTCAAGACTAAACAACATTATAAATGAACTCAAAGGTCTTGGTACTAACCTTCTTGATGTTGATGTTGTGCGCAAAATGCTTAGGGCCCTTCCGGATAAATATGAAACGTTGGTGACATTATTTCTCAACTCTCCCGAGTTGCCAAGAATGACACCAACCGGACTTTTGGGCAACCTCATCACTAACGAGCTATACAAGAAGGACAAGGAAGAGCTATTGGAATCATCTTCATCCAAGAAGAAAATTACCGCTTTCAAAGCTAAAGCGGAATCAAGTGATGATGAGGATGAAGAAGAAGACTCGGATGAGGAGTGCGCTCTTCTTGTGAGGAAAATGAAGAAATTCATGAGAAGACGCCCACATCGAAACTTCAACTTCAACAAATTCAAGAAAGGGCAATCCTCAAGTGACAACAAGAGATATAATAACATTCATTGTTATGGATGTGATGAGAAGGGACACATAATCTCAAATTGCCCCAACAAGAAGGATGACAAAGATAAACCATTAAAGAAGAAGGAATTCGATGGAAAGAGGAAGCTTTTCAAAGGCTTCACAAAGGGGCAAAAATGAAGCTCACATTGGAGAGTGGGATTCCGACGAATAATATTCGGATTCCGACTCCGAATCAAGTGATGAAGAGTCTCCTAAGAAAAGAGGACTTGTCGGCATCGCCATAAAGGAAACTCCGTCACTCTTCACGTCTCCTACATGCCTTATGGCAAAAGGAGATAAGGTAAAATCTATTGATAATGATGCTCCTTCATATGATGAATTAATGGACGTGGTTGAAGATTTAAATGAATATATTGGAAAAGAGAAATCAAAATTTAAAGTCTTAAAGAAAGAGTATATTTCTCTAAAAGACTCTTATGAGGAGCTAAAGGAAGCTCATGATTCTTTTCTCCTAAAAGATATAGAAAAATCTCATTCAAATATTGGTATTACTTGTGATTTAATGAATGAGATGTCAAGAGTAGAAAGTATGCCAAATGCTAAAACTATGTCTAGTATTTCTACCTCTTGTGATGACTTGCTATCCATATCTTGTTGCTCAAATGATGATTCAATTATTGGTATGAATAATACGTGTGACCCTTTGCTAATTGTTGAAAATCATGAGTTAAAAGAGCAAGTCACCAAGCTAAGTAAGAGCTTGGAAAGATGCTTCAAGGGTAAATCAACCCTTGACAAGTTATTAAGTGAGCAAAGGTGCTCATTCAATAAGGAAGGACTTGGGTATGTGCCCAAGAAAGGTAAGAAACCAGTAAACAAGCCTCCAAAGTTTATTAAGCAAAATGGTAAATATTGCAATAAATGTGGTAAGGTAGGACATATGTCAAATGCTTGTTTAAATATTAATGTTAAATCCTATGGCATTTATGATTCTTGCTACATGCTTAAGAAATCCATTGATGGTAAAATAATTGCAAGATTTATTGGCATTTCGATTTTAGGCGCTAAAAAGAATGCTATTTGGGTGCCTAAAGCCTTGGTCACTAACCTCCAAGGACCCAAACAAATTTGGGTACCTAAAAGAAATTCTTGTTTTGTAGGTGAACTACAAGACCGGTGGAAAACATTGGGTGCTTGATAGTGGATGCACTCAACACATGACCGGTGATAGGAAAATGTTCACCACATTCGAGAACGTAAAAGGAAGTGACAAGATCACATTTGGAGATAATAGTAAAGGAAAGGTAATAGGATTGGGTAAAATTGCTATCTCAAATGACCTTTCCATTTCAAATGTATCTTTAGTTGAATCACTTAATTTCAATTTATTATCCGTTGCTCAAATATGTGATCTTGATTTAATTTGCTCCTTCTTAAATGAAGGTGTGTCAATTTCAAGTGTAAAGGATAATGCTTTAGTTTTCAAAGGCTTTAGATTTGGAAATCTTTACTTGGTTGATTTTTCCTCAAATGCTTCATGCTTACAAACTTGTTTAATTGCAAAAACTTTCTTGGGTTGGCTTTGGCATAGAAGGCTAGCTCATGTTGGCATGATTCAACTTAAAAAGCTTTTCAAACATGATCTAGTTGTTGGTTTGAAAGATGTGAAGTTTGAGAAAAATCGACTTTGTAGTGCTTGTCAAGCCGGTAAACAAGTCGCAAGCTCTCACCCTTCCAAGAGTATCATGTCAACCTCTAGACCATTGGAACTCTTACATATGGATTTGTTTGGGCCAACAACCTATAAGAGTATCGGGGGAAATAGCTATTGTTTAGTTATCGTGGATGATCACTCTAGATATTCATGGGTGTTCTTTCTAGATGACAAGAGCGAAACCTCCGGATTTTCAAAAGCTTTGCAAAGCGGGCTCAAAATGAATTCGATTTCAAAATAAAGAAAATCCGTAGTGATAATGGTTCAGAGTTCAAAAATACTAAAGTTGAATACTTTTGTGATGAACTTGGAATAAAGCACGAACTTTCCACAACCTACACTCCGGAGCAAAATGGAGTTGTCGAAAGGAAAAATCGCACATTAATTGAAATGGTTAGGACAATGCTTGATGAATATAATACTTCCGATAGTTTTTGGGCGGAAGCAATTAACACCGCTTGTCATGCCATAAATCGTCTCTATTTGCATCGCCTTTTGAAAAAGACTTCCTATGAACTCCTTGTTGGAAGAAAACCTAACATTTCTTATTTTCGTGTCTTTGGTTGCAAGTGTTATATTTTGAAAAAGGGAGTTCGTCTTTCAAAATTTGCAAGTCGTTGTGATGTTGGGTTCTTGCTTGGTTACTCCTCAAATAGCAAAGCATATCGTGTCTTCAATCAAAACTCCGGTTTAGTTGAGGAAAGACACGATGTTCAATTTGATGAAACTAACGGCTCCCAAGAAGGGCATGAGAATTTGGATGATGTAGGTGATGAATTGTTAAGAAAGGCTATGGAAAATATGCAAATTGGTGACATCAAACCGAAAGATGAACCGTCATCTTCTACTCAAGTTGAACCTCCTACCTCTTCCACAACAAGTCAAATTCAAGTGGAAGAAAACAATAATGAAGATGATCAACCATCCAACCTACCACCAAAAATCCACAATGCGATTGCAAAAGACCATCCAATAGATCAAATATTGGGTGATGTAAGTAAGGGTGTTCAAACTCGATCTCGTGTTGTTTTATTTTGTGAACATTACTCTTTTGTCTCTTCTCTTGAGCCAAAGAATATAGATGAAGCACTTGAAGATCCGGATTGGATGATTGCAATGCATGAAGAGCTCAATAATTTCATTCGAAACGAAGTTTGGACATTAGTGGATAGACCCAGAGAACACAATGTCATCGGTACAAAATGGGTGTTTAGAAACAAGCAAGACGAAAATGGTATGGTTATAAGAAACAAAGCAAGATTGGTTGCACAAGGTTTCTCTCAAGTCGAAGGTTTGGATTTTGGTGAAACTTTTGCTCCGTAGCTAGACTTGAGTCAATTCCGTATATTACTTGCTTTTGCATCATGCTTTGATATTAAATTATTTCAAATGGATGTCAAAAGTGCCTTCTTAAATGGAGAAATATCCGAACTTGTGTTTGTTGAACAACCACCCGGTTTTGAAGATCCTAAGAATCCTAATCATGTCTATAAACTCTCCAAGGCGCTCTATGGTCTTAAACAAGCTCCTAGAGCTTGGTATGAACGCCTTAGAGATTTTCTAGTTTCAAAAGGATTTAAAATCGAGAAAATTGATTCAACATTATTCACTAAAGTTTTAGATGATGACTTCTTTGTATGTCAAATTTATGTGGATGATATCATATTTGGTTCTACTAATCAAGATTTTTGCAAAGAATTTGGTGATATGATGTCTAGAGAATTTGAAATGTTCATGATTGGAGAACTTAGCTATTTTCTTGGACTTCAAATCAAGCAACTCAAAGATGGAACATTCATAAGCCAAACAAAGTATGCAAAGGACTTGATCAAGAGATCTGGCATGGAGGATGCAAAACCTATCAAAACTCCCATGGCAACCAACGGTCACCTCGACCTAAATGAGGGAGGTAAATCGGTAGATTTAAAGCTTTATAGGTCTATGATTGGTAGCTTGCTCTATCTCACGCATCTAGGCCCGATATCATGTTTAGTGTTTGCATGTGTGCACGGTTTCAAGCATCTCCAAAAGAATGTCATTTAATGGCCGTAAAAAGAATACTAAGATATTTAAAGCATTCCTCTAGCATTGGCTTATGGTTTCCTAAAGGTGCTAAGTTTGATTTAATTGGATACTCGGACTCCGATTATGCGGGTTGCAAAGTGGATAGAAAAAGCACCTCGGGGAGTTGTCAATTCTTAGGAAGATCCTTAGTTTCATGGTCATCCAAGAAACAAAATTCCGTAGCTTTATCCACCGCCGAAGCCGAATATGTTTCCACGGGAAGTTGTTGTGCTCAATTACTTTGGATGAGGCAAACTTTGATGGATTACGGAATTAAAATTGATAATATGCCTCTTTTGTGTGATAATGAAAGTGCGGTTAAAATAGCAAATAATCCAGTCTAACACTCAAGAACCAAGCATATAGAAATTCGCCACCATTTCCTAAGAGATCATGTGGGCAAATGAGATATTGAAATTAGCCACATCCGAACCGAAGATCAATTAGCAGATATTTTCACCAAGCCATTAGATGAAAGCCATTTTTGCAAATTGAGGAATGAATTAAATGTCATAGATTATTCAAATATTGGTTGAAACGTTGCCTCATGTGTTTTGAGTAAATTGGTGCTATTTGAGATTTTTTTTTATAAAAAGTTTTCTTTTGAAACTTTATTAAGAATATCTATGCTTATAAAAACTATATTCTCTAATAGACATTAGTCTATGCATAATGATCCTTATTAATATTTATTTGAGTGTAAAACTAAGGATCATTTGCAAATCAATCTAATCTCAAAGAAATCCAGGACTGGTTCTTGAAGTCCCAGAAAAATCGGAACAACCGACGTTATAGATGTGGTATGACCGTGTCTCGGTACGACCGACTTTATAACTACGGTTCTACCGCATTGCGGTACGACCGGTGGGTTGTTCACGGTCCGACCGGGCTGTCCTTTTTAGAAGGGTTCCTTCGTTCCTTCAGCGGTTCATCCGCAGTCATACCGTCTCAGTTGCCTTCGTTCCTCTCTCTCTCCTACCCGAAGCCGCGAAGAACTCGTCCCCGAAATCTTCCTTTCCCCCGGCGATTCCTTGCTCTCCCGCTCATCCCTGCCTCCTTTGAGGTCATCTCCTCAATCTCTCCAGGTAAAACCACTTTTGATTGAAGTTTTACCGCAAGATTTCAGTTCAAGGAGACATTTCTTAGGGTTAAACGAAATGTAGATGATTTCTTAGTTTCTAGTTAGGCATTTGCGCATAATTGATGTCTAGTGATGCTTGCGCATCTATACCGTGGATTCACTCTACGAAAAATCATCAAAAATCCTGTTTTAATGCTTGACCTAGAACTCAGTCAGGAAAATCGGTACAACCGCTTCTTGGGCTCGGTACAACCGCAATGCGGTCGCATCTGGTCAGTATAATCATGGTATGACCGATTGTCTCTGAAAAAAGAAATTCATTTCTATTTCACTTAATTCGTCTTGTGTGTTTCCTTAAACTTCTTGTAACCTTTTCCTACCTCGGGGTAGATGCCTCGGACTCGAATCATGACTCAAAAGCGGTTGGACCTCCAAGGGAGGAAAATCTTCATCTCAACCTCAGGAGCTCGTTAGCTGCAGCTCGAGTTCAAAACCAACTCGAGGCAAAGGAAAGGCAAAAGACTAGCAGAGGAAGATCCGTGTCCGACATCGAAGAAAGCCTATCACTTGCGAGACAGATTCTCGATCGAATCGAGTCGAAGAAAACGCTCGGTCGGATGATTTGGGAACACCTCGGATCCTCCCACGGACTTGAGATTGCTCTCATCGATGAGTATGCAATCAAGCGACATGTGAACCAATATCTTTCGGATCGATTCGGTAAATCCAAGGTTTCACACGCTTTTTCAAGAACAAGTCTATGAGCGATTTATGGACATCACGAGAAAATTCTGAGATCACAAGTGGATTAAGTGGGTTCACTTGAACAAGACAGATCTGATGGTGTTTATCGGCTCTTTCATAGAGTGGGTCTTCATGACCTTGTGGCATAAACGAACTATGATGATGAGTTGATCGAGCGGTTTTATGCCACGTGCATGTCTCCATGATTTGACTTCAATAAGATGGATATCTGTTACCAGGTATGTGGAGAGCACTAAAGAAGAATTTGAGAGAGTGTTGAGGATTCAATCCAGTTCTTGGGAGAAGATATTTAATAGTCCAACTTTGCTTACTCCTGCCTGGGTTGATTATTATGACACTTCTGTCAAGTATAAGCTAGGTACTATTACTGGACTTAAGCCAGAACCTAGCATGATCAACAGAATCATTAATCACACTTTTTATCCCAAGAGTGGTAATTTTGATGCAGTCAGAGGACATGCTTGGAATATTATTGATCATATTATGAGAGGAACAAAATTTGATGTTGTGGATGTTATTCTCCAAGGCATAGTATCTTCCAAGAATGATAGGATTAAGAGGATATATTATGCTCCTTATATCATGGCATTGATTCTAAAGGAAATTGAATACCATGGTGGTTTGGGATCACTTCACAAGTCTTATCGACCTGGGATGGTCTTCCCCTCGTCGTGTTGAGGTTGAGGAAAATGTGGGTGAGGTCCTGTTGCGACTCTGCTCCTGCTGAAGGTACACTTAATCGATTCTTCAAAATCGTGATTGATCCTTAGCAATTTAGAAGCAATGAAGACGGCTCAATTGGAATTTCAAATGAGACTCGCTCAAAGCTAGCTCACTTAGAAGCAACTCAGAATGATTTCTTTGATGAGACTCATAACAGGATGGCAGCTGTGATGGACAGTTTTAATGATTTAGAAGAGATTTTGAGGACTCCTCAGCGATTCTCTCGTCGTCCACCTTCATTCTCTACTGTACCTCCTCAGAGCTTCTACCTCTTGATGCCTCCGATGTCTGTTCCTCCACCCGGAGGACCCACTCGATACCTCGGTTGTGCCGGCATCGATTTCTCTTCCATTCGAGCCACCACTCCACAGGATTCTGACCCTCAGGACCCAAGCCATCTGAGCTAGTGTTTTTGGTAGTTGTTGCCAAAGGGGGAGAAGGAGTGAAGTTGTGAGAAGGCTCTTTAGGAAGGAAATTAGATTTTGGGTTATGCTATTTATATCGTTTGTAATGACTTATGCTTTATGATCAAGACTTGAACTATCTTACTTATAATATGTGAAATGTGAACTTGAACTCTTGATACATGTTGTTAGTTTTTTTTCTCAAGTTCATTTCATGCTAAAAGGAACTCCGCTAAATGTTAATTATCCTTACTTGTGCTTGCAAAATTACTTCTTACCCTTATGCACAAGTTTAGGGGGAGCTTCTTTTATTTGTCTTCAAAATCTTTCTCACTCTTTGGTTATGTTGTCATCAATTACCAAAAAGGGGGAGATTGAAAGTATCTAGGCCTCTAAAATCGTGTTTTGGTAATTAATGATTATATGTGATTATTGGACTAATGTGTTTATTGAGTATTTACAAGGTTAAGACCTCTTGGTGGGTTCAAGGATAAAAAGCATGCAGGGTAAATAAAGATTTGCATGATTGAAGACAAGTATAAGTAGACAGTGATCTTTTTGTATTTTACCGGTCTTAGAAGAAAAGGTTGGAAGACCGGATTTTAGGTTAAACGTCGTACTATTAAGAGGGATCATGACTAGTACCTTGAATACATGATCTTGTGCAATATGGATCAATTTAGGATCATGCATACATCGGTTTTGTTTTCCAAAAGCCTTTGAGATAAGTGTCAAAAATCGGTCATACCAGCGTCTCTCGGAGCGGTTGTGCCGATTGGTGCGATATGACCGCATGTTACTTGGCGGTTCTACCGATTTATGAACTCCTCGACCAACCAGCGCTAATGCGATACGACAGGCTCGAGGCGGTACTACCGCATTGCGTCGTTCCGTTTGTTTGTTGGCGGTTGTATAAAACGAACTGTTGCATTTCGACTTAGAGCTCTCTGGGAAAATCGGTCGTACCGATATTGAAAAACGGTCGTACCGAGCTGCGGTCGTTCGATTATTGTATGGCGACGTTTTTACAGAGAGCATGTCATCTCGGTCTTACGAAAACCCTTGGTTCGGTCGCATCGCTCCCGTCGCGGTATGGACGGAGGTTCTGATGCATCGCAAGATAGTTGGTGGTCGTATCGCAAGGGTTGTTCAACGGCTATGTCGAGTCATTTATTGCCACTATTCTAACCGTTCGATGCTCGGTCTTTGGTGCGGTCGCATCGCACCTTAGTTAGCGGTCATACCGCATTTCGGTATTTTTACGGTATGACTCTCCAACGGTCGTTTTTGTTGGTGGGTGGTATAAATACCCCCAACCGCACAAAGCGGAAGCTAGACCACATTTAACATCCTTAGAGCCTTGTGCATTCATTCAACTCCTCAAATTCATTTGTTCACTCTTTGAGAGGTTGTTGAGCTCATTCAAAGTGCATTCATCATTCTAGTTGATCCTATTGCACTTGAGTGTCGTCAGCGAAGGTCTTGGTTTGTTACTCTTGGAGTTTTGCGAACTCCTAGGCGGCTTAGCGGTGATTGCACGGTGATCTCTTCAAGAAGATTGTGAAGAGGCCCGGTGCCCATATTGTGAGTGGTTTGGTGTTCACCATCTCCGGAGTGGAGGAAGAACAACCAATAGTGATCGAGAAAGGCTTAATACGTGGAGCCGGCAGATTGGTTCAAGCTCCTCAACGTGGACTAGTGAAGACCGGCAAGTCTTCGATACCACTGAAAACATCGTTGTCTCATTGTGGTTATTCCTAGTCTTTACCCTTCGCATTTATATTTCTAGCTTGATCTTTGTGCTTGTATTGTTTAGCTAGAAGTATAATTTGTTTAGACTAAGTTATTAATTAGCTTATCTTGTTAATTTGTTTAAAAGTTTAAAAACCTCCTATTCACCCCCCTCTAGTCGGTTATCCTTGATCCTACAGCGGGGAAGAAGGCGGCGCCGGGAGAGAGAGGGTGACGGGGTGAGGTGGCGGCGGCGAAGGTGGTAGAAGGTGCTGGCGATGGTGCGCTGGTGTGGCGGTCAACAAAGGCGGCGCGAGGCGACTCGGGGCGGCGCTGGAGCTGGCGGGGAAGAAGGAAGGAAGGAAGGAAGAAGGAAGGCGCCCGGAGAAAAGACGCCTTCGGATGAAGAAAACGGGAATGCCGAAAGAAGAAAGCGGGTTTTAGGCTGAGGTTTCCAAAAAAAGAAAGAAATTCGAATTCAAACAAAAGAACTTCCGAAATTTTGAAATTCAAAATTTTGGGTTATTTCATCATGTCTTCCCTAAAAAAAAGAAAAAAAACTCCTTTTCAACAACTCGATTTGGGTCCCACAATTGAGGAATGTATAGGAATTGGGCTTCATAAAAATATCATTTATTTGGATGCACCAAAGGATTAGAATTCGAATTGTATGAATCTTGTCCTGACCGAGTGGTATACATGAGACCGGTGGTTTAATTCAAATTGAATGTGAATTTTAGATTCAAAATCTTGAGATTCGATTTTTGGTAATCGATCTGATTAGTTCAGACTTATTTATTTTTCTACTATTACAAGAAAGACGCACAAACACATGGACCACCACACATGCACACGTGAATGCGCCTCTTTAGTAACATGCCTAGAAAGACAGATCAAATAAATCAACGAACTCACAAAATTCCTACGAAATCTCACTCGAATGTGCACAAAAGGTGAGAACCAAGATTTGAACCCAGGTGGGCGGAATCGAACCAAGCGGTGATTCCAATTAATTCTGATTTCCATGAATGTGCAAATCAAAATCGATTACTACTACAAGTAGAGCCTGTTGATGTGGGCAGAACGTGCAACTCAATGGATCGTGATTGTGGGACCTGACAATACATATTACGGGGTGCATTAAGTTTTGGCAATTAATGGCAAGAAAGGGCATTGGGTATTGATAGCACCAGAGTGGCGAGGGAAGCCACTAGTGCAGTCGATGGTGGCGGGTGTTGGAACAGCAACTCACGAAGACAGAAAACAGAGGAACTGATTTTGGTGCTGCTTCTCTTCTATTACTTTGCTATTGCTTTTCTTCCTCACGCTTAACATAGCTAGCTCTTGTTACTTCAACTAGAGTACAGGACCCTTTATATACTCACGCACGTAGAAACAGAGACGGACTCGATTCTACGACTCGGACTCGGACTGCACAACTCCAAAACAGAAACTAATACAAAGATTACCTAACAATCACTCCCTAATCTTTGTATACTTACTTATATTTTGTGTGCTGCCAGTTGGACACAACTTCAACATGGCTCCCACACACTCAGCCGAAGAGGGTGGCACAACTCAAACACGTCTTGGGCTCCAAGTTGGACACAACTTCAACTTAGCTCACACTTATTTGTCCGGAGACGGTGGCACAACTCGAACACGTCTTGGACTCTTACTCATTGAGGCAGTCGGTCTCAACTACGACTTGCACCCCAACTCGTACTCAGACTTCAAGTTGGTCACAACTTCAACTTGAGTAACACACGGATTCGACTCAGGACGGCGAACACATCTCCTCAACGTCCCTCGTCTTTGCCTTTCGATGATCGGCACCAAGATGCATCATCGTCTTCAACGTCTTCCACACGAAGAGCGTTTCCTCCGAGATGCCTCCATAGATAACCGCCAATGCCACCTGATCCTTGCGCACATAGACGTTGCCTCGTCACCGGTGACACAACTTCCCGGAGAACACGACATAATCTTAGGCACAAATCAAAAAACTCAGTATCCTCGTCATGAAGCCGTATGCACCATACAGTGCATCGATCTCGCCGCCGCGCGGCAGGCTGGCGGCGCACGGGGCCAGAGTTGGGGAAGAAATGGGGCGGTGGCTGCCAGGTAGAAGAGGGGGCAACATGGAGAGAGCATGGGCATAAGGAGAGCGCGGGTAACTCATCTAGCTCGACCGTGGAGGCAGGGCGGTGGGAGCTGATGGCTGCGCGACATGCTCGACGTGGGGGCGGCGGCTAGGTGATGGAGAGCCCAAACCGGAGGTTAGGGGAGTACGAGGGAGGGGAGGCAATGCTCCGGTAGAGGGCAATTCAAGAGGAGCTTACCGGAGAAGACATGGTAGCGGTGGAGGTGGATTCGGCCATAAACGGGGAAGACGGAGGTGGAGCGGAGCTCCTGTGGAGGAAAGCTGAAATTGGTTGAGGGGATTTGAAGAGGTAGCTCGGGAACACACTTTGACGTGATAAAAAGTGGAAGGGGCTTACCGTGTTGGTCGGGACGGCGAGTTGAAGGTGGCGGCTGCAAATAGAGGGGGGACAGATGGCGCGTTCCTGGGGCTCTGGTGGCAGGGAGAGGGGAAGGAGGTGGAGCACGAAGCCGTGCGCCGAGGAAGTGCTGGTGCGCACGATGGTGATGGCCGAAGCTCACTGGGGCAGCAGCGCAGCTCCTCGAGGTGCTGCAGCGGCTACAACCATGCAGATAGTGTGAGCTCCCACTTTTGCTTGCTCGAGAAGGAGAAAGGAAACAGGAAGGGAAGGAGAGGATGGCCGCGGGTTAAGTAGGAGAGGCGACGGGCAGGTGAGGCATGGGCACGCGGTTGTAGCGGCAGTGGAGGCAACAAGATGGGGCAGGTGGGAGGCGACGTGGGTGGTTGGCGTCGGGGCTAGAGCCATCGGCGCTGTAAGGAGGAAGAAGGAGCAGAAGGGCTGGCGAGCTGGCGGGTGGGACATCGATGCGACGGGGCAAGGTCAAGTGACGAGCGGCGTGGCGCCAGTAGTGCGGCCTAGAGCTGGGCATTGGGCGTGCCGTCACGGCTCGGTCTGGTCACCTCGTCGTGTCGTGTTGTGTCAGCTCGTCTCGCCTTCGATCAGGCTCAGGCACGGTCTAAAGCCTGTCGTGCTAGGGTCGTATCGTACTGGCTCAAGCCTAGTCCTAAGTAACTATAGACGGCGAAGGTGGCGGCGACGATGGTTGCGGCGATCACCATCTTCATTCCTTTTTACCCGGCTCATTAAAAACCTAGTTAAAATTCGTTGCCCAAAAAAGCCGTTCGAACACAGCAACGTGCGAACGGTGTTCACAGCCCTTCAGCGATTCCCGAGGTATTTTGATAGCCTCAGTTGCTGTTCCGCTATATTTCCACCTGTGAGCTGCGAGAAGCCATACCACCTGCCTCGGTTTCTGTTTTCCCCTCTATTTCCCAAAAAGGCCGTTCGAACGGCCCACATTTGCAAGAGAAGCGTGCGAGCTGCACGTCCGCCACAATCGAACGACGGGGAACAAAAGAAAGCAGGATCGGACGATGGAGAAAAAATAACCGACGTGACCACCCGACAATCGCGCATTCCAGCCATACTGGGCATTAAAAGCGGCACAACAGCCGAAACAGCAAAACGCGCTTGCAACTTGCGAAACCAGCATCCGAGCACATTGCACGTGTCGATCGAACGCCACACAGCAACCAAACAAAATCCAACAGCCCCACCTCGCGACAGCGACATGCGAAAACAAAGTAACAATCAGACGGCGCACAACAAATCATGACAAAATTGAACAAACCAAGAAAAAAGGACGTAGCCACCTGAGAAGCCCCATCCCAGCCTCCTTTGGTATAGAGAGATTTTGTTGTCATCACTGTTTTTTTTTATTATGAATAGTGATAACATACTACGGTGTCATATGGTATGGTACGTAAGCACTAAACATCCCACAGTGAATAATTATCAGATTTAATAGCTATAATTCTACCACGATGATTATGTTAATAGTTCATATATTATTAGTGCCGTACACTATCAATTAATCCTTAGTATTATTCCTTTTTTATTTAACAAAGAAGCCTTACTATTAATAAATCAATAGGAATGAAGCAAACTCTATTATTGCTTGGTCTCGTTAGCCAGTTAGTTTCTGGATAGACCGAAAGTGTCATTGGAAATAATAAAATAAAGGCTATTCACTTTCCCCTTTTATTCTCCTGTGCTCCCAATCCCAAGTCCTATGCACAAGTGCACAACTCCCCCATCTACATTATTCCCCACCTGCCCACCACATGGCCGAGTGGCACAGGAGGCAGGAGGCGGTCAGCCGAGCGGCGCAGCGGGAGGCAAGGAGGTGCGACGGAGGAGGGAGGAGGCCGAGCGGCACGGGAGGCGAGGAGGCGCGGCGAAGGAGGCGAGGCGGAGCGGCGGGAGGCATGGCGGAGCGACGGGAGGCGACACGGCGGAGCGGCGAGGCTGAGGAGGCGAGGTGGCCTTCGGTGCCTGCGTGCTGGCCGTGCGTGCTTGGCGTGCTAGTCGTGCCGTGCCGGCCCGAGCACGGCACGCGACACCGGGCCGTGCCGTGACGCCCGTCGTGCCGTCTTTCCAGACCCAGCCCAGCTCGACGTCCGTGCCATGCCAGCTTGGCCCACCACGTAGCGTGCCTGGGCCGTGCTTGGGCCGTGCCAAGTCGGCTGAATAATTTTATAATTTATAATAAAAAATAGATTATTTTTAAAAAAAATTCATGAATCCTATGCTGTATGTTACTGTGCAAGCGGGCCCACTGTTGTATCTGACCAAAAATACGTAGTAGAAACAACGATTTCAAGCAGGATCTTCTACGTCCATGGTTTTCTATTTGTTTTGATACTTAGCCACAGAAGATCTCGTTTGAGTTGACGCATTTTAACTTTTAGAACCGTGAAGCTCGCCAAACCGCGTCAGACCAGACTTAACATGATCTAGTATAAATCGAGTCTAGATCCGCATGTCCTCCAGCTCTAATCATGAAATAGGCATGGCTTATTCCTCTAACAAACCATGGCAATAGAAGCCAATTAGTCATGAAAACCTTGCTCTTGCTTAGAAAAATTCGGTGCACAAGTTTGAAAGTGTTCAAAATGGCTCTCACATAGGTACAAGCTTTCAAATTACTCGTCTACCAAGGATTTAATGGATTAAACTGAGTTCTGTCAGCAAAGCACAGGAATTACCATGGAAGAACAATAATTTTGTAAGATGCAGGCCGTGTGAAACAATTGACCGACCAAGGGCCGACTTAATTAATCTTTCCAGGTGGCTGTGTATACAGATATTTTAGGTGCTTATTGCTGTGGCCTATATACTAGACCTTGAGCTCAATGACAGTAATGTTCAGTCGGCGGATCTGGATTCACGTGGTCACTGTAGTAAAAACACGGTAACAAATGATCCCAACATTCAATTTTTTATCAGACGACGAGAATCACTCCTAACACCGATTCTCAACATATCCTCGGTTGGAAGGGTCAATATAATAACGCCCGTGCATACCCAACATTAGCTGCATTTCATATTCCCCTCAGGCATTTCTTTATCTTTTTTCTAGAGAAAACACTCATTGGCATCGTATGTGTGTGCCCCTGCAGCAACGAAACCATTCATCTCAGATCGTTGTTCTCATCAGACATACTCATTATTGGGCATTTTAGGTGAGTCAAGTCAAGTCATTGGGCATTTTAGACGAGTCAAGTCAAGTCAAGTCAACTTAACTTTTCATTTAAGAAGCTGGTTATTTTCAATTGATTTCGGAACAATCAGACAAACTCATTGGGCATTTTAGGTGAGTCAAGTCAAGTAAACTTAACTTTTGTTTACCCAATCCAGATCTCATTGGGTTGCTTATGTGTGTGCCCTTGCAGCAACGAAACCATTCATCTCAGATCGTTGTTCTTATCCCAGCTAGGATCCCGAAGTCTTCTTCTCCAGGTTAGTGCTTTCAAATGATTTCAGAATAATCATGTTTATGTATATTTAGTCTTATGTAGTTAAACAACTGTCTTGTTTCGGTAAAGGAGAAGTTGTAACGATCTATATTTAATCTTATGTAGTTAAACAACTCAACTGTCTTATGTTTGTAGTATCTTCAGAAGGGGATACCGAAGCTAGCAGATCTGCAGATGGATAACGAGTTAAACAATGCAAGTGACGAGTTAGACAGTGCAAGTGAGATGCCAGCAGATCTACCATGGCAATTACTCGAAGAAATTACAGATGGTTTTTCTGAGGAGCGAAAAATTGGTAGTGGTGGGTATGGAGTGGTTTACAAGGTATGATTAGTACTTTTTCTTTCACTTTTTTTCAATGCCATTGATAACAAATGCCATGTCCAATACTAGTAAGAGATGTCAAACAGGGGGTGTATAAAAATGGAAAAGAAATAGCTGTGAAGAAGCTTTACCACATGCCAGGACTTGATGAAAAGCAATTTCAAAATGAGCTTCAAAACCTTACAAGACTCCATCATGAAAATATTGTACGGCTAATTGGCAAAAGTTACGAAGAGAGAGAGAAGTGTGTTGAATACGAAGGAAAACTAGTTTGTGCTATAATGATAGACAGAGTGATCTGCTTGGAGTATTTGCATAATGGAAGCCTTGAAAAGCATGTTTCTGGTATGATGGTGAATGGTGATCTGCTTGAGCATATTAGTTACTCCATCCGGTCACAAATATATGTCGTTTTGGATAGTGACAAGGCCCCAAAAACGTAACTTTCACCACTAGTTTCTATTGTAATATAGTATCACCCAATGAAATAATAATATTATAAAAATACTTTTCGAGATAAATATATACATATGATTTTCATATATCCAATCTAAATATTTCAAAATATATTGACTGCTAAAGTTTTGAAAGTTTGACTACACGTATCCCAAAACGACATGTATTTGTGACTGGTGAGAGTAGAATTTAAAGAAATGAGGTTATGAAAATACACTCTTTATCTCCTACAGATGAATCTTCTGGACTTCCTTGGCACAAGCGTTATAAAATAATTAAGGGGATTTGTGACGGTTTGAAATACCTTCATGATTGTGGAATTTTCCATCTAGACCTAAAACCTGCCAATATATTGCTTGATAAGAACATGGAACCAAAAATTGCAGATTTTGGTTTGTCAAGGCTCTTTAGCGGTACTTGTCAATCCCATACCACAAGCAAGATTCTAGGAACACTGTAAGCTAAATGTCTCATGTGAGATCCATTGGTTTTTCCTATATTCAATTAATTATGTTTGCTTTACACTTACTGGAGTATATCTGTGATAATTATGATATCATGCAGTGGATACGTGCCGCCAGAATATATAGAGAAAGGGAAGATCACAGAGAAGTTTGATGTATTTAGTTTGGGTGTCATAATCATACGCATAATGACAGGTCCCGATGGCTACTCCCAACAATCCGACATGTCTTCCCAAAATTTTGCTGGGCAGGTAAGAAAAGTCATTTGTCTTTATGAGGACCTCAACGGTCATTTTTTTAGAAATAGTATCACGTCATGTTTTTAAACTTGGGTACTACCTTTTTCTCATTTAATTCAATTTCACAGGTACTGGAAAACTGGAGTAACAGGCCACAGGAACAATGGAAAGATGAGTCATATTTCGATGTATTATGCCAACAAGTGAAGATATGCATTGAGATCGCACTGAACTGTGTGGAAACTGACAGACACAAAAGGCCCAGTATAGAGGATATTATCTCTAAGCTGAATGTATCGGAAATGGTGATTGAGAAATCATATAAGGTGTGTTCGGTAAAGTATTTATTATACTCTGGAAATATGATTTGCACTATTTCCGGTATCAGTACGTCGCGTGGTTTCAGGGCTCTTTATTTTGTTTTATGGTTTCAGTGCTGTATTCTGACAATAGTTTTGTTTTTGTAATAGTACACTGGCAGAAATTATATAATGAAATTATTTTCCAAGATAAATTTAATGATACTATTTTTATGTGTCTAATCCATATACTTTTATATGCATTGGCCAAAATTTAAAATATTAAACATTTAAAAATGATAATGGTCTACATTTAGATTCTGTTTGGAACATAAGATTCTCATAGGAATTTAGGGCCTATTTAGAAGAGAGGATTGCTCTAGGAATTTTCAGAATTCTAAGGATTTGGATCCAAATCCCCCCTTTCCAAACGGCCGTTAGTTGGAAACATCTGAGAGATTGAGAGAGAGAGAGACTTGATGTTTTGTATCCTCCCAATTTCCTATGATATTCCAAATGGGCCCTAGTGATTGAGGGAGTACTTAATACACACTCGAGATCTAAGTGAAATACATCCAAGTAGACATGCAGTAAGACAACGAATATATTAAAAAAAGAGAATATTGTATATATCACCATGAGTTTGTCATATTCTGTACCTGCTATCGAATTTGTGTACTCTCATATTTGCTATCCAAAAGAACCAAACCTGCATAAAAAAGGCAAAAAGCACCAACAAATTGTGAATTGGATGACAAAAAAATTATTGAAATTCTGACAGCACATGTAAAATATTGACATGGACAAAATTTTCCAATAAGAGAAAAGGTCATCATCAACAGTGAAATATCAGGTGAAAATATGAATTTTGGTAAACTATACTTAGAAGTTTGTAAAACATCTCCACAAATTACCAGATGCATATAGGATAGGGTATATTCTATATCTCTACAAAATTTCAAAATCAAACCCAGTCGCACTTGCGAGATGCAGAAAAGAGAAATACTAGGTAAAAACAGTGAAAACACTTCAGCAAGTATTTGTTTTTTTTTTTTATCTCACATATGTGATTGAGTTTGATCAGAGACATAGAACATACTCTCCCCTATATATCATGATTTTTGTGAATTTTTTTAGAACTTATAAGTTTGAATTCACGGAATTTTCACCGATTTGTATTTTAAACAGATACACTGCTATCATGAATAGGTATTAATATGCTCTATACAGATGTTTTCTTTTACTTCGTCCTTGTTTTCTCTTGAAAGTCATACATTTCCTTTGGTGGTGATGTTAGCTTAAAACCGAGATACATAATTCTAGAGAAAATTAGCTCAGTAACACATAAAAAATGTAAATTGGAGTGAAAAACAAATACAATGTGAGACTGATAGGTAAGCCCTGGAGCCACTTGTCAATCACACGCCATTGTTATTTTGCAACTTCCATGATCTTTGTTGTTTGAATAATAAATTTGCTCAGTTTTATGTTGTCTTGCTTAACTTTTGATAATTTGTGTTTCTTTCGAGGTAATTTTTTTTAGTGGTTGAATGCTTGTTTTGTTGGATCAGGTGTTAGCCCGGGGTTATTTTTATACCATTGATGTGCATCCGACAGAGCCATGGTGAGATTTACTTATTCACATTGAAATGATGCGGAAGTGCTTTAATTGTTTGCTTACTTGAGTGTGTACTCGGAGTTTATCACAAAATTTCTTGAGAATGCAGGATTTTAACTAATCATGGCTTTACGGGCATTCAAATTTTGAACTATCGGACCCAGGTCAGTGGCTGCATGTAACACCCTGGCTATTCGGAAGCCAAGATGTCACCTAAAACATCTAACATACATCCATATTGCGGGAGAATTTGAATAAAATCAACTAATGATAGTATCAAAACAACCAGGACATGATGAAGGTATCCTTCCTTCACCATCTAAACTATTTATTTCAGTTCATTGATAATGAAAGTTCATATGCAGTAATAAATCAACCTCAATGTGGAGAAGGTATCCTTCCTTCACCAATTATAATTTAATTATTACAGTTCATCATTAACGAATGTAAGATAGAACTAAATTTAATCTTGAACATGAATAGGGTGATGTGAGCGAGTAGTGCGTGTCTACTCCCTCCCAAGTGAGCCAACATCGGGGTTACCTAAAATAAACAAACAACGCAAGAGTGAGTCCAAGACTCGCAAGTACATATATCAATATGATAATCATTCAATATGAATAAGACAATCTCATCATCGAGTTCGATCACATCACAATGACTACATATGAAGACATGATATGAATGCTCAAAATCAAAGGAATGGACTGCACACATGCATATACGGTATAGCGGTGAAACACCGTCGGTGTTCACTCAAGCCCGCATCTTAACAAAAATGCGGGGATCCACTTCCGTATGAAGAACGTTTCATCACGGGTGTCCAACATTGCCCATCTTGGAGTTAATGAGTCTTACATGCCCATTCGGAATTAATGGGTCTTTCAAATCCACTCCGTGGGCGGGACATGACAATGTCCAACACGCCCCACTTTGGAATGGTGGGACTTGCAATCCACTTTCGTGGAGGAAACATGCATAATGAATGCATAGAATGAAATACGAATATTGAAAGATATGATAACAAAACATGGATTCAACACATATGAAAGAACATAGATAATCCATCTTCTCTCGTATCATACCAAATCACAGCATGACCATATAAACATTCATCAATCACAATCATTAAGGGTGGCAATGTACTTGCCTTCGCGATCGCACGCGTTAGTCGGCAAAGGTGATACTCCTAAACCCGAGGCTTCACCTCCTAAACAAGTAAAATAATTTCAATAAGGACATAATATACCCAACACTACTAATCGACGTTAAACACTGCTTCCCTGATAACTCTAGTCATTAATACAAAACTTAAAATGAAATCAACAATTTCTGACATAACTTAATTCTGGACAGCAGCACGTTAATTGACATATCTATTGGTCTGGAACTCGGAATGAGGTGAGACCAATTTCCATGGATTCTTAACTGACATATCTACAATACTCTAGTTGGGCAAAAGTTCAGATTTTGCCTCTAATAAAATTTGGCCCACGGCTCAAATCTGTTGACTGAATTAATTGACAGAAATATCGGCTAAAATAAAATATCCATAACTTTTGTTGTACAACTCCAAATTGAACATTCTTTATCAATCTGAAAAGGTTATCGAATTATCTACAATAACTTAGTTGGCACGACATTCATGTATTGTCTTTAACAAAAAGTGGCACACGGGTCAAAATTAAAGATAGAAACTGACATACAAACTGGACAGACTGACATACAATCTGGACAGTCACAAAGAAAAGTGCATAACTTTTGATATATAAATCCAAATGAGGTGTTCTTTATCAATACTGAAAGCTAGTGATATCACCTTCAAAATTTGTTATGGGCAAGACCTCTGAATCACCCTCTAACTAGGCCATAAATCAACCTATACAGAGATTGCTATTTCTCGTCAGGATTCTGGACAGCAGATAATAAATCTATCATAACTTTTGACTCGAAAGTCGGAATGAGGTGATCTTGGCGGCCAACGAAAGCTAAGAACAAGACCTACATAACTCCAGGAGATGATCATCTCAGATTCGGCCTCTAAAACCACGAAACAGACCCGCAACATTCTGGACAGAATTGATTTTCTGAACGCAGCAGTTCGATCTAATCAAATATGAACCAAATCGCATCTACCACTAATCAAATGATGAGGATCGGTATTCGTTACCCTTGTAGAACCCTAGGAAGACGCTGATCAAACACCCGAAGAAGATCCCTTCTCTTCTCTTCCTTTCTCCTTTCTTCTCTTGCGAAATCCCTTTCTCCCTCTTCCTTTTGGCCAATGGCAGCAGGATGAAGGGGTGTATGGGGCGTGCTCTGTGCACTCGGCGGCGCTACAGTGCACAGGCGGCGCTACAGTACTGTGCTACTGAATGAGGGTGGTTGTTTAGGGTTTTAGGAGGAAAAGGGCAGCTTGGGCCATGGGCCTTAGGGCGCCTCCCTTAATGGCCCACTTCATGGCGGCCAAAGACAGCCCTTAGCTTGGTGGAGGCCCAAATTCCCAATTCTAACAGAATCCTTAAATTTAATTTAATTTTCTCTTCCAAACAAGTTTCTCTCTTACCGATATACGGGATATTACATTCTACCCCTTAAACAGATTCGACCCGAATCCTCACACGATCTTCTTGCGAAAGGACAACCACAAGCGAGAACTATTAACGGTAACCACGTGCTGAGTGATCAAACCGGATAACGCTCACGCATACGAAACTCCAACTCCCAAATGGCCTCTCCCGAATTGAGGAGACCACAACACAAAGATGTAAAGCGACATCGTCCTAACACTCAACCCGAACTTTCCAAGTATACTCATCGAAGAGGATCGAATGTAAGACCTTACTCGATGGTCAACGTTTTAATGAAAACTCAAACTTTGAATGGCCCAACTACTCACTCGGCACCAGAACACGGCAGATGTTGCGTTCTTCGCATATGGACCTTAGACGGTCAAAGCGTCGCCAACTTCCTAATTTACGCCATTGTTGGAAACGGCGAATGAACTGAGACAAACTCCTTTGGTACGAAAACACACAACGGGCTCAAAATCGAACTCTTCATCTAAGAAAGGACAACTCAGTTAAACAAGAGTGTACAATGAGTGGTTCCTAAACCACCAATTCTCAAAAGAAGCCAACTGGAAATAGAGTCCTCATCGCAACCACGCAATACTAACTCTTCACCAAAAGTGTAAAATCCCAAATTTGACAGTTCATCACGAAAACAATTCCACTTTCTAAATAGGCGGTTCTGAATGAACACCACGAAAACCAAAGGAGGAATCATTTTAAATGCCGAATAAAAACTTCCTTTATTATTTATTTATTTATATTTTTTTGCTGAATTGGAAAGAAACATACATACTAGTGCAGTGCCAACTCAAATTGCCAAGGACATCACCAACAACACAAAGCTCATGTGAGAATAAAGAAAACGCTTCACTACTCAAAAGATATTTTTTCTTAGTTTCACTTTTGGAATAAAATCTCTCTCGGACCTTGGAATTGAATTCATCGCATACCACACGGGCTCAAACCTCTTAGTTTAACATCCTCAAATTAGGCTTAAACCAAATACATCATCCACACCTTTGTAGAGAGACTCTATTGATTCCACTGAACACTCTAGAGAACTCCTTCAACCGATGACATTAATTTGATAGAAGGCACCAAAGCACCTCAAAACCCATGCAATATTATCACCTCAACTTTCAAGAATAACACGTCGAATCCTCAGTACACCGCTCATGAACTACATCAAAAGAGTTCTATCGACAATCATTCCGCTACTCGAATACTCCAGATTTTCTATCCTCTACACGCAAATCTTTGGGCGACCAAAAGTCTAGCATGAAAATGAAAAGCCCAAATTTAACCTCCGAGACCTCTACAACGAATTCCTCTTATAACAAATAGTGAAATCATCGGATTAAATCTCTAACATCCCCACAAATCCGACATACTCACTCATTGACATCATCAGGAATCACTCACACAACATCGCAATACTTTCCAATTGTTTTACTCTATAACATTGATTAAGGTTTCCATACATTTGATAATCCCCAACATTTCAACATGAACCAAAGTTCTGGAACTACACTATACCATAGGTCCTACTTAGTCGAACAATATACAGTTTTACTTCGAAACCATACATCCCATCTGAATCAACTTCCCTCCAAGAGGCTCAGGTCAAAACCAACTCATCTTCTATTACTCCTCCAATAACTGGGTAGCAAATCTCACCCCTACAATCACTTAACCACCACCAAACCAATTAACAACTTACGATTTGTAAAACTTTACAGCACAAAACGGTTGATCCTTTCTCAAAAGAAAGAGGCGAACAAGAACAAATTTCACCACACAGGAAAAAAAAATGCTGCTGCTCACAGTGAGCACGAGACCAAAAGAAATAATCTGGTAAAGAAGATCTGGGAAAACAAAAAATTGAGTTCACAGCGGAGTGCACGCATCCCTCGAAAAGGGAATAGCAAATAACCACCAATAAGAGAAATGACATTGCGATTGAAACTCGACAACTCTTGAGTGTAAAGAGCAAAAGTTTATGAACAATTCAAATAACCACAAGTTACAAAACTTGACTCAAATTCTCAAATATTCCTCTGCACTCTTTCCTTTAACACTGAAATTAATTTTTGACTAACATCGCTTTGCCACAACGTACAAGATAAGATCTTTAGTCCAAACCACAAGGACTAATTAAGAACCAATGAAATTCTTCAATACGTCATATTTGTTCAGAACAGTTCAACTACACAAGAAACATGAGATCCAAATAATCTCACCACCAAACTCAAACATTTTCAATTCTGAGATTTTGCGAAAAGCAAGTAGATTATTCTCCTCTTAAAGGAACCAACATAACTTCTTTGATTGCAACCTCACGTTGCCAACTCAGACAAAGAGCCTTTAAAATTAAATCACACAAATCTCTTAAGAAACAACAGACAATCCAATACCTTAATTTATTTAAAATAATTTCAGCTACGGATGATTCATGGGCTCAAAGAAAATATCACGAAAGCTAAACTTGAATTATTCTCATCGAACGATATCACCAAAGGCGATCAAATTACTATGGGTATTAACATCAATTTCACAACAACAATTAGAAAACACTTCAAAAGACCCACGTGAAAAGAATGAATTGATTCTTTCTCAAAAGAAGAGACAAATGGAAACGATTTTCACCAACTAGAAAACTCATCCACCACACTGACTTGAACATGGGACCAAGAGAAGAAACCAATTAAGCAATGAACTCACAGAACATAAGTGGAGTCCATAGTTGAACGCATAAGCCTCACAAGAATAGAATATCGAACCTTATGAGATAAGAACAAATAAGTATTCAAAATCGAAGCACTTGCATCATCAAGAACCATTTGCAACTTTGTAACATATCGTTACTCGATAAACTTCATTTACCACATAAAGCTGAACCCCAAAAGATCATGAATACAAATCTTGAAATTTGATCATTTAGAGAATATCACCATGGGTGATCAAATTACCACAGAATTAACCTCATTCTCACATTTTGACGATTTAATAACATCGACAACATACACTAGTACCAAGAATCATCAAACTTTATTACTCCATCCTAAAACTTCCCAAAGGGAATACAAACCACAAGGTTGAAACAAATTTATTATAACCAGATTATGCTAAGCAATAACAATATCACAACATACGCTATCAAAGACTACTTACGAAATTCATCTACTCAGCTGTTGGTGTTGCTCAACACCTTCTTGAGTACTCATTAACAATTGATGATTGTACTAACCATGTGTATACATACGGTACTAATTCCATTTGCAATCACATAACCAAATATAAACATAGATTCACATTTCACCTTTATTCGAAATCATTTCAAAACATGATTAAAGATTCACTAACATAATTTCTTATAAACAAGGTTTCATGAATCGATACACAGCACCCATCGGTACTTTATACAAGTTTCAACAATTTTTGCATACCAGAAATAGATAAATCTAGCTCTTATGTAAGATCTATAGGTTCGAATGGATATGGACAATCTTTATTTAACATACACGTGTATCAAATACAAGGACATTTCAAATTAATAAATTTCAATTTCATGGATGGTAGTTAAGAATAATTGATTTGCACCATGCTAAAACCCAACTTGGTAACCCACATCATAGCAATTTATTCGTTTAGTTATAACTTCTCATTTTAAGCATGGCAAGTCATCACAAAAGGATTCTAACGTCTTACTTGACAAAGAGAGACTTCAAATTTCAACGTTCAAGTAATCCAAAGAAACACATAAAGCAAAAGCTTTTCCATGCAAACGAACTTACTGATGAAACTCTCACTAACCAAGCTATCAAGCGAGTAAATGAGTCATTTTTTCAATGAGAAAGAAGGAGCAACCATGAAAACATCAATCTTGCCAATTGACAACGATCACAAGTAGTAAAAGCAACTCAACAGTCGAAAAGCAATAATTGTTTGAGAGAACCAAGAGGGATCTATTGAAAACCATAAACTATCATGAACCACAAACCCGGAGAAATTCATCAACCACCACGGGACAAGAAGCGCCAAAATCGAATTCAAGGAAGAGAACAACTTTCTAAAGCAACTCACGCTTAACACTTGAAACTACGGTGCTCGGGTCACTACTCCTCTAACCACGCATCTGCGAACGGTGGTGTAACACGTGAATCGGAGTAACAAACACGATCTCCACTTCTTATCATCCGTTAACAACACGCTTCACCAAAATACTCAATTATGAATATACAGGACCATCTCATGACAATCATAGTATTAGTTCATATTAACAACAAGAACGATAGTACATAAGAAATTCAAGAACAGTTCAATATGATGAAACACACCACTAGAAATACGAATCGATGGATTACCCAAACCCCACCATCGTACAGTGTGTCAATTTAATAACTTAATTACCACGGACCTAAAGCCGCTCGATACCAATCTGTAACACCACGGCTATTCGGAAGCCAAGATGTCACCTAAAACATCTAACATACATCCATATTGCGGGAGAATTTGAATAAAATCAACTAATGATAGTATCAAAACAACCAGGACATGATGAAGGTATCCTTCCTTCACCATCTAAACTATTTATTTCAGTTCATTGATAATGAAAGTTCATATGCGATAATAAATCAACCTCAATGTGGAGAAGGTATCCTTCCTTCACCAATTATAATTTAATTATTACAGTTCATCATTAACGAATGTAAGATAGAACTAAATTTAATCTTGAACATGAATAGGGTGATGTGAGCGAGTAGTGCGTGTCTACTCCCTCCCAAGTGAGCCAACATCGGGGTTACCTAAAATAAACAAACAACGCAAGAGTGAGTCCAAGACTCGTAAGTACATATATCAATATGATAATCATTCAATATGAATAAGACAATCTCATCATCGGTTCGATCACATCACAATCGACTACATATGAAGACATGATATGAATGCTCAAAATCAAAGGAATGGACTGCACATGCATATCCGGTATAGCGATGAAACACCCGTCGGTGTTCACTCAAGCCCGCATCTTAACAAAAATGCGGGATCCACTTCCGTATGAAGAACGTTTCATACGGTGTCCAACATTGCCCATCTTGGAGTTAATGGGTCTTACATGCCCATTCGGAATTAATGGGTCTTTCAAATCCACTCCGTGGGCGGGACATGACAATGTCCAACACGCCACTGCTGGAATGGTGGGACTTGCAATCCACTTTAGTGGAGAAACATGCATAATGAATGCATAGAATGAAATCTGAATATTGAAAGATATGATAACAAAACATGGATTCAACACATATGAAAGAACATAGATAATCCATCTTCTCTCGTATCATACCAAATCACGAGCATGACCATATAAACATTCATCAATCACAATCATTAAGGGTGGCAATGTACTTGCCTTCAGCGATGCGACGCGTTAGTCGGCAAAGGTGATACTCCTAAACCGAGGCTTCACCTCCTAAACAAGTAAAATAATTTCAATAAGGACATAATATACCCAACACTACTAATCGACGTTAAACACTGCTTCACGATGACTCTAGTCATTAATACAAAACTTAAAATGAAATCAACAATTTCGACATAACTTAATTCTGGACAGCAGCACGTTAATTGACATATCTATTGGTCGGAACTCGGAATGAGGTGAGACCAATTTCCATGGATTCTTAACTGACATATCTACAATACTCTAGTTGGGCAAAAGTTCAGATTTTGCCTCTAATAAAATTTGGCCCACGGCTCAAATCTGTTGACTGAATTAATTGACAGAAATATCGGCTAAAATAAAATATCCATAACTTTTGTTGTACAACTCCAAATTGAACATTCTTTATCAATCTGAAAAGGTTATCGAATTATCTACAATAACTTAGTTGTACGACATTCATGTATTGTCTTTAACAAAAAGTGGCACACGGGTCAAAATTAAAGATAGAAACTGACATACAAACTGGACAGACTGACATACAATCTGGACAGTCACAAAGAAAAGTGCATAACTTTTGATATATAAATCCAAATGAGGTGTTCTTTATCAATACTGAAAGCTAGTGATATCACCTTCAAAATTTGTTATGGGCAAGACCTCTGAATCACCCTCTAACTAGGCCATAAATCAACCTATACAGAGATTGCTATTTCTCGTCAGGATTCTGGACAGCAGATAATAAATCTATCATAACTTTTGACTCGAAAGTCGGAATGAGGTGATCTTGGCGGCCAACGAAAGCTAAGAACAAGACCTACATAACTCCAGGAGATGATCATCTCAGATTCGGCCTCTAAAACCACGAAACAGACCCCGCAACATTCTGGACAGAATTGATTTTCTGAACGCAGCAGTTCGATCTAATCAAATATGAACCAAATCGCATCTACCACTAATCAAATGACGAGGATCGGTATTCGTTACCCTTGTAGAACCCTAGGAAGACGCTGATCAAACACCCGAAGAAGATCCTTCTCTTCTCTTCCTTTCTCCTTTCTTCTCTTGCCGAAATCCCTTTCTCCCTCTTCCTTTTGGCCAATGGCAGCAGGATGAAGGGTGTATGGGGCGTGCTACAGTACCAGCGGCGCTACGATGCAGACTGGGCGGCGCTACAGATCCGTGCTGAATGAGGGTGGTTGTCTAGGGTTTTAGGAGGAAAAAGGGCAGCTTGGGCCATGGGCCTTAGGGCGCCTCCCCTTAATGGCCCACTTCATGGCGGCCAAAGACAGCCCTTAGCTTGGTGGAGGCCCAAATTCCCAATTCTAACAGAATCCTTAAATTTAATTTAATTTTCTCTTCCAAACAAGTTTCTCTCTTACCGATATACGGGATATTACACTGCACTCTCCAGTAGTCAGTAGCTGAGTAGCATATATGTTCTTTTGCGGCGATAAGATATATGGGCCATGTGATTGTCATGCAGCTTTGCCTGCAGAGTGCAAACAAGCCTCAACAAGCCCGGGCTTAGTGTCCTTTTGCTGGAAAAAACGAAATCAGATGAAAATAAAAAATGTAACTGAAATGGCAAAACATGATAAAGGGTGCTTTTTGGCAAAAGTCTAGGGGTATTCTAGAATAAACATGATAAAGTATTCAAAGAGTTTCACAAGTATACTTACTAATCAATAAAATTGATTTGTTCAAGGGACCGTACCACACTTAAAGGATTAATTCCTTATATGCCATTACATATTTGTGAGGCAATCCTGCCTCATTGACTGTATAACTGTTTGGATAAGAGTTGTCAGACCCTAAGTTTGCAACTTTGGAAGACAGCCTTCGGCCAAGACCTGATCGTGGACCCGGTCGTTGTGAGCCCCCAAATTTGCAAACTTGGGACCTACTATGTCAATTTGTGTCATTCCCTGGATCAGTAGATAGCGCACACACAGGTACATTCTTAGATCATTTACATACATCGCATACAACAACATGATAGATTACATGACCGACTGTGCGGCCCACTATTTTACAAAAAGGGCACGAATGCCATATCGTTACATAGTTCAGAGTACAGAGTAGAGGATAAGTGCAGAAGCAAAAAGAAGTTGTAGTGGATCCATTCATTTTGCCTACAAGCAAGCGACTGGAGGTCCTGATCCAAGCAACTCATACTGCCCCGACACTTGGTCGAAAGTTGCGACCATGTGGTCGTAGAAGGCTTCGACTTCATGGTCGAAGAAGGGGGTTGGAACACAACTGGTCAAAGGCTTGTGACTACACCTGGTCGTAAGATTCGACTACATGGTCGTAGAGGGATTTCGACTTCAAGGTGGTCCTGGCCTAAGCTTCACCATCTTCACCATCGTCTGGTCCAGTGGCCATGAAGTAGTCATAGGGGTCTTGATCAAGTGGCTCTGAAAGATTATATTGGACGAGCCTGAGTACACAACTGTACTCGCGAGCCAACACATAATGCAGTTTATCATAGATGCACGGCTAGTCAAGGTTAGTCCAGAGTTCTTTTGTTTGAATAGAGCTATGTTTGAATTAGATTAAGTAGTAGAAAATCCTGAGACTTAGCATTTTACGAGCACAAGTTTGAGAAACAGAGTTTTGTTGCAAAGTACTAGTGGAGATTCCATCTCCTATACCATTGAGTAGCTCCTTTCACCCAATGCTAAGGCTATCCCGTATTTACCACTGGTCCCTGACCAGGATTTTTCCATTCCTAGGGCCCCCGGCCCACCCTTTCCATTTCACACACACACAAATGGTTTTATGAAAAAGAGAAGTTGTATCAAGCAAGTTCTCAGCACCGCTCTTGACCGTGAGCACGGCTATCTAGATAGTTTTCTTACTCTACAGAGTTTGTACACTTTATCTACAAGAGATAAATCAACTTATACTACTCCGACACACTTCTGTAGGTGTGTGACTAACGTTGATTATCACAAGGCCTTTACAATGTCCCACCTCATTACAACTCCGCACCGCTAGGTATCACCTCCTCAGGGCCTGCACTCGCCCACGGAAGGTCTCCCTTTAGCGTCGTGTAATTCCCGTGGCTTCATTCTCCCCCGACTATCCACCCGCATCCACCAATGGCGAAGCCACGTCGAGGCGAACAAATTAGTTGGCCAGGTCGTAGGTATTACCAACTTGTGGTTGCACTGTTGTACATGAGAGGTCATCACATGATTCAGTCCTTAATTGACTCGGGCAGTACATCCACATACCAACATCCTCTCGTGCCCCTGGCACCAGCCACTCTTTCCAGCCGCCCAAGTCGAAACATGTTTTTCATGTTTTCCTTTGTTTTCAAAATAACCTTTAGTCCAACATATCAGCCAAGCTCCCAGCCTCGACTGCCCAATATCATTTTCAAAGATTTTTAATGATGTTTTGGGCAATTCATTGCCAACATGACGGTGTATCTAAGCAAGGCTAAGCATGACACTTAGATACAGACTTATAACAAGTATGTAAACCATTAAGTCTATGGTGACAAGGATAGTGTCCAAATTCAAGGATAGGAAGTTTATACTCAATTATTATTAGGGCTGTTACTACGAGCTAGACCAATATAGCTGTATAAAACATAGCAACGAAATTTCATAATTTAAAACAACATATTTGCAAAAGGCTAGGTGTGATATGATCGAAGTATTAACTCGCCTTGGCCGAGGTACTGTTGTTCTTGCTCTTGGTCTACTCGAGGGTCTTCGGGAGCTTCAGATTCTATATACGCAAAATTTAACCAAAAATTCAAATGAGCCTATATGACTTTAGATTGTATTCAAAAATCCAAATGAACTCCAAAACATGCAAAGTCTTAGAGCAGAAGTATAAGACCAGTGTGGTCAAAGTCGTAGATTAGTATGGTCGAAGTAATCTAGTCGAAACCATAAACCAGTGTGGTCGAAGGCATAGACTAATATGGTCAAAGACTTAGTGGTTGAACTCAGTGGTCGAGACTAAGTAGTCGAAACTGAGTGGTCGAAACTGAGTGGTCGGAACTGAGTGGTTGAAACTGTGTGGTCGAAACACAGTGGTCGAAATTGTGTGATCGAAACACAGTGGTCGAAACAGCATGGTCCAAACATAGTGGTCGAAACTGTGTGGTTGAAACTGCGTGGTCGAAATACAGTGGTCGAAACACAATGTCGAAACTGTGTGATCGAAACACAGTGGTCACAACAGTGTGGTCAAAACACAGTGGTCAAAACTTAGACCAGTGTGGTCGGACGGAGTTTAGACTACCTGGTCGAAAGATGGTTTCGACTATCTTGTCGGAAGGGGTTTTGACTATCTGGTTGGAAAGAGTTTAGACTATATTCCAGGCGGAAGGAGGTTGGACTACCTGGGAGGTTCGACTACATGTAGTCGAAGGAGGCTCGACTGTGCGTAGTCGAAGCAAGTTCGACTACGTGTAGTCAAAGGAGGTTCGACTACCATGTGTAGTCGAAGGAAGTTCGACTACACGTGAGGACTACCCTATCTATAATGTATTCGTTGAGCCGACCATGCTACCGCGTGACTAGAGTGAGCATGAGTATCTAGTGGTCACTAGGAATGTACTGGTATGACGCGGAGGAGACGAGCTATCCGAAGATGGTCTGGTGATGGTGGATAGCGACGGCGAGAGAAGCTCCAATTAGCGGTGATGGCCTGAGGAAGATGAGTAGCCTCAACCCTTAGGATAGCTTCATGGGCTTAGGCAGGTGATTCTGACGAGAAGCCTTGGAATATGCTTCACCGGCGAGGTCGACTCAACTACTTGGCTATTCTAGTCGGAGGGGAGGAAGAACGAGGTCGGCGGCGTTGTGGTTGTGCTCCGCCGAAACGAGCACTCAAGCCTTACCTGGAGATCAAGCTCGTTTGAGGAATGGAGGAGATGGGACTATCAATGGTGTGGCGAGGGAAGGCAATGAAGGGGCTCGGGGTTGCTATTTATAGCTGCTTGAGCGGAGATCGCCTGAGAGCCTACGATGCATTCGGCACGGTCCGACAAGGAGGAGTGGTTGGTGCTGTTGACAGAGTCGGCCACATAGTGCTGACAGGGTGACGGGTTGAGTGACGGCGAGTAATGGCCGAGTGATAGCATTTGCTAGCGCACTTGTACCTTTGTCGTTGACGTCGAGCGTAGGAGAGAGACACAGCTGCCATTGGCTATGACCACTGGAGCGGTCTCGGCTAGCTGAGTTCGACCAGTAGCTGGTCGGTGGAACAGTAGAGGAGGAGCGATGGCACGAGCACTGGCTCGGCTGGATAAGAAGGGAGGAAGGGGGTGTGTGGGAGCTGGTTGAACTAGACCAGATCCAGACCAACAACACTTAACCAAAGGAAAGTAGGAAGAAAGAAAAAGCTAGGAAGATTTAGGAAGAGGCAGAATAACAAAATTTTAGATTTGCTAAAATTTTGATATTTGCTTGAAGGAACCCTAGCGCGAAATCTGACATATGTTAGATAATTCTAATTCGACTTGTGCTAGCAAAGGAGAAAATGTACTCAAACAACTCTCAAAAATGCAATCAAGAAAAACAACACTAGCTATTACATAAGAAGTCTTAAAAATACCATATTTTTGCATTTACGAATTTTTTGGATGTTACAAACCCTACCCCTTAAAAAGAATCTCAACCCTGAGATTCAGACAAGGCTATTGTCGGTGCAGAAGACTCCCTAATCGACCAGGCCTACACGTCTATAGGCACCATCGACTAGAGACTAGTCGTAGAAGAACTTACGACCATGTGGTGGTCGTAGTAAAGCTTATGACCATAGACTGGTCGTAGGACTTACGACCAGGGGGTAGTCGTAAAAGAAAAGCTTACGACTAGGAACTAGTCACAGAGGAATCATCAAGTCTGCTAAAAACACTATTCCCTCGACTGTATTTCCACCTCAGGGCTTTCTAACTTGGCCCATAATAATCCCTCAGGTGAGTTGAGTTCTAAAGGTTTCTTGAGAACAAAAGTTGGCAACTACCAACGATCCACAAATTGGCTGGAGATAAGGAATGAGAGGCTCCAGAATAAAAAAAAAAACTCATGTTGGCAAGGAATTAACTAAGGATGTACCCATTTGATCATCGGGAGCCTCCTGCGCCGCTACAGCAGTGATATGATTCACCCGGCCTTGCCCCTGAAATGATGTTGTTCTAGGTGCTGACGAAGTCAGGGGCCTTCCTCTTGTCACTATGTCGGGGCGAGCAGGACCACGAGTCGTGGTACCACCAATTCGAGACTTAGCAGAGTGGTGGATTGTTCTTTGGCGATCGTGGCGAAGTGTCTGAGCCCACCACATTTGAAGCATGTCAGGTGGGCAGGTGTAGTGCCACCCTGTTGAGGTTGACCTGGTCGGGCAGGAGTGGTGTATGAGGCACCACTGGGGTAGGAGCTCGGGGAGAAGTGATTGAGGTGCTGTCTCTGCTTGAAGGGGCCATCTAAAACGGCTGATAGCTAGGGACTAGACCACTTGGGGTCCCCATTTTTCTCTTACGATTGATCTCAAAGGTCTTGCGCTCACTTTCGAGGAGTAAGGCTTTGTTAATCAACTGTTGCAAATGTTGAAAGTCATGAACTATAAATTGCACTCGCAGTCCATCATTCAACCCATCCATGAAGCGGTCAATCTTCTCTTCTTCCTCAGCTATGTCATTCGGCACATAGTGAGCCAGTTGATTGAACCGAGTGAGGTACTCAGCCACAGAGGAGTTGTCCTGTTTGAGCGCTCTGAACTCGTTTCTTTTCATGTGCATGACACTTGAGGGAATGAAGTTGCTTCTGAAGGCCTCTTTGAACTCAACCCATCCCACATCTGGCGTAGCTACTTCTGCTGCAGCCGGTCCTTCCACTTCTATAGCTGCTGTTTCAGGTTCTTCGTCTTCGACCCTAGCTACTAAATAGTTATCCCACCAGTCGGTGGCTGGTCCTGCAAGCTGGTGGGTTGCAAAGATCACCTTGCCCTCCTCGCGACATCGAGCCAATGTGAGCTTCTTCTCAATAGTGTGAAGCCAGTCTAATGAGACTATAGCCCGATCTTCAGAAAGGTAGTGATATGTCGATTGTGGAGAACACGACGTTGATGATCCAAAGGCTCCAACCAAAACGGATCGAACCCCTCGCAATCACTACACCACTGCTCTGATGGTTATCAACCGTGCCGAACGCGGTTGACCTCGCCAAGAAGGCTATCTCCTGCAAGAGAGTAGAAGATGCAATCTGAAATTGTATTACGAATAATAATGAAGCTCACAAAGTTAGGGTTCCTCAAACCAACGTGCGGTGAAACTACTATGTAGAATAATCTAAAAAGAAACCCAGGCAACTAGAGGGGGTGGCGGCCACTACGTATAGGAGAAGGGAGGCGGCCGTGGGTACTGTTCATGTGTGAACAGTACCGTGTGAACAGTACCAAAACCCTAGCCATATGGGCCATATGGACCAAACCGCCAAACCAGCCCATTTATTACAAAGCCCATGGGCTAATAACTGGTGACGCAGCACCATGGCATGTAGACGCCGCACCATGGCATGTAGACGTAGCACCATGGCATGTAGATGAAGCTCGACTCGTATGAGTAGATGTAGCTCGGTCCAACTGGTGAATATGGCAGTGCAGTAGCCGAAAGTCCTATAAGAGAGGATGTGGTTGAAGTAGAGGATGCAGTGCAGCAGGTCGAAGCAGTGGTTACATCTTTAGGGTTGATGTCCTCATCATCCTCTCTTTCTTGAATTTGAGTCGTCCTCGACTCAATTGTTGTCTCCAAATCATCACTTTCCTGCAAAAGGTTAGTGACAACAGACGACAAAGAGCTAGATATATTATCAAGAGAAAATAAAGCATCTTTGCATATCAAAGCATTGCATGGCATATCATTTTAAAAAAAAAATCAGCAAGATCAGATTTGGTTGCAAGCATGACACAACCCTTTAATTTAATTCCCTCAGTCCTAGAACTAGGTACCAACTTCTCTTTCTTAGGTGGGAAAACATTCTTCACTACTTGCTGATTTTCTCATTCATGTTCACGTTCTTTCCTCTCATTTGTAGCTATCTTTTTATCATATTTCACAATTTCAGCAGGTGTCAAATGTAGCAAAATTATTTTTCTTTCCTTTGTGCATAAGAGAGTACTTATTACTTCTACCATGATGAGTTGTATCGATATCAAATTCCCATGGACGACCTAATAAAAGTAAGCAGGCTTGCATAGGCACTACGTCGAAATCAACAACATCATGATAGGAACCAATGGAAAATGCATTCTCACAAATTGTGTTACCTTCACTTTACCGCTGTTATTGAACCACTGAATATGGTATAGGTGAGGATGCGCACCTGTGGTCAAGCCAAGCTTCTTGACCAAACCTGAATTCACCAAGTTATTATAGCTTCCGCCATCAATTATGACAAGAACACGACAATCCTTGACGTGAGTACTACCCTATCTACAATGTATTCGTTGAGCCAACCATGCTTCTACGTGACTAGAGTGAGCATGAGTATCTAGTGGTCACTAGGAACGTACCGGTATGACACGGAGGGGACGAGCTATCCGAAGATGGTCTGGCGATGGTGGACAGCGACGGCGAGAGAAGCTCCAATTAGCGGTGATGGCCTGAGGAAGATGAGTAGCCTCAACCCTTAGAATAGCTTCATGGGCTTAGGCAGGTGATTCCGACGAGAAGCCTTGGAATAAGCTTCACCGGCAAGGTCGACTCCACTGCTTGGCTATTCTGGTCGGAGGGGAGGAAGAACAAGGTCGGCGACGTTGTGGTGGCGCTCCGCCGAAATGAGCGCTCAAACCTTACCCGGAGCTCAAGCTCGTTTGAGGAATGGAGGAGATGGGACTATCAATGGTGTGGCGAGGGAGGGCAATGAAGGGGCTCGGGGTTGCTATTTATAGCTGCTTGAGCGAAGATCGCCTGAGAGCCTGCGATGCATTCGGCACGGCCCGACAAGGAGGAGTGGTTGGTGCTATTGACAGAGTCGGCCGCATAGTGCTAACAGGGTGACGGGTTGAGTGATGGCGAGTAATGGTCGAGTGATAGCATTTACTAGCACACTTGAACCTTTGTCGTTGACGCCGAGCGCAGGAGAGAGATGTAGCTGCCATTGGCTACGACCGCTGGAGCAGTCCCGGTTGCCCGAGTTCGGCCAGTAGCTGGTCGGAGGAACAGTAGAGGAGGAGCGACGGCACGAGCACTGGCTCGGCTGGATAAGAAGGGAGGAAGGGGCGTACGGGATCTGGTCGAGCCGGGCCAGATCCAGACCAACAGTGCTTAACCAAAGGAAAGTAGGAAGAAATAAAAAGGCTAGGAAGATTTGGGAAGAGGCATAATAACAGAATTTTAGATTTGCTAAAATTATGATATTTGCTTGAAGGAACTCTAGCGCGATGACAGATAAAAATCTGACATCGGTTAGATAATTCTAATTGGACTTGTGCTAGCAAAAGAGAAAATGTACTCAAACAACTTTCAAAAATGCAATCAAGAAGAACAACACTAGCTATTACATAAGAAGTTTTTAAAATGCCATATTTTTGCATTTACGAATTTTTTGGATGTTACAGAGTTATTAGTGGCCAAAGTACACTCCAATTTTGTCTTGCCATGTACACTCCAATTTTAGTGGCCAAAGTGTCAAGTTTTTATTGTACAGTCAATGTGCGAAAAGAAATTGACATAGTATGGAGTGAATTTTGGTAGCACTAGTTTTCTCTGACTTATATATTACTATTGTAATATATTTGTAAAACACAACAAAATTATAATAGAATGAAAGTACTATTCGAGACGAATCTACACATCATTTTCATGTATCTAATCTAAATATTAAGAAACAAATCGATAGTCAAAGTTTTCAAATTTTGACACTCATTCCAAAACGACTTATTTTTGTGAACTCGAGTGAATATTGTAGTGAATTTTGGTAGCACAAGCTTTCTCTGCGATTAGTAAACTGAAATATATGCTTTTAAATGTAGTAAAGTAATGGATGTTTTATATTTATACGCAGGCAACAGTGAAGTCGTTGCAGCTTGGAAATGTTTTGTCAGGGGGCTATGGTGATGTTATCTGACTTAACTGTTAACCTTGGTTTCTTTACTCACGCACTGCCATTCTAATGTAATAAGCACTGTACGTCCAGTTGAGGCGGCCAAATTTATAGCACGCAAACAATGGTTTGTGGTCGGAGGGTACGATGGCTCCATCCATGTGTATTACTACATTGCAATGCAGGAAGTCAAGGGTTTCGTAGCCCACAGTTCTCGGGTCTCGTCTTTGGCTATTCATCCAACTGAGCCTTATGTGCTATCAGCATCTGACGATGAGTTAAATATTAAGCTGTGGGACTGGAAAAAGTGCTGGGAGTGCACTCGTATATTTGAGATGCGTTCTTGTGTGCATGAAATCTCCTTCAACCCGAAGGACACAAATACTTTTGCTACTGGTTTCGTGGATGGTAGAGCAGAGGTTTGAGATTTCTCCCATTTTAGTAACAAAAATTCTAGACAATCCGTTAACATAATGTTGTTAATGGTCTACTGGACTCTATTTGAAATTCTTGTGCGTGGAAAATTCAGATTTGGAACCTTGGGTCTCCCGATTCTAGTTTCACATTGGGTGATACAGGGGGCATGTTGGATTACTTTGCTAGTGGTGATCGGCAATATTTGATTACAGCATGCTACGATGATTACACTCCCAAGGTGTGGTTTGTTTCCCACTTCCCGGTCTAAATCCATGTGGATGATCAAAAATTTGAATTAAAATTCCGGCTCATCTACGTGGATGAGCAGGGATTTTGAGCCAGCTAAACAAAGCCTAAAGAATATACATGTTCTTGAACAATTATACAGAGCATTAATTGTTTTCTAATGTTTTTCTTCTTGTTGAAACAGATTTGGGACTTGGAGAAAAAGAGTTGTATTAAAACACTAGGACATAAAAAAGGAGTCACTGCGGTCTGTTCCCATCCCGAGCTTCCAATACTGATGACAGCATCGGACGGGACTGTTTATGTGTGGAACTCCACTACCTTCAGGTAAAAGCACTTGCGGCCTTCTGAAACAGTTGGCAATGCAGTAGCGCTACTACGACAATGCAGTAGCACTGCTTGTAAAACACCTGCATTAATGCACCATATACATCACGACTTAAGCTTGTCAATGATTCATTGTCGTAGTAGTCGCATTAATGCACCATAGATGTAACAGCACAATTTTGTGCAATTTGTAAATTTTATGCAATTTTATGGCTTTTCAAAAACTTTTGTAGTTTTTTTTGTAAAATTACAAAAATTTGGGTGCATTTCAAAAGTCAAATCCAAATCCTAGCCTAAAAAGGAATTAATAAAAATTTACAAGAAAATTAAGTCCAAAAATATCTCCGAATTGCATTGCAATTCAAATTCATCTATGTCATTCTCCTAATATATAATGCTAAATTACTAACACGTGGGCATAATATATAGTTGGGCTCTAAAGACACTGGTCATATATAATTGCGTGAACAATCTATGTGATGAGATAGTCTTTCATTTTCAAGGAAGATTTATATATATATATATATATATATATATATATATATATATATATATATATTACAATATGACTTGAAGATCAAGTCAATTTACTAGAGATACAGAAGAGAACCATATTGAATACAAATCCTAACCAATTCTTATTCTATCATATCTAATAATTTTGACACACAAGACAGTACTCTAACATCTCCTCATAGTCGGAGCGGGAGCGTCGCTAACGCTGAGACTGTAGGAGAAGCCGTCGAGAACGCTCAAGCTGGAGTAGAAGCCGATGAGGAGTGCCATGCGAAGAGCCATTGGTGAAGTTGTCTATTGTCAAGGAAGAAGTAGTTGAGCCCGTCAAATAGGAAGAAAACAACAGGTGTCGGGGAAGAGGACATCAGCGCATTGTAACACCTCGGTCCGATACAGAGCCCAAAATATCACATAAATTATTCTCACTACCAATTTAAACTATAATTAACAATAATTTCAGCAAGGTATGCGCAGAATAAAACCCTCCAAGGGTCACGGAACAACAAACTAAACAATATAAATGTATAAAGGATTAACTTTCACAGCTTGATCACAAGTGCCAAGAACGCCTGGAATACACACACCCAAAAAAACGCTTGGCACACATGCGCCCAAGAAACGTCGGAACCATGCTCTCAGTACATAGGATGACAACAAGTAATAATAAATCAAACTATTATTAAATGAACCAAAGTTCCAAAACCATCAATCTAATAACAATCAAGTCTAATAGATGCATGATGTCGTCAATATCCACCTAAAAGCAATAATAAAGCAAAAGTGAGTCTACAACTCAGCAAGTGCATAATAAAATAATAAACAACAGTTTGTTAAACGTAATGATTAATAACATCAACATTCATATGTTCAAGATATATCACCATCTTTTCATTAATGGAATGCATCACTATTCTACATGCTTATTTGCTCATCACATTACTTATATTGATATAGTATGAGTGAACGCTTGTGACAGTAGTCACCCTTCCTTGAGCCTGTCCAATAAGGACCAGGGATCTCTGTACTCCCATGGAGTCTCTACCAACAAGGTAGATATCATATCATATGATCACCATAAGTGATCTCTATTATGCAATGATTGTGCAGATGATGCAAGAATGCAATTTGTTCCATTATTCATCAATATGTTCCAATATCATCATATCATTAACATTATCATAATCATTCTCATTGCATGTAAATAAACATAACAAAAGTATAAATAAATATCATGGCAATGTATTATTAAATACAATGGCAACCAAACAGGTGTGTATCGCTCTACCATGCACTTGCCTCTTAGCCACGAAAGTCAGGACGATGCAAAGCGACACCGAACTCGAAACAACACTACCTGGACAAACATCAATAATCCATATCAAAATATGCCACAATAGTACACAATCATCAAACAATACACTATTGCTCCTACGAGCAAACCTAACACACTAAATCCATCTTCCGGATAACCCACCCGATGTCCCGGTGATAAAACGTCCATAACTTTTACTTCTGGACTCTAAATATAGCAAACCCAATATTTTATGGAATTTAAAAGAAATTTCCCACAATTCTATAGTTATGCAAATTCTCTTATTATATCATCTAGTTCCTCGTTTTCAACCTCGAAGGTTATTCTAGAATTTAACAAAAAACAGACTTCACAATTTCGTAACTATTTTTCTACAACATGAAAAATAGCAAACCATGCCACTTCTGGAAACTAAAGAGAATTATATAGTTAAACCTAGTTATGACCCTAATTTAATTCTAACATCTAATACATGTAATTAAGCAATCTACACAACTGCTATCAATGACGACGGAAAACTAGACAGCAGTACTCGCAAAGCTATAACTTTTCAAACGTGTATCCAAATATAAGGATCTTGGACTCTCTAAAAAGCTTAGAAAACTATCTACAACTTTCCTAACATGATAAAGTCACTAATCTAAATGGAGATACCCTAAAACTTCCCCACAAAGTTCTGCTCTACATCTAATCGAACTAGGGCATCGCGAATTACCCGATTCCTACAATCAATCTACTCCAAACCTTGAATAAACAACAATCTAAGATCAAAGCAATATTGTCCGGATTGTTACCTCACAGATTTGAACAACGAACACGGATGGATCACGAAAACCTAATTTTCTTCATCTTCCTCCTCTTCTCCTCCTACTTCTCCTTCCTTCCATGGCAGCACAGCAGCACACGCTTGCACTTGCAGCACATAGGATCGGCCGTAACATCAACAGCCCAAGCAATGCAACTCTCTTTTCTTCTCTCTCTCTCTCTCTGCCTTAGCATGCAGCAGCACAGCAGCATCTAGCACGACAGCAGAAAAAGCATATGCATGCAGGACTAGCACTAGTTAGGAAATGCATGCAGGAAGAAAGCTGGCACATGGCAGCAGCTACGCAGGGGCAGGAGGGCTGCAGCAACAGAGCTTGGGTGGCTAGAGGCATGCAAGCTGCAGCGGCTAGCGGCGCAGGAGGGCAGGAGCTGGGGGTGTGTGCGCAAGGGGGCAAGGATGATGGGCGGCTAGGGTTTCGGTTCCGCCGCCTTCAGATGTGGGCAGCCCCCCTCCCCCCACCCTTGCCGAGTCCAAGATGGACTCGGTTTGGGCTGTGGGCTGGAATAACTACTCTTCCTCCTCTTAATTGTTCTCTAAGTCTTTTAATAAAAACAGGGTATTACACGTATAGTGCCCCATAGCAACCCAAATACTAACACAACTACCACTATAAACTACACACCAACACAGCTTCGAGGGCACTCATTCTGCCGAAAAAAATGGCCTTGAAGGACAAATTCTCTGCCAGGAATGACTTTTGCCAACACACTTTCTGCCCACAATGTCTGCTAGGGACCCAGCCATCCACAATTGTTTTTACCGACAGACATCACTTTTCCTAGTAGAGGGTTAGACCCTGTTGGTCAGATTTTCTCCGAAAGACATTTTATTACCGACATCCGAAAGACATTTTATTACCGACATACAGTTTATTTCCGGCAGACAAAAATATTTCCGACAGACAGTTTGCCCTTGGTTGTCTTTTGCCAACAGACAATGTGCATTTCAGAATTCAGTCAAATATAAAATTTTAGAGATTTCCGATAGACACACTGCCATTGAGAACAATATGTATTTTTATACTATATATTGCCGCAATCTAATATACAATCAAGATGTCATAGGAAGCAAACACACAGAATAATCAAATCAGCATAAAGTACTGGAAATACACAAAATATTGTCACATACATCATCCATATGTGCCAGACAATACCATCATCCAATTATCACTAACACAATACATAAAACCACATCCAGCTAGCTAGCTGAGATGCATTTTTTAGTCCAATACCCATGTCTTGTCCGTACTTGCCTAAAGAAATTGTTTGACTAATAGCTAGCATTATATTCTAACCAGGAAATTCACATTCAAAAGGTACAACTAGCATCCTTGCAATTGAAATTACATGCACACAAAAAAGACACCATCCTTTCCCTAGGTTTGCCATTTCCCTAGCATTCATGCACTTCAACGGCAAAGGTTAACATTGCAGAGAATTTAGTGATCACCTGGCGAGAATGCAGGGACAAGTAGAAAGTAAATAAAGGTGATGAAGGTAAAATTTTATGTGCATAAAACAAATTAAAGTTACATAGATTCAATCAAGTACTGCAAAGACCTACCTTATAATATTTCGCTAATATTTGCTCTAGATATCATCCATGTAAAACAGAGAAGCTGAGTTGTATGATCATGTCAACAGTGAATCAAGAGAAATGGTGAAGAACAAGAAATGTGAAATCCTAGCGGGAATTTTACTTCTACCAAGAAACAACAGTAGTGGCAACTAAATTTCCTCAGAAAATTCTATATCAATATAAGCTAAATTGGTCCTTCATTGAGGAGGCACACATAGCAAAATTACCAATGGGTCGTAAAAGCACCACGTGCCGCACATGAGACTAGCATAGACTGATGTTTTATTTCAATCATATATATACATATAAAACTTTTACAGAATGTCAGTCCATATGATGAAGCAAAGCTCGCTTAGGATATTAGAGCATTTGAGAAGACTAACGTCTTGTTGCCTGCAATCAGTCTGAAAAAAGCAGAATCAATTTTTCTCTTACCTACACTATGCCCTTCCAAAAAAATGTTACTTTTCAATATTGATCGATTGAAGACAATAGGTAAATAACTTTTTACTAGAGGCACAGTATAGCACACATACATAATATTTCACATTATAGTAATGTCCAGTAAAAATTATCATTTCTAGGAAACACTGCTTTGAAAACTTTTCTAGTCTAACTAAGAAAACAAAAGAAGCACTAGTAAGGCATTACGCAACTTATACTTCTGCCAACAAACAAGAATAGTGGCAGCTAAAATTCCTATAATACACCAGTTGAATTAAGCAAAGAACAACAGTAAAAAAACAGACTTTAACAAGTATAGAGCACACTGTTTTGTAGTTCGCAGTGAATGGTAGCTTAGTTTTTGCTAGAGCATTTCATGTAATTCTGATTTGCATGTAGAAAAAAGTAACATAAGTACCTATTTGATGTTATCATTATCCAGTTTTCCTCAATTCCTCCATTGTTCATGCTCGGAACCCATGAAGAGTAGTAACATCAGAACCTGTACTTAATGAAATTGATCTGCAATGAGGCCATGCAACTGAAGAGTAGTAACATCTTGTTTGTAGTACGTACGCACAAACACAAGATCCATAAACACAACTAAACCGCAGTGTACGCACAACATGTCAAGATTAACATTTTAATTCCACTGATCTAGCAACTAAACAAAAGGGTTCCCTTTTTCCCCTCAACACAATACAAAAACAAAGAAGCTATTGTACAAGTCCAATAGAGCTTACCCAACGATGGTAACTTCAGACATTTAGTACCATCGTTATAGGGGAGCATCTGAATTTAGTACCAAATTGAAAAGAGCATGCTCATACCTTCATCTCTCTTTGTGATTCCTGGTGGCTGGAGAGGAGATCGGCGCGGTGGAGAGACGACAGGAGCCGGGGTTTGCCGGTGTGGGGTCATGGGAACCTAGGATGCCAGTGGCGGGTTGCGGCAGCCGGAGGTCAACGGATATGGGATGAAGGTACCGGGGTCACCGTCTTGTGGTCGTGGAGGACAGGGAACAGATTGTGCAGGTCACCGCAGCCGGGATCGCCGGATCTAGGATGACCGCGCAAAGGATTGCCACCTCGTGGTCGAGTTCACCGATGCAGGCCTATACTAGGGTTGGATCTTGGTAGCAGCGAGCTTGGGAGGGACGGTGGCAGCGGGGCACAGGAGGATTGTTGGAGGATGGCATTGGGGTTGATGGAGAGCGCCGGCAAGGGTGGCCGCGGGGATCTTGGGAAGGGTGGCTTTGAGGGCTAGGAAAGTGCACCTTTAGATCTGAGCGGTGGGGAAGGAGGGACACTACTCAGAAAAGATTTTTACTTACGGTTTAAAAATATCATCATAGATAATTTTATAAACCGTTTGAGTTTATGGGTCAGTAATGACATAAGATCATCACAGATGATTTTTGAATCGTCTGTGAAAATAGCTATAACAGACGGTTCTGAACAAGAACCATCTGTGCTAATCACTTATCACAAACCATCTGTGATAATTTTTTTCTATTACAAAAAAAAAAAATCAGATTTTGAGCCAAATCAATCAATTGCTGGACAGTTGAACCCGAGTATCTGCATATGGTTGATTACACAATCTCGAATGAAAGAAAACTCAAATTAGATGGTGAACAAACGGCGAAAACGGGTGCTGAAACTTCGAAGGATGTTTTGAGACCCTAAACAACCTTTTTGGGGGTTTTCACTTTTTCAGGGCCTCGCGAAGAGAATCTGACCTCAACTTATGGATTTTCGGATTGAGCTTTAACTTCGCAATTCGAGTTCGTATGCAAAAGTTATGGTTGTTTTACCGAACAGTGCGCGAAAACGAGTCCGAGACGAAGATGTGGACGATGGCTTGGTACTCGGAGTTAGGGATGCCGAGGTGCTTGCTGTCGATGTCCTTATCTTGATCTATTCATTAACAAGAAAACCATAGTCACCATTGAGAGCCACCAAAAGCAACAAGACAGGGGGAGGCGACAAGCGATTGATCACTTATTGGTATGGAGGATATCAACCAAGAAGAGAGGGGAGGGGATCAGATGGGGGATATCACCAGCAATGAAGGAGAGGTGGTGACAGCATCACCGTTGTGTCACGACGGTGACACTGCACACGACACTCTTACGACAAGAGTGCCTTGTGCAGTGAACCGTAGTGTCACAACCGAAGGCGGAGGAGCTCACGACGATAGTCGGCGGTAGTCAGAGCTCGGCATGGGGAGGGGAGAGGGAGAGACTGATGGAAGACAAGGCACCCGCGCACACGTCCAAAATTTTTCACCATCCCACGCTGCGAATCACAGACGGTTTCAAACAAAAACCATCTGTGTTAAACATAATATCATAGACGGTTTTTGTTAAAAACCGTCTGTGAAGTATCATAGACGATTCTGAATAAAAACCGTCTGTGATATTTAGTATTATTACAGATGGTTCTGTGATACTACTTCACAGACGGTTCTAAATAAAAACCGTCCGTGATATTTAGTATTATCACAGATGGTTCTTGTTCAGAACCATCTGTGATACTTCACAGATGATTTTCAACACGAATCGTATGTGATATTACTTTTTCACAGACGGTTTTTAGCGCAACCAGTAACACAGACGGTCGCTAAACCAAAACCGTCTGTGATTGTATTTAATACAGATGATTTTGGTCAACCGTTTGTGATGAGGCGTTCAGTATTAGCCTTTTTATAGTAGTGGGAGAACGGCGGCGGGGATTGAGGGAGGGTGGTGCCGATGGAGGAAGTGTAACGGCGATAGTGGGGTTGGAGTGTGGCGTCACTGGAGCAAGTACAACGGTTGAAGTGGGTGTTGAGGAAGTGTGGCGGTGCGCGGCAGAGGTATAGAGGGGACCACGAGGGTTTGTCCTTATTTGAGTAGAGAATTTGTCAGTTTTCAGACCCGCGCACTCGATTTCAAATTTTTAGGGCCGCGTGAATTTTGATATTTTCGTCTCTCCGCTCCAACCTAATATCACGGCAGACTGTTTGTGACTGAAACACTAGGTTATATCAGACAGACATTCTGTCCATATACCTACCTTCACTTACAAATAGTTTGACCTTGATTTTATCTATAATTGTCGGTAGAAATTTGCTGAATTTAAATATTTTTACTGACGGACTTTCAGCCCTCAATTTGTGTGTCATGGTGTAGTGATATTTAGGCCCAAAACGGAAACCCAACAAGCACATGCAAGCTCGGTGCAACAACTTGATCCGACGGTGACATCGATTGCCAGCGGTGGTGGCCTCGATGGAGGCAACGGCGGTGTCCGACAGTAACAACGGGAGGCGTTGACCCAGAGGCGGCAGCTAGGACGATGTCGAGAGCAAGCATCTGGCGGAGGGCATGCAAGTGCTCGAGTCGGCTGAGGAGGAGGACAGTGCAATGACCTTGTGGTAGCAATAGCGACCTCAAAGGAGTTGGCGGCGGTGGCCTCATAGGGTACAAATCTTAACCGATTCTTATTCCATCTCTAATAATCTTACAGCATAAGACATGCATCTACACTAACACCTTTGACACTCTGAGTAACATATGACATAATATGGACACATCTATTAGAAATTATTAATATTTAGATGTAATCATGCAAAGCACTTTGGTTCTACAATCAAATTAACAAGAAAAAATCAAAAAATATTTGGGAATGTACTCCTCAATTTACTCTATCTCAATATAAAACTGCAACTCCAATTTGAGTTTATGCTGGGTCCCGGGAGACATAAAAATGAGATAAATTTTATAGATAATAAACTAAAAGGAAAAAAAAAAATGACAACTTACTTTCGTAACAAATTTGTTCTTTCTTTTCTTGTGACACAATTCGAATTTGAGCTTGAAACTCCAAAGAGTGCCACTACGAGTTTCAATTTGTGTTGGTGATATAAAATAAGAAAAAAATCTTCGTACTAATTTGATCCTTAAATCAGAGTGGTTTGCATAAAATTACATAACACTTTGTTTTGCACTACGCATGATCTTTTTTGTAAATACTACCTTCGTTCTTTTTTACTTGTCATTTTGGACATCGACCCGGTATGTATGACCCAACCCAAAATGAGTTGAATTGGGCCTATGTGATGTGGCCCATAAGTCTGTGCATGAGTGTGGTGTTTAGTACTACTACCTTTGTAGTCTAGCTTGAGAAGCAACAGCATATAAGGCCACTTGAATCCAAACCACAAACTTCAGGTTAACCATTTTACATGAAGCGAGGACGGCATATGGGGGTTTAGTGCGTGTGTGTGATTTATTTCGAATGAGAGTAGGCCTGAGCCAATTTGGACCCTAGGGCGTTACAATCTCTGAGATACCTTTGATCATTACTTTTTCTAATTATTTGTTAGTAAAATATGAAAATATAATAATTTAAAAATATTTTTTATAGAAAATCTAGTGATATCATTTCCGCATGAAAAATCCAAATACTTTAGTGCATATTAGTGGTCAAAATTTTAAAAGATTGACTGTACGTATTTTAAAACATCTAAAAAAGAACGAGGGAGTAATAACAATATGTCTTGAACTCTTCCAGGCTTCAGCGCAAAATTTTCTTTGGCCTAGGAGAAGTTTTCGCATTTGGATGCATGAAGGGCTCAAGAAGGTACGCAAGGAAACATTCCCCGTTCTCTAGTTTGATTGCCAAGAGCATTGCTTGCCAACACTGCAAATTCTACAAGTGTAAATAAAAAAAATATAAACAAGATGCCATCAATTTTAGTGCATACTGATATATAAAATTTGTTCCAAATGGATCTGTCCATTTTATTGCATAGTCATTATTGGAATTGAGGCTTGCACTTTTCAGAAGTTCATTAAGCGCCCTTGCCAACGATTATTCCCTACATGGACATCCTGGCATGAAATAAACCTTGTTTTCATATGGTCACATCTAACTGCTCTTGTCCCATGGACACTTGTATCTTTACATATTTGTTCTGCAAATACAGGGTATCAGTAAACCAAGTGGTTCAACACAATCACACACAATATGTGCATGATTGTGTTTCGACAGCATGACCAAAAAGAAAAATTCCCACTAGCCTTCGGATTGAACTCTATATTCAAGAGGGGTGGGATGTTGTCGACTTACGTGTGTCACACATATTAATACTGTCCAGATTTGCTCCATCTTAAAGCTTCTAATCCGCAACATCTTAATTCGTTACAGGGTTGTGATCGGACACCATAATGGACTGGCAATGGTGGAAATTGACCATAATAAAGAACCTGTCGCTAACACCGACGGCAGACTTGAGCGAGACGGAGCGGAGATCTAAAAAAGTCAAGATCTGTGATTTGTTGTAGGCCCATTAAAAAGTGAAAAGTTTCGTTGATTTGATGCAGGGGATATCCATGTACTCTGCAGCCTACACTTGCTTATCTACCGTGATATGGTAATTAATTCACTTTGCTGCGTGGCTCCTCCGGCCCCCTTAATTTCATCCTGATGAAAATGATTTGATACTTGTGGATCAATTTATTATTTATACACTATATTATCATGTTTGTTATAGACCAGTAATCGTGCACGTGCATTTTGACTGAGATTTGATTGAATGAAACATATAACAAGCACAAGAATATATTTACTTTCAAAACTATATTTATCGTAGTATAATTTCATCCAAATTTAAGAGCACACTCCGTGGAAACTTATGGTCAAGCGCACAATAAAATAGATAGTTATTAATCTAAACAATATGAAAACTCACATGTTTTTTTTTAAAAAAAAATCCCACATCCAACACCATGACAGGTACGAGGATAGAGTATATCCAATTATTCATAGTTCACACGGAGAGTGTTGTCATATTGAGAATTTTTTTATTAATTAATCCTTTTTCAAATTTTATTTTAAAGTTAACCCAGCGTACTTTATTTCCAATTCTGATCCCTTTGATCACGTCACGGGTGGTGGCGTGACAAAACAACACTGTCACGCCAGCCTGTATCTGGGCAATCTTTTATTACGCCACCACCTGTGGTGTGACAGTGTGTTTGGTCATGTCACAACCAGTGGTGTGATAAAAAAATGCTATTTTACAGATTTATCCTATGACGTGATAGTATTGTTTTATCACGCCACCACCCGTAGCGTAATCAAAGGAGTCAGAATTGAAAATAAAGTACGTCAGAGGTTAACTTTAAAATAAAATTTGAAAAAGGATTAATTAATAAAAAAATTATCATATTGAATACAACTCAAAACATTGGAATCAGAACATGATTACAAACACCATATAGATAGTCAGCATGAACGTGGAATCCACATCGCTGAAAAAATAAAGGAACTAGCATATCAATATGCTTTTCCCAACATAGAAATTCCAAGAGAATCTTGTGGTCCCACTAAAATATTGAATTTGAATAACATAGCTCTCTTCATAAATTGCTAATACGTTTTGTCACTTCACTGTCCATGTATGCACAATTTATAACAACTCAAACACACCACACACCTACCAGGATTCTAGCACCACAATCTACGGCTCACAAATTATCTAGGTAATAGGAAAAATTAAACTAATAATCACATAATATGTACGATATTTGGAACCTGGTCGGTTCATACCACCAAATCTGTAATACAGAATATGAAGGAAAAAAAACATCGATTAAAGCATCCGCTTCACTTGTAAATAAACATAATTTTCTCTCGAACTTATGGGTACAAAGGTTGGCTGGCTAGATCATTTATCTGAAAACAAAGCTAGATCGATCAACTCAACAGGCCTCATAAAATTCGCTGATTCAAGTATACATCGTTCCTAGTTCCAACAATGATATAGTTGTTCCTTCGATTCTAGCAAATTTACCGAAGATCAAAAAGAAAAGCAGAGCATTGTGTGGGGCTGTGCGGGGCAAATTACTCCACCATTTGCCCAAAGCAAAAGAAGCGTCCCGATAAAATAAAAAAAAAGAAGCATGGGCCATCCAATTCATCAGTTTGATCTCGCCATTGAATTGCTTGGGCTCACCTCTCTTTGGGGCTGCTTGCGATCTGGTCCTAGTTCAGCAGCAGTCAAAGCCGGAGCTGCTAAAGTATCTATGCTGCACTGGGGAGGACTGTTGAGGAATCGTCGTTGGTGAGTCCAGTCCGAGCGATTACCTGGTAGACAATAATCAGAATCGTAAGAACAATGCAAGAACACAAGAACAGAAATAAGAGATTGACACAGAGATATGAGGGGACTGCATGCTTCTCTTTATTGCTCTTCTCAATAATGAACGTGTACATTGGTCGGGGGTCCCCCTCTCCTATATATAGGCTACGGTGGATGAGGTGCCCACATAGGCCAGGACTCCTGGCCAAGTCCAGTTTCTTAACACTCCCCCTTGGGCTCTCATCTTCCATGTCCATGCCTCGTCAAAACTTCATAAAAACCGAGTGGGAAAAATTTGGAGAAAGAGTACATGAATCATGTTCTACTATGCTGCACGAATTGCCTCATTAAAAACCTTAGCTGAAAAACTTCAGGAAAACTCGTCAAGAAAAAAAGAGTACAATCTACCCAATTTCATTTAATCTCCGGGATTTACCTTTTGGGTACTCGATCTTCGTGATCAAACTTTAGTAATGAGTTTGTGAAGGTTCTCCCCCTGAATTCTACACTTGTCTAAGTCTCATCATTCCAATTCCACGTATGCACCTTTCAAAGCTAGATGCTGGAAGTGACTTAGTGAATAAATCTGCAAGATTTTCACATGACTTAATATGCAGTACTTTGATTTCGTTCATCTTTTGCATTTCATGAGCATAGAAGAACTTGTGGTTGATATGCTTTGTGAGAGGACTCTTCACATAACCCATCTGTACTTGTGCAACACAAGCTGCATTATCTTCATAGATAATAGTGGGGGTTGGTGTGGTATTCAATCCACATGACTGCTGGATGTGGTGAATCATCCGCCAAAGCCAAGAGCATTCACGTGCGGCCTCGTACAGTGCTATAATCTCTGAGTGGTTTGATGAGGATATCAACCCTAAGGATGCAACCACAACTTCAACACGCTACACTCGCTGCTCTACTTCAACTACATCTTCACCAATTGGACTTTCAACCACTACAGTGCCATATTCACTAGTTGGACCGAGCTATGTCTACATGCCATGGTGCTACGTCTATATGTCATGGTGCTACATCTACATGCCATGGTGCTACGTCTATATGTCATGGTGCTACATCTACATGCCATGGTGCTACGTCTACATGCTATGGTGCTACTCCATGTGCCAAGCAAGAGTTCAAGCTGGATACATTTTGGAATCCAATTCGACCTCCGGAGACAGCACCAACTTCAAACGAGCATAACTTTCACATACGGTGTCCGTTTTTGATGTTCTTGTGCTCGTTTCATAGCTAACTATGAGGCGCATCCTTTCCACCTAAGCTACTAGTCGCCCTCCAGGTGCCCCAAAATCGGCCATCTTCGGCCCCGAATTCACGTCGCAAGTTTTCGGTTTCTGTTTTTACCGTTTCTTTCGGTGTTCCCTTCGGATTTTGGGGTTCATCCAATTGAGAAAGTTGTAGATATCATCGAAACCTTTCAAACAAGTATATATAAGCCATATAAAACATTGTATTTTCATTGTTTGAGACTAGCTGTTGTTTCTGCTCAATCTAGAGGGTTGTTCGCGTTTTTACCGATATCGCTGTTTTGTGCTCTACATCGCGCGAATAATCTTGTGCCCTTAGAAAGAAGTTTGAGTAGTGGGCTAGCGTCTCTCCTAGCACTTGTTGTGAGGTTCTCCTTTGCTTACATCAAGTAACATTGATCCTTGTGTGTGCGTACATACACTTCTTTGCATAGGGCTTTGATTAGCTAGCTGTGATTAGATTAGGATCAACAACTTTGACGAGTACTTTGAACAATCTTTCAACTTGTATTTACTGATTTGATTATTGTTGATCCTTTTGCTACCATATTGTGCCTTCGGAGCTCCACCTACTCTTGATCAGAACAGGTTCCCTCTTGCAATCATACCTACACTCGACACGGTATCACGAACCAGCCACCGGCTGTACCATCTACTGCGTGCTTTGGTAAGAACACTTGTAAGAGTGTGGTAAGACGCTTGAGAGTATGTGATTCCACCTTTCATCACCTAGTAGTTGATAGAGATAATACCTTTGTGTTGTCTTTTGTTTTCTACTAACCATGACAGGTGACTCGTCTACTGAGAAAGAATGTGTGTTAAAGGGAGAACTCATGACGCTTTTGGATGAACAAGTCGCTGCTATTAATGAGGACATTGACAGAAAGCTACAGGCTACTACAACTACATTACAGTGCTCAATCAATGATAGTATTGTAGCGCTCACTACACGCCTTGAAAGAATGGTGAATCGGCCACCTCACAATGGACGCGAGTATGATCACGATGCAGCCCAAGATCTTGAGGAGGGATATGATAATGAGAGACAATACTGTGACGCCGGCGCTGCCTAAGATGCACGTCAACGACATCGTCTACATCACAACCGTCACGGTATGGGAGGTAATCATTTTCAGCACCACAATGCTCGTATTAATGATGACCCATTTGCTAAAGTTAAATTTACGATACCATCTTTTGCAGGTGTTTATGATGCTGAAATCTATCTAGATTGAGAGATGACAGTTGAACAAAAATTTAATGCCCATCTAGTTCCTAAAGTGCATAGAGTTAGACAAGCTACTAGTGAATTTAAAGATTTTGCTATCATTTGGTGGAATCAAGTAGTTAATTCTAGCTTAACACCTGATACATGGGATAGATTGAATGTAGCTATGCGTGCTAGATTTGTTCCTCCTGCTTTTAAACGTGATATGCGTAAGAAATTACAGCGTTTAGACTAAGGTAATAAATCTGTCGAGGAATATTATCAAGAACTACAAATAGGCATGCTACGTTGTAATATTATTGAGGATGAGGAGGATAAGATGGTTCGTTTTTATGGTGGTTTAAGGCGTGAAATTCAGGACATAGTTGATTACAAAGAGTATAATGATATCAATAGGTTGTTCCAGCTTGCTTGTTTGGCAGAAAAAGAATTGTAGGGAAGACAACAAAGGATTAGGAACAACTTTGGAAGTACGTCTACATCAAGATCGACGCCGGGGCAAGCCGACACAACCCCACCTCCCGCTTGCAGTGCTGCCCCTACGTGAGTAGGCGCTGCTCAAAGAAGATCGCCACCACCGCCACGCATACCCGAAGCAAGTAAATCTACTAGTGTGCAGGTACCAGCGCGGAGCTCTTCATCGGTTGCTTCCACGGGTCGTACGACGGGGATTGTGTGCCACTGTTGTAAAGGGACGGGCCACGTCATGAGAGATTGCTCAAGTCAGCGAGCATACATTGCGACAGAAGATGATGGTTATGTAAGTGCTAGTGATGTTGAGGATGAATATGCTCTTGCAGCTAACCTTGCAGGTAATGATGATGATCACGAGACAGATAGCGATGGAGATGAAATTTTAGGTGCTGATGCTACAAAGAATTATAGGACCACCCTAATTGTGCAGCGAGTATTGAGCACTCAAAGAGAGTATGTAGAGAAGCTACAGCGCCATAATTTATTTCAGATGTTCCTCATCGTCAAGGATTACCGTGTTCATGTCATAATTGATGGTGGGAGCTGTAATAACTTGGTGGATTCGAGTTTGGTCAAGAAGCTTGGCTTGACCACACATGCGCATCCTCACCCGTACCACATTCAATGGTTCAACAATAGCGGTAAAGTGAAGGTAACACAATCTGCGAGAGTATATTTTTCCATTGGTTCCTATCATGATGTTGCTGATTTCGACGTCGTGCCTATGCAAGCCTGTTCACTTTTATTAGGTCGTCCATGGGAATTTGATACCGATGCAACTCATCATGGTAGAAGTAATAAGTACTCTCTTATGCACAAAGGAAAGAAAATAACTTTGCTACCTTTGACACCCGCTGAAATTGTGAAATGTGAACAAAAGATAGCTGAAAATGAGCAAAAAGAACTTGAACATAAATCTGAAAATCAGCACGTAGTGAAGAACGATTTCCCACCTAGAAAAGAGAAGTCGACACATAGTTCTATGACTGAGGAAATTAAATTAAAGGGTTGTGTCATGCTTGCAACCAAACCTGATATTGCTGAAAATTTTGATAATGATATGCCATGCGATGCTTTGACATGCAAAGATGCTTCAATTTCACTTGATGATATATCTAGCTCTATGCCGTCGACTGTCACTAACCTTTTGCAGAAAAATAATGATTTGGAGACAACGATTGAGTTGAGGACGACTCAAATTCAAGAAAAGGGAGGATGATGAGGACATCAATCCTAAGGATGCAACCACAACTTCAACTCGCTGCACTCGCTGCTCTACTTCAACTACATCTTCACCAATTGGACTTTCAGCCACTGCAGTGCCATATTCACCAGTTGGACCGAGCTACATCTACATACCATGGTGCTACGTCTATATGCTATGGTGCTACATCTACATGCCATGGTGCTACTCCACGTGCCAAGCAAGAGTTCAAGCTGGATACATTTTGGAATCCAATTCAGCCTCCGGAGACAGCACCGACTTCAAATGTGCATAACTTTCACATACGGAGTCCGTTTGAGGTCCATGAGTACTCGATTGAAAGCTTATTTCGTCCTATTTCCAACGGTTCTAACCTCGCCTCCAAATTATTTCTGTACGCATCACAATCACCAAAAAAAGATGCTATATCACCTATTTGGGCCAATTTGGGCTTGTAATCCTTGGGCCCATCTCCCTAGCCACCCCCTCCTTGGGCTGCACTATTCATAGTGGTACTGTTCATGTGAATAGTACCATATGAATAGTACCACCCTTAGTTGTTTAGCTATGTGAAGCTCCCCCTCTCCTATTTAAGGAGGCCTCACCCCTTTAGTTTTCCTTGGATTTTTCTTTGAGATTATTATGCTTAGCAGTTTCGCCGCTCGTTCGGTTTGAGAAACCTCAACTTTGTGAGCTTAAACATTTATCTGCAATATAATTTCAGATTGCATCTTCTACTCTCTTGCTTGTGTTCTCGATTTGCTTGCAGGAGATAGCCTTCTTGGCGTGGTCAACCGCGTTCGGCACGGATGATAACCAACGGAGCAGTGGTGTAGTGATTGCGAGGGGTTCGATCTGTTTCGATCGGAGCCTTTGGATCATCAACGTCGTGTTCTCCACAATCGACTTATCAGTACCTTTCGGAAGATCGGGCCAACACTTACATCATGGTTCGTCGAAGTCGATACCATACTTTGCTTGGACGATTTTCATGAAATTGCAGTTCCACCACACAGGAAAACATAGCTGCTTTGCGATTTAGTTGTATCATGGTCTGACAGTGCCAGTATCTGCATAGCCGTGATTGTTAGGTCTTGGTTCTTTACGTAGAAGCCCGACCAAGGTCTTTACTTCCTTGGAGGTATCGGAAGACGTCCTTTATTCCCTGCCAATGCCTTTTGGTAGGTTCTGCACTATACCTTGCTAAAAGGTTCACTGCGAAAGCAATGTCCGGTCTAGTGCAGTTTGCTAAATACATGAGTGCTCCAACTGCGCTCAAGTATGGGAATGCCGGTCCCAGGACTTCCTCCCCCTCCAACTGCTCCAACGGGTCCTTGTCTTGCTGCAAGGATCTCCCGATCATTGGCATTTTCGAAGGATATGCCTTTTCAGAGCCGAACCTTTCCAACACCTTCTGAGTGTAGGTTGACTGATGTACTAAAATCCCTTCAGGGGTATGCTCAAGCTGCAAGTCTAAGTAATATTTGGTTTTACCTAAATCTTTCATTTCGAACTCTGATTCTAGGTAAGAGCTTGTTTTTTCAATATCTTCCAAGGTCCCGATGATATTCAGATCATCTACATATACTGAGATTATACAGAATCCATCCTGGGATCGTTGTATAAATACACAGGGATAATCCTCACTGTTCGTCTAGCCTTTCTTGCAGAGAAAGTCGCTTAAGCGATTATACCACATCCTGCCTGATTGCTTCAATCCATACAGTGATTTTCTGAGTTGTACACTGTATAGGTTTCTATTTGCTCTGTCTTGGTTCGGGATAGGAATACCTTCAGGTACCATCATATAAATTTTTGAATCTAAGTTCCCATAAAGGTATGCAGTTACCACATCCATCAATTTCATTTCCAAATTCAGATTTACTGCCATTGAGATTAAGTATCTAAAGGTAGTTCCGCCCATGACCGGGGAATAGGTTTCTTCATAATCGACTCCTGGTCTTTGAGTGAAACCTTGTGCAACAAGCCTTGCTTTATATCTTACAGCTTCATTGTTTTCATTTCTCTTTCGAACAAATACCCATTTATGCCCTACAGGGTGCACATGGGGGAGGTGTACAGCTTACGGGCCCAAACACCTCTCTTTTATTCATAGATATTAATTCTGCTTCTATTGCCTTCTTCCAATCTTTCCAATCTGATCTTTTCTTGCATTCAATGAGCGATGCGTGCTTTGGATCAAGATCAATGATTGTGGCAATTTTCTTTACAAAATAAATATCGACATTGGTATTTTCTCTATTCATAGACTCTCCCGTGGTCACATAATTTATAGCTATTTCTTCATGGGGCGGTTCTGCTAATGCTTCTACTTGCTCACCGCTGCTTTCAATTGCGGGGGCAAGTCCCTTTAGTTTTTCAGCTCCGATGTTTGCGCACACATCCATGCTGATGTCTCCCTCTGTAGGAATATTCAAATCCGGTATGCCTCTTCTTTGAAGGTTCCATACCAGTGCAGTCTCAAGCGCCCTTCCGATTCGGGAACTTCAATGATCGGCTGTGACAAGTCCTTCTTATCCTTTTTCGCCAGGCGTCCCCGGTTACCTGGGATTCGAGGGGCCAGAGTTCTCGTCCTTATATTCTGAGGCCTTTGGAAGGGATTAGGGATACCTTCTATTTTCTTTGGTATTTTAACCCTATTCGGTGCATTACGTGCAGGCACGTGCGACTTGGTCACGCTCTTCAAATCACTAAAGTGGTCAGGCAGTTGATTCGCTAATGCTTGCAAATCTATTATCTTCTGGACTTCTCTATCTGCTTCACTAGTGCGTGGGTCATGTGCATTAATTCCTGTGGCTTGCCACGTTATTTCTCAGCATTTTTCATCAAGAGGTTGATTCCCCCCTAATGACGGGAAACTATCCTCATCAAATATGCTATCAGCGAAACGGGCTGTATGCAAGTCTCCAGTCATCGGGTCCAGATACCTGATTATGGATGCAGTCTCATAACCAACGTATATCCCAGAATTTCGGAGAGGGCCCATTGCAGTCCGCTGTGGTGGTGGTATAGGTACATAAACCTTGCAACCAAACCTTCGGAGATGAGAGATTTTCGGTGTTGACCCGTGCGCTAGTTGCATAGGTGAATGGATGTTGTATGCCGATGGTCTAAAATTGATGAGAGTTGTTGCATGCAGGACTACGTATCCCCAACACGTAGTTGGTAAATTACAATTATGTAAAAGCGGTCGGGAAATGAATTTAATTCTTTTAATCAATGCCTCTGCTAGTCCATTCTGGGTGTGGACATGTGGTACCGAGTGTTCAACGGTAATTCCCATTGCCATACAATAATCATCAAATGCCTTTGAAGTAAATTCTCCGGCGTTGTCCATTCTGATAGACTTCACATGATGATCAGGGAAATTATTCTTTATTTTAATTATCTGCGAAATTAGCTTTGCAAAAGCATGGTTTTTCGTAGACAATAAGCATACATGCGACCATTTCGAGGAAGCATCGATGAGCACCATAAAGTACCTAAATGGCCACGATTGGGCTGAATAGGACCACAAATATCTCCTGGATTCGGTCCAGAATGCAGGATTTCATCCTTCACTTTGAGAGGAGAAGGTCTAGTAATTAATTTCGGTGGCACATGCAGGACACACAAAATCTTCTGGATTTGGGAAATTCTTTATATTGATATTATGTCCTTAAGAATTATTAATTATATTTCTCATCATCCTAAGATCGGGTAGCCTAATCTATCATGCCGAGAGAAAAGTTGGAGCTTCTAAAGATATTTTCGGACAAGATAGGTGCGGTGCCCTAATATGAGTGTAGTATAGCCCAGATTAATATGAAGGAAGTCGTTCTAATACCCTTTTTCCATTGTCCTCACGCTTTTTAATGAGCAGGTATTCCTTACCATACTCTTCTTCAGTCTCTACATGGAGACTGTTAGTGCGAATATCTTTAAAACTTAAGAGAGTTCTAGTCGATTCCGGGTACAACAAGGCTTCTTCAATGACTAATGTCGTGCCCATGGGGAGTATAATTGTGGCTCTTCCTGAGCCTATTATACAAGTATCGCTGCCAGCGATTGTCGTAAGACTGCCAGCATTCTTGCTGATTGACTGGAAATTTTTTGTCTCTCTCAATATGGTATTTGTTGTGCCACTATCTGCTAAGCACACTTACTCCATAGGGCGCCACACGCGTTCTGATATATAAAGTATTTATTAATATGGAGTAGCAAACAATCCACACACAAAATATTTCAAACAGAACAAACTTGCTATTTATTAATACGGGAAAAGTCTTGCTGGACACATCACAAGAATTTATTGCAAATGCTCTTCTAGAGCTTACAACCTTTATTCAATAATTCAAAGTTCTATGATAAACATAAACTGCAAATGACTATAAAACTAAGTGTCATGCATGCACTAGATCGAATCAGCGAAGTATGAAGAAACTTCGGCCTGAATCTGGTCTATTTCTATCTTCTCTTCTTCGCAACTACTGCCTACAAACCGCGTAATGTCCAAAGAAGGAGTGATGGGAGCTGCTGCAGGACTGTCCACATCCATAGGTGTGGCCAATGACTATGGGTCTTCTATGCCTGCAATGGCGAGGTGCGCCTCATGCTGTCCTTTGCCATTCTTCTTTCCCTTGAAAGCATCAATCACATGCTGTGGTTCACGGCAGACACGTGACCAATGTCCCCAAGTGCCGCATTTGTAGCAGCTTTGGTCCTGCTGACCATAGGGCTTCTCATCGCGCTTCTTTTGTTCGCCTTTCTTGGCTTGAGCATTCTGCTTGGTCTTGTGGCTCATGACCTTACCCTTCTTGCCTCTTTGCTTCGAGTGAGGCTTTCTCACCTTGTAGCTGCTAGCGTTGACTTCATGACCAACTTTGCTACTAGGTGGTTGTGAGACGTAGTTCTTTCTGAGAACCTCATCTTGAGCTTCCGCAACTTACATAATATCTATCAGTTCGGCGTATTCTTTGTAGCCATCCTGATGGTAGTTGCGTGCGGATTGCACCACATTTGGGTGAAAGGTAGAGAGGGTTTTCTCAATCTTCTCCGCATCTGTGATTACTTTACCACAAACCTGAAGATTTGTACAAATTCTGTGCAAAGCAGAGTTGTACTCCCCCACGGTCTTGTAGTCAGCAAAACGCAGTCGAGTCCATTCCTGCTCTGCCCGAGGTAGGATGGTGTACTTTAGTTTCTTGAACCGCTTCTTCAGGGCGGTCCATAATGCTAGTGCGCTCTTCTCTGCCATATACTCATTCTTCAGAGTTAGACAAAGATGATGTCTGAGGAAATAAAGTGCCTGATCATTTTCCTCAGCAGTTGGAACGGTATCCTACAAGGCGTCGAGTCCAATAGCAGCACAGAGCTTCTTGGCTCCAAGTACGATCTCGACATCTGATGCCCAAGTCAAATAATTACTGGCATCTTTGGGCGGCTCCTCGAACTCGGTTCGTAATTCCATCATCTGCATATTCATGCAAGAGGTACATAAGATTACTTTTTGTAATGTGCATAAAAGGTTGCAAGAATTCTCATAATGTTCTGTATTTTTCTACGCATTTTTCAAGATTTATTGCTATTTTCAATGATTAAAAGCAATATATACAATTACAGATAATCAAAAACAGTAAATATAGTAAATAAATTGCATAGAAATAATAATAACAAAATTAAACATGCTTCAAAAGTTCAAAATTTGCAAAGAATTGGATTCCCGAGGCCCTTTTCTATTGGAAAGTGATTTTTTGGGGAAAACTGCAAGTTTCAGGGGTTACAGCGCGAAATTTCAGTTTTGAGAAAATGTTCGTGTGAATTTCAGCAAGTTTGAGGGGTTTTTTTTTTCGCAAAATTCCTTATTCGAGAAAAACTCCACGCAAATATGAAGAACTTCAAGGTCCCTTTTGTAAAACCCCCTTTTTTCATTCGGCAGAGCCTCCCCTCCCCTTTTTTCGTCAGGTTTAAGGAATGGGCCGGTTTTGGCCCATGCTCTCAAGGCCCATGAGGGCCCAGCCGTGGCTATCAAAGCAAGTGCTAGGTTTCCCCTAGCACTATGCATCAATGGCGGTGGCGCCATTCCCTGGGTGCACGGGGCTTTGCGAGAGCCGGCGCGGGCGGAGGCGCACCGTCGCGCGGCGCTCCTGCGGTGGCGCTCCTTCATGGCCGCCGCCGCCCACGCGGCACCGCGCGCGCGCCACGGCGCTACCCGCGGCTCATCCACGGACGGCGCGGGGTGTGGCGGCGGCGGCTGGGTCGGACCGCGCTGCAAGTGGGGGCGACCGGCGAACCCGAGGAGCGGCGCGGCCGGCTACGGCCGACGGCGACGATCCTCGCGCAGTTACGCCACTACTTCGCTGCGCATCTTCGCGAGTCTTCTCGCTTTATCTCGCCCTCCCTCCCCACACGCCGCGCCTCCCTCACTCGTTTCCTTCTTCCTCTCCTCACTCGCTCCTCGCTCCTTCCTCCGCTGCCTCGCCGCCGCTTCCCCTCCGCATGCCACTCCTCCTCGCTAATCTCTATCCTCAAGCTCACTCTTCCGTCACACGCCGCCTCTCCTCGCTCCTTTCCTTCTTCCTCTCCCCACTCGCCCGTCACGCGTGCCGCCTCCTCCTCCGCGATCGCTCCTCCTCGCGCTTTTGGCCGCCGCCTGGCCGCGCGCAACCCTCATTGCTGCTCCGCGCCGCGCAACCCCTCCCTCGCTCCTTTCCTTCTTCCTCTCCCGCCGCTCCATCACGCTGCCGCCGCCTCCCCCCGCGTAGCCGCGCTCCTCCTCTGTGAGGTCCCCGCCTCGCTACTGTTTAGATCCCGCCCTCATTTGGGTTTTGCCTCGTGACCTCCTGCCTTCCCCCGCCGTTGGGTTTCTTCACCCCACAACCCCTACAAAATTCATCTTTGCCGCAATTTTGGGCTTGATTTGATGGATTTGTGGATCTATTAGGTGGTTCTTGATGTAGGCCTTTGGAGCGACATCCTTGTCATATGAAGCGCCTGCACCAGTGCTAAGAAGGTGTACGCCATCAAGGCGACCAATATAGCGGAGCACGACCGCGTCAACGGTGTCGCGGATATCGTTGAGTTGATACAGGGGTCCATGGAGGACATCGTATGTAACATCCCAAATTTTGGGCTTGTGTTTCAAATGTAAGAAAATGAGTAGAAATTAAAACTTTTTCTTACATCATGTAATTCCTTTGTGTACTGAACAAGTATTGTACAAGAGGTTATGGAAATGCAAGTCACAAGTCTTTTGATCCAATCTTGTTCCTTCAAAAACATTCTTGTCAAATGTTGTGATCATCTCCTGGAAATATTTTTCCTAAGTTCTTGGGATGGTATGTGACCTCTCTGAAAAATTTCACAATTTTTAGAAATTGTTTGGATATTTTTGGAGGTCAGTCAAACCAATTCAAAATCTGGTCAAACCTAAAACCAGTGCCTTGTAGAATTTTTGGAGAAAAATACAATGCATAAAAATCTCTGAAAATTTTTCACAAGGTCAATGCCTTAGTCAGCAAGCTCCTGTAAAAATTTCAGAATTTTTGGAGTTATTTTGCTACCCCAAATAAATCCTCAAAAGTCTCAGCTTTAAATTAAAACCTAAAGCTGATTCACTGTTCATTGGGTTCGAGTCGGGCTCGAGTCCGAGCCACTTGACTTGGTCGAACCAACTAACTGCACCGAGCCGCGTTTTAAAACGCGCGTGCGATATCAGCCGTTGGATTCAAATCGCTCGGACCACGTTCGTGTGAGCATTCGGACCCTCCGGTTGCGTTAATCAATTGGGACCGTTGGATTTCAATCCAACCGTCCAGATTTCTGTAGGCAATCGGACTGTCCGGCGGACTCTTTTAAATCACAGCCGTCCATCTAAAATCCAACGGTCGTGGTTTGTCTTCTCTGTTCTTCTTCCTCCTCGGCTTCCCGCATGCGCGCGGCGGCAATGGCAGGCGAGAAAGCAAGGGCGGCGTGATGTGTCACCTCCACGCTTGCTTTTGTCAACGCCTCTCGCAATGCATTTAATGCGCACTGTGCTTTCTCCTCCATTGTCACCATGCTCACTTGCTCCCATCTTTCTTGGTCTATAACCGAGCATGAACCGAGCCCACTATGGACTCGGGTTCTTGCTCGAAACCCTAATTCCTTTCCTATATATTGCCTCTAGGTCCTCCACGGTGTTCTTTTACACCACACCTAGCTACTCTCGTGTTTGAGCTCAAAACCATCTCAAATCTTTAATCCACCATTGTTGGCCCGAGTGCTCCAATGGCGGCCTTAGTGTCCAAAGTGGTTCACCTTCAACCTTTCTTGCACCCTTTTGAACTCCTCAACCTCCTTTGTATTTCCCTAACTTGATTTTGGGTTGCATTCACAGAATCACTCAATTTTAAGTTTGGAGATTTTCGTTAGTTTCACCCCTTTCTTCTCCGACTCAGTAAGTGATTCCTTTGCAATTATTTGCTTTGGAGCCTCTTTGAGCTATAATGAAGCGTGGTGATGATTTGGTTCCACTCATTTTGCTCAGAACCTCATCTTCCACTTCATCTTCTTGACTCGGTGGACTTCGTCGTGTTCAAGTCTTCCCAGACCATCTTTGAAGCTCCTCTCGGTTAAGGTAGCTCCTATATAGTCCCTAGAAGTCTCTAGCGCCGCTTCCGGACAGCGTGGAGAGCATTTTTGCTATTTTCATGTTTCACCGAAAATGGCTCCATTTTTGTTTTCAGGCTCGCCGGCGTTCCAGACCTCCACCGCCGGCGAGGTCACCACCATTGGGTCCGCAGCACTATTGCGAACCCATTTTGATCATTTGTGGGCGCCGCCGCGGCCAGTGTCGCCGGCGATTTGCCGTTGAAACCACTGGTTTTGCCGACACGAGCTCCGTTTTAATCATTTGATTAGGGCACATTAATTGCTAATCATTAGTTGTTAATTGTGTCTTAGTCATTATTATTGAGCCAGCGACGGTGGGCCCAATCTCCTTAAATCAATCTCTGTTTCACTCCGCCTTTGTTCGACATCATTAATGTCTAATCATTGCTTAATTAAGTGAGTCGGCATTTAATGTTGTCGAATTAACATCCGGGTCCGTGACTTGTGGGCCCGAGGGTTTAAAATCAAATCTCGTGATCATTAGAATCTATTTAATGTCAATCATTAGAATCACTAATTTGGTCTTAAGCGCCTGCTAGTCGCCGACTTGTGGGCGGTGCACGCGTGCACGTGGGTTAAACCGGTAGCGTGGGTGACTCGAAGTCACCGACATGCGGTCCCACATGTCAAGATCCCTTTTGAACCGCGATCATTATCCATTTGTTCATTTTAGATCTCTGCCTTGATCGTGGAGTGCATTCGGACCATCCGGTTCCCCTCATCATCTGGACCGTCCATCTCGTGATCTGCGGTGAGATCATGAGTGCAATCGGACCTTCCGGTTAGATATGGATTACGAGCCGTTCATCTTTAGATCTGCGGCCGTAGTTCCACCGAGGCAACCGCATCGTCCGGTTGCATACACTCGTGTGGCCGTTGGATCTTGATCCAACGGTGGGTTTCTAGTGACTTTCGGCGTGCGTGCGTTTGTTTGCGTGCGCGTGGCCGTAGGATGTTAGATCAAGGGTTGGGGGTTGTCCACGTCATTTTCTTTTATTGGGTTGTTCTGTATTTCGGTAAGCAATTGTTTATGAACTGAAAATGATATAAAAACTTTAGAAACTCATAACTAATTCTTTTTAACTGCTTTTTAGTTAATTCCAACTGTAATAAATTATGTTATCACTTTAGCTTATTATAAAAATGGGTTTAAGTATGTTACAGTAGCAGAAAATTGTATAACTAGGGATAACTTGATTTTTGTCATTTTGAATATTCCAGAAAATGAATAAAACTTTAGAAAATGCATATCTTGCTCTATGTATGTCCAAAATGAATGATTCCAACTTTGATAAATTTGTTGTTAACACCATGTTAATATAAAAATGATGGTAGGTCCAAGATTGTAACAGAAATCTTGATTAATGATTTAGTACCTATTTTCAGCATTTAGAAAATTCTGGAAGACTTATAAAATGCACAAGTAATTCTCTGTAAATGCAAAGTATATATGATAAATTCTAGAAAGCCCCTCTGTTGGTATACTTCACTGTAAAATTAGTTTGGAACATATTTATGCTCCTGGAAAGTGCATTATGCCAATTTTGCATCTTAGAAAAATCATAACTAAATCACTTTAACTCCAAATGACCTGAAATTTTATATGGGTTACCTCTATACCAGTAGGTAGCTACCATAAAAATTTCAGCTTCAAAACCTTTCTAGAAAATGTTTTTGCTACAGTACTAATTATGGCCGAAAATGTATGTTTAGGTATTATCTTTTGCACCACAAATCCAAATTAGGTTTTCCAGTTTCTATGCCTAGGTATATTCGTATTCTGCCTTATGTATAAATTTATCGCATTTGGATGATTGTTGCTTGCTCCTTGATTTATTTGTGGCTCGTCTTATTGGTTGTTCTTGGTTCTTTTGCCTCTCGCTTAGGATTAGACATTTGCGGTAATCCCGAACGATCCTCCATAACAAATTGAGCATCGACAAGAAGGCAAGCGGTTTGATCATGTTAATCCCAGTATTTTAAGTCTTTATGTTGATTACAAATTCTATGTATGCATTGCTACTTTGTTTTAATAGTTGGCCTAGTAGATGCATTTCCTTAGCAAATGATTATCCTCTACTACCATGAGCCTAGGTTACTTCGTCGTGACTTAGAGTTCGTGGATGGGCTCTTGTCACTTAGTAGTTGCGAATTAATTGCTTAGCCATGCTTAGCTTCGGTAGAAATGGCGGTTATCGACTTGTCGATAACCTTGATCACACAAAACTTATTATGATTTATGATTTCCACCTTGTGCCATGTCTACTTATGAAAACTAAAACTAAAAGCAAAATGATTTGGACTTGGGCACAATGGTATGTTGGTGTGATTTTCGGTGTGATCGGAATGGTGCTCGAGTCAACAAGGACCGAACATCTTGTTACACTAAACCAAGCATTTTAGCGTGCTAACCACATTAGAGGTATGAGACCTCTCTGACTTAGTACTTTGGCGTGTATTGCCTCGGGCGCAGGAGGTCGCAGGAGGGATGGTGTTGGGAGCATTGTAGTGTCAGAAAGACTTCACCGTGATGGGATTTGTTGTCTTTCGCTTGCAATGTAAGCATATGGTGTTTCTACCCATACGAGCGGCTCGTGGTTGATACACAATATTGGAAAAAGTCTCAGAGGACTTAGCAGTGCGACATACCTTCGAAGTGTGCTTTGTGGCTTAAAGGCGGTGCAAGTGTGGGTACATTGGTACACCCTGCAGGGTTAAAACTATTCGAATAGCCTCGTCCTAGGTTATGGACACGCTTGGCAAGGTCTTTCAAGAGTTAGACTACAACCTTTTAAATTAAAACTTGATGGGTGGTACGAATCAGGGATTCGTGCTATGTTGTGGTGACTATTGGGATAGTCACTTCCAGGTGGTTACTTGTATGTATCTTTACTTACTGTTACTTTGATAACAAAACAGATTTGCAAACTTGCTTTTAAAATGTATTACATTATTGCAAATAAAGTTGGCTTCATGCAAAATGAGACATACAACCTCCACTTAAATAAGCTTGCATGTAGTTTATGAATAGTGCCTGCTATTCCACACGTCGATCTTAAGGGTACAAAGACAATCTTTGTACTCGGTTGCTATGCTTAATTGTTTTGTTGCAGAGGAAGAAGGTGAGCTGTGGGGCCTCACTTTTGTGATTGTGTTGTGGTAGCTGCAGGGCGACTAGCTTGGCGTGCCTGGTCGGTTGCCTTGTGGGTGTGTGGCTAAGCAGTCGACTTTTGTTCTAGCCATCTTATGGCGCTTTTGCTCCATTGTCATTCTTGTATATTGTTCTATTTGGCCGGTCGGCTCTCTTTTGTAATAACTTTACTTTTTGTATGTCGTTGTTGAACTTAGTGATGAATGTGTATGGAATTGATGTGTAATTTTGTGATGATGTGCATATGCTGCAATTCTGGGAAGCATATGTCCATCGAGGCTTAGAATGTTTAATTAGTAATGCTAGAACCATTTGGAGGTTAAGTGTTACTAGTTAAATATTCCGGGTCCTCACAAATTTGGTATCAGAGCCATACTGACCGTAGAAACCCCTAGTTTGGTCGCCTTTAGGATATTTTGAAAACTTACTTTCAAATAGTTTATGAAAACTCAAGTAAGTTCTCTAATTTTACTCCTTACCTATCTTAGCTTGCTCATCTCACCTTACTCTCACTTAAAGTTTGAAAAAGTTGTTCCTCTTTTCCTTTCAAAATTAGCTTCTATCGATTAACTTGGTTTTGGGAGAACCATGAGAGCTTGGAGAAAGAGATTTGGACAGCTAGCTAGTGGTTAGTAATTAAGGTAGGAAATGAGAGGTAAATACAACTAAAACTTGTGGGCATAAAAGGGTAAGAAGTGATATGAAATTAGCTAAATGCCTATACCCTATTAGGTGGTTATACCTTGATTTTTGGACTGTTTTGAGCTAGATTTTAGTTCTGAAATTTTGGGTCTTCCCAAACGATTACTCGTTCTTCCATGCGGGTTAGTCGTTTCGGGAAGTTGATTCGGTGACTTATGATCTCATGTTCTTTTGTGGCTATTCTTTGGTCATTTTAACTAAGTTTGGATTTCTGTGCTCTTGGGTCTTGAACTGTATCTAACTTGTCTTAGTAAAGCGGCCGGAATCAGCCGGGTAGTCCCGATGAGGAGCTTCCCCCTCCTCCGACCATGGCGGAAGTCCTCATGCAGATCGAACGCAATCGTTCGGAGGACCGCAGGTGTTGGAGGTTATCGCCAGAACACATCCACTCCCTCGGTGCCTCGGATGCGGAGGTGGGCACGGTCTCGTGGGGACTTGCGGAGTTCCTTCGCACGCAGACCTCCCACCTTCTCCCGGTCCAGAGGATCCGTTGGACGCGAGGATCAGCTGCGTCGATTGAGCAAGCTCAACGTCGCCGATGCCGGAGCAGGAGCGGGCACTTCGCATCCCATCGATTGGAGGGTGCGGCACTCTCATGGTGGGAGAATTTCCTCGCCATGCGACTGCGAGACACGTGGTCTCGTGAGGAGTTCGGTCGACTTTCCGTCGGGCCTATGTCCCCGCCGGCCGATGAAGTCAAGAAGAAGGAGTTCCTGCGCTCAAGCAGGCGCAAGTCTGTGTCGAGTACCTCCATGAGTTCAACCATTTGGCGAGTGCGCTCTCGCCGAGGTGGCCACCGATGAGGCCAAGCGGGAGAAGTTCATGGAGGGTTTGTCCGAGGAGCTTGAGACAAGCTCTCTATCGTGGACTTCCCGACTTCCGGACTTTGGTAGACAAGGCCATCATCGCCGAGCACAAGCGAGAGCGGCGAGTCCCGCAGCGCAAGTGGGAGGCCCTGGGGCGATGCGCACAGGCGGCCTCGTTCGCCCCCGAGTTGGGCTCGCACGGTGGCCGTCCTCGAGCTTCCCTACCGCAGGCCTTCAAAGACCAGCCCACGTCCTCCGCAGCCGTGGCTCGATCCGCACGCTGCGACCCGGCAGTGGTGTTCCGCAAGCCCGCGGCCGGCGTCACCGCTTCTGCGCCACGGCAAGGGCCACTACGCGAGTAGTTATCCTAAGAAGATCGAGCGCCCCTCGTCCTAATGGAGGACGCGGCAAGGGAGTGGTCACCACGACCGTAAGACCCGGGTTTGGGGTGGCCGAGTCAACCACATCTCGGCCGAGGCACAGGAGGCGCCCGACGTGGTGTTGGGTACGCTCCTTGTTAGTTTGCATCTCGCTACGCTTTATTTGACTGAGCTTCGCATTCTTTTATTTGAGGTCTTTTCTTTGTTGATTGTGGACTTCACTGTGTTCCTTTGGGGATTCCATCGCGATTCGCTCTCGGGTTCGGAAATGAGAGTCGACCAAGTATGCCGGGATGTCCCTATCCACATCGAAGGAGTGGGATTCTTGGCGAATCTTATCCTACTCGACTCGGCGCGCTTAGATGTGATTCTTGGCATGGATTGGTTGTCCCAACACTTGGGGCCGTCGATTGTGCCGGAAGGTTGTCTACCTCACGGTCCTTGGTGAACAGGTTGGGTTTCGCGCGATTGTAGAGCCCCATCTTTATGTCCTTGAAGCAAAGCCGGCATTGGAGATTCGCGACGTCCCCACGGTGTGTGACTTCGCGGATGTCTTTCCTGAAGATTTGCCAGGGATGCCTCCTGTTCGAGATCTGGAGTTCGTGATAGAGTTGCTGCCCGCACCGCCTCTATTTCAAAGAGGCGTGATCGCATGCCTCCTAATGAGTTGGAGGAGTGAAGAAGCGGTGGGTGAGCTGCAAGAGAAGGGTTTTATTCGTCCTAGCTCATCTCCTTGGGGTTGTCGATTATCTTTGTGAAGAAGAAGGACAAGACCTTGCGCGTGTGTGTTGATTACCGTCCGCTTAATGAGGTGACGGTAAAGAACAAGTATCCTTTGCCCGTATTGATGATCTTTTCGATCAGTTGACCGGAGCACAAGTCTTCTCCAAGATTGACTTGAGACTGGGTTATCATCAAGTCAGGATCAGGGCCGAGGATATTCCTAAGACGGCCTTTGCTACTCGTTATGGCCTTTACGAGTACACCGTCATGTCTTTTGGTTTGACTAATGCTCCTGCTTTATTCATGAATCTTATGAACTCGGTATTCATGGAGTATTTGGATAGATTTGTGGTGGTATTCATCGATGATATCCTTATCTACTCCAAGAGTGAAGAAGAGCATGCTGAGCTGTTGGAGATATGCCCTAGAGGCAATCATATTGATGATGATATTTCATTGTATCCATGATTTAATAAATGTTCCTTGAATATTGCCTTTGTGTTGATTAACAAGTATGTGACTTGTTTGTGAAACTCTTTACTTGTATGGTTATTCTAAAGTTGTCCCTAGTCGGAGTTCATGTGAGGACACACGTGAATGATGGATTAGCACATGTATCGGTTGATGACCATGTTTCACAGGTCATAGACATGGAGATGTCAAACCAATAATGTGGACACATGTTTAGAACATGGGGTTGGACCGACCCAACATGAGACATAGTAATTATTCTTATGGTTCTCTACACAATGTGTACGCCTTGTCCTTAGACCGAGATTGTCGTATGTACTTGAGATGTGAATCGACCTACTTAGGGGCTATCAAACGCTACTCAAATGGCGGGTAGTTATAAAGGTAGCTTCGGGTTTGTCATGAAGCATGCTCGCGAGGCATGGTCATCGAGATGGGATTTGCCCTCTACCGAGAGAGATATCTCAGGCCTCGAGTGATCGGATCGTAAATGCATGGCCATGCTACTTAAGGTTAAGAGTTAACCTAGTAAGGGATTCGGATCACAGGATCGAGAAAGAGTGGTCAGCTTGGAGCTCATTGAATATCGTGAGGCAAAGGGATTGGCATGTACATAACGTTGTGATGGTTCGTCCGATATGATCTTTACGTATGTTTAGGAGTTGGCACGTCTTGCTAGAGGCACGCTACCAACTATTGACCAAGTATGTGTACTCGCGTCATGTCTAAACATATGTGAACCATAGGGTCACACACTTAATGGGAAGCCTAATTCGGATTGGATCTAAATTAGATGGGCATTGAGTCCTAATGGGCCTCTATTCGTAGAAGCCCATTATAAGGACGTCTATAAAAGGAGAGCGGGGCGGTATGGTTGAGGGTTGAGTTTTTCGTGACATCCTCAAACCCCGGCCGCCACCCTCCCACGCCCTAGTCGCTCACGCGGATCTAGTAGTCCCGCGGCGCCGCCTCCCGTATGTGTGGACACCTTTGGAGGCCTTTGCATCCGTGGCGTTGGGACGACGCAAGAAAGGAGCAGACGTGGGACGCGCGACGAGCACGAAGTAGTACGACTACTCCGCCCGACGCATCGCATCAACAGCACGACTACATCGCCCGCGGCTGCATCAACTTCCACTCTGGCGTCTAGTGGTAAGACCGTGATCTATAGCTCGCAGTGATCTTGGTTTACGGGTAGAATTTTTTAATTTGCGCTAGTGTAGCCTACCCGTTTCCCTACGAGTGGTATCGAGAGTTCTTTGTCATGTTATAGGTTCGGGTGATTTGCATATGGCGATATGTAAATCGGTATGATCGATGTGATCGATTGTATAGTTACGTAATGGATTGATCTCGTTTCCGTGATCATGCCGCTAAGGTCGTGAAACAACATACCCCTACCGGTCGGATTCGCCATCGGGTGACAGCGGTGACACGTAAAACTGGATTCGCGGAATGCGAAGATCAATATGATTGATCGAATCGAACCTAGATTAATAATCGATATCCGTGATCATGTCTGCTAAGGTCGTGAAACAACATACCCCTACCGTCGGATTCGCCATCGGGGTAGAGCGGTGACACGTAAACCGGTTGCGGCATGCGAAGATCGGTACAAATTGGTCGAATCGAGGCGGTAGTCGATTTGTGGTAAATACGCGGCGCGCCGCCTTCGAACCCCAGCGGGAAACCCCTCGACCCCTATCCAGGTAGATTGCGATTCTATGCATAAACTTGTTTTTGCAGGATGTATGTGACCGTATGGCCTAATGTGTATGTGATGCATGTTTGTAATATTTGCATGACTGCGTGTCATGGAGTGCGGCAACACGTTTGGAGCCATTGTGTTGCCAAAGTATTGTATTAACGCTCTGCGTCTTGACTTGTGATGATTCCTAGTATCCATGTATTTTATTACTAGTGTTATGAGTAATAGCTTATAGTAGTACTCGGAGGACACATCACTTGGAGGATGGCACACATGAACCATGGAGATGGAGATCATCATGGTGGATGATTCTATGGCGATGGAGATCACCATGAGAAAATGGGCCATCTTGAGTCACAAGCTGTGAATGTTATTCCTATTGTTTTACTCCTATGCATGTTTGAATGGTAGAAGTATAGCGATCCTCACAAAATGTTAAGTTAAACATATGCCCTCCCAATTAAACTTTGCACCATCCCATGTCTTGTAAATTGATGGTGGGTCTATAAAATTAGGGCACCATCAACTTTCCTTGACTAGATGGGTTTTGTATCGGATACTTACATGCATAAGGATTGGTGAACTTAACAAGGTTATCATAAAGGTTATGGGCCTTGGGGCATAAAGGTTGGGCGCCGGGGCATAGAGATGTCACCCAACAACAAGAGTCATATAGAGATATGATTAGCAAGGTGTTGCTTACCGAAGTACCTTGTCTCTAGCGGTGATGCAAAGCTCACTAGTAGACTCGTTAATTGCGGATCTTGAATCGCTAAGAATCAACAGAGGATGTTGATTTTAGTGGGAGTACATTCTATTAAATTTGTTTATCTGATTTACTCTATCATGGTTTTATTTGCCTTAGTATTTTGCATTTCCTATTGTAGATCAATGGCATCTAGCAACCACGCACACCCTTTTGCTTTGCGATCGATTCTTGAGAAAGAGAAATTAAATGGAACAAACTATTGGATTTGGTCCGTAACACGAGAATTGTTCTCGTGGCGGATAAAAGGAAAACGTTCGACACCCCAATCCCGAAGAACTCGCAAATAATGCGTCTGCTGGCATTAAAAATGCCTACAAGAAAGCATGTGATGACTCTCTTGAGATTAGTCGTCTTATGCTTGCATGCATGGAACCCGACCTTCAAAAGCGGTTTGAGGATCGAAGCGTATGATATGATCATAGCGCTTAAGGACATGTTCCGCACACGTGCAGACTGAGCGGTTCAATGTCTCTAAGGCTTTTTCGAATGCAAGTTAACGTAAGGTGCACCAGTGCCCACATGTGATCAAAATGGTTGGTTCTGATCGGACTTTGGATAAACTTGGTTTTCCAATTGGCCAAGAGTTGGCAACCGATTTCATTTTAGCGTCTCTTCCACCTAGCTATGGGCATTTCATTTCGAACTACCATATGCATGGGGCGGATAAGGGCCTTAATGAGCTTTGTGGGATGCTCAAAACAGCAGAGAATGACATTAAGAAGTGTGCGAGGCCTAGCCATGTGATGGTGTGTGAACAAGTCTAGCTTCAAGAAAAAGGGTAAGAAGCCATGGCCAAAGAATAAGGGTAAGGTTAAAGATATGATCTAGAAGCCAACGCCTAAGCCTAATCTTTGGACACGAGCCGAGACAGTATGCTTCTATTGTAAAGAAACGCCCTTGGAAGAGAAACGCAAGAAGTACATGGATTCGATGAATGCAAGAAGAAGGGAAGTAAGACTTCCACCCATGGTACACTTGTCATAAATGTTTTAGACATTTTTCGCAGATTCTCCTATTAACTCTTGGGTATTTGATACTGGATCGATTGCTCACATTTGCAACTCGATCACAGGGCTAATAAGAAGTAGAGGAGTCGCAAGAGGTGAAGTTGATTTCAGCGTCGGAATAAAGCAAGGGTTGCTGCGTTTGACCGTCGGCACCATGTAACTTCAGCTTCCTTCAAGATTTATTATGGAATTGAATAATTGTTATTATGTTCCTAGTATGAGTCAAACATTTTATCCCCTCATGTTTGATGAGATGGTTATTCATTTGCAAGTAAAGACAATGGTTGTTTGATCTCTAAAAATGGAATGTTTATGGCTTTTAGCCCATTGTGAATGGGTTATTTATTTTAAATCTTGATGATCGCCTATCTTTAACATAAATGCTAAAAGACTTCGACCTAATGATTTGAATCCCACCTACGCTTGGCATTGTCGTTTGGGTCACATAAGTGAAAAGCGCATGAAGAAGCTCCATGCGATGGTCTTCTAACTTCGCTTGATTTTGAATCATACGAGACATGTGAAGCTTGTTTGCTTGGTAAGATGACCAAATCACCTTTCAAAGGTTCTTTTGAGAGGCGCGGACTTGTTGGAAATCATACATACCGATGTATGTGGACCAATGAGCACGATCGCTAGAGGTGGATTTCATTACTTCATAACTTTCATCGATGATTTTAGTAGATATGGCTATGTCTACTTAATGAAGCATAAGTCCAAACTTTTGAAAAGTTCAAAGAGTTCCGAATGAGGTTGAAAATCAACGTGCCAAGAAAATTAAGGCTCGCGATCCGATCATGGTGGCGAGTATTTGAGTCATGAATTTAGCAATCATCCAAGAGTTGCGGAATTGTTCCACACTAACACCGCCCTAACGCCTCAAAGAAACGGTATCCGAGCGGCGTAATCGGACCTTGTTGGACATGGTTCGATCGATGATGAGCCGATCAGATTTACCATTATCCTTTGGGTTACGCTCTAGAAAAGCTAGCTTTCACACTTAATAGGTACCGTCTAAACCGTAGTTAAGACACCATATGAGATATGGACCGAAGAGTCACGATTTGTCTTTTCTAAAGATTTGGGGATGTGAGGCGTTTGTCAAGCGACTACAATCGGACAAGCTCACACCCAAGTCGGATAAATGCATTTTCGTGGGATATCCGAAGGAAACCTTTGGATATTACTTCTACAACCGACTAGAGGGCAAAGTGTTTGTCGCTTGAAGTGGTGTTTTCCTAGAGAAAGAGTTTCTCAACAGGGAGACAAGTGGAAGAACGGTGCAGCTTGAAGAAGTTCAAGATGAACCAATCGGGGAAGACTCGACGAATGATGCCCATGTGGCGAACAAGTTGAGGAACCCATGGCAAAGGAAGCACCACCACCACGAAGGTCGGAAGGCTCGCGAATGCGCGAGATATATTATTGTTAGACAATGATGAGCCTACGACCTATGCGGAAGCAATGATGGACCCGGACTCGAGAAATGGCATAGTGCCATGAGATCCGAGATAGCATCCATGGGAGACAATCAAGTTTGGAATTTGGTTGACCACTCGATGGTGTTAAAACCATAGAGTGCAAATGGATCTATAAAAGGAAGATTGATATGGATGGAAATGTTCATATCCATAAAGCTCGACTTGTCGCAAAGGTTTTCGGCAAGTTCAAGGAGTTGACTACGATGAGACTTTCTCACTGTAGCGATGCTTAAATCAATACGATCATTCTAGCTATTGCTGCATATTTCGACTATGAGATATGGCAGATGGATGTCAAAACGGCTTTCCTTAATGGAAATTTAACCGAGGACGTGTATATGATACAGCCCGAGGGTTTTGTCGATCCAAACAATGCTAGAAAAGTATGCAAACTTCAAAATCCATTTATGGATTGAAGCAAGCATCTCGGAGTTGGAACATCTGTTTTGATGAAGTGGTCAAAGGGTTTGACTTCATCAAAACGAAGAAGAATCTTGTGTTTACAAGAAGACAAGTGGGAGCTCACTCGTATTTCTAATCTTATATGTAGATGACATATTACTGATTGGAAATGATATTCCTATGCTCGAGTCCGTTAAGACCTCACTGAAAAATAGTTTCTCAATGAAGGACTTAGGGAAGCGGCATATATTTTGGGTATTAAGATCTATAGAGATAGATCAAAAGGCTAATAGGATTAAGCCGTGAGTACTTACATTGACAAAGTGTTGAAACGGTTCAACATGTAGGAGGCAAAGAAAGGGTTCTTGCCCATGTCTCATGGCATAAATCTTGGCAAGACTCGGTGTCCTTCGACAAGCGATGAGCGAGATCGCATGAGTAAGATTCCATATGCTTCGCCATTGGATCTATCATGTATGCTATGATGTGTACTGCTTGAATGTTTCCTATGCTTTAAGTGTTACGAGTGATACCAAGTGATCCGGTGAGAGTCACTGACAGCAGATTAAAAACATCCTCAAGTATTTGAGAAGAACTAAGGATGTGTTCCTAGTCTACGGAGGTGAGGAAGAGCTCGTTGTAAATGGTTACACCGATGCAAGCTTCCAAACCGACAAAGATGATTACAAATCGCAATCGGGTTTTGTGTTCCTTTTGAACGGTGGTGCGTAAGTTGGAAGAGTTCCAAGCGAGGAGACCGTTGTCGACTCTACAACGGAGGCGAGTACATTGCGGCTTCGAGCTGCAAAGGAAGGTGTTTGGATAAGGAAGTTCATAATCGAACTAGGTGTGGTTCTAGTGCGTGCAGTCCTCTGGATCTTTACTGTGATAACAGTGGGGCCATTGCGCAAGCCAAGGAGCCGAGGAATCACCAAAAGAACAAACACATACTGCGGCGGTTTCATCTCATTCGAGAGATCCTTAATCGAGGAGATTTAAAGATATGCAAAATACACACGGATTTGAATGTTTCAGATCCTTTGACGAAGCCTCTCCCACAGCCTAAGCATGTGGCGCACACAAGAGCTATCGGTTGATGACCATGTTTCACAGGTCATAGACATGGAGATATCAAACCAACAATGTGGACACATGTTTAGAACATGGGGTTGGACCGACCCAACATGAGACATAGTAATTATTCTTATGGTTCTCTCTACACAATGTGTACGCCTTGTCCTTAGACTCGAGATTGTCGCATGTACTTGAGATGTGAATCGACCTACTTAGGGGCTATCAAACGCTACTCCGTGAATGGGTAGTTATAAAGGTAGCTTTCGGTTTTTCATGAAGCATGCTGCGAGGCATGGTCGGTCGAGATGGGATTTGCCTCTCTACGAGAGAGATATCTGGCCCTCGAGTGATCGGATCCGTAAATGCATGGCCATGCTACTTAAGGTTAAGAGTTAACCTAGTAAGGGATTAGGATCACGGATCGAAAGAGTGGTCACTTGGAGCTCGATTGAATATCGTGAGGCAAAGGGATTGGCATGTACATAACGTTGTGATGGTTCGTCCGATATGATCTTTACGTATGTTTAGGAGTTGGCACGTCTTGCTAGAGGCCGCTACCAACTATTGACCAAGTATGTGTACTCGCGTCATGTCTAAACATATGTGAACCATAGGTCACACACTTATGGGTGAAGCCTAATTCGATTGGATCTAAATTAGATCGGGCATTGAGTCCTAATGGGCCTCTATTCGTAGAAGCCCATTATAAGGGCGCCTATAAAAGGAGGGCGGGCGCCGGTTGAGGGTTGAGTTTTTCGTGACATCCTCAAACCTCGCCGCCACCTCCCACGCCTAGTCGCTCACGCGGATCTAGTAGTCCGGCGTGCGTCGTTTCCTCCCGTACGTGTGGACACCTTTGGAGGCGCTGCATCTGTGGCGTTGGGACGAACCGCAAGAAAGGAGCTGTACGTGGGACGCCGCGACGAGCACGAGGAAGTAGTACGACTACTGCGCCCTCACGCATCGCATCAACTTGGTGCGACTACACCGCCTGACGGCGCATCAACTTCCGCACTGCTTGGCGTCTAGTGGTAAGACCGTGATCTATAATGCAGTGATCTTGGTTTACGGTAGAATTTTTTTAATTTGCGCTAGTGTAGCCTACCCGTTTCCCTACATGAGCATCTCAAGCTTGTGTTGGGCAAGCTGCGTGAGCACCAGCTGTATGCCAAATTCAGCAAGTGCGAGTTACAGTTGAAGGAAGTGGCATTCTTGGGTCATGTTCTTTCGGGGTGTGGTGTGGATCCTAGCAAGGTCGGTGATGTGCTATCTTGGGGTCAGCCCAAGTCGGTCACCGATGTGCGGAGTTTTCTCGGTTTGGTGGCTACTACCGCCGCTTTATCGAGAATTTCTCCAAGATTGCAAAGCCTATGACCGAAGGCGCTCAAGAAAGACAAGAAATTTGAGTGGTCCGCTGCTTGTGATGTGAGTTTTCAGAACTCAAGAAGCGGTTGACCTCACCCGATGCTTGTTCTCCCGATATTCACCGAGTTTTGATATCTTTTGTGATGCTTCTCGTCGTGGTCTTGGTTGTGTTCTTATGCAGAAGGCAAGGTTGTGGCCTATGCATCGCGGCGATTGAGGCCTCATGAACTCAACTATCCTACTCATGACTTGGAGTTAGTTCTTGTGGTCCATGCACTCAAGATTTGGCGGCATTATCCGATTGGTAACCGTTGTGAGGTGTATTCACCACAAGAGCTTGAAGTACTTGTTCACCCACGATCTGAACCTCGGGCAAAGAAGATGGTTGGAATTGATCAAGGACTATGACATGGGCATTCGGTACCATCCGGCAAGGCCAATGTCGTTGCGGATGCACTCGATCGGAAGGTGTATTGCAACATGTTGATGCTCCAAGAGCAGAGCCTACCCTCATTTCAGAATTCAGCGCCTCAATTTGGGTTTGATCGAGCACGGTTCTCTTGCTACATTGGTTGTGCAACCAACCTTGGTGGACCAAATCAAGGCGGCGCAGCGACATGTGATGCGGTGTGAGCCGATCAGCGTAACATCAAGGATGGGATGGCCAAGTGCTTCTCGGAGGACGAGCATGGCGTTGTGTGGTTTGGGCAGCGCCTTGTGGTTCCTAAGGTCATGGAATTACGAATTTGATTCTCCGAAGCCCATGATTCTCCTTTGTCCATTCACCCCGGGCTACCAAGATGTATCGGGACCTTCGCCGAGATGCCGTGGACCCGAATGAAGCGAGATTGCGAGGTTCGTTCTCGAGTGTGGCGTGTCGCCGTCGTGTGAAGGTCGAGCATCGGCGTCAGCAGTCTTCTTCACCTTTGCTAGTGCCGAATGGAAGTGGGATTCCGTTGGCATGGACTTCATCACCGGATTGCCCGCTTGTCCAAAGGGAATGATGCTATTTGGGTCGTGATCGACGGGTTGACTAAAGTGGCACATTTCCTTCCGTCAAGACCCGGCCGTGTGAGGCCTTTGGCGAACTTATGTCTCGAGGATTGTGAGTCTTCACTGTAATCAAGACGATTATTTCTGATCGTGGTGCGCTTTTCACCTCGCGGTTTTGGCATAGTCTGCAAGAGGCTATGGGGACCCGCCTTCACTTCAGTACAGCCTTTCATCCTCAGACTGATGGCCAGACGGAGCGAGTCAACCAAGTGTTGGAAGATATGCTCCGTGCTTGTGTTCTCTCCTATGGGAAGAAGTGGGAGAAGTGCCTACCATTTGCTGAGTTCTCCTACAACAACAGCTTTCAGGCCAGTCTTGGCATGGCACCATTTGAGGCTTTGTATGGGAGAAGATGCAGAACCCCATTGAACTGGTCAGAGACTGGTGAGCGGCAGTTTTTCGGCCCAGATTCGATCAATGAGGCCGAAAGTCAAGTTCAGTTGATCCGCGAGCATCTGCGCACGGCCCAGTCCAGGCAGAAGAGCTATGCAGATCGCCGTCGCCGTGAGTTGAGCTTTGAGCCCAATGACTTTGTGTATCTCAAAGTCTCACCCTTGAAGGGCCATCAGCGTTTTGGCATCAAGGGCAAGTTGGCTCCTCGATATGTTGGGCCTTACCGTATCATCGAGAGAGTTGGAGCAGTTGCATACAGATTGGAGCTACCAGCTGCACTTGAGGGTGTGCATGATGTGTTCCATGTTTCACACCTGAAGAAGTGCCTCCGTGTCCCGACTGAGGAAGCTCCATTGGAGGTTCTCGATGTGCAGGAGAATTTGACCTACCGCGAGCATCCTGTTCGTATTCTTGAGGAATCTGAACGGAGAACAAGGAACCGTGTCATTAAGTTCCTTAAGGTTCAGTGGTCAAACCATTCCTAAGATGAAGCCACTTGGGAGCGAGAAGATCGCCTTCGTGCAGATTTTCCTTCTTTCTTCTCCGAGTAAACGGAATCTCGGGTCGAGATTCTTGTAAGGGGGGGAGAGTTGTAACATCCCAAATTTTGGGCTTGTGTTTCAAATGTAAGAAAATGAGTAGAAATTAAAACTTTTTCTTACATCATATAATTCCTTTGTGTACTGAACAAGTATTGTACAAGAGGTTATGGAAATGCAAGTCACAAGTCTTTTGATCCAATCTTGTTCCTTCAAAAACATTCTTGTCAAATGTTGTGATCATCTCCTGGAAATATTTTTCCTAAGTTCTTGGGATGGTATGTGACCTCTCTGAAAAATTTCACAATTTTTAGAAATTGTTTGGATATTTTTGGAGGTCAGTCAAACCAATTCAAAATCTGGTCAAACCTAAAACCAGTGCCTTGTAGAATTTTTGGAGAAAATACAATGCATAAAAATCTCTGAAAATTTTCACAAGGTCAATGCCTTAGTCAGCAAGCTCCTGTAAAATTTCAGAATTTTGGAGTTATTTTGCTACCCCAAATAAATCCTCAAAAGTCTCAGCTTTAAATTAAAACCTAAAGTGATTCATCGCTCATTGGGTTCGAGTGGGCTCGAGTCCGAGCCACTTGACTTGGTCGAACCAACTAACTGCACCGAGCCACGTTTTAAAACGCGTGCGATATCACCGTTAGATTCAAATCGCTCGGACCACGTTCGTGTGAGCATTCGGACCCTCCGCTGCGTTAATCAATTGGGACCGTTGATTTCAATCCAACCGCCCGATTCATGAGGCAATCGGATCGTCGGCGGACTCTTTTAAATCACGGCCGCCCATCTAAAATCCAACGGTCGTGGTTTGTCTTCTGTTCTTCTTCCTCTCGGCTTCTCGTGCGCGCGGCGGCAATGGCGGCGAGAAAGCAAGGCGGCGTGATGTGTTACCTCCACGCTTGCTTTTGTCAACGTCTCTCGCAATGCATTTAATGCGCTGTGCTTTCTCCTCCATTGTCACCATGCTCACTTGCTCCCATCTTTTCTTGGTCTACAACCGGAGCATGAACCGAGCCCACCATGGACTCGGGTTCTTGCTCAAAACCCTAATTCCTTTCCTATATATTACCCCTCTAGGTCCTCCTGGTGTTCTTTTACACCACACCTAGCTACTCTCTGTGTTTGAGCTCAAAACCATCTCAAATCTTTAATCCACCATTGTTGGCCCGAGTGCTCCAATGGCGGCCTTGGTGTCCAGTGGTTCACCTTCAACCTTTCTTGCACCCTTTTGAACTCCTCAACCTCCTTTGTATTTCCCCTAACTTGATTTTGGGTTGCATTCACAGGAATCACTCAATTTTAAGTTTGGAGATTTTCGGTTGGTTTCACCCCCTTTCTTCTCCAGCTCCGGTAAGTGATTCCTTTTGCAATTATTTGCTTTTGGAGCCTCTTTGAGCTATAATGAAGCTGTGGTGATGATTTGGTTCCACTCATTTTGCTCAGTACCTCATCTTCCACTTCATCTTCTTCGGCTCCGGTGGACTTCGTCGTGTTCAAGTCTTCCCCGGCCATCTTTGAAGCTCCTCTCGGTTAAGGTAGCTCCTATATAGTCCCTAGAAGTCTCGGCGCTCGCTTCCCGGACGGCAGCGGAGCATTTTTGCTATTTTCATGTTTTACCGAAAATGGCTCCATTTTTGTTTTCCGGCTCGCCGGCGTTCCAGACCTCCACCGCCGGCGAGGTCACCACCATTGGGTCCGCAGCACTATTGCGAACCCATTTTGATCATTTGTGGGCGCCGCCGCGGCCAGTGTCGCCGGCGATTTGCCGTTGAAACCACTCGGGTTTTGCCGGCACAGAGCTCCCGTTTTCGTCATTTGATTAGGGCACATTAATTGCTAATCATTAGTTGTTAATTGTGTCTTAGTCATTATTATTGAGCCACTGACCAGTGGACCCAATCTCCTTAAATCAATCTCTGTTTCACTCCGCACTGTTCCGACATCATTAATGTCTAATCATTGCTTAATTAAGTGAGTCGGCATTTAATCGTTTCGGAATTAACCTCGGTCGACTTGTGGGCCCGAGGGTTTAAAATCAAATCTCAGCAGTCATTAGAATCTATTTAATGTCAATCATTAGAATCACTAATTTGGTCTTAACCGCCCTGCTTAGTCGCTGACTTGTGGGCCCAGTGCACTGTGCACGTGGGTTAAACCAGCGCGTGGGTGACTCGAAGTCACTGACATGCGGTCCCACATGTCAGCATCCCTTTTTGAACTGCGATCATTATCCACCGTTCATTTTTAGATCTGCGGCCTTGATCGTGAGTGCATTCGGACCATCCGGTTCCCCTCATCATCCTGGACCGTCCATCTCGTGATCTGCGGCTGAGATCATGAGTGCAATCGGACCTTCCGGTTAGATATGGATTCTGAGCCGTTCATCTTTAGATCTGCGGTAGTGGTTCACCGAGGCAACCGCATCGTCCGGTTGCATACACTCGTGTGAGCCGTTGGATCTTGATCCAACGGTGGGTTTCTAGTGACTTCGCGCTGCAGCAGCTGTTTTGCGCGCATGAGCCGTAGGATGTTAGATCAAGGGTTGGGGGTTGTCCACGTCATTTTCTTTTATTGGGTTGTTCTATATTTCGGTAAGCAATTATTTATCAACTGAAAATGATATAAAAACTTTAGAAACTCATAACTAATTCTTTTTAAGCGCTTTTAGTTAATTCCAAGCGTAATAAATTATGTTATCACTTTAGCTTATTATAAAAATGGGTTTAAGTATGTTCTGATGTAAAATTGTATAACTAGGGATAACTTGATTTTGTCATTTTGAATATTCCAGAAAATGAATAAAACTTTAGAAAATGCATATCTTGCTCTATGTATGTCCAAAATGAATGATTCCAACTTTGATAAATTTGTTGTTAACACCATGTTAATATAAAAATGATGGTAGGTCCAAGATTGTAACAGAAATCTTGATTAATGATTTAGTACCTATTTTCAGCATTTAGAAAATTCTGGAAGACTTATAAAATGCACAAGTAATTCTCTGTAAATGCAAAGTATATATGATAAATTCTAGAAAGCCCCTCTGTTGGTATACTTCACTGTAAAATTAGTTTGGAACATATTTATGCTCCTGGAAAGTGCATTATGCCAATTTTGCATCTTAGAAAAATCATAACTAAATCACTTTAACTCCAAATGACCTGAAATTTTATATGGGTTACCTCTATACCAGTAGGTAGCTACCATAAAAATTTCAGCTTCAAAACCTTTCTAGAAAATGTTTTTGCTACAGTACTAATTATGGCCGAAAATGTATGTTTAGGTATTATCTTTTGCACCACAAATCCAAATTAAGTTTTTCCAGTTTCTATGCCTAGGTATATTCGTATTCTGCCTTATGTATAAATTTCGTCGCATTTGGATGATTGTTGCTTGCTCCTTGATTTATTTGTGGCTCGTCTTATTGGTTGTTCTTGGTTCTTTTTGCCTCTCGCTTAGGATTCGACATTTGCGGTAATCCCGAGAACGATCCTCCGCAACAAATTGAGCATCAGCAAGAAGGCAAGCAGTTTGATCATGTTAATCCCAGTATTTTAAGTCTTTATGTTGATTACAAATTCTATGTATGCATTGCTACTTTGTTTTAATAGTTGGCCTAGTAGATGCATTTCCTTAGCAAATGATTATCCTCTACTACCATGAGCCTAGGTTACTTGCTGTGACTTAGAGTTCGTGGATGGGCTCTTGTCACTTAGTAGTTGCGAATTAATTGCTTAGCCATGCTTAGCTTCGGTAGAAATGGGCGGTTATCGACTTGTCGATAACCTTGATCACACAAAACTTATTATGATTTATGATTTCCACCTTGTGCCATGTCTACTTATGAAAACTAAAACTAAAAGCAAAATGATTTGGACTTGGGCACAATGGTATGTTGGTGTGATTTTCAGGTGTGCTGGAATGGTGCACGAGTCAACAAGGACCGAACATCTTGTTACACTAAACCAAGCATTTTAGCGTGCTAACCACATTAGAGGGTATGGGACCTCTCTTGACTTAGTACTTTGGCGTGTATTGCCCTCGGGTCGCAGGAGGTCGCAGGAGGGAAGGTGTTGGGAGCATTGTAGTGTCAGAAAGACTTCACCCGTGATGGGATTTGTTATCTTCGACTTGCAATGTAAGCGTATGGTGTTTCTACCCATCTGAGCGGCTCGTGGTTGATACACAATATTGGAAAAGTCTCGTAGGACTTAGCCGTGCCAAGATACCTTGGAAGTGTGCTTTGTGGCTTAAAGGCGGTGCAAGTGTGGGTACATTGGTACACCCTGCAGGTTAAAACTATTCGAATAGCCTCGTCTAGGTTATGGACACGCTTGGCAAGGTCTTTCAAGAGTTAGACTACAACCTTTAAATTAAAACTTGATGGGTGGTACGAATCGGGATTAGTGCTATGTTGTGGTGACTATTGGGATAGTCACTTCCTGTGGTTACTTGTATGTATCTTTACTTACATTACTTTGATAACAAAACAGATTTGCAAACTTGCTTTTAAAATGTATTACATTATTGCAAATAAAGTTGGCTTCATGCAAATGAGACATACAACCTCCACTTAAATAAGCTTGCATGTAGTTTATGAATAGGTGCGCTATTCCACACGTCGATCTTGCGGGTACAAAGACAATCTTTGTACTCGGTTGCTATGCTTAATTGTTTTGTTGCGGAGGAAGAAGGTGAGCTGTGGGGCCTCACTTTTGTGAGCTGTGTTGTGGTAGCTTGCGGGCGACTAGCTTGGCGCCCGGTCGGTTGCCTTGTGGGTGTGTGGCTAACCTGGTCGACTTTTGTTCTAGCCATCTTATGGCGCTTTTGCTTCATTGTCATTCTTGTATATTGTTCTATTTGGCGGTGGCTCTCTTTGTAATAACTTTACTTTTTGTATGTCGTTGTTGAACTTAGTGATGAATGTGTATGGAATTGATGTGTAATTTTGTGATGATGTGCATATGTTGCAGTGCAGGAAGCATATGTCCATCGAGGCTTAGAATGTTTAATTAGTAATGCTAGAACCATTTGGAGGTTAAGTGTTACTAGTTAAATATTCCGGGTCCTCACATCGTACTGCTGAAGAAAGGTGACGTCGTACTGCTGAAGAAAGGTGAGTCTTGAAGTCTCGATTTGATTCTTCTTAGGTTTCAGAATCGATGGTAAAGAGAAAAATTGATGGATTTTTTGGATCTATCAGCTGATTCTTGATGTCGGCACCGAGTGTTATATAATTTATGTGGCTTCATTTAGTAATAATATATAATCCGCTTTCTATATGCTGAATCTACTATTTTAGTTCCATTAGTGTGTATTGTGCTATTACTTATAGCTTGAGGTAATATAGCTGATCTCCTGAGAGGTATTGTGATTATACATCTAATCTTATGATGCCTTTATCATACTCTCTCCTTTATCTTATAATGATCCATGATACCGGCCCTCTACAGAAAAAGTAAGAATCTGAACTCTTAAGGCAATTTTAGTAGCCCAAACATCATTCTCTTAAGGCAATATAGATTGTCAGTTCATATTCTCACAGAAACTTTTTTTGGACGACGAGGATATCTCCTGTGTATTGTTGTGCATCCTGCTTGCTTAATCTTACCTGCATTTTTAGATTGCTTGAGCAAAAAAAAATTATACGTTATACAATTATAGCTTAGGGTGATTTCTACATTTGTTCTTCTCATTTTTTTTATATCTATAGATTATCTCACTGACGAGGATCTACTAATCCTCATTTTATTAATCTATAATCATGTAATATGACGTCACACGAAATACCCCTTTATGTTATAAGGGGGGAGCAAGATAAGTGGTCGTAAGCTCTTCTACGACCAACCCCTAGTCGTAGATATTTCTACGACTATGGTGTAATCGTAAGTCCTGCTACGATTATGTCCGGTCGTAAGCCTTTCTACGACCAATACTCAGTCGTAAGCTTTTTTTACGACTACCCCCTAAGTCGTAAGTCCTGCTACGACCAGTCCGGCTACGAGTTCTTTACAATTAACTGGGTCCACTCGTCAGAAGGGCTATTTATTAGTAAGGATCTAACCAGTCAAATTACGTAGTTTTATCAGGCATAACTACAGATAATTCCCCACTATCTCTAAATGGTAACCGTTGGACAGCATGGGGAGGTTACTACTCCGGTGATTACTCTCATTACTACGCAATAATGAGCACTTAATTAACCTGGAACGACAACCGTCCCTACAGCTTAGTATAAATAGGTGTATCTTGGAGATAAAGGGGGGAGAGGCTTTTTTGGAGAGACAGTCAGTAGCAACATTAGCGCAAGCCTTTTCACTGATTGTAATCAGGATACCCAATACATTACACAGGAGTAGGGTTGTTATTCTCACCGGAGAAGGCCCGAACCTGTATAAAAATCCCCGTGTCTCTTTGTCTGCGTGATCAATTGTGGAGACCCCCCGAATCAAACAATCTTTACGTAAGATCGGTTCTAAAACACCGACAGTTGGCACCGTCCGTGGGGATCGAACATCTTTAGTTGAAGAACTAGAGACACCTCCTATAGAAACAACCTCTCTAGAGTACGAAGATACATGGATGACACCCATCTACGAGTATCTTGACTGGTTCCGTGCAGATGACGATCTAAGCGGATCGATTGTCGAAAGGCCAAAATGTATACTTTGGTCAAAGGTGTCCTTTATAAAAGAGGGACCCAAGGGGTGCTCATGCGATGTATTCCGCAGAGCGAAGGATTAAAACTCCTTCACGACATACACGGAGGGATCTGTGGAACTCATGCTTCCTACAGAACACTTGTCGGTAAAGCCTTTCGACAAGGTTTTTATTGGCCAACAGCCCTCTATGATGCCAAGGAGTTGGTCAAAAAGTGTGTCAAGTGCCAGTTTCATAGCAGGCAAATACACCAACCGACTCAGGCATTGCAAACAATTCCTCTATTTTGGCCTTTTGCGACCTGGGGTCTTGATCTCCTAGGACCGTTACCTAGAGCTCTAGGTGGATTCGAATTCCTTTTTGTGGCTATTGACACGTTTACAAAATGGATAGAAGCCAAACATGTGACTGGGATAACAATGAAAGCAGCAAAACGGTTCATGATGAGATGTGTGATAACTCGATTTGGAGTACCAAGTCGAATCATCACAGACAATGACAAACAATTTGCAAGCGCAAAATTTTAGGAATTTTGCGACGAGTTGGGAACTCGTTTATGTTACGCTTCTGTTGCCCACCCCCAAAGCAACATGTGGTCGAAAGAGCGAATGGCCAGATAATGAAGGGAATCAAGACCCGAGTCTTCGATCAGCTTGTAAAGCGCTCGGGGGCTTGGGTACAAGAATTACCTTAAGTGTTATGGGCAATTCGTATGACAGCTAGCCGAGCTATAGGAGAAACACATTTCTTTCTAGTTTTTGGTGCCGAAGTCATGCTTCCGCCAGAACTGAATATCAGGTCAGCACGAGTTGAAAAGTTTAACGACTCCATTCAAGAACAACTTTGAGCGGACGATATTAACCTACTCGAGGAAATAAGGGACCAGGCCTTAATCTTATCAGCAGTCTACCAACAAGCCCTACACAGATACTACGATCGTAAGGTCCAATCTCGCAGCCTTGCAGTAGGTGACTTGGTATTAAGGCTTATCCAATCCGATCTAATCGAACAAACTTTCCCCAAGTGGAAGGTCCTTACACCGTGGTCGGTTACGCGTCCAAGATCGATGACGACTTGCAATGGAAGATGGCGCGTTCTCTCAAACTCTTCGAACATTGACCAGTTACGCAAATTCTATGTGTAACAAGCTTCTACGACAATAAAGTATCAGGTACTCCCTATCTTTTTGTCTCTTTTTGAATTTCACTTTTAATTTTCGGTCATTATTCTTATGCTCCTTTCCTATTTACACTGGTCGGAGAAAGGACATCACATCTAGTCGAAGTCTCTCCTCTCTGCATGTGGTCCTGCTCGCTGGAAGGAGCTTTCTAGTGTCGCTTTGTTCTTAACTATTGCTACCAGTACACAACTTTTTGAGCTCGAAAACATGGTCAAAAATTCTTAAGCAAATTCATGTCACCTTAGTTTATTTATTCATTTGAAAAATACTCTAAGAAGAGTGCACTTTTGAGATTCGTTCGACTGCTTCCGATTAACTTGATTGGTTTTAACTGGCCGGAGGAAGAAACACACCTAGTTGAAGCTTCTCCTTTCTGCACGTGGTCCTACCCACTAGAAGGAACTTCCTAGCGTCGTTCTGTTTACTACTCTTGCTGCTAGGGCAACCTTGTCAGGTACAACGAAAAAAGTTGGATGAATTTCTAAGGTCCTCTAGATGTTTGTTTTACTGAAGTTGTCGTTATTGAGTTGATTAATCTAGTCAGAGATGGTAACATCATCTAGTCGAAGCCTTTTTTCCCTGCACGTGGTCCTGCCCACTAGAGGGAACTTCCTAGCATCGATCTGTTTCCACTCTTTCGACTAGTGCAAGATAGTCGATACTCGAGAACTATAAGTCGAACAAACCTCTCTGTTTTCAAAAACCCTTTCTTTACTATTTTCTTAGTTCATTCCCAATAAACTAAGTAAATAGTCAGGGGCTAAGATAAAGTTATAAACATGACTTCATTTCTTAGTCTTAGTTTTTCTGAGTTATCATCTTACGGGTTACTAACTACTCTACAAGATGATTCGCAGGGAACAAGAAGGAGAAAGGAGGAATCGCTCGTATCTGGTCTGATTATTTCTTCCTTTTCTATTATCTTACGAGTTACTAACTACTCTACGAGATAATTTGCAAGAAAAAGAAAGGATCATAAATTTGCACATCACCAAAAAAAAAGACTTGCCTTTACAAGAACATATTACAGACTACTCTGATAAAGGAGATTCTATTTGCATCTCCTCCGCGACCTTCTCGCCAACCGACTGCATCTCTTCGATAAGCTTTTCTGCTTTAGATTCGGTGCAATCGAAGTCGGCCTCAACAAAATACGGATTAAGGTTAGGGTCACGGGCCTTGAGCTTTGCTAAAACGAAGCTCACAGCTCCTTTGACCGCTTCCCTTATCGAGTCGTTCTGGTTGGTCTTCAGACTAGACACCAACTCTTGCAGCGTACCGACTTGCTCTCCAATGGCACTCGTATGAGCGGCCATCGTGTTTTCACGGGGAGTAACCTTCCCGGCACGAAGCCCATCATGTACATTGTTCAGAAGCGAAATGTTGTCTTGAAGATTGATCTTCATTGACTTCATCTCCTCATGAGTACAAGTTGAAGCCTCGTGGAGTTGTTTTATTTCAGTTAATCTCTCTAAATGGAGTAAGGATTAATTAGATAAACAATTCTACGAGAAGATAAAACAATTCAGCAGCAGGTAAAACATTTACTTACCCGCTATTTGAGAACCTAACTTCTCAATTTCTTGGTCTTTATCCTTCGCGATGCGGGAGATCTCGCGGAGAACCGAGGACTTCTCCTGGACCTCGACCCGGAGAGACCCCACCTCGGTCTGAAGGGCCTTATTTTCGACTTATTTTTCTCCAAAAGAATGAGAGGTTAAGAAGGCGGAGATCAAGATCAAAAGCAGTCGTGACTACACGTACTGTTTATTTTTTCCTGCATCCGCTGAGTTGCAGAGTTAGCCTCCTGAAGCTTCTTCAGGAGGTCGTCGGCCTTATCCCTTAGATTTTTGACTCGGCTTTTTTGAAGTCGAGTGAATCAGCTAAGGTCTTTTCATCACTCTTAAACTTGAAAGGTTAAGGGAAGATGTGTATGCACAAATAAGCAGTCGTAAGTGTTTCTATGACTGATGGGTGATCGTAAGTTTTTCTACGATTGCCCCCTGGTCGTAAGTTCTTATACGATCAGTACCAAGTCGTAAGTTTTCTACGACAATCTTCTATGAGTACTGAGAAAGTAATCAGTTTGTAAAAACGATTACGAGAATCGGTTACTCACCACCTCTCTGCCTGCTCACAGAGCATTTCTTTCTCTTGTCGTAGTTTGACAAGTTGCCGATTGTATTCACAAATCGTGGCAACTTGTTCTACGGCTCTCTACAGGGGAGAAAAATGATAAGAGATAGGGATGAAACCATACAAAAGTATCAAGGAATACTTACATTCATGTTTGACCAAGCAAACATGGACATTATTCGTGACGGATCCTTCAGCCCATCCATCTCCTCAACCCGTTCCCACCAGACCCCCTCAAGACGTTCATTGTCAAAGACATCCCCGCAATTGGGAATGCTGCTGGGATGAGGAACTCGGTCGCGAGATCGGTAAGCAGAAGATCCTACGATAGAATCAGGGCCAAAGAAATCAGAGCAAAAGTTGAAGTACTCTTCTTCCTCTGACTCGGTGACGGGAGCACCACCTGGAGGGCCGGAAGTAACGTCCTCGACAACCTCCTTACCGGCACGGTGGTCGGAACTCTCACCACCACCACCTCCGGTGTCTCCCTCGAGGCCTCTCTCGCCTCCTCTTCAGGCTCTTCGACAACCTCAGCGGTCGTAGCGACTTCGGCAGCAACGACTTCTTCCACTGCCGGAATAGTAGCTGAGCCTTCAGCTACCACCGCAGTCGCACCTTCGACACTTGAAGAGGCGACAGCGGACTTCTCCATAGGAGCATCCCTGGGGGCTGAAGACGTTGGGCTAAGATCACAAAACGCAGAAGTAAGTCAACTCGTAAAAAAAAAAGTAAATGCAGTTCTTACACTGATGTTTTTTTACATACCTCTGCGGCTGGACCTAACTCGAAACTTGGGAGCAACCTTCCCAACTGAAGGTTTCTTCGACTTCTTCTCGACCATCGCTGGTCGAGATTTAACAGGGATAACGGGAGTCTCCTCCTCCCGACTTCCCGAGTGGCCAAGACCCGTCTCGACCAACTTAGAACCACTGCTCTCCTCGGCCTCAGTTCCTACTGGAGCAGCAGTTTCCTTCACGAAAGACATGAAGCTCTTCCAGTTCTCCTTTTCTAGCTGCCTTATAAATCCACAAGAAGCAGAAAATGCGAAAGATTCGTTGTCGTAATAGAAAGGTACCTTAACCTTGGGGACTTTGCGCTTAAGGGCAAATGCCTCTTCTTCTGCTTTCTTTTTTGCCGCAGCCAAGTCTGCGGCAAATTTAGCAAAAGGAGCAGGAGGGGCCGAACTCGAACCCCCCTTGTCGCCGACTTTCACCAGTCGACGTTTCTTGGTTGGAGGGGACTTCGCTGACTCCGTCTGCGCAGTCGCTCCGATGACCACCAAATCGACTTCCTCGTCGTCTTGGCGGTTCTCCATGCCTACTTTCTGTTGAAGAACATAAAAAGAAAGTGGTCATAAGTTCTTCTACGGTCTCTAACTGGTCGCAAGTACGACCAGCTCACAAGTCGTAAGTATTTCTGCGACTATGAGATAATCGTAAGCTTTTTCTACGATTACGTCCGGTCGTATGTCTTTCTACGACCAGTACCTAGTCGTAAGATTTTCTACGACAAACCCTTTAGTCCTATATCGTTTTACGACAACAAACGCCTAAAGACAAAATCGTTCTTTCGATTACCTTTAAGCGCTCCTCTTTCTCTTCTGCGGTCAAAACCGCAAGGATCTGAGGAGCTGCTGTAGCATCCCGAAAGTTTGAGGAAGAGTTTTGGGAGAGACTTCTAAGAATTAATAAAAGGATCAAATGGAAAATAATTAATTCCGCAGTTAGCAAGGGGGGGAAACCGTGTTTTTACGCCAACTTGGGCCTGGGCCCCGGCCCAAGAGGCCCCTAGGTGGCCGGCCAAGGGGGGGAGGCGCCACTTCCCCCCCCCAACCCTAGCCGAACCCCTCCCCCACCCTTTGGCCGCCGCCCCCCCATCTCCTGCCCCTTCCCCCTTGCGCATCACCCCTGGCCGCCCATCTCCTGCCCCTTCCCCCTTGCGCCATCCACAGCCCCTCGGTGTTCCCTCGTTGCCGGCCATAGGAGGAGGAAGGGAGGCAAGGAAAGGAGGTCATCTTCGCGGGGAGGATTCTTCTTCTTGCTGCGGTTCTTCAAGGGTAACTTTGGGTATTCTTCGCTGTTCGAATTGTATTAGCTGCTATGGTTGTAGTTTGGTATACCGAGTCCTGTCATTTGATAGATCGCATTCTGACCAGAAGTTTGGACGAGGGTTTTCGCGTCGTTAGAGGCAGAACCTGGGGACCCAACCTCTTAGAGATAGTTGGGTTACGTCCTTAGCTTTCGGTGGCCGCCAAGTTCGCCTAATTCCGACATACGGATCAAAAGTTATGAATTATTTAGTGAGACTGTTCTGTGAATCAGCCGGTGTTTTGACAGAATTTAGTAATCCGACTGGAGAGATCCTTTAAAGGGAGAATTAGGGGATCTCAGAATAACAAAAGTTGTGGGTAATTATCGTAGCTTTCAGGGAAGGGTAAGAACGCGAAATTTGGTCAAACGAGTTGAAAGATATGGTCGTTGTTGTGCGCTGTCCAGAAAACCTGACGCGAGAATGATGTTCTGTTAGAAGGCATATTAGGGGCAGTTAGTGGCCGAATCAGGAAGTCCCACCAACTAGGCTTAGGTGGGGAATTTAATAACCTTTCAATGAAGTCTAAGATCACCTCAGTTGGACCCCTGTACTAAAAGTTACGAATTTTACAATATGACTGTTTACAGAAGGGTCAATTCAGCATATAGGAAAGTGGAGTCGGGGTCACGTTTCAAGCTTTTGTTATCTCGTGTTTGCTATTATGGTTTATTTGGTATATTTACATTGTCTTAGAAAGCTTTTAAATATATTCTTAGGTGGGGTACTGGCTCCGGAGGCAGCACCTACTTCGCATCCACTGTTCTCACGCGGTTGAGGCAAGTACCCTAACAAGCAGAGTAACTATGGATGGTTGACAATGTTTGCTAGTAATTGGAAATTGGTAGCAGTGATTGATTGATAGATTGATATGTTTGTTAAAGATATTAAACGTGCTTGATACATGTTATTGGTAGTATGGTGTGTTTGTTAAAGACGATGAATGTATTGATACATGCAATAGATAGTGTGAGATGATGGTTAAAAGTGATGCCAGCCTATGATATGATTGGTTGTACTTCATGTACAATACTAGTGTTGTTCATGCATCTTGCAACCATGTTATGATTTATATGTACATTTGGAGCATACGTAAAGATGCATGATTGAGATCCCCACATTCGCGGAATGTGGGCAATTGAGGAGGGAGCCCCATCGTGTAACGATGGGCAAAGATCCCCACACTTGCGGAGTGTGGGCTTGAGGTCCCCTATACTTGTGGAGTATAGGGCAATCGGTCCCTGTGCTTACGAGCACAGGCATGGGCTCGCGGCGACGGTTGCTTGCTCCGCATTCGGTGTAATGCGCAAAAGAGTGAAAAGGAAAGGTTGCATTGCATGTCCGCATTCATGCTCCATGTGTTAAAGTTTTGTGTAATATGTAGAATTGAAGGTTGATGTTTCAGTTATGCTGTAGTGTCTCATTTGTGGTACTTGCTGAGTTCTTGAACTCACCCTTGTTTTCATTGTGTTTTTAGGTACCGTTGCAAGAACGTCATGCATGGGGGGAAAGTAGGCTTGATCTAGTTGCACACACTGCCACCCAACCATTATATTGATAACATTTGGTCTGTTAGCTAATAAATGAGCAAACTGCTTAAGTTTGGTTTATGGATAGATTTCATGCAATGAGTTATTGTAATAATGATGAGTAGCACTCCTTAGACTTTTGGTTCATGATCTAGTTGTTTATCATAATTATAATGATTAGTGAGGATTTTGAATGAAGAGATTTGGAGTTATGATTCACTTATTTATGTTGGAACCCCCAGCTTGTTACTATTATAGGGGAGGTTCTGCCGAAATTTTTAATAAAGTGACTTTGGATTCATTTGTTTAGTATAGGTTGGTAGCATTCCAGGCTCATGACGGGCTGGGGTGTTACAGCTGCTATGTTGGACGGACTCTTCTCGCAGACAAGCCTGACGCGAGCGTCAATCTCCCCCTGTGGAAGATCTGTACACATGGACAACACGATTAGCAGACTAAATCAGGATTAACCAAGGACAAAGCCAAAAAAAGTAAGTTTTTCTACTCACCGTCCTTGTAATGCCTGGTTGGGTCGTCCTTCCCCGAGTACCTCCACATGGGAGGAACTCGTGCCTTCAAAGGGCTGATACGGCGCGTGATGAAATCCTTCACTACGTGCCAACCGGTAAGCCCCTCCGACTTCAAGTCTTTGACGGCTTGAATGTAGGGGGCTATCCAGTCGAGATTACTGGGAGTTGAATCCCAGGAAGAGGACCTCTCGGCGGCTTTCCCGACGAATGAGAGGCTATCTTCCTTGGTAACCTCCAAGTAAAAACCACTTCTTCTTCCACCCCGGCCACGACTACCGGGTGAACATATGAATATACTCCTTCGACTTACCGTTGTGGAGCTTCAGGACACAGCTACCGGCAATCCCGGCTTGTCGAGCCATCCCGTAGTAGTACTGGAAAAGCTCGAGATCCGCTGGAATCCCTAGGTAAGCCTCACACAAGTACACAAACACGCTCAGCATTGTGATGGAATTAGGACCTAGGTTCACTAATTCCACCCCGAAGTGCTCAAGCACGAGGGTGAGGAAGGGATGAGCAGGTAATCGGAGGCCACACTCACAGTACGCCTGGAAAACCTGAATTTGACCTTCCTCCCCCGACGGCCAATGCTGTTCATTCGCCGCAATCCACTTCACGAGTAATCCCTCGGGGATTTTCTCGGCGGCGACCAGGGCCTTCATCTTGGCGTCGTCCATCTCCGATTCAGCCCACTCGGAGACAGTCCTAGCCATTCTCTCTCAAAGGCGGGAAGAATTGGATTTGGGAAGACTCCAAGCAAGAAAATGCACAGTATCACCGGCAGCGGAGGAGGTGAGAAAGCGATGAACAGTCAGGTGAACTGAAGGAAAGGTAAAAACCCTAAGTCCATCCCCGCCGTCCATTTTATAACCGTGTGTTTGAAACGAAACGCCGTGGAAGCCCAACGGTTCCCACCGCTTCGGGAATGGCTCCAACGGACAAATCTACCCGTTCGAAAGTACCGAGACTCTTTTCACACCTCAAGTGAATTTACCTTCTTGACCCTCGGATCAAAAGAAATGCCGATCGGAAAGGTTTTGCTTCCGATCATAAGGCCACGATTACTACAAAGTCGTAAGATTTTCTACGACTACTTTGTAATCATGAAATGTCCAACAAATTGCCTCGACCAAGCATATTACTGGTCGAGAGGAACACATGTTGGAGAGTTTTTCCTCCAGCGTCTTTCCTACGACCCCCTAGTGGTCGCAAAATCATCTAAGACTCCTCAACCAAGTAAGCTATTTTCACTTGAAGCTAGGGGGCTAGATGACGAGGATCTACTAATCCTCATTTTATTACTCTATAATCATGTAATATGACATCACACGAAATACCCCTTAATGTTATAAGGGGGAGCAAGATAAGTAGTCGTAAGCTCTTCTACGACCACCCCCTAGTCGTAGGCATTTCTACGACTATGGTGTAATCGTAAGTCCTACTACCATTATGTCCGGTCGTAAGCCTTTCTACTACCAATACTCAGTCGTAAGCTTTTTCTACGACTACCCCCTAAGTCGTAAGTCCTGCTACGACCAGTCCGGCTACGAGTTCCTTACAATTAACTGGGTCCACTTGTCAGAAGGCCTATTTATTAGTAAGGATCTGAGCAGTCAAATTACGTAGTTATATCAGGCATAACTATAGATAATTCCCCACTATCTCTAAATGGTAACCGTTGGACAGCATGGGGAGGTTACTACTCCGGTGATTACTCTCATTATTACGCAATAATGAGCACTTAATTAACCTGGAATGACAACCATCCCTACAGCTTAGTATAAATAGGTGTATCTTGGAGATAAAGGGGGAGAGAGGCTTTTTTGGAGAGACAGTCAGTAGCAACATTAGCGCAAGCCTTTTCACTGATTGTAATCAGGATACCCAATACATTACACAGGAGTAGGGTTGTTATTCTCACCGGAGAAGGCCCGAACCTGTATAAAAATCCCCGTGTCTCTTTGTCTGCGTGATCAATTGTGGAGACCCCCCGAATCAAACAATCTTTACGTAAGATCGGTTCTAAAACACCGACAGTTGGCACCATCCGTGGGGATCGAACATCTTTAGTTGAAGAACTAGAGATACCTCCTATAGAAACAGCCTCTCTAGAGTACGAAGATACATGGATGACACCCATCTACGAGTATCTTCAGACGGGTTCCGTACCCGATGACGATCTAGAAGCAGATCGACTGTCCCGAAAGGCCAAAATGTATACTTTGGTCAAAGGTGTCCTTTATAAAAGAGGGACCCAAGGGGTGCTCATGCGATGTATTCTGCAGAGCGAAGGATTAAAACTCCTTCACGACATACACGGAGGGATCTGTGGAACTCATGCTTCCTACAGAACACTGGTCGGTAAAGCCTTTCGATAAGGTTTTTATTGGCCAACAACCCTCTATGATGCCAAGGAGTTGGTCAAAAAGTGTGTCAAGTGCCAGTTTCATAGCAGACAAATACACCAACTGGCTCCGGCATTGCAAACAATTTCTCTATTTTGGCCTTTTGCGACCTGGGGTCTTGATCTCCTAGGACCGTTACCCAGAGCTCCAGGTGGATTCGAATTCCTTTTGGTGGCTATTGACACGTTTACAAAATGGATAGAAGCCAAACATGTGACTGGGATAACAACGGAAGCAGCAAAACGGTTCATGATGAGATGCGTGATAACTCGATTTGGAGTACCAAGTCGAATCATCATAGACAATGGCAAACAATTTGCAAGCGCAAAATTTCAGGAATTTTGCGACGAGTTGGGAACTCGTTTATGTTACGCTTCTGTTGCCCACCCCCAAAGCAACGGGGCTGTCGAAAGAGCGAATGGCCAGATAATGAAGGGAATCAAGACCCGAGTCTTCGATCACAGCAAAGCGCTCGGGGCTTGGGTACAAGAATTACCTTCAGATATGGGCAATTGCACGACAATAGCCGAGCTACAGGAGAAACACCTTCCTTTTTAGTTTTTGGTGCCGAAGCCATGCTTCTGCCAGAACTAAAGATCAGGTCAGCACGAGTCAAAAAGTTTAACGACTCCATTCAAGAACAACTTCGAGCGGACAACATTAACCTGCTCGAGGAAAGAAGGGACCAGGCCTTAATCCGATCAGCAGTCTACCAACAAGCCCTACGCAGATACTACGATCGTAAGGTCCAACCTCGCAGCCTTGCTGTAGGTGACTTGGTATTGAGGCTTATCTAATCCCAGTCTAATCGGATCAAACTTTCCCCTAAGTGGGAAGGTCCTTACATTGTGGTCGAAGTTACGCGTCCAGGATCGGTATGACTTGCAATAGAAGATGGCCGCGTTCTCTCAAACTCTTGGAATATTGACCAGTTACGCAAATTCTTTGTGTAACAAGCTTCTACGACAATAAAGTATCGGGTTCTTCCTATCTTTTTTTGTCTCTTTTTGAATTTCGCTTTTAATTTTTGGCCATTATTCTTATGCTCATTTCCTATTTACACTGGTCGGAGAAAGGATATCACATCTAGTCGAAGTCTCTCCTCTCTGCATGTGGTCCTGCCCGTTGGAAGGAGCTTCCTAGTGTTGCTGTGTTCTTAACTGTTGCTACCAGTACACAGCTTTTTGAGCTCGGAAACATGGTCGAAAATTCTTAAGCAAATTCATGTCACCTTAGTTTATTTATTCATTTTGAAAAATACTCTAAGAAGAGTGCACTTTTGAGATTCGTTCGACTGCTTCCAATTAACTTGATTGGATTTAACTAGCCGGAGGAAGAAACACACCTAGTCGAAGCTTCTCCTTTCTGCACGTGGTCCTGCCCACTAGAAGGAACATCCTAGCGTCGTTCCATTTCCTACTCTTGCTGCTAGGGCAACCTTGTCAGGTACAACGAAAAAAGTCAGATGGATTTTTAAGGTCCTCTAGATGTTTGTTTTACTCAAGTTGTCGTTATTGATTTGATTAATCTAGTCGGAGATGGTAACATCACCTAGTCGAAGTCTTTTTTTCTCTGCACGTGGTCCTGCCCACTAGAGGGAACTTCCTAGCGTCGATCTGTTTCCACTCTTTCGACTAGTGCAAGATAGTCGATACTCGAGAACTATAAGTCGAACAAACCTCTCTGTTTTCAGAAACCCTTTCTTTACTATTTTCTTAGTTTATTCCCAATAAACAAAGTAAATAGTCGGGGGCTAGGATAAAGTTATAAACATGACTTCATTTCTTAGTCTTAGTTTTTCCGAGTTATCATCTTACGAGTTACTAACTACTCTACAAGATGATTCGCAGGGAAAAAGAAGGAGAAAGGAGGAATCGCTCGTATCTGGTCTGATTATTTCTTCCTTTTCTATTATCTTACAAGTTACTAACTATTCTACGAGATAATTTGCTGGAAAAAGAAAGGATCATATATTTGCACATCATAAAAAAAAGACTTGTCTTTACAAGAACATATTACAGACTACTCTGATAAAGGAGATTCTATTTGCATCTCCTCCGCGACCTTCTCGCCAACTGACTGCATCTCTTCGATCAGCTTTTCTGCTTCAGATTCGGAGCAATCGAAGTCGGCTTCAACAAAATACGGATTAAGGTTAGGGTCACAGGCCTTGAGCTTTGCTAAAACGAAGCTCACAACTCCTTTGATCGCTTCCCTTATCGAGTCGTTCTGGTTGGTCTTCAGAGTAGACACCAACTCTTGCAGCGTACCGACTTGCTCTTCAATGGCACTCGTATGAGCGGCCATCGTGTTTTCACGGGGAGTAACCTTCCTGGCACGAAGCCCATCAAGTACATTGTTCAGAAGCAAAATGTTGTCTTGAAGATTGATCTTCATTGACTTCATCTCCTCATGAGTACAAGTTGAAGCCTCGTGGAGTTGTTTTATTTCAGTTAATCACTCTGAATGGAGTAAGGATTAATTAGATAAAACAATTCTACGAGAAGATAAAACAATTCAGCAGCAGGTAAAAGATTTACTTACCCGCTATTTGAGAACCTAACTTCTCAATTTCTTGGTCTTTATCCTTCACGATGCGGGAGATCTCACGGACAACCGAGGACTTCTCCTGGACCTCGACCCGGAGAGACCCCACCTCGGCCTGAAGGGCCTTATTTTTGACTTATTTTTCTGCAAAAGAATGAGAGGTTAGGAAGGCGAAGATCAAGATCAAAAGCAATCGTGACTACACGTACTGTTTATTTTTTCCTGCAACCGCTGAGTTGCAGAGTTAGCCTCCTGAAGCTTCTTCAGGAGGTCGTCGGCCTTATCCCTTAGCTTTTTCGACTCGGCTTTTTCGAAGTCGAGTGAATCAGCTAAGGCCTTTTCATCACTCTTGAACCTGAAAGGTTAAGGGAAGATGTGTATGCAAAAATGAGCAGTCGTAAGTGTTTCTATGACTGATGGGTGATTGTAAGTTTTTCTATGATTGCCCCCTGGTCGTAAGTTCTTCTACGATCAGTACCAAGTCGTAAGTTTTCTACGACAATCTTCTATGAGTACTGAGAAAGTAATCAGTTTGTAAAAACGATTACGAGAATCGATTACTCACCACCTCTCTGCCTGCTCGCAAAGCACTTCTTTCTCTTGTCGTAGTTTGACAAGTTGCCGATTGTATTCACAAATCGTGGCAACTTGTTCTACGGCTCTCTGTAGGGGAGAAAAACGATAAGAGATAGGGATGAAACCATACATAAGTATCAAGGAATACTGACATTCATGTTTGACCAAGCAAACATGGACATTATTCACGACAGATCCTTCAGCCCATCCATCTCCTCGACCCGTTCCCACCAGACCCCCTCAAGACGTTCATTGTCAAAGACATCCCCGCAATTGGGAATGCTGCTGGGATGAGGAACTAGGTCGCGAGATCGATAAGCAGAAGATCCTACGATAGAATCAGGGCCAAAGAAATCAGAGCAAAAGTTGAAGTACTCTTCTTCCTCTGACTCGGTGACGGGAGCACCACCTGGAGGGCCGAAAGGAACGTCCTCGACAACCTCCTTACCAGCACGGTGGTCGGAACTCTCACCACCACCAACCTCCGGTGTCTCCCTCGAGGCCTCTCTCGCCTCCTCTTCAGGCTCTTCGACAACCTCAGTGGTCGTAGCGACTTCGGCAGCAACGACTTCTTCCACCGTGGGAATAGTAGCTAAGCCTTCAGCTACCGCCGCAGTCGCACCTTCGACACTTGAAGAGGCGACAGCGGGCTTCTCCATAGGAGCATCCCTGGGGGCTGAAGACGTTGGGCTAAGATCACAAAATGCAGAAGTAAGTCAACTCGTAAAAAACAAAAAGTAAATGCAGTTCTTACACTTATGTTTTTTACATACCTCTGCGTGCTGGACCTAACTCGAAACTTGGGAGAAACCTTCCCAACTGAAGGTTTCTTCGACTTCTTCTCGACCATCGCTGGTCAAGATTTAACCGGGATAACGGGAGTCTCCTCCGCCCGACTTCCCGAGTGGTCGAGACCCGTCTCGACCACCTTAGGACCACTGCTCTCCTCGGCCTCAGTTCCTACTGGAGCAGCAGTTTCCTTCACGAAAGACATGAAGCTCTTTCAGTTCTCCTTTTCTAGCTGCCTTATAAATCCACAAGAAGTAGAAACTGCGAAAGATTCGTTGTCGTAATAGAAAGGTACCTTAACCTTGGGGACTTTGCGCTTAAGGGCAAAGGTCTCTTCTTCTGCTTTCTTTTTCGCCGCAGCCAAGTCTGCGGCAAATTTAGCAAAAGGAGCAGGAGGGGCTGAACTCGAACCCCCCTTGTCGCCGACTTTCACCAGTCGACGTTTCTTGGTTGGAGGGGACTTCGCTAACTCCGCCTGCGCAGTCGCTCCGATGACCACCAAATCGACTTCCTCGTCGTCTTGGCGGTTCTCCATGCCTACTTTTTGTTGAAGAACAGAAAAAGAAAGTGGTCGTAAGTTCTTCTACGGTCACTAACTGGTCGCAAGTACAACCAGCTCACAAGTCGTAAGTATTTCTTCGACTATGAGATAATCGTAAGCTTTTTCTACGATTACGTCCGATCGTAAGTCTTTCTACGACCAGTACCTAGTCGTAAGATTTTCTACGACAAACCCTTTAGTCCTATATCGTTTTACGACAACAAACACCTAAAGACAAAATCGTTCTTTCGATTACCTTTAAGCGCTCCTCTTTCTCTTCTGCGGTCAAAACCGCAAGGATCTGAGGAGCTACTATGTTGGACGAACTCTTCTCGCAGACGAGTCAAAAGCGCGCCTCATGAGGTTTTCCTGTGCTGGACATGAGCAAAGACTTATTTGATTTCCTTAGTTTAAATAACCACATTTGTTTGTTGAAACTTATTGTGATTGAGTTGTATTTACGTTTTCTAGATTTCTGGGTGTCTTGAGGCCATGTTTACTTGCACATTGTGAATAGGTCAGTCACGTTGACTGCTATCGCCAAAAAAAAAAGGAGTCCCATCAATGTTGTTAAATGATTTACATTGCTTCATCCATATATAATCCACTTCCTTTGTACTGAATCTGCTCTTTTAGTTACATGACTGTGTGTTGTGATATCGCTTATAGCTTGAACTCAGAACTATCACCACAAAATACAAAGTTTCGTCGATGATGTTATATAATTTATCTGGCTTCGTCCATATAATGTATAGTCCGCTTCCTACATGCTAAATCTGCTATTTTAGTTCCATTACTGTGTATTGTGCTATCATTTATAGCTTGAAGTAATATAGCTGATCTCCTAAGAGGTATTGTGATCATACATCTAATCTTATGATGCCTTTATCATACTCTCCCCTTTATCTTATAATGATCCATGATACCGGCCATCTGCAGAAAAGGTAAGAATCTGAACTCTAAGGCAATTTTAGTAGCCCAAACATGATTCTCTTATTTCTTAGAATCGCCATTAGATTATCTTTTTTATATATTGCTTAAATACGCCGCTAGATTGTCTTTTGTATATAGATTGTCAGTTCATATTCTCACAGAAACTTTCTTTTTGACGATAAGAATGTCTCCTGTGTATTATTGTGCATCCTGTGTCTCCTGTGTATTATTGTGCATCCTGCTTGCTTAATCTTGCCTACATTTTAAGATTGCTTGAGCAAAAAAAAAAAAAATGTGATACAATTATAGCTTAGGGTGATTTCTACATTTGTTCTTCTCATTTTTTTCAATATCTCTAGATTATCTTACTATATATATGTTTTTGTTTCGAGGGGCAGTGAAATGATCTGAGAAGCTGGTTCATAGCGTTACCTTCATATATGGGAAATATTTGATCGTATGGGGCACAATCACCAATGTGTGCTTTTTGCTTAACATGCGCCCTCCGCAGATTTCAATAGTAGGTTCTTAGATTCAACAAGAATTTTTTTAAAAAATAATCTATATTTTATTATAAATTACAAATATAATCTTGCTTTATTTTTTATTACAGGAATATACTCCTGTCGCCACACCGTTGGGCGACAGGACTAGTCGCCACACCGTTGGGCGGCAGGACCGGCCGCCAACGATTAGGCGCCCCATATTGCGTTGCCCAACCGTTGGGCAATGAATGCACGCCCAACGGTTGGGCGATAGGTGCTCCGATCGCGACGGTTGGGCGATCGAGGGCTTTATAAACACACATGTCCCCCGTCGCCTCGCGCCGGGAAGAAGAAACAGAGAAGGGAAAGAGGGAAAGAGGGAGGAAGAGGGAAAGAGGGAAAGAGAGGAGGAAGAAAGAGAGAGAAAAGAGAGAGAGGGAGGGGAAGGGAGAAGAAGACTTCATGAGGTAAGTCTTTTGATTTTGTAATGTATATTTTGTAGTAGGTAATCAGTTTATATAGTTTAATCTGTTAGAGATTTTAGGCAGAGGAAAAAAATTAGGATGTTAGGTTGAGGAAAAAAATTAGGGTTTAGGGTAGACTATGAATTAGGTGTACGAACAAATTAGTAGAGGTAAATTAGTATGAACAAATTAGCAAAGGTTAAAAAGCTACGTAGAAGACTGGAACGCCACGCCACTTGTAGCATTTCGGATAGCAAGTTAGCGTCAGAATCAGATGATGACTTCTATGGACGTCTTCGACGTCTTCGTTGAGGACTACGCGGCACATCGCGTGATGCGACAGTTCGGCCTAAGGCAGGAGGTTCCAGATCGCCGATTCGCGGCGACGGCGGCGTGCGCGCGTGAGTAATCGACAAACATCCCCAGTTATTTGCTGTCGTCTAGTACGCATGACTTCTAATTACATGTTACGTCTTGCAGGTTCAGTAGGAAGGGAGTTCGTCGCGGTACGAACTGGGGTGGTAGGATGAACGACTGGGTGGACTAGTGGTACGGCGCACTACATGACCGTGTGCGGAGGACACGCCTTACGACCCTACGACCACGCACGCGTACCTCCGCCGTACGCCTCTGACACGCACTGTGCTCGCATTTGCCGCAGATGCGTCCGTACCACGTGTCCGGCACCAGCAGACACATACCCGTGCATTTCGCGCAGATGTCCACAGCGCGAGACGTTATATCCTACTTCGAATACTTGATTCGGCCTCTGCCATTACATATTTCACCACTCTTGTTTTCGATAGGCGAGCATCGCCAGAGAGATTACGACGACCGCTTCGGTCATGGGTTCAGAGGTTATCGGACGGTGTCGAGGTCACACGCGAGGAGACGATCCAGATGGTGCGTCGTGTGGCTGATCAAGCCGCACGTATTTTCGGCCTGTTGTCGTGCGCCAGGCTACCGGAGGTTGATACCGGTTGGTTGCACAGTCGGCGATCCTTACGCGTCGCTGCGCGCTGCATCGCTCGGCAAAGAAGCCAACAGACGAGAGGGTCAGCTAGACCACGTCCGACGCTGGCACGCCCTGACGAGGCCGGATGCTCGAGCAGATCCTGTCCGCCGAGGCCTGAGGAGGCTGGAGGGTCCGCCTGGGCACAGCCCCGTACACCGACAACGCCGCACTACGTTGGTCCTCCACAACCCTTTGCCTTCCACACTCAGTACACACAGGGCGCATACGGCGTGCCATACTACCCTACGGACGCCTTCGCGCGCGCTATGGCGGTAGCTGAGAGTACGTAACATCTCCGTTTCTCATCATACATCGTGTTTTTGTTAATTGACTAACAATACTTTACTATGTAGGTCCAATTCCCTATGACGGAGGGTCCTCTCCAGGCTTCGCGGAAGCCCACGACTTCTTGGTGGACGACTACCCGGCACCTCAGCCCACTTCGGCTGAGGTTCTCTCAACGCCACGACTTGCCATCTGCGCGCAGTACCCACACAAGCGGCCGCCTTGCCCACCCTTCGCCTCTCGGTCCTCGTCGCACTGTGGCTCTGCACCGTCTTTCCCTGTCGGGGCCGAGGCCCCGACACCCAGCGCAGAGGAGGGGGCCCAAGCGAGCCCGTAGGGGAGGACACGGAGGTGGAGTGGGCCGTGGTGATGGAGGAGGGGATGCTGGGGGTGCGGTTGGCGGGGCCTAGTAGGGGGCTAGTAGGGGGAGGGGATGCTACGGGTACATTTGTTCGTTATGTCATACTTAAATTTTGCACTTCATATGTGATGCATGTAATACTTTTGCGTATGTGATGCATGTCATACTTTTGCGTACGTGATGCATGTAATACTTTCGCGTTGTACTACCCACTCGTTCATACAACACGTGTTCGTGGAATGCTTTTTCTTGACGACGTGACCCGACTAGCCTGCTTTTTCTGGACGATGTGACCAAACGAGCCGGCTTTTTCTGCACGGTGTGACCAGACGACGCAGATATTCAGTCTGAGGGCATGACCCGACGAGGTAGCTTTATCAGGACGATGTAACCCGACGACCAGCTTTTCTCGAGGACATGACCAGACGAGGTAGCTTTCAGACGATGTAACTCGACGACCCGGCTTTTCAGAGGACATGACCATACGAGGTAGCTTTTCAGACGATGTGACCCAATGAGCGCCTTTTGAGCCGGCTACACTCCTCCACTGCACCTATAAATACAGCGCAACTCATCCAAGAACTCCACACCAGCACCACCAAGTAGAAAACATGGATAAGGAGAAGGAATGGGAGAAAATCCGCAAACTTTTGAAGGACTGGTGTCTCCCATGAGACCGCCGCCGCGATCGTGCCGCTAGTCGCACCTTTCACACACCAAACTTTTCCGTAACTAGTGGATGTGAGGAAGCTGCCTCGTAGTTCGCCCAATGATTCAAGGTCGAGCCGCGACCCCCCCACCAATGCCCGCGAATGCCTTAGGAAGGGCCACCGATAGGTGGCGCCACCCCTATCTTTGGTGCGGGACGCTCGTAAGCGCGCCAAATCAACCGATGAGTGGACCATTGGGCCGCTATTAGTTCGCCCAAACTACGCCGCGGACTACAACGACAGGCACCCGGTAATGAAACCGTATCTCGGGGTACAATGCTCTTTTTCCTTGCGTAACGGCGTAACGAACTATCTTCACCTATTGCAGTCTCCGCCACCCCTATGCGACTTCCGCCAGTGGATCGACGACAAGATCCACCCCTACGACATGTGGTGGTTGCCGACACGGAAGAGTTGGGCGGGGAGGACATCGAGGCCGTGAAAGGCGCTCAAAGAGGTGAAAGCTGAGCAGGCAGAGCAACGTAGGCTGGACAGGCAGCGCGAGGAGTAGGAGCGTGAGCATGCCAGGCGACGGGAGGCCGAGAGGGAGCGGAAGAGGGCCATCGCGGCGAGAGCTAAGGCGCAAGGCGAGGAGTATAACGCCGAGCTAGGCAGCAAGGGCAAATGGCCCCGTTCCACTCAGTAGTTCTGCCCTATTCGGCCATCAGTAGTTCTACCCTATTCGTCCACATATCGCATGTATTTCTATTTCCCTAAAGGCATGCGTGTACGTCCCGGTTCGTTGTCCTTCGTGCCATGTAACCCCCCTGTTCGATGAAACATTCTGTTCTTATTGTAATATCAGTTGCCTTCGTACGTACGAATCATTAAAACCGCAATCGTCCTCACAAAATTCTTACAATATTCACCTTAGTACAACAATACACGACATAATTTAAAAAGATATTCACATATATCCAGCCAGTTTTTTATTTTTCATGTTCCACTTAGCCACTTTTTGATTTTCATAAAATTTAAATGGTACCAAATCTGTTGCACTCGCAATAACACTTTGTCATCGTAGTATGTTATTGTACTATGGTTAATTTTTGGAGAATTAATCGACAACGTTTGAGGTATGAACGATTCGTGAACGGAAGATAAGTGATATTGCGATCGGTACTCTATTGACGCTCAACTAGCGATAGGTTCCATATTTTGGTAATTTTTTTAAGCGACTACATATATTTTGTAATTAATTCTTAAAAATAATATTATTTTAAAAAAAACAACAAGGAGAGCTCCTGTCGCCCATTGGTTGGGCGATCGCCACCGTCGCCTAACGGGCATGGTAGACATGCGATCGCCCTACGGTTGGGCGGATCGGGTCCTGTCGCCCAACGGTGTGGCGACTGGAGTATATTCCTGTAATAAAAAAAGCAGGAATAAACTTGTAATTTATAATAAAATATAGATTATTTTTTAAAAAAAATCGATTCAACAACCACCGCTTCGCTATCACAGTTTCTAATTTTGTGCTTAAGTTTGTTATCAATCAATGTATATTTACGCTATCATAATTGCCTCATGAGGTTTTCCTATACTGGACATGAGCAGAGACTCATTTCATTTCCTTAGTTCCTGTAACCTCGCTTGCCTCACGGTGTTTTCAGTTCCATTGTTTTATCCCTTTTAACCTTACAGAAATTCAATTCAACATTTCCCTTAATTTCCAATGATTCATATAGCTTACAGTCTGTATGGATGATCCCTAGCCTTAGATGCAAAATAATTTTTGCTTTATCCTCGATAGGTTAGATAGTTTTGTACAGATGGTTTTCGTAGAGATTCCCTTTCAGATTTCGATTTGTTACAAGAGTATTTTTGCTAAATAGACCTTATAAAAAAACCCATCAGCTATGAGATCGACTTATCTTGGTTGACTTATGTGCTCATCTGCACCTATCTAGATTGTCTATATTAATTCTTATATTCTATTTGTTTCGTCATGTACTGATATTCCCTACAAGCACAATTTCTAAATTAGATTACTGAGGTGACATTTGACATGAAAATATTTGCAGCATTGTTCAGCTAATTAGTATTGTGGTATAGTCTGTCAGAGATAACAGACCTTTTGTTCAGATATCGATCATCCAACAATTATTTTCTCCTACCATGAAAGTATCTATTGTGCATACTTAGCTTAAATCTGCATCGGTTAGACCATAGGTTGTTGTTCCTGTGAAGCTGCCCGTATATACGCCCTTAGATTTATCCACTCCTTGCTCTCTCGGCATCGGCAGCGCACCAATCTAAAACAAATCAAGAGGCCCACCAAGGCACCAACCCATCCAGCTGCTGGTTGCATCCCCATCATTGGCCTGCCCTAGCCGCATGAACCCCAAATCCAACTGGGCGTGGCGTCGGCGCAGCGACCATCCAACATGCACCACCATCCGCCACTCGTACCTGGAGTTCCGGTGGGTCGCAGCAAGCGGCGCCTTGCTGGATGGCGCGGTAGTTGGCGCCGCCGGGGGAGCCGCGGGCCCAGCCGATCGACGCCTGCAGCGCGCCGTCCTTCGCGTTGTTCTTCGCCACACACCACAGCTGCTCGTCGCTGCTCCACCCCCACTCTCGCCCCACGGCGCCGCCGATAGCCACGAGCACGGTGAAGAGGAAGGAGAGAAGCGAGGATGGCGATGAAGCCAGGCGCAATGCCATCTTCGTCAGTTGCAAGATGGGATGAGGTGGATGTGCACGACGTCGAGTGGAGGAGGGCTTTGGATGCACCGGCATCAAGGAGAAGCTAGGGAGGCGGGAGGCCTGGAGGGGATAGACCAATGAGGGGTAGTCGGTAGATTGAGAAGGCAGGGGAATTGATTATACTAGCTAACTCGCGCCATTCGTGTCAGATACCAAGTTACAGAAGAAAACGAAAAAGAAGAAGGTGACGCTGGGAGATGCAAGTCGGCAATGCTGGTACCGCTTTGACGACTCCACTCAAGGCGTTTGGACGGAGGAGATATCGTGTACGGGTGTGGTAAAACAAATCCAATGGAGGAGTTCAATTACATCAGCTTTTCGCAGCACTATTTACCACCTTATGTTGTCAGATGGGAGCTGTCATTTTTAGCTTTGAACTTTAACAGTCTTAAGGCTTGTAAAACCGTAAAACCTTCAGGTATAATACCTGATCGTTCTAGTGAATGAGAACAAGTCGAAAAGCATATTCTGTGTTTAGCTAGAGTACATAGGAACCAGTTTTCCTTTCCTAAGAGCACTTTCCCCATCTCTCATCTGAACCCCAGATTGTCGAATCCTACCAAATTCTTCATGAGATTGGGAGGGGTCTGACAAAGGTATCAGAGCAAGGCGGTCCTTGGTGTGGAATCAATTTGATAAGGCGGCGGTAGAAGTCACAAGAGGGGAGAGGTTGGTTCTGCTGTAAAAATCCCACCACCTGATCTTGTGAGAAGAGAAGAAGATGGTCAAGACCAGATCCAAAGGAGATTTAGCAGAAGGTGAGGAAGAATTCGATGCAGAACCTGAGATCCAAGTGATCATGGGAGAGTTGGCAGATCTGAGGAGAGACATCACAAAGATCAAGAATTTCCTGAAGAAGATCTGTCCTACTGAACCAACAATACCAACTATTAAGGTAACTCATTAAGAAGCTCATACTAGTTTACCCCCTGTTAATGTTGTGGATGATGCTGCGGGACGAAGAGGGATTGGGGAAATCCAAATGCCCCAGAACCCATCGCTGATCTTAAACCCAAGGGGACAAGGGAACATCACCGGTGAACATCAGCCAGTTTAGTTTACCATTGAACCTAACACGATAGCACCAGCAATGTCTAATGAGGAAAGACCAACCGCTGTGGAGAAACAACAGAGGTGGGGGCAAGAAATGCCCACGGGTATCACTAACAATTACCAGCAAGGTAACCCATATGTAATTGAATGGAATCATAGTTTCTTTCAGCAAAATCAATACAATCCGGTTACTGGACAGTTTCTCAGTACCAGATCCACTGGACAATTTCCAGGAGTACAAGTACAGGAGGTTCATAGGTATAATTATCCTAGGGATCCTGGAATTAACCCTCATTATGCAGAAGCCATCATCAAAGGACCTAGACTTGAGATTCCCTTATTTTCAGGAGAAGATCCTATTGGTTGGCTGAAGCAATGTGAAAAGTTCTCTGAGATTTCTGGAACCCCATTAGAACAATGGGTAAACTTAGCTTCAGGTCACCTGCAAGGCAGGGCTGCTAACTGGTTCAAGGGTATTGGAGTGCCATGGCAAGTATTGAATTGGAATCAGTTCTGTGCTATGCTTCGTGATAGATTCTCTGAGGTAAATGCTCATGAGGCAGTGGAACAATTGCAAAACATCAAACAAGGAGCAGCAACGGTATCAAACTATATTGACCGCTTTGAAGAATGTATGTCTTTGGTAAAGAGAGATCATCCTTATTTGCAAGAAGCTTTCTTAATGAGTTGTTTCATTGGAGGTCTAAGAGGGGAAATCAAGCATGATGTTAGTGGACAAAGACCGCAGGGAATGTTGGAAACATACTGGTATGCCCGAATATATGAGAAGTCGGTTATTGCAAAGAGGAACAACAATCAGGGAAGCTTCAATAAGAACAAGCTCAGTGTTGGTAGCACTAACAACTTCAGAAGTCCAGCTCAGAAGGGACCTCAGAATTATAATCAAAAGGGTATACTGAGGTCTGATCAAAAGCCCAATGAGATAGAAAGGAAGAAATGTTATTATTGTCAAGAACCTTGGCATTACCAACACAAGTGTAAAGTGGGCAGAACAATTCACATATTGCAAGAAGAGCAGGAAGAGGACATGGAAAATGTACCAGAAGGGGAAGAGAAATCTAAGGGAGCTTTCAGAACTACACCCAGTAGCCCTGAACAAGTGGACCATCAAGAACAGTTGTTGCTAATATCTGCTCATGCTGTAAAGGGAACCCCTGGACCTATTACCTTTTCACTGATTACTCAAATAGAGGGCAAGCAAGCTGTAGCACTGGTGGATAGAGGCAGCACAGATACTTTCATGAACTATGATTTTGCCTTGAAGAGTGGCTGCGCAATGGAATCGACAAGAGCTAGGAAGGTCTCAGTAGCCGGTGAAGGGGAGTTAATTTCAGATGCAATAGTGGCTCCAATGAGTTATAAAATACAGGGAATTAAATTCACCAATGCATTCAAACTCATCAAGCTCAAGAGTTACGACATTATATTAGGTGCTGACTGGATCTATGAATATAGTCCTATTTGCCTTGATTTGAAACAAAGAACCTTGGAAATGACACAAAAGGGTAACACTATTACCTTCAAGGATCACACTGTTCCTAGGAAGTCATTCATCATTGATCATCAGAAGTTGCAAAAGATGTTACATAAAAGGGTGATGGGCTACCTAATTCAAGTGCAGGAAATGGATACTGGAGAGAATATGTGCCAGGAGATGTATACTGATAGAGTTGGACAAATATTGGGACAGTATGAGGATGTATTCCAAGAATCATATGAACTACCTCCAACTAGAAGCTGTGATAACCGTATTCATTTGAAGAGTGGAGCAACTCCTCCAAATCTGAGACCTTATAGAGTACCTCACCATCAGAAGGAGGCAATGGAGGACATCATAAGCAAGCTGCTAGAGTCAGAGGAGATTAGAGCTAGCATCAATCCCTACTCTTCTCCTGCAGTCATGGTAAGGAAGAAGGATGGAAGTTGGCAATTATGTGTGGATTAGAGACAACTGAATGCATTAACTATCAAAAACAAATTTCTAATGCCAGTCATTGAGGATTTATTGGATGAGTTACAAGGGGCAACAATTTTCAGTAAGCTTGACCTTAGAGCAGGTTATCATAGATAAGAATGGCGGAGGAAGATATCTCCAAAACAACATTCAAGACTCATATGGGACACTATGAATACACAGTAATGCCCTTTGGCCTCACAAATGCACCTACAACATTTTAGGCCTTGATGAATAGCATTTTTGCTGCTCATTTGAGAAGATTCATTTTGGTGTTCTTTGATGACATCTTAGAGTATAGCAAGAATATGGATGAACATCTTTCACACTTAGCACAAGCGTTGGAGATCTTGAGGAAAAATAAGCTGACAGCCAAGTTGAGTAAGTGTTCATTTGCTCAGGAAAGGGTTGAATATTTGGGGCACATTATTTCTTGAAATGGAGTAGCTACAGATCCTAAAAAGATCGCTGACATTATATCCTGGTCAAAACCTGGTGGAATATCCAAATTGAGAGGATTCCTTGGATTATTGGATACTACAGGAGATTCATCAAAGATTATGGAAGAATCTGTAGACCATTGCATAATATGCTAAGGAAAGATGGGTTTCAATGGGGAAAAGAGCAAGATGAGGCCTTTGAGAACTTAAAAAAGATAATGACAACTAGTCTAGGACTAGCTTTACCCAATTTTTCCCAACCATTTGTAATAGAAGCTGATGCTTGTAATAATGGGATAGGAGCTGTTCTCATGCAATCTGGAAGACCCATCTCTTATTTTAGCAAAACTCTAGGAGTTAAAGCTGCTGGACAGTCAATTTATGAAAAGGAGGCTCTAGCTATTTTGGAAGCACTCAAGAAATGGAGGCATTACTTGGTGGGTAACCCACTAGTCATAAGAACCGACCAACAAAGTCTTAAATTTATGACTACTCAGAGATTGACTGAGGGAATCCAACACAAATTGCTGTTGAAGCTTGTTGAGTTTGATTACAACATTGAGGATAAAAAAGGGAGAGAAAATACAATGGCCGATGCATTGTCTAGGAAAACCGATGAGAGTATGTTTCAGGAGACTGACTGTAATGCCATCACTAGTGTGAGACCTGAATAGGTGGAAGATATAAAAAAAAAAGTTACATTGATGACCCTAAGGCTACTCATATTCTCGAGGCCATACAATCCGAGACCAATCCAGATCCTAGAGTGACACTAGAGGGAGGAATCATCAGGTTCAAACATAGAATATATGTGGGGGAACAGAATAACATGAAGCAACAAGTGATTGAGTCACTGCATCAGTCGGCTATTGAAGGACGTTCTGGATCCAGGGCGACTTACCACAGAATCAAAAAAATATTTTATTGGCCTAAGTTAAGGAGGCAAGTAGAGAAGTATGTTACTGAATGTCCAATCTGTCAATTGAGTAAAGCTGAGCATGTACATCCTCCAGGTTTGCTGGATCCTCTACTAGTACATGAAATGGCATGGACACACATTACAATGGATTTCATAGAAGGTTTACCAAAATTGAAAAACAGAGATGTCATCTTAGTGGTGGTGGATCAGTTGACCAAATATGCCCATTTCCTAGGAATGTCACATCCTTATTCAGTCCAGCAGGTAGCACACATATTCATGGATAACATTTTCAAACTGCATCGAATGCCTATGGCGATCATCACTGATCGGGATAGAATTTTCACAAGTAAACTATTCCAAGAGATATTTAAGTAACTCAAAGTCTCATTGATATTCAGTACATCCTATCATCCTCAGTCCGATGGCCAAACGGAACATGTTAATCAATGCCTAGAAGCATATTTGAGGTGTATGGTTTTTCAGGAACCTAGGGAATGGTTTTCATGGTGGGCAATGGCGGAGTGGTTGTATAACACTTCGTATCACATAGCTCTCAAGGTAACCCCTTTTCAAGCTTTGTATAGATATGCTCCTCCTCAGGTGGGAGAGTTGTCATTACCGGGTACCATCTCAGAAGAGGCTTAGGAAACTGTGGGAGAAAAAGAACGAATGCTAAGGGAGTTGAAAGCCAATATGCAACAAGCACAAAATAAAGTCAAGCAATATGCAGATAGAAGAAGGACAGAAAGAGCATTTCAAGTAGGGGACATGGCATATTTGAAGATGCAACCTTATCGTCAAAACGCTTTTGGACTCAGGGGATCTCTTAAATTGAGAGCTAAATTCTATGGACCATTTAGAGTAATGGAAAAGATTGGAAGAGTCGCTTACAAGTTGCAGCTACCGGAGGATGCCGCGATTCATCCAGTGTTCCATGTTAGCCAATTGAAGAAGCCCTTGGGAATGAATGCAGTGCCTCTGGCTCATCTACCCCTGGTGAGTGCTAATGGCAAAGTGAAGATCAACTCTTTGTCGCATCGACAGACGTATTGTTCCCAGAGGAAATGCTCTGGCAGCTCAATGGCTGATTCAATGGCTTAATCTGGCGATAGAGGATGCTACTTGGGAGGATGTACCTTTTATTCAAAATACTTTTCCACACTTTAAACCTTGAGGACAAGGTTTATCTCAAGAGGGGAGTATTGTCAGATACCAAGTTACAGAAGAAAACGAAAAAGAAGAAGGCGATGTGGGGAGATGCAAGTCGACAATGCTGGTACCGCTTCGACGACTCCACACAAGGCATCTGGACGGAGGAGATATCGTGTACGGGCGCAGTAAAACAAATCCAATGGAGGAGTTAAATTACAACAGCTTTTCGTAGCACTATTTACCACCTTATGTTGTCAAATGGGAGCTGTCATTTTCAGCTTTGAACTTTAGAGTACGTAGGAACCAGTTTTCCTTTCCTAAGAGCACTTTCCCCATCTCTCATCTGAACCCCAGATTGTCGAATCCTACCAAATTATTCATGAGATTGGGAGGGGTCTGACAATTCGGCAAGGATGGTGTTGTTTTAGGGGGGGGGGGGGGGTGGGAGGGAGCGATGTCCCATATTGATCATTGTTTGTTTTTGTTTTTTATTCTCAGGCACCGACATGGCAATGCGTGATACCGTAGATAAGCTCATATTTAGCCACTTGTCCCTCTCCACATGAGCTTAATACTAATAATAGATAACTTAGTAGTATATAAGAATCTAAATTTGAATGAACAACACGTATAAAGCAGCAGCACATACGTATAATGAATAAAAACCTGAAATAAAATAAACATCAAAGAAATTAGAAAACATAGGCACCTAAGCATGTACATCCATCACCATGGAAATCTTGTATTCTTGTGCAAAGACAAATTCCAAAAAATCCAAACAAAAAAACATGTCCTACGATAAGGGAACACACATAGTCAAGTAACATCATCTCACAATTAGAGATGGCAATTGTGCCCGATTACCCGCGTGTTCGCGGACAAATACCCTAATAGAGACGGGTATGGGCGTATTTCTTTGCCCACGGGTATAGAAACGGGCACAATTCCTTACCCATCGGGTAAATAGGCGCGGGCATGGGTAAGCTCCATCCATGCCTACTTCGCCCGATTACCTGCAACCTACACTAACAGATGGGACTGTGGGCCACCCCACTGTCTAAAACCCTAATCACTCTTGGACTCTCGGTCTCTCTCGCTCCAAGCCTCCCACTGAGTCCCACTTCCCAGCAGCCAGAACCAAAACTTCCTCCTCAGTCCCCCGACACCCCTGTCCTCCTCCCGGAGTCCCAGCCGGCCGTTGCTCTCGACACCCATCCTCCTCCTGGCCAGCCGCCACCCCCCGTCCTCCTCCCGGCCAGGCAGGCTTCTTCACCCGTCTCGGTTGCCTCATCAAGGAGAAGGCCAAGAGTGACGTCGACAAGCTCTTCTCCGGTTTCTCCAAGACCCGCGAGAACCTCTCTGTCGTCGGCATCCCTACCTCCTCCCCAAGCGCCGCCCCCTCCTATTGGACTCCCTCCTCAACGCTGGCTCGCCTCCCTCGGTTTTCGTCGCCCCCAAGCGCCACCTCCATCGGTCGGCATCCCCACCTCCTCCCCAAGCGCCGCCCCCTCCTACTGGATTCCCTCCTCAGCGCCGGCTCGCCTCCCTCGGTCTTCGTCGCCCCCAAGCTCCGGCAAGGTAATTGTGCACCTTCTCCCCTCAAGAATTTTCAGATCTGATGTGAGGATGTGATTCTTGTGTGTGGTACATGAAGCAAACACTTATGTGTTGATGTGAGGGTGTGATTCCCTATGTAGTACATGAAGCAAGCACTTTTGTGAGGATGTGAGGAACTGAGGATGAAGCAAGCACTTTTTGTGAGGATAAAACTAGCATCAAGAGTTGATTCGGAGCACGGATCTCTTGTGCTCAACATAGCTCATCCTCTGCTTGGAGTTTTTGAAGCGCTTTCTTTGCATAAATAGTTATTGCGGTGGATCATGCTGCCTGAAAGACTATAAATAGATAGCTTGCCTGAAAGATTAGTGGTTTTTTACTCTTGTTATCTAGTAGTGGCAGCAGTTGTTAATGGAAATGGTTGGTTAATGGTTAGTGTGTTGTTTGGTGGTGGTAAGAAGAATTATGTGGTGATACTACTTCATACTTCCCTCCTGTAGAACACTAGAGTCGAATTGTTAATGGAAATGGTTGGTTAATGGTTAGTGTGAAATTTTATGAGTAATTTCTGTTCCTATCGCATACTCACCCCGGTCTCTTACATTTCTAGTTCCTATCATGGACAATATCGTGTGCTCTGAAACCTGGTGTGCTTGATGGTGAATTGGTGATGGTTATGTTGAATTTTGTGGAACTATGCTGTTTTGTGCTTGCTGGTTGTGTTGTCGGTATATATTTTGTAGTGAATGGAAATGCGACAATTGTTGGTACTAGGTCCAGAGCTGTACATTATTTGATTTCGTACTTGGTCTAGAGCTATGAGTACCCACGGGCGATGGGTACCTATGGGCAGTGCTGCATTGTTCGCGGGTAAACAGGCATGCCCGTGGGTGACAGGCATGGGTGAAGTTCTTCGCCCGTTGTCCTTCGTGGGTATGCCCGTGGGGGAAAATTGGGGTCGCGGGTATGGGTATGGGCGAGCACTACTCGTGCCCGCCGCGCCCGATTGCCATCCCTACTCACAATGCGAGGAGAAGGATTAAAGATGTTCGCATTTAAATATTTCGATAGCTGAATCCAACAAAGCCTCACTTCTGCTCATAACCAACGAACCCACCATTCATTGTTCATCCAACCCAATAAAAAGACAATTTGCAAGCTATCAGTTTTCCATTATACATGAGAGCAAGGTATTTATAATTTTGTATAGACAGTTCATCTAGTTACGTAAAGAAAAAAGATTACCTAGAACGGTGTGGGTCAAAAATGTTTGCGGAGAAAACAAATAGTCCAGCAAGAATATCTACGACATCTTAAATAACTCTGAGGCTCTATTTAATTATTCAGGGACAGAGTACGAATGGCGGTTGCATGATCATAATCTCTCTGCATTTCTTTTCTGGAATAATCATCTTCCTTACTAAAGCATATGTGACACCCTAATAGTACGAAAATTATGTACCCTAAGAGTATATAGGAGTATTCCATCTAGTAGTATCTCACAAGCAAGCAATTTAATCGTGGTAAGTATGATTGTAATTGCGTGATTGCCGCATAATTTAGTGTGTGTAATAATTTAAAAGAAATATAGTGTGTGTACATATCTACATTATCTCTAGCCTCGGATCTAACAATGTGATATCCAATCAGTCCATGTACGTGGTTGTCTATTACAACAGAGACTATGTATTGCTATATATAAAAGTTCATCATATGTGGTCAAAAGTTCTAATAGCAAAGATTGAAATTCAAGAATTTGTCATAAAAAAACGAAACATCCGGCCCTTGATTAGGTGGTCCTTAACTATCATCTTTTCATGACCCAACAACAGCGTGTTGATTTGTCGATTGCACTACTTACTCACTAATCACCTACCTGACTATCAGGGACAGAGCATAGTGAGGGCCAAGCTGGGCCGTCGCCCCCTAGCTTTTTGGTGGAGGAGTCGATGGAGACGGTGCTCGGTGAGACCAAGGAGCATGTCGTGATGAAGCGAAAGGCGGTGGAGATGAAGAAGGTGATAGACGCGGCGAGGGACGACGACGGGTCCTTGGTGAAAGTGATGCAGAGGTTCTTCGATGCTATGGCTCGTAGTGCTTTACGGTTGTTTAAGTGGAGTTCGTCAGCGAGTTGTGGACTTGTGGTGCCTCTTATTGTAATTTGTTGTCTAACTATTTTAGAATATTTATCGTAGATAGTACGTCATGTTAGTACTTTTATGATGTATCAGCTTCAGCCCAATAGCCCATACTCCGTCGTCGTCCTTGGCCGATTGGGCCCCCTTTTCATTTGGCTGAAGCTCCGTCTCTACTAACTATCTCTGATAACCTAACAAACTATGCATCTTGTTAACTGCGATACTTGCTAATCTGTAGGTCCTACTATCAGGGCTCATCTACACTACACTACTGCTAGTTAGCTACCTACAGGTGGGCCCTACCTGACTAACCATAGATCGAGGGAGAGAGTGAAAGAGGGAACTACTGCTAGCTAAGACACCAAATAGACAACTAATCTTTCCATTTGATTTCAGTTGATCATCTAACCCAACAGGGCCCACTTGTCATGCATCGTCACATGTAGAGGGAAATACACACAAAGAGGACTACAAGGGTGGGCCACTGTCATACACACGTACATACACAGAGAGAGAGCCACAAAGAGAGAGGAGGAGGAGGGAAGCAGAGGTCAGAATAGGGGAGGATCATGGCGGCAGTAGGGCTAGCTAGCCGACGGCGAAGGAACAGCCGTGAGGTGGCTTTGACCCAACAACTGGGTTGCTCAAGGCCGAAGGGACCTAGAGGAGGAGGCGTCGTGGCCTGGGGTGACCCGAGGCAGCGGGCACCAAACAGAGCGGCAGCCGGTGCTAGGGGAGGTGAGGGACAACAAAGAGGTATGTATAAATGTGAAAAACAAAGAGGTAGGTATAAATGACAAATCTATTTATGAGACTAACATTTCTATTGATTACCTTGTTTAAGTCTTAGCTTGCATACAAAAGAAAAACATGTATGTTCTGTAACATCCCAAGTTTGGATTCGTGTTTCAAATGTAAGAAAATGAGTAGAAATTAAAAAAATTTCTTACATCATGTATTTCCTGTCTGTGCTAAACAATTCCTGTACAAGAATTATGGAAATGCAGGTCACAAGTCTTTTGATCCAAATCTTGATCTTCCAAAAATAATTTTGTCAAATTTTGTGATCATCTCCTGAAAATTTTTTTCCTAAGATCTAGGATTGGTGTGTGACCCCTCTGAAAAATTTCACAATTTTTGGAAATTGTTTGAATGCTTTTGGAGGGCAGTCAAACCTGTTTGACTTTTAGTCGAAACCCTATTCCATAACCTTGTAGACTTTTTGGAGCAAAATGCACTGCATAAAAACCTCTGAAAATTTTACACAAGGTTAATATCTAAATTAGCAAGCTCCTGTAAAAATTTTAGAATTTTTGGAGTTGTTTTGCTACCTCAAATAAATCCCCAAAGGCCAGCTGCTGTTTTTAAACCCTAGGTCAAAGGGTGTTGGGCTCAAGTCAGATCCGAGCCCGACCTAATTGACTGGGTTGAACCCAACCGCCTAATTGCACCAGCGGGCCAGCCAAAGGGCACGTGGCATTTCCGCCGTTGGATTCTGATCGAATAGCCCGCGTTGATTGGGCCGTTCGGATCTCGCGATAGCGCCAATTCATTTAGACCGTTGGATCAAGATCCAACCGCTCATGGCTTCCCTAGTGCTTTGAACCTCAGGAGCCTTGGGCAAATCTCAGCCGTCTGATTAAAATCCAACCGCCCACGCTCACCCTAGTTCCTCTGGTCATCTTCATCCTCGCGCCGTGCGTGAACAGGGAGCGGCATGGCCTGGTCAAGTCTTGTTCCCTCGTCAACCTCCCTCTGGTCGGGCATTTAGTGCTTGCGGCTTGCTTTCGGCCGAGGCATGCCCTACCCTGCACCCCATCATTTCTCTTTTCGGCCCATGACAGTGCTATGGACCAAACTCACCCGAGCATTTCGTTTTTGCCCCCAAACCCTAATCCTCTAGCTTTATAAGCTCCCCAAAACCCTTCCTGGTATTCCTTTACACCACCCACAGCTCTTTCTTTGCTTGTGGAGCTCAAAACACCAAAAATACCAAAACCACCATTTTCGGCCATGAAGCTCCATTGTGGATCTTGATGCTCGAGTGGTTCTTCTTCAAATATTTTTGTACCCTTTTGAGCTCCTTAATGCCTTAATCATTTCTCCTAACTTCATTTTGGGTTTCAATCACAGGAATCACTCAATTTTAAGTTTGGATCTTTTTCGGCCAAAATCATCCCCTTTCTTCCTCAGCTCCGGTAAGTGGTTCATTTAGCAATTACTTGCTCATGGAGTTCCTTGGAGCTATAATGAAGCTATAGTGTTGATCTGGTCTCACTCTTTTGCTCAGATCATCATTTTTCACTTCATCTTCCTCGGCTCTGGCATGCTCCACCGTGGTCAAGCTTCTCCGGCCATCTTTGAAGCTCATCTTGGTTGATGTAGCTTCTTATTAGTCCCTAGAAGTCTTGGCACCCGCTTTTGTGGACCTTTGCGGAGCTTTTCGCCATTTTCGTTTCGCAGGTGCATGTTTCCTTGTTCTTTTCACGCTCATGGCGTTGTGGGCCGTTGCCGTCAGCGAGGTCATCACCATCGGGTCCGCAAGGTTATTGCGAACCCATTTTGGCACTTTGTGGGCGCCGCCGGCGACGAGCCCCTCTTTTCGCTCGGGTTTTACCGGACGAAAACCTCCCTCTGTGGCGTTATCATTAGGACACCATTAATGGCTAATAATTGTTAATCATTGCTAATTATGGTTTAGTAATAAATGGTTGTCTTAACGTTGCGTATGTGTCACTGACTGGTGGGCCCAACAACTTAAACCACCCCCGGCTGGCGCTATTCAACGCTTTAGGACATCATTAATGCTTAATCATTGATAATTAGAGTTTAGTGCTTAATGGCTGTCGGAAATAACCCATTGAGTCACTGTCATGTGGGCCTGTTGGCCTAAACCGCAGTGACGGGGTCATTAGGACTAAATTTGAATTCATTAAATGCTAATCATTGTTAGCAATTAATGGTTGTCTGAAATGGCTTGTTGTGCCACTATCAGGTGGGCCCCCGCCCACTTAAAACCCCTCTGTGAGAAATCATTAGGACACATTAAATGCTAATCATTCGGCTTAGTATTTAATGGCTGTCTTAATTGGTCCCTTGTTTCACTGACATGTGGGTCTGCGCATTTAAACCTCTCCGCGCGATTAAAACCCACACGTTTTATTTGCGCGTATCGTGGACCGTCGATATTGAGATCAACGACCCAGATCTTCGGAGACTTTCGGGTCCCCGAACGTTCCATGTCGCTCTGGACCGTCCATCTCTTGATTTGCGGCTCAGATCGAGTGGCCGTTCGGACCACCAGGCTCCCAATCGCGCGGGCCGTCCGTCTCACGATGAGCGGCTGAGATCGATGTGTCGTTCGGGTCACCCGGAGCGCCCAGTGCCCTGAGCCCTACATCCTTCGATCTGCGGTCGAGATTGATTGGGCCGTTCGGGTCCCCGAACGTCCCAATCCACGCGGACCGTAGGATCTAGATCCAACGGTGAGCCTCCTTAAGATCGCGCGCGTGCGTTGCGTTGCAGCGCGCGTGGGCCGTTTGATTTGTGATCAACGGCCCACATTCGTCCGCGTTGATTTGTTTTTGTTAAGTTTGATTATATATCGGTAAGGCTTTATTTATCAACTGAAATTGTATTAAAACTTTAGAAACTCATAACTAATTCATTTTAAATCCTTTTTGGATGGTTCCAGCTGTATTAAATTCATATTTCACTGAAGTTTATTCTAAAAATGTGTTTAGACATGTTTCTGTAACAAAAAATTTTATAGACATTGTTAACATGATTTCAGGCATTTTTGATTATTCGAGAAATTAATGTGAACCTTGTAAAATGCATAACTTTTTCTGTATAACTCCAAAATGTGCAAACTAAATCTTGTTAAATTCCTCTGTTAGCATACTTTAATATGAAATAGGTTTTGATCATGGTGTCATTTCTGAAAAATGATATGTGCTAGTTTTGCAACTTAGAAAAATCATAATTAATTCATTTTAACTCCAAATTGAGTAAACTCAACCTTGTTGTTCTTAGGATGTCATATTATACCTATCATAAAAATTTCAGACTCTAGATCATTCTGAAAATTTGTGCCATGAACAGTACCAGTAATTAATTTAGTGAATTAACAGGCTGAGAGAAATTGTTTTAGCCATAACTTTTTCATACTTTGTCCAAATGATCTGATTCTTGTTTCTAAATTTGTCTAAAATCAATCTCTTGCTACTGTATAAATTTCATAAGATTTGGATGTCTTTTGCTGTTGGGTTTTATTTGGTGTTCTTCGTTCTTATTGTTTTTATCGCCTTTTCGCGTTAGGTTCCGAAGAGATTGTTGATCTCGAATATGATCCACAGCAGCCAGACTCTGCCCTACAGCAAGGCAAGCAGATGTAGCATCATTTGATCATGTTGTTCCTATTATTTTCAAATTCTAATATGTTGTTTGCAAATTCTATGTATGCATTGCTATGTTGTTTTAACTATTGTCGATAGTTAACCCAATAGATGCATTATCTGTAGGCAAATGTTTATCCTCCACTACTGAGCCTAGGTCTATCTTGCTGTGATTTTGGGTTCGTTGGATGAACCCTTGTCACTTAGTAGTACGAGTTAAAATGCTTAGTTATGCTTAGCTATCGGTAGAAATGGGCGGTTATCGACTTATCGATAACCTTGATCACACAAACTTATTATGATCTTTATGATTCAGCCTTTGGGCTATGTTTATTTGTGTACACTAAAAATGAAAACAAAATGATTTCGACTTGGGCACATTGGTAAAATGGTGTGCTTTTGGGTGTGACTAGAATGGTGCCCGAGTCAATTAAGGACCGAACATCTTGTGAGTCTCTGTTATCCAGGCAATTTGTGCGTGCTAACCACACTAGAGGGAAATGGGACCTCTCTTGACTAAGTACTTTGGGGGTGTTAATTAATGAGTCGTGTGGTGGGTTGTATATTTAACTATATGCAACATGGACAAGTTTGTGGGGAGGGGAGCACCCGCCTAGGCCGGTGTATCCTACTCTACGTATGGGTTCTTAGTGGGGACCGTAAAGGTGGTCCACTAGGTGATAACCCCCATACGTGCGGCTTTTGATTAGCATTTTCCATTGGAAAGCGTCTCGTAGGACTTAGCCGTGCCGGCATACCAAAGGAAGTGTGCTTAATAGCTTGGCAAAAAGGCGGTATGAAGTGTGGGTATATTGGTACACCCCTGCAGGGTTTGATCTATTCGTATAGCCTCGTCCTAGGTTATGGACACGCTTGGGTAAGCTTTTCAAGAGTTAGACTACAACATTTTAACTAAAACTTGATGGGTGGTATGAATCGGGGATTCGTGCTATGTTGTGGTGGCTATTAGGTTAGTCACCTCTACGTGGTTACTTGATTATTTATTGTTACTCGCTGTTATTTCAATGATTAAAAACTGATTTAATAAATTGCCTCTAATCTATTATATTATTGCAAATGAAAATTGCTTTACGCGTCCAATTAACCATATAAACAACCTCCTTTTGATACAGCTTTCATGTAGCTATGTATAGGCTTGTTACTCGTAAGTCTTGCGAGTACATTATTGTACTCATCTGCATTGCTTGTTGTGTGCAGAGGAAGAAGGTGAGCCCCAAGGGCCTCACTTTTGTGAGTTATGCTGTGGCAGGGTGTGGGACGACTAGCTTGGCGGCCCGGTCGATTCTACAATGGTTATGTGGCTAACCGGTCGTCTTTTGGTTAAAGCCATCTTATGGCACCTTTTGCTTCCATTGTTATTTGATACTTATGTCATTTGGCCGGTCGGCTGTCTTGTAATAACTTTATATTATGTATGTCATTTTCTAGACTTGTTATATTAATGTATGGAATTGATGCATGCTTTTGTCAAGATGTATATGTGCTGCATTTCTGGGAAGCACATGTCCATCGAGGCACGGGTTATTCTGTTTGTGATGCTAGAGCCAGTGGTAGGCTAAGCATTACAAGCTTAATAAACCGGGGTCTCACAAAGTTAGTAACAGAGCCATACTGACCGTAGAAACCCCTAGCTTGGTCGTCCTTAGGATATTTTGAAAACTTAGTTTCTAAATATCAAAGGATTCATGAAAATCTTAAGTAGATTATCAGATTTTACTTCTTATCTATCTTAGCTTGCTCACCTCACCTTATTCTTGACTGAATTTGGAAAGTTATTTTCCCTCTCATCTTCTTTCAAAAGATAGTTGCTTAATCGATTAAGTTGGTTTTGGGAGAACCATGAGAGTATAAATTGAAGTGTTGGCTGTCCATTGGTGAAGATTAGGAGCTCCTGAAGTTGCAAATTTCGGCCAAGAGCTTGAAGAAGAAATCTGGACAGCAAGCAAGAATTTTTGGACAGCCAGTTTTTATTAGTAAATAGTGTTGAAAATGAGAGGTAATCCAACTAAAACTTGTGGGAATAAAAGGGTAAGATGTGATAGGAGTTAGCTAAGTGTCTAACCCTTCCTTAGGCGATTCTTACCTTGCTCTCTAGCTGTGTTAAACCAAGGTTGTATTCTGAAATTGCCTTCCTAAAACTGATTGTTCGTTCTTCCATACGAGTTAGTCATATTGGGGAGTTGATTTTATAAATTGTGATCTTGCATTGCTTTTATGCTGGTTTTTAAGCTTTTAGAGTTTATTTAGTAGAGTTGTTATTTGTTTTCCATTCCTTCTGTTCCAGAGTTGTTGCTAATTTACTTTGTGGAACAGGATGGCTAGAAGAACCCGCAGTGGTCAGCCTTTGGGTCATGATGAGGAGCTCCCGCCTCCTCCGACCATGGCTGAGGTCCTTGCTCAGATCGAGCGGAACCGTATGGATCAGACGCAGATCCTGGAGGTCATCGCGAGGAACACCTCCACTCCCTCTGGTGCCTTGGGATCTAGAAGTGGTGAACATCAGTCTCGTGGGAGACTCTCGGAGTTCCTCCGTACACAGCCACCTACATTCTCCCGGTCCGAGGATCCTCTTGACGTGGATGGTTGGCTGTGTCTGGTTGAGCGAAAGCTCAACATTGCTCTGTGCCAGCAGCAGGAGAGGGCACTTTTCGCATCTCACAAGCTTGAGGGTGCAACACTCTCATGGTGGGAGAATTTCTTAGCCATGCAGCCCGCTGGCCATGTGGTCACTTGGGAGGAGTTCCACACTGCTTTCTGTCGGGCTCATGTCCCCGCCGGCATATTGAAGATAACGAAGGAGTTCCTTGCACTCAAACAGGGGCGCAAGTCTGTGACCGAGTACCTCCATGAGTTTAACCATCTAGCGAGGTACGCTCCTGCTGAGGTGACCACTGATGAGGCCAAGCAGGAGAAGTTCATGGAGGGCTTGTCTGAGGAGCTGCAGGACAAGCTCTCTATTGTTGATTTTGCTGACTTCCAGACCTTGGTGGACAAGGCCATCGTCGCCGAGCACAAGGCGAGAGCACTGGGCGAGTCCCGCAAGCGCAAGTGGGAGGCCCACCGGTCTACACAGGCCAGCCTCTCTCGTCCCCGTGTTGGGCCTGCACTAGGGGCCCGTTCTTTGACTTCACCACCGCCGAGGCCGTCAGCGCCAGTCACTCGTCCCCCGCAGGCCGTGTTTCAGTCACGTGCACCTGTGGCCTAGCAGCAGGGTGGCCTCCGTAATCCGGCTGCCGAGGTCACTTGCTTCTCCTGTAACAAGAAGGGCACTATGCCAACAGTTGCCCTTAGAGGACTGGAGCAGCCCCTCGTCGTAATGGAGGACGCAGGCAAGGGAATGGTTACCCACCTGACTAGAAGATAGTCCATAAGACCCAGGGTGTGGGAAGTGGCCGAGTCAACCACATCTCGGCCGAGGAGGCACAGGAGGTGCCCGACGTTGTGTTGGGTACGCTTCTTGTCAATTCTCGTCCTGCTGCAGTGTTATTTGATTCAGGATCCTTGCATTCTTTTATTTCAAGATAATTGGTGCTGCTAGTGACCTTCACTTTGTTCCTTTGGGGGTTCCTTTGCTTATTCGCTCTCCGGGTTCGGAAATGAGAGCTGATCAAGAATGCCGGGATGTTCCTATTGATATTAAAGGAGTGGGATTCTTGGCGAACCTCATCCTACTCAACTCAGCGAGTCTGGATGTGATTCTTGGCATGGATTGGTTGTCCCAATAATTGGGGTAGATCGATTGTGCTAGGAAGGTTGTCTACCCCACCAACCCCTCAGGCGAACAAGTTGGGTTTTCACCACAGCTGCAAGGGCCACATCTTTGTGCCCTTGAAGCAAAGCTAGTACTGGAGATTCAGGATGTGCCCACAATATGTGATTTTGTGGATGTCTTTCCTGATGATTTGCCTAGGATGCCTCCAGTTCGAGACCTAGAGTTCGTCATTGAGTTGCTGCCCGGAACTGCCCCAATTTCAAAGGTGTCGTACCGAATGTCTCCTAATGAGTTGAGGAGTTCAAGAAGCAGTTAGGTGAGCTTCAAGCAAAGGGTTTTATCCTCCCTAGCTCATCTCCCTAGGGATGTCCAGTTATTTTTGTGAAGAAGAAAGACAAGACCTTGCGTATGTGTGTTGATTACCGTCCACTTAATGAAGTGACGGTGAAAAACAAGTATCCCTTGTCTCGCATTGATGATCTTTTTGACCAATTGATCGGAGCCCGTGTGTTCTCCAAGATTGACTTGAGATTAGGGTATCATCAAGTCCAGATCAGAGCTGAGGATATTCCAAAGATGGCGTTCACTACTCGTTATGATCTTTACGAGTACACCGTCATGTCTTTTGGCTTAACTAATGCTCCCGCTCTATTCATGAACCTTATGAACTCGGTGTTTATGGAGTATTTAGATAAGTTTGTTGTGGTCTTCATTGATGACATCCTTATCTACTCCAAGAGTAAAAAAGAACATGCTGAGCATCTGCAGATTGTATTGGGAAAGCTGCGTGAGCACCAGCTTTATGCAAAATTCAGCAAGTGCGAGTTCTGGTTGAAGGAAGTGGCATTCTTGGGCCATGTTCTTTTAGCAGGAGGCGTAGCTGTGGATCCTAGTAAGGTCAGCGATGTGCTATCTTGGGGCCAGCCAAAGTCAGTCACCGATGTGCGGAGTTTTCTTGGTTTAGCGGGTTACTACCGTCGCTTTATCGAGAACTTCTCCAAGATCACAAAGCCGATGACTGAGTTGCTCAAGAAGGACAAGAAATTTCTGTGGTCCTCTGCTTGTGATGAGAGTTTTCAGGAACTCAAGAAGCGTTTGACTTCAGCCCCAGTGCTTGTTTTTTCCGATGTCCACAAGAGCTTTGATATCTTTTGCGATGCCTCTCGTCAGGGACTCGGTTGTGTTCTTATGCAAGAAGGCAAGGTAGTGGCCTATGCATCAAGGCAGTTGAGGCCTCATGAACTCAACTATCCTGATGGCTACGGTGGCCTGATCTTCCGATAGGTTCGATTGATTTTGTCGTGAGGACGTTGACGCTTTGAGGCTTTCGACCAGCAGATCGTCACCTCGCAAATCGCTACACCCGCACGACTGTCATTATCGACCACGCTCGCACGCGATTGACCTTACCACGAGGGTTATTGTTCCTGCAAGTAATCGAAGCAACTCACAAGAACAAGGAAGATGCAATCTATATTGTATTACGAATATGAATGAAGATCACAAAGTGGGGTTCCTTAAACCATACAATGGCGAAACTGCAAGTGGCAGAATAATTCTAAGAAAAACCCCAGGAACTAGAGGGGAGGCGGCCACTACTTAAGGGACGAAGGGAGGGGCGGCGGCACTGTTCATGCGTGATTAGTGCCGCGTGAACAGTACCCCCCGAAACCCTAGGTGGCCTTATGGGCCAGGGAGGTGGCCGGCGCAAATACACTAAAGTGGTGGTTCTCCTTTGGACCCAATAATTGATACAAGGCCCTCGGCCCAATGTGAGGTGTCGCAGCACCAGATATAAGTTATCTATGACCGGTAATCGTAACTTCAGGCCGGTCAAGGTCCTCGACCGAGGATGTAGCGGGACCTCCACACGCTAAGACCACGGCGGTCAAAACAATCCTCGACGGATGCGATGCGATGCGTAGCCTTCACGACCCTTCCGTGGTCGATAGCCTCCTTCGACCACTCAGCGGGGGCTTTGACCACGCAGTCGAAGTCGTGTAGTGGTCGTAAACCTTCTTGATCAATATGAGGTGATGTAACTTCGTCGGCACATTGAAGTAGCGTTTGACGCAGCCGAATCGATGGTAGTAGAGTAGCCCAGTTGGAGGTGGAGTAGCGGTCGTATCCGAAGGATTGATGTCGTCATCATCCTCCCCTTCTTGAATTTGAGTCGTCCTCGACTCACGCTCACCCTCCTCCAGCGGCAAGAAAGAGAATAAAAAAAACCCAACGAACTAAAGGGGCGACGTCCACTATTTATAGGAGGAAGAGGGAGGGGCGGGGGTACTGTTCATGCATGAACAATACCAGAAAAAACCCTAGGTGGCCATATGGGCTAGGGAGGTGGCCGGCCCAAAAACCCTAAGGTAGTGTTGATACAAGGCCCTCGGCCCAAAGTGAGGTGACGCGACACGGATATAAGTGATCTTCGACGGTAGTCGGATCTCCACACTCTACGACCACGGCGGTGAAGCAATTCTCGACCACTCGTCGAGCGATCGTAACCTTTCCTACGACCACTCGCGCGGATCGTGACCTCCCGCCGACCACGCGATCGAAGTCTTCCCACGACCAATCCACGTGTGGTCGTAAACCTTCTCGATCAATATGTGGTGGAAGTAGAGCAGCCTGATTGGAGGTGGAGTTGTGGTCGTATCCGAAGGGTTGATGTCCTCATCATCCTCCCCTTCTTGCATTTGAGTCGTCCTCGACTCACGCTCATCCTCCAGCGGTAATACAAACTTTAAAACTTGTAGCAACGCATTCTCATCTTTCTGCAAAATATTAGTAACAACAGGTGGCAAACAAATAGAGAAAGCTTTGGAAATTAAAAGCGATTGTGCATGCATCAAATCAGCAAATGTATATTTTCTCATAGCATTCAGTTTGCAACTCAATTTGCAAGTATAAGGGAAGTATATAGTAGATTTATTCATATAATCAGATTTCAATTGAGCAAGAGCAAATTCATCTAACAAGGGTGAAAAGATTTGTAAGTTCTTCCATAATTCAACATCTTTATTCAGATTCCCCCTACTAGGTGGTGCAAGAAAAGGTGAACACATAGGCATGGGATGAGCACTAAATTTCATTTTACTCTCATTTTGAACAAGATTCCGCACACAAGAATTATTGTCCCAAACAGTAAGCTTCAATTCATCCATGTGATCACAAGTTATGCATATTCGATATACAAGAAATTGATTGTCTACACCATAATCTCCAATCAAATAAAACTTATATCCAGGGGTGTAGGCACTAAACAAGGATTTTGAACACGCGATTTCAGAAACTTTTTCCATAGCATGTGACAATTTCATAGGTAGATCCAACATAATGTAATATAAAGAATTAGCAGGAGATATTCTAGTCAAAACTTCTTTATGTCTAACCAATTCCACATGATCATTATATGCTATTAACTCATCACATGAAGTACTCACAACAGCAGGAAAATCAACAATGTTATCACATGGTGCACTCATCCCAATGCAATCTGAATTCTTTACTTGAAACATGTGCATATCAGAATTGTTTTCCACTAATGTTTGCTCTAAAATTGCATGAATAGTGGACAATTGTAGTTCTTCACAGGCATACTCACTTGGAGTGATGATAGCACCATGGTTTTTACCTTTTTGGCTCTCCTCAGATGATGTAGGTGCATCCATCTCCTCATCTTTCTTCTGGATCAATGGAGTTGGTGGTGCAATCAACTCATTCTCCTCTTTGGCATGGTTTTCAACTTCCTACAAATTGTTAGTCATAGAAAAAGACACAAACATAGGTTTGTTCTCATGTTTCCTATCAAGCATTTTCAATTTCTCCTCATTCTGATGTTTAAAAGAAAGTGGAACAAATCGGTTACGCATAGCAACTTTTAAAGCATCCCACGTAGTAGGTGCTAATCCATCGTTGCATACCCTATTCCACCAATTGATGGCAAAGTTTTTAAATTCACTTGTTGCTTGTCTAACTCTATGCAATTCAGGAACTAAGTGAGCATTAAATTTATGTTCTATCGTCATCTCCCAATCTAAATATATTTCAGCATTATAAGCACCCGCAAAAGATGGTATAATGAACTTGAATTTAGCATATAGATCATCATTAACACGTGCATTATGTTGCTGAAGGTTATTACCTCTCATACCGTGACGGTTGAAGTTCAATCGGTTCCGTTGTCGTGCATCAATGGCGCATCTCATTATTATCATTATCAAACTCATGGTCATGGGCTGCACCTTCAGGATCCACACGCCCATGGTTCGGTGGTTGATTGGCCAAACCATCAATGCGTGCATTGAGCATTGCAATACTTTCATTGAGTTGTTGTAGTGTAGCATTTGTTTCCGTAAACTTCCTATCAAGGTCGTCATTAAAAGCATGGCGGTGCTCATCCAACACCCTTGTGAGCTCTTCCCTCAAAACACACTCTTGCGCATCCGATCCCTCACCTGCCATGGTTAGTAGGAGACACAAGACAACACAAAGATATTATCCCTATCAACTACTAGGTGGTGGAAGGTGGAATCACACACTCTCAAGCGTCTTACCAAGCTCTTATTAATTTCTTACCAATTGCAGCAGGTGGTATGATCGGAGAAGGTAGGATGTATGACCGCGGCGGAGGCGAATGCGAGGATCCAAATCTGAGGGCCAAAAGTACGTGGAGCTCGAACAGGCAATGTTTAGTAGCAAGGAATAGCAATAATAAAATCAGATTAGCAAAGCTTAATCAAAGTCCACAGTACTCATCACAGTTGCTGGCCCAAACGCGCTCCTAGCACTAGCTCAAGCAAGCCGAAAGATAGGGTAGGTACAAGCACAAAGAACAAAGTTTGCAACACAACCGATATCTCCAGTGGGTGGTCGTGGGTCACCGAAGAGTGGTCATAGACCAACTGAGGGTGGTCGTGAGCCAACTGGGGTGGTCTTTTTTTTTTGCCGAAACCCAACCTAGGGTTCCTCTTTTCTTTTCTTTTTTTTATACTGCCGAAACCCAACCTAGGGTTCCTCTTTTTTTTGCGCAAGTGACCTTGACTCACAACTCTTCAAAACCCTTTTCTGGGTCTATAGATATATATAGGTCACAAACTTTTTCCAGAGAGCAGGGGTATAAACTTTTTCCAAAGAGCAGGGGTATAAATGTCACAAACTCTCTCTCTCTCTCTGAACTTTGGCTATCTCTGTTTCGGCTATGGAATTTCTTCTCGGTCTTTGTTTGGTCGGGCATAATACGATGAGTGCGTGGGTGTCCGAGAGCAACTAGTAACAGATAGACTCCGAGTAGAATGTCGGGGCAGAAGCGAGTAGATGGTCGAACCCGACTAGGTAGTCGAACACGAGGAGGTGGTCGGATGGGGGTGTTGGCTCGAGTAGGTGGTCGGATGGGGGTGGTGTCACAAGTAAGTGGTTGGATTGGGGGTGTTGGCTGAGTAGGTGGTCGAATGGGGGTTGTGACTCAATCTCGGCTATACCAAACAAACCCGAATTGCAACAGATGCAACCAAGGACAAGCCGAGATACACGATGACCAAAACAGCAAAGACTCGACGCTAGAATCCAGATCACGTGACTAGACCAGCAACAAAGACACCGACGATGGACTCGAACTCAACAACGCGAATACTCAAAACAAAATTGCGAAAGGCACAAAGTGGTTTGGACAGCGGAAAAACTAAGATCTAAATCTTTTTGTGGGGCAATTTTCTCGACTCTAGGTGATGGAAACAACTAACAAAAGGGAATAAACGAGATTACCTAACGGGCAACCTTTGCTCTGATACCAACTAATGGCTACGGTGGCCCGATCTTCCGATAGGTTCGATTGATTTCATCGTGAGGACATTGACGCTTTGAGGCTTTCGACCAGCAAATCATCACCTCGCAAATCGCTACACCCGCACGACTGTCGTTATCGACCACGCTCGCACGCGATCGACCTTACCACGAGGGTTATTGTTCCTGCAAGCAATCGAAGCAACTCACAAGAACAAGGAAGATGCAATCTGAATTGTATTGCGAATATAAATGAAGATCACAAAGTGGGGTTCCTCAAACTGTACAACGGCGAAACTGCAAGTGGCAGAATAATTCTAAGAAAAACCCCAGGAACTAGAGGGGAGGCGGCCACTACTTAAGGGACGAAGGGAGGGGCGGCGGCACTGTTCATGCGTGATTAGTGCCGCATGAACAGTACCCCCCGAAACCCTAGGTGGCCTTATGGGCCAGGGAGGTGGCCGGCGCAAATACACTAAAGTGGTGGTTCTCCTTTGGACCCAATAATTGATACAAGGCCCTCGGCCCAATGTGAGGTGTCGCAGCACCAGATATAAGTTATCTACGACCAGGTAATCGGAACTTCCGACCAGTCCAAGGTCCTCGACCAGGATGTAGCCGGACCTCCACACGCTAAGACCACGAGCAGTCAAAACAATCCTACGACCAGATGCGATGCAGTCGTAGCCTTCTACGACCCCTTCTCGTGTGGTCGATAGCCTCCTTCGACCACTCAGCGGGGGCTTTGACCACGCAGTCGAAGTCGTGTAGTGGTCGTAAACCTTCTTGATCAATATGAGGTGATGTAACTTCGTCGGCACATTGAATTAGCGTTTGACGCAGCCGAATCGATGGTAGTAGAGTAGCCCAGTTGGAGGTGGAGTAGCGGTCGTATCCGAAGGATTGATGTCCTCATCATATCCTACCCACGACTTGGAGTTAGCTGTAGTGGTTTATGCACTCAAAATTTGGCAGCATTACCTAATCGGTAACCGTTGTGAGGTGTATTCTGATCACAAGAGCTTGAAATATTTGTTCACCCAGCCAGATCTGAACCTCAGGCAAAGAAAATGGTTGGAATTGATCAAAGATTATGATATGGGCATTCAGTATCATCCGGGCAAGGCCAATGTTGTTGCGGATGCACTTAGTCGAAAGGTGTATTGCAATACTTTGATGCTCCAGGAGCAACAGCCTGCCCTTCTTGAAGAATTTCAGCGGCTCAATTTGGATTTGATTGAGCATGGTTCCCTTGCTACCTTGGTTGTGCAACCAACCTTGGTGGATCAAATCAAGGCTGCACAGCAATCAGATAATGGTGTGAGTCAAATCAAGCAGAACATCAAAAATAGGACAGCCAACTGCTTCTCAGAAGATGAGCATGGTGTTGTGTGGTTTGGACAGTGCCTTGTAGTTCCAATGGTCGTGGAATTGCGGGATTTGATTCTTCGCGAAGCCCATGACTCCCGCTTGTCCATTCATCCCGGGGCTACCAAGATGTATCAAGACATTCGTTAGAGATTCTGGTGGACCCATATGAAGCGTGAGATTGCCAATTTCATTGCCGAGTGCGACGTGTGCTGTCGTGTTAAGGCCGAGCATCAGTGTCCAGCAGGCCTCCTTCAGCCCTTGCCTGTACCCGAGTGGAAGTGGGATTCTGTTGGCATGGACTTCATCACCGGTCTGCCCCATACTTCTTCAGGGAAGGATGCTATCTGGGTTGTCATTGATCAATTGACAAAGATAGTGCACTTTCTGCCGGTACGTACCAACATCAATATTAGTCAGTTGGCGGATCTCTACATATCTCTCATTGTGTGCCTACATGGTGTGCCATGAACCATTGTGTCAGATCGTGGTTCTCTCTTCACCTCTTGGTTTTGGCATAGTCTGCAAGAGGCTATGGGGACTCGCCTTACTTTCAGCTTAGCTTATCATCCCAAAACTGATGGTCAGACGGAGAGGGTCAACCAAGTTTTGGAAGATATGCTCCGTACTTGTATTCTTTCCTATGGGAAGAATTGGGAGAAGTGCCTGCCGCTTGCCGAGTTTTCGTACAACAACAGCTTTCAGGCCAGTCTTGGCATGACACCTTTTGAGGCTTTGTATGGGAGGAGGTGTAGAACCCCACTGGACTAGTCGAATCGGTGAGGCGGTTCTTGCCTGAACTCCATTAATGAGGCGAAGCCGAGTTGATTGATTCGTGAGCATTTGCGCGTAGCCCAGTCCAGGCAAAAGAGCTATGCAGATCGTCGTCGCCGAGAGTTGAGCTTTGAGCCCAATGACTTTGCGTATCTCAAAGTCTCACCTTTGAAGGACCATCAGCATTTTGGCATCAAGGGCAAGTTGGCTCCTCGTTATGTTGGGCCTTACCGCATCATCGAGAGAGTGGGGGCTGTTGCATACAGATTGAAGTTACCAGCTACACTTGAGGGGGTGCATGATGTGTTCCATGTGTCTCACTTGAAGAAGTGCCTCCGTGTTCCAACTGAAGAAACTCTGTTGGAGACTCTTGATGTGTAAGGAGATCTGACCTACCGCGAGCATCCTGTTCGTATTCTTGAGGAATCTGAGCGGAGAACAAGGAACCGTGTCATCAAGTTCCTTAAGGTTCACTGGTCAAACCATTCTGAAGATGAGGCAACTTGGGAGCGGGAAGATCGCCTTCGTGCAGACTACCCGTCGTTCTTTTTTGAGTAAACAGAATCTCGGAACGAGATTCTTGTAAGGGGGGAGATTTGTAACATCCCAAGTTTGGGTTCGTGTTTCAAATATAAGAAAATGAGTAGAAATTAAAAAAATTTCTTACATCATGTATTTCCTATCTGTGCTAAACAATTTCTGTACAAGAATTATGGAAATGCAAGCCACAAGTCTTTTGATCCAAATCTTGATCTTCCAAAAACAATCTTGTCAAATTTTGTGATCATCTCCTGAAAATATTTTTCCTAAGATCTAGGATTGTTGTGTGACCCCTCTGAAAAATTTCACAATTTGTGGAAAATGTTTGAATGCTTTTGGAGGGCAGTCAAACCTGTTTGACTTTTAGTCAAAACCCTATTCCAGAACCTTGCAGAATTTTTTGGAGAAAAATTCACTACATAAAAACCTCTGAAAATTTTACACAAGGTTAATATCTAAATTAGCAAGCTCCTGTAAAACTTTTAGAATTTTTGGAGTTGTTTTGCTACCTCAAATAAATCCCCAAAGACCAACTGCTGTTTTTAAACCCTAGGTCAAAGGGTGTTGGGCTCAAGTCAAACCCGAGCCCGACCTAATTGACTGGGTTGAACCCAACCGCCTAATTGCACCAGCGGGCCAGCCAAAGGGCACGTGGCATTTCCGTCGTTGGATTCCGATCGAACAGCCCGCGTTGATTGGACCGTTCGGATCTCGCGATAGCGCCAATTCATTTAGACCGTTGGATCAAGATCCAACCGCTCATGGCTTCCCCAGTGCTTTGAACCTCAGGAGCCTTGGGCAAATCTCAGCCGTCTGATTAAAATCCAACCGCCCACGCTCACCCTAGTTCCTCTGGTCATCTTCATCCTCGCGCCGTGCGTGAACAAGGAGCGGCATGGCCTGGTCAAGTCTTGTTCCCTCGTCAACCTCCCTCTGGTCGGGCATTTAGTGCTTGCGGCTTGCTTTCGGCCGAGGCATGCCCTACCCTGCACCCCATCATTTCTCTTTTCGGCCCATGACAGTGCTATGGACCAAACTCACCCGAGCATTTCGTTTTTGCCCCCAAACCCTAATCCTCTAGCTTTATAAGCTCCCCAAAACCCCTCCTGGTATTCCTTTACACCACACACAGCTCTTTCTTTGCTTGTGGAGCTCAAAACACCAAAAATACCAAAACCACCATTTTCGGCCATGAAGCTCCATTGTGGATCTTGATGCTCCAGTGGTTCTTCTTCAAATATTTTTGTACCCTTTTGAGCTCCTTAATGCCCTAATCATTTCCCCTAACTTAATTTTGGATTTCATTCACAGGAATCGCTCAATTTTAAGTTTGGATCTTTTTCGGCTGAAATCATCCCCTTTCTTCCTCAGCTCCCGTAAGTGGTTCATTTAGCAATTACTTACTCATGGAGTTCCTCGGAGCTATAATGAAGCTATATTGTTGATCTGGTCTCACTCTTTTGCACAGATCATCCTTTTTCACTTCATCTTCCTCGGCTCCGGCAAGCTCCACCGTGGTCAAGCTTCTCCGGCCATCTTTGAAGCTCATCTTGGTTGAGGTAGCTTCTTATTAGTCCCTAGAAGTCTTGGCACCCGCTTTTGTGGACCTTTGCGGAGCTTTTCGCCATTTTCGTTTTCGGTAGTGCATGTTTCCACTGTTCTTTTCCGGCTCGCCGGCGTTGTGGGCCGTTGCCGCCGGCGAGGTCATCACCATTGGGTCCTCAAGGTTATTGCGAACCCATTTTGGCACTTTGTGGGCGCCGCTGTGGCCGGAGCCGCCGGCGACGAGCCCCTCTTTTCGCTCGGGTTTTGCCGGACGAAAACCTCCCTCTGTGCCGTTGTCGTTAGGACACCATTAATGGCTAATAATTGTTAATCATTGCTAATTATGGTTTAGTAATAAATGGTTGTCTTAACATTGCGTATGTGCCACTAACTGGTGGGCTCAACCACTTAAACCACCCCCGGCTGGCGCTATTCAACGCTTTAGGACATCATTAATGCTTAATCATTGATAATTAGAGTTTAGAGCTTAATGGCTGTCGAAAATAACCCATTGAGTCACTGTCATGTGGGCCCGTTGGCCTAAACCGCAGTGACAAGGTCATTAGGACTAAATTTGAATTCATTAAATGCTAATCATTGTTAGCAATTAATGGTTGTCTGAAATGGCTTGTTGTGCCACTGTCAGGTGGGCCCCCGCCCACTTAAAACCCCTCTGTGCGAAATCATTAGGACACATTAAATGCTAATCATTCGGCTTAGTATTTAATGGCTGTCTTAATTGGTCCCTTGTTTCACTGACATGTGGGTCTGCGCATTTAAACCTCTCCGCGCGATTAAAACCCACACGTGTTATTTGCGCGTATTGTGGACCGTAGATCTTGAGATCAACGGTCCAGATCTTCGGAGACTTTCGGGTCCCCAAACGTTCCAAGTCGCTCTGGACCGTCCATCTCTTGATCTGCGGCTCAGATCGAGTGGCCGTTCGGACCACCAGGCTCCCAATCGCGCGGGCCGTCCATCTCATGATGAGCGGCTGAGATCGATGTGCCGTTCGGGTCACCCGGAGCGCCCAGCACCCTGAGCCCTCCATCCTTTGATCTGCGGTCGAGATTGATTGGGCCATTCGGGTCCCCGAACGTCCCAATCCAGGTGGACCGTAGGATCTAGATCCAACGGTGAGCCTCCTTAGGATCGCACGCGTGCGTTGCGTTGCAGCGCGCGTGGGCCGTTTGATTTGTGATCAACAGCCCACATTCGTCCGCGTCGATTTGTTTTTGTGAAGTTTGATTATATTTCGGTAAGGCTTTATTTATCAACTAAAATTGTATTAAAACTTTAGAAACTCATAACTAATTCATTTTAAATCCTTTTTGGATGGTTCCAGCTGTATTAAATTCATATTTCACTGAAGTTTAATCTAAAAATGTGTTTAGACATGTTTCTGTAACAGAAAATTTTATAAACATTGTTAACATGATTTTAGCCATTTTTTATTATTCCAGAAATTAATGTGAACTTTGTAAAATGCATAACTTTTTTTGTATAACTCCAAAATGTGCAAACTCAATCTTGTTAAATTCTTCTGCTTGCATACTTTAATATGAAATAGGTTTTGATCATGGTGTCATTTGTGAAAAATGATTTGTGCTAGTTTTGCAACTTAGAAAAATCATAATTAATTCGTTTTAACTCCAAATTGAGTAAACTCAACCTTGCTGTTCTTAGGATGTCATATTATACCTATCATAAAAATTTCAGACTCTAGATCATTCTGGAAATTTGTGCCATGAACAGTAACAGTAATTAATTTAGTGAATTAAGAGGCTGAGAGAAATTATTTTAGCCATAACTTTTTCATACTTTGTCCAAATGACCTGATTCTTGTTTATAAATTTGTATAAAATCAGTCTCTTTGTACTGTATAAATTTCATAAGATTTGGATGTCTTTTACTGTGGAGTTTTATTTGGTGTTCTTCGTTCTTATTGTTTTTATCGCCTTTTCGCGTTAGGTTTCGAAGAGATTGTTGATCTCGAATCTGATCCACAGTAGCCAGACTCTGCCCTACAGCAAGGCAAGCAGATGTAGCATCATTTGATCATGTTGTTCCTATTATTTTTAAATTCTAATATGTTGTTTGCAAATTCTATGTATGCATTGCTATGATGTTTTAACTATTGTCGATAGTTAACCCAATAGATGCATTATCAGTAGGCAAATATTTATCCTCTACTACTGAGCCTAGGTCTATCTTGCTGTGATTTTGGGTTTGTTGGATGAACCCTTTTCACTTAGTAGTACGAGTTAAAATGCTTAGTTATGCTTAGCTATCGGTAGAAATGGGCGGTTATCGACTTATCGATAACCTTGATCACACAAACTTATTATGATCTTTATGATTCAGCTTTTGGGCTATGTTTATTTGTGCACACTAAAAATGAAAACAAAATGACTTCAACTTGGGCACATTGGTAAGATGGTGTGCTTTTGGTTGTGACTGGAATGGTGCCTGAGTCAATTAAGGACCGAACATCTTATGAGTCTCTGTTATCCAGGCAATTTGTGCGTGCTAACCACACTAGATGGAAATGGGACCTCTCTTGACTATGTAATTTGGGGGGTGTTAATTAATGAGTCGCGTGGTGGGTTGTATATTTAACTATATGCAACATGGACAAGTTTGTGGGGAGGGGAGCACCCACCTAGGCCGGTGTATCCTACTCTACGTATGGGTCCTTAGTGGGAACCATAAAGGTGGTCCACTAGGTGATAACCCACATACGTGCGGCTCTTGATTAGCATTTTCCATTGGAAAGCGTCTCGTAGAACTTAGCCGTGCCGGCATACCAAAGGAAGTGTGCTTAATAGCTTGGCAAAAAGGCGGTCTGAAGTGTGGGTATATTGGTACACCCCTGCAAGGTTTGATCTATTCGAATAGCCTCGTCCTAGGTTATGGACACGCTTGGGTAAGCTTTTAAAGAGTTAGACTACAACATTTTAACTAAAACTTAATGGGTGGTACGAATCGGGGATTCGTGCTATGTTGTGGTGGCGATTGGGTTAGTCACCTCTAGGTGGTTACTTGATTATTTATTGTTACTCGCTGTTATTTCAATGATTAAAAACTAATTTAATAAATTGCCTCTAATCTATTACATTATTGCAAATGAAAATTGCTTTACGCGTCCAATTAACCATATAACCAACCTCTTTTGATACAGCTTTCATGTAGTTATGTATAGGCTTGTTACTCGTAAGTCTTGCGAGTACATTATTGTACTCATCTGCATTGCTTGTTGTGTGCAGAGGAAGAAGGTGTGCCCCAAGGGCCTCACTTTTGTGAGTTATCTTTGTGGCGGTGTGGGGACGATTAGCTTGGCGGCCCGGTCGGTTGCCCTGTGGTTATGTGGCTAACCGGTCGTCTTTTGGTTAAAGCCATCTTATGGAACCTTTTGCTTCCGCTGTTATTTGATACTTATGTCATTTGGCCGGTCGGCTGTCTTGTAATAACTTTATGTTATGTATGTCGTTTTCTAGACTTGTTATATTGATGTATGGAATTGATGCATGCTTTTGTCAAGATGTATATGTGCTGCATTTCTGGGAAGCACATGTCCATCGAGGCACGAGTTATTCTGTTTGTGATGCTAGAGCCAGTGGAAGACTAAGTATTACAAGCTTAATAAACCGGGGTCTCACATGTTCATAATGATAAATCTATTTGTGAGACTAACTCCTCTGTTGCTATATCATGTTTAGTCTCAGTTGGATCTAAAGATCAAAGAAGTATGCAATTCTGCATCATATTCTTATATATTATTGAAGTCTTTGTATCCAAAATATAGGTTGAACTCCACCAAGGGTCTAACTTGAATATGTGCATATGTTCCTACTACACATTCGTGTATGCACACATTGAGGTGGAGCTCAAACTATGTTTTGTAGTTTCGTTAGTATTGATCCATATTCCCTTTGTCTATATATATTTGGGATCTCTACTTTGAAACTTATCCTCGAATATATATAACTTGTGTAGTTCATATATATTCATATGAGTATATAAAACTTGTGTAGTTAATATATACTCATGTCTTTGTGGTTTCATTAGTATTGATCTTTGTGATCTACTTTGAAACATAACTCTTGAGTATATGTGTAACTTGTGTAGTTCTTATATACTCATACCAATCTATTCAATTACTTGCAATTGAAGTGATTATTATCAATTACCAAAGAGGAAAAGAGTGTGGTATCTTGTCCCACCATTATGAATTAATGGTATGTCGTGGTAATTAATGATAATCATATTGTGGAACAAATATTTTCTTTGAGTTGGATGAATAGGTTAGGTTCCATGTGATTGAAGACTATGGATGACATCATGCGGTGATTGTCATCAAATCAAGATTCAGGATGAAGGAAATCATCATGTGTTAATGATGTTCAAGACAAGATCCCGAAGTGATGAAGATCATCATGTGTTCATGATATTGAAGATGAAGAGCTTGAAGTAAAGGATGCATCATGTATTGATACTTATCAAGTTCAAGAAGAGGAGATGATCATGTGAAGAAGCGCATCATGTGTTGATGTACATTCGAGTCAAGAACTTAGACTTAAAGTGAGGATGTGCGTCATCAAGTTTCAAGTGTTTGCTCAAGGAAAAGGTATGGCTAGTTAGGGCTAAGGATGTGTTCCTAGTCTTTTACCGGTCTCGGTGTTTGGTTGGAAGACCGGATTGCTAGTCTAGGTTGTTGTACTATTAAGAGGGGTCTTGACTAGTAGCTTCAGTTAATCATGTGTTGTTAGCTTGTTGTGTTTGCTCTAAGCTCTTATCAACATGTTGCCTATATTTGCGAATGTGTTTTGCAAATAATCGAGGCTCATGGTTAATCCTTGTAGCATGTGACTTTAGTTTCCAAATGTGTTTTGCAAATGGTTTAAGTCCATGTACCTTATTCCTTGTGGTATTGATTCTAAGAGTTGGCAAATGTGTTTTGCAACGTGTTGAGAATCTTGCCATTAATCCTTGGTTGAATCAATCTGCAAATATGTTTTGCACTTTGAATGGGAGTTTCTGATAAGTCTGTTTATTATCAGAAACATCGGTCGTACCAACGTTGTTTGGGCGGAACTACCGCTTGTGCAGTAGTATTGCAGTTTCGTGGCGGAACTACTGAAGTTTGTTTAAAGACTTGTTTGATTCTTTGGTTCGATCAGACTTCGTGTCTGGTCGCTCTTCTGCTTACGGTAGTACCGGTGCCTTTGTGGCGGAACTACTGTGTAGCGGTAGCATTGGTGTTCCATTGAAGGAACTACCGCACCGCGGTTGTAGCGGCCTTTGTGGTTGTACGTGTTTTCCAGAGAAGCATTTGTTGCTCTCTTGGAAGCACGGTAGTACCGGCGCTGTGTGTGCGGTAGTACCTCACCTCGGATGTACCGATTTTTTTACGGTATGGAAATTCCAGTAGCATTGCATTTTGGACTTGGTTTTCTCTGAGGTGGCGCGGTAATACCGGCGCTTTGTGCGCGGTATGACCGGACTCGCGGAACTACTGATCATATGCTAGCGGTACGTAAATTCCAGAACGTATGCATTTTGGTCCTTAGCCGCGTTTTTGATCATGTGTTGCTCTCTCGGTTTTGCGGTGGTACCGCAATGTGTTGAGCGAAACTACCTGTAACACCCTGGCTATTCGGAAGCCAAGATGTCACCTAAATAATCTAACATACCATCGACAATCGGGAGGACTCAAATCATAACTCACCTAAGGCATAAAGAGTTCAATGTTTAATAGGACAATGGTAGGAATAAAATCTGAACCCATAGGCATAACATAAGGGGGTGACCAAGTATCTCAGGCAGAAATAATCATCCATAACCTAGAGGAAGTCATCAACCACAATTAACTTCTTTTATTATAGTTCATCACTAGACGAACGAAAGATAGAGCCAAGTCTTATTATTGAAACTAAAATATGGTGAAGTGAGTGGATAGTGCGTGTTTACTCCCTCCCAAAAGAGTCATCCTCAACGATCACCTAAAACAAACAAACAAAGCAAGCGTGAGTCCGAGACTCAGCAAGTACAATGGTTAAACAAACATACAACATTTATGAACAAGACATTACGTTAAAGAATAGGAACATAGCACAGAATATTTAATGAATGAATGGAATGAATGGATTCAATGAATTAAATGGACTGCACTCCTGCTTATACCGATATAGCTAGTGACACACCCATCGGTGTTCACTTAAGCCCGTATTTAACGAAATACGGGGACCCAAAATATCGTATGAAGAACGTTTCATACGGGTGTCCAAAACTGCCCATGTTGGAATGGTGGGACTTCACATGCCCATACTGGAATTGATGGGACTTTAGACTCCACTCCTGTGGAGCTCCACTCCCGTGGACGGAACATGAACATGGATGCATGAATGAACTTATGTATTATGACTAACATCATCTCCACACATATGAAAAGAACATATCAAATGAAAATACAACATGAACAACAGGCATCCAGTATTCACAAAACATATACTTGTCGATGTACTTGCCTTTCACGATGCGATGCGTTAGGAGGCAAAGACGATGCCGCTAACCTCGAAGCCTCACCTCCTACACTATTAATTTACTCAATAAGAACCACGGCATCAAGACAGAACGCTCCTAACTCAAAACCTCAGTCCCCAACGTTTAATTACACAATTTTGCTCAAATTGAACTACATTCCAGCAGAAACCATAATGGGCAGCAATACTAAAATTGGCATAACTTTTGCTCTTAAATTCGTAAAAATGTAAACTCAGGCTTGTTTGAAAGGTAACAAGATTATCTTCAACAACCTAGTTGATGGAAATCCAAAATTCTGAATGTGCCTAACCCTAAAAGACCGATGAACACCCCCTATTAGAACTGCCCGACACTTCTGGGCAGCAGCACGAAAGTGGACATAACTGCTAATTGGCTAAATCAATCTTAGCGTTCTTTATCAATATCAAAATCTAAGACCAAGGCCTACAATAACCTAGTTGGGTGAAAGCCCTGAATTTGCCATTAACTTGATCATATATTAAAAGGCAATTTGATAGTTCATTCTCAATAGGATTCTAGACAGTCAACTTAAAATGTGCATAACTTTTATTCTACAAATCCAAATAGTGTGTTCTTTATCAATCCTGAAAGCTAATGAGATCACCTACAAAAGTAGTTATGGCCAAGACTTCTGAATCATCTTCTAGCTAGGTCATATTTTAACCATTACAGTGACTACTAATTCTCATCAGAATTTCAGGACAGCAGCAAAGAATTAATCATAACTTTTAATCCGTAACTCAGAATTGAGTGATCTTTACATCCACTGAAAGCTAAGAACGAACCCCACATAACTCTAGGAAATGGAGTTCTCTGATTCGGCATCTAAGGTCGCAAAAACTGTTGCACCAATTTCTGGATAGAACTGAATGTCTACCGGCAGCAAAACGATCTAACTCAATTAATCGGATTCGCAACTAAAACTCATCAAACAGTGGGGGAAAAAACTTTGTTACCCTTGAATACCCGCGGGAAGACGACGATCTAGCCTCGAAGATGATCCTCTCCTTGTCCCTTCCCTCCCTCTCCTTCTTGATCAGCAGCCCCGTGAAGAGCCTCGCCTTCCTCCACCAATAGCAGGCAGCAGGGGGGCGCCTAGCACCAGGAAGGGCAGCAGGGTGGAGGCGGCTTGGGGAGGATTGGGGCGCAAGGGGGAGAGGGCAGTAGGGTGGAGGCGACTTGGGGAGGAGGAGGGGGGGAAGTGGCGGCTAGGGTTAGGAGGGGGGAGGGGTGGCGTCTCCCCCTAAACCCCATGGCCGGCCCCCCCTTGGGCCAATTTGGGCTGCGGCCCATGGCCCAAGTTGGCGAAAATATGCATCAAACCCCTTATTAGAATCATTATTCTCTGGTTGAAAACTTCTTTGCTGGGAGAAACTCGAAATTGAATTAAGTTCTCTCTAAATGGCTTTCGGGATATCACACTACCGATTATCGGAACTATCGCGTATTAGTTGGCGGTAGTACCACACCCCTTTCCAACGGCTAGTTTTGTAGTCGTTACTGTGCTGATCCTTTGCTTCCAACGGCCAGCTTATGTGTATGGGCTATATATATATATATACCCACCTTGGATGTATAAGGTGGCATTACTGGTACCTCTAGATATTCCATTGAGAAAAGAGCAAGCCCTCTACACTCTTGTGCATGTGTTGCACATGGTGAGTCTTGAGAGGCAAATCTTATTGCATGTATTGCATTAGGTGGTGGATTTAGTATCCATTTGAGCTTTGACACTTGATTGGTTCAAGTGAGAGTTGAGTCTTGTTACTCTTGGTGTTTGCCAACACCCAGACGGCGTGGAGGCGTCGTGGTCTGGTGATCTTCTCTATTGAAGCTTGTGAGAAGGCCCGGTGTTTGTGAGTGGCTTGGTGCTCACTATCTCCGGAGTAGAGTAAGAGCAACCCTAGTAGAGCGAGGTGTTGATACCTCGGAGGAAGGCTTAATTCCTGGAACCGATCCAATTGGTTTGGATTTCCCTCAACGTGGATTAGGGGAGACCGGCAAGTCTCTGATCACCACGGTAAAACATCACCGTGTCTTTTGTGGTTTGCATTCTATTGCTTTACATTGTGCAATTTATATTTCTTGTATTAAATTGCTTATTCATTGTGTATGAATGCTTGCCATGCTTTGTGCTATTTACACTGCTAGATTTGAATAGCTTACAAGTCTTTGCTTAATTGAAATATTCTTCAATTGACTTGTATTGTTGGTGCACTTAGTTGAACCTAGTTGTTTTAGGCTTTAATTGAGAAAAACCGTATTGGTATAAGCTTCCGCATAACAAATTGGTTTTAGCGCATAGAAGTTTAAAACACCTATTCACCCCCCCTCTAGTCGGCCTTCTTGTTCCTACAAGTGGTATCAGAGCTTGGTCTCTCATTTTATTAGACTTAACCGTTTAGAGAGTAAAGGATAGCGACTAGTGAAATAATGCACCTAGGTGAAGCACCTCTATTTGATGGCATATTGTATGCTTATTGGAAAATCCGTATGTCATGTTATTTTAAAGTCATGGGCCAAAATATATGGCGGATTGTAGATGTTAGCCTTTCTCCTCCATCGGATCCTCTTGCTCCAACAAATGAGGAAAAGAAATGCTTACATCTCGACGCTCAAGCTACTAATGCTCTCTTTAGTGCCTTGAGTATGAAGGTGTTTGATGAAGTATGCGATCTTAAGAATGCTCAGAGATGTGGACACAACTTCAAAGTCATTATGAAATGTCCACCTCCACAAATAATGATTGCATATAAGAGTGGACGTCGGGAGAAGAATGCTCAATCTCAAACTCTGACGACGATGAGTCCACAAGCACCTCCACATCAACTTCTAGCTCTGACGATGATGACTCCTCAACTCCATCTACATCGCCTCATTGTTTTATGGCTAAAGGTAAAAACGAGGTAAATGATGATATGTCTTCATATGATGATTTGATGGATATACTAGAAGATCTTAATGAGTATCTTGGCAAGGAGAAATCAAAATTCAATGTTTTGAAGAAAGAGTATGTCTCACTTCAAAATAATTATGAGGAGCTAAAGGATGCTCATAAAAATCTCGTTCTCAAAGAACTCACTAGCTCCAAAGTGGATATAGGCATTTCATGTGATTTATTAAATGAGATATCATGTGTAGTTGCTAACCCTTGCATTACATCTAAGGTTAGCATATCCACTTCATATGATGATTTAATTGATATACCTTGTTGCTCAAAAATAGTTGCACTTAATTCCTCTATGCTTGTTGAGACTAACCTTGTAGAGGAAAACAAAAAGCTCAAAGCCCAAGTCACAAATTTGAAAAATGACTTGGTTAGAAGCTATAAAAGGAAAGCCACTCTCGATGAAATATTGAGTAAGAAAATATGCTTACAAGATAAGAGTGGAATCGGTTTCGCTCCCATGAAGAAAAAGGAAAATAGCAAGACAAGGTGCAATCAAAGACATACAAAGATCAAAAGGTGCCTTGGTTGCAACATGAAGGGTCACCTTGCCTCCATATGTCCTAACAAGAAAATTGACAAGGGAGAAATTGGTTTCAACGCCAAGAAGAAGGTGAAGAGAATCCCAAAGCAAAGTGGAAAGCAAGTTAACAAAATCAAGTGCTTTGGATGCAACAAGAAAGGACACAAAGCCTCGGTGTGTCCAAATCAAAAGGATGTAAAGTCAAGACTGTCAACAAAGAGGCAAACCGGCAAGGAGCAAGAGAAGAAGACATCAAGGGGAAGCAAAAGACCCACTTGCTACAATTGCCGGGAGAAAGGACATTTTAGTAAGGAATGTCCCAAAGGTATCTCTCCTAAGCCCATTATTTATAATGATCACTATATGCTTAGGAATTATAGAAATGGCAACGTGTTTGCTAGGAGTGTTAGTTCACATAAATCAATTGCTAGGGCCATTTGGGTGCCCAAATCTCTTGTGACTAACATTCATGGACCCAACCAAGTATTGGCTACCAAATATGCTTAAATGCTTAATAGGTACTTGGAGAGATATTGGAGTTTTGGCTCACTCATGAAGAGGTAGATTCCACCATATACAAAACTGGAGCCAAGCTTGAGGATGATCACTTCATATTATAAGCCAATGTCATTTCGGTAACAAGTATTTACATTGAAGTATCTAGCCCTTTATACCTAGTGCAAGTTGCATTAATGAAAATCTATTAAAAGGGTGTTCTTACTCTTGTGCTAAATATTCTTTATTGAAATCTTGAGCAAGATGGTAGTGGCACATTAAGGGGGAGTGCTAAATCATTATCATGTATATCGAATCCCTAAGTGTGCCCAAATTAATTAAGTGATAGTATTGTCTTTCAAAATTGAACCTTTTAGCCAAAAGTAAAAAAATTCATAACTATTAGTAATTCTTTGAAAGACTAGTTGCAAAATGTATACAAATGCATTTCAAAGGTTTTGCAAAAGCTTTGTTTCAAGAAAACCTAATTCAAATAAAAAAAAAAAGAGTTTCAAATCAAACTTCTAAAATTATAGTATCTTGTTTCTGACCTAAACTAGATTTTTTTTAAAAAAAAAATTATATTCAAAAAGAAGTTTGACAATTGTCCCAAAAGGAAAAACCTAGAGTTGGCTATTCTAAGACTTTTTGGTATTCAAATGATTTCCAAAAGGCCAACCTAGCAAAAGTTATTTGATTTCGAAACTCATCCAAAATATTAGTTTGACCTAAGTGGTCACCTTCTAACACTTAAGTGAGTTTCGCCATATGAACTAATTCTTTTCACAAGAATAAGTCCATAATGGTATTTATAAGGGAAAATTGATTATTTGCCACTCCAAAAGAGTGGATTTGATGATTTGCCACTGCATGTGTGGATGACATCTGGACCCCGGGGACACATGTCATCCACACATTAGTGGCAAATAATCAATTACCAATCTTTGGTAGTGGCATATGATCAAATCCCCCTATTTATAACTCATACATAAAAAATTGGATCTTTATAATTCTTCATTTGCTCATTTGAATCTTTTGAAGAAAGCTTTGAAGTCAAGACTCTGTTTGAACAAACAAAAGACTAATTTGTTTTAATTATATTCTTTGGAGTTTTCTTTTATCTATCTCATGCATAATGATCCTTAAAAATATTTGTTGAGTGACTATTATAAAGGGTCATTTGCATTTTAGATCTGCTTCTGATCCATCAGGCAAAAACGGTAATACCGCGTTCTTAACGCTGGTACTACCGCTGCCCGGTAATACCGCTCGACTAACGGCGGTACTATCGTTTTTGTTGGTGGTCCCAAAATTAGTATTGACCGAAGCTTTCACTTCAGTTGTTTTCTCTCTCTCTTGGTCACACTCCTTTCACTTTCCTAAAAGGCCACCGACTGTCCTTATCCTCCTACCTCCGTGCCCCACTCAAAACCCTAAACTCAAATCCTTCGATTGAGTGAAGTCTTCTTGGATTTCTTGAAAGAGATTGTATCCAGCTCTCTCTTCTCATCAAATCTCTGAGGTACTTGCCTTGATTCTCTTCACTCTTATCTAGTTTTGGCATCTATCTCTCTTTAGGGTTTGGATCGAAATGAGGATGAGATGATCGACTTCCTTTGGGAAATTTGATAATAATTAGTGTTTGATGACATTTCGTGTCATTTCTTTGGATTATTTAATATCAAACACTAGTTAGAATCAAAATCGAAAGAATGTCCCAAAGATTCTGGAACGGCATTCTACCGCTCCAAGAAGAGAAAAGTTGATTGAATCATACTCTTTTGCTTTAAATCCTACTCTAATTATCTGTTCCTCTCTTAGCTACTATGTCTCAAAACCCTAGACCATCTTCCTCCAGTGGGAAAGAAAAGATTGTATACAAATTAGACGATGACTTTGAAGAAGAATCTACTGACAGTGATACCAGTGATGAGCTATATGCACCAAGCAGAACTCCCTTCTTTGTGGCAGATCCAAGCAAAATTGGAACCAAAAGGCACACATATATGAGGAACAAAGACCAATTACTGCTGCCCAAGAGTACAGTCAATCCCCACTTTCACACAAAGCTTCAAGAAAATGTGTTCTATTATATTTACAACCAGAAGAAGTTTGCAAATCATCAGTATGTGACTTGGAATGATCTCTTCAATAGACTGTTCTATGTTTTTCATGAAGTAAACTTGGATAGCTTGGTAACTCTAAAATGTGACTATAAATCATTCACTATCAAGTAGTTCTATGCTACTGTCCACATTTCACCAGAACATGACACCCTCACTTGGATGATAGCTTCTTTCAAGTTAAATGCATCAAAAGCAGATTGTCAAAGATCATGGGGCATATCCACTCCTCACAATGGTAACCTTAAAATACATCTTGAGGATCCTTTGAATTTGGATGAGATCAAGAAGCTATATGATGTATCTCAGCAGTATGAGCTTGGCACAGATTGTTTCTTTATCTAATTGGCGACATGAGTTCAAGGAAGTGCACTGGTTGTCCATAGGGTCAAGCCTTCGCTTAGGGACGTTTTTGTTCATTGGTTGTGAGATTTCGGCTAATTTTTTTTCTATCTTGTAAATCCCTCAGTCTTGTACAGTTGTTTATTTTTAATATATCTTTGAAGTAGGGGTGCTGCCCCTCCTGTTTTACGGTAAAAAAAAAGCTTGGCATAGATATTGGACTTTCACTAGCACCAAGTAGGGCTGTACATTTTGGTACCGTACCGAACAAACTGTACCGAAAATACCGAACCGTACCGGTCAACTCGGTTTGACCGGTGTTCGGTACGGGATCTAGAAATGTGTTTTTTCAGTATTTCGATTTTTTCGGTAAAAACCGTCTGAAAACCGAAAATACCAAAAAAAACCGAATTTACAATACGATACGCTCTATCGCTCTGGCTCTGATCCTCGGGCGCTCGCGCGACTCGGCCCATCCATGGTCCACCACTCCTGGCCTGCTGGGTGCTGCGCGCCTACGCCCGGCTGCTGGCCTGGCCTGCTCCTTGCGTGCAGACTGCAGAAGCCAGAAGTGCAGAGTGCTGGGCTGCCGCTGTTGGCTGGAGGGCAGAGGCTGGTGTGGACGTGTGGTGTGTGACTGTGTGGCAAGTAGCCCCTTTCCAGATCGCCGGAAAGCTATTTCCAATTTTTGTAGCTTAATTTCCATATGTATTTTTTAGCTTTTGGTGGTGTCTCCAGGCTAGTACAATCTTTTATTTTTCTTTGGCCACGAGAACAAAGTACATGGATTTTATTTGTGATGTGTATATGGCAGCGCTACTAGCTAGCTAGAGATGGTTTATGGAGTACACGTACGATTTGAAGTTAAACGTTGCCGCACGTTCCATGTAAATCTTAAAAATGAAGCATATGATTAGTTGTTTTTGTTCTGTGACTGCTGCTTCCTGCTTGCTTTGCTACTTTGCTTGCTGGTTGTTGCTGTGCTAGTGCAAATGTGCGATGCATAGTGCTGCCGGCTGCCGCTATGTGCAATGTTATCGTTCGCAATTCGCATTAATTTTGGTAAATATGGTATTTACCGATACCATACCGAAAAAAATTGAGATTTACCGAAACCGAACCGTATTTTTAAAAACACCGTATTTACCGAACTAACAACCGTATTTAACGTATATACCATATTTACCAAACCGAAAAAACCGAACGAACACCCCTAGCACCAAGTCTGATCAACAAAATTATGAGAAGAACTTTCTTTCCCAGAGGTGGAAATAACAATGAAGTTCATCCCAAGGTATGGAATATCATACATCATATCTTAAACGGAATAAAGTTTGACATTGCTGATTTCATCATCACTGAAATTGCTCTATCAAAGAGTGATACAGAGGAAATCTTCTATGCTCCCTACATCATAAAGCTGATCAAAGACAAATTGGGAATCTTTTTGGGGAGTGACATGATTCACACTGAATACACTCCAAGCCATGCTGAATAAAGAAGATTGTCAAGAGGGAAGAAGGATAGATAAGAAAGGAAGTTAAAAGAAAAAGGTTTATATTTAGGTCTATAGACCTTATGTGTAAGAATAAGCTTAATATTATCCTGTGTTATGTCTTGTATAAGCTTATTGAACCTAGAAATGCTTATGTCTATGTGCTACCAGTCTTTGTAGAGGATAAAATGCTTGTGTTGGATAATCTTTTAAACATCATTTGGTAGAATATTGTTGAAATTACTTAAGTTTTAATTTGCTATCTTATCAACATGATTTGTGCTTATTGAAAATATTTTAAACTGGCTTGTTTTTCATCCTTCTTTGCAAAAATGCTTCTTCTACTCGTCTGCAAACCCATCTTTGCAGTCTCATAAAATAACGAAACTACCGGCGTTTTTCACCGCAGTACTACCTCTATAAGGTACTTTCGAATCTCGGTACTACCTACGTTTGAACTACAGTCTACCGATTATTCTGACAAGAACAGTCAATTCAACGTTATTCCAGACCTTTTTTGGCTGCTTCTTTTGGTCAAATTTGATTCTTGATATACTCTCAAGCCATCCACAAGCACTCTCTTGACTCCCTATACCATTTGATCGTCTTGTGATATCTTTGTATAAAAAATTGGTATTCTCTCTAAGTGGTAGCTCCCTTTGATTAGTTTGACCTCGGCATGGGAAACATCCTTATTTTACAAGCGGTATTCCTTCGAAGTATTATCTAAATTCATTCTTTAACCACGCTCATGTTTTTGCACTCTCTTTTGGCTTAGATTTATTTTAGATTTTTGGTGTTTAATGCCAAAAGGGGGAGAATGTTTTATCAATTTTTCCATTTGGAGACTCTCGTGTATTTTCACCTCTTGTCTTGCATAAGCATAGCTCCATAGCTTAACTTCTTATCTTATATTTTATTTATATCCAAATATTATTATCTTTAAAGGGTTTGTCATCAATCACCAAAAAGGGAGAGATTGAAGAATCTAGACCTGTCATTATGTGATAATGGAGTATTTTGGTTATTAATGATAAATCTATTTGTGAGACTAACACTACTATTGTAATGTCTAATGTTTAGTCTCAGTTGGATATAAATGTGAAAAACAAAGAGGTATGTATAAATGACAAATCTATTTATGAGACTAACATTTCTATTGATTACCTTGTTTAAGTCTCAGCTTGCATACAAAAGAAAAATAGGTATGTTCATAATGATAAATCTATTTGTGGTTTCATTAGTATTGATCTTTGTGATCTACTTTGAAACATAACTCTTGAGTATATGTGTAACTTGTGTAGTTCTTATATACTCATACCAATCTATTCAATTACTTGCAATTGAAGTGATTATTATCAATTACCAAAGAGGAAAAGATTGTGATATCTTGTCCCACCATTATGAGTTAATGGTATGTCGTGGTAATTAATGATGATCATATTGTGGAACAAACATTTTCTTTGAGTTGGATGAATAGGTTAGGTTCCATGTGGTTGAAGACTATGGATGACATCATGCGGTGATTGTCATCAAATCAAGATTCGGGATGAAGGAAATCATCATGTGTTGATGATGTTCAAGACAAGATCCCGAAGTGATCAAGATCGTCATGTGTTGATGATATTGAAGATGAAGAGCTTGAAGTAAAGGATGCATCTTGTATTGATGCTTATCAAGTTCAAGAAGAGGAGATGATCATGTGAAGAAGCGCATCATGTGTTGATGTACATTCGAGTCAAGAACCCGGACTTGAAGTGAGGATGTGCGTCATCAAGCTTCAAGTGTTTGCTCAAGGAAAAGGTATGGCTAGCTAGGGCTAAGGATGTGTTTCTAGGCTTTTACCGGTCTCAGTGTTTGGTTGGGAGACCGGATTGCTAGTATAGGTTGTCGTACTATTAAGAAGGGTCTTGACTAGTAGCTTGAGTTAATCATGTGTTGATAGCTCGTTGTGTTTGCTCTAAGCTCTCATCAACATGTTGTCTATATTTGCGAATGTGTTTTGCAAATAATCGAGGCTCATGGTTAATCCTTGTAGCATGTGACTTTAGTTTGCAAATGTATTTTGCAAATGGTTTAAGTCCATGTACCTTATTCCTTGTGGTATTGATTCTAAGAGTTGGCAAATGTGTTTTGCAACGTGTTGACAATCTTGCCATTAATCCTTGGTTGAATCAATCTGCAAATATGTTTTGCACTTTGAATGGGAGTTTCTGATAAGTCTGTTTGTTATCAGAAACATCGGTCGTACCAACGTTGTTTGGGCGGAACTACCGCTTGTGAGGTAGTACCGCAGTTCCGTGGCGGAATTACCGAAGTTTGTTTAAAGACTTGTTTGATTCTTTGGTTCGATCGGACTTCGTGTCTGGTCGCTCTTGTGCTTACGGTAGTACCGATGCCTTTGTGGCGGAACTACTGCGTAGCGGTAACATTGGTGTTCCTTTGGAGGAACTACTGCACCGCGGTTGTACCGGCCTTTGTGGTGGTACGTGTTTTCCAGAGAAGCATTTGTTGCTCTCTTGGAAGCACGGTAGTACCGGCGCTGTGTGTGCGGTAGTACCTCACCTCGGATGTACCGATTTTTGTACAGTATGGAAATTCCATTAGCGTTGCATTTTGGACTTGGTTTTCTCTGAGGTGGGGTGGTAATACCGGCGCTTTGTGCGTAGTATGACCGGACTCACGGAACTACTGTTCATATGCTGACGGTACGTAAATTCCAGAACGTATGCATTTTGGTCCTTAGCTGCGTTTTTGAGCATGTGTTGCTCTCTCGATTTTGTAGTAGTACCGCACTGTGTTGAGCGGAACTATCGATTATTGGAACTACCACGTATTAGTTGGCGGTAGTACCGCACCCCTTTCCAACAGCTAGTTTTGTAGCCGTTACTGTGCTGATCCTTTGCTTCCAACGGCGAGCTTGTGTGTATGGGCTATATATATATACCCACCTTGGATGTATAAGGTGGCATTACTGGTACCTCTAGACATTCCATTGAGAAAAGAGTAAGCCCTCTACACTCTTGTGCATGTGTTGCATTTGGTGAGTCTTGAGAGGCAAATCCTATTGAATGTGTTGTATTAGGTGCTGGATTTAGTATCCATTTGAGCTTTGACACTTGATTGGTTCAAGTGAGAGTTGAGTCTTGTTACTCTTGGTGTTTGCCGACACCTAGACGGCGTGGAGGTGTCGTGGTCTGGTGATCTTCTCAAGTGAAGCTTGTGAGAAGACCTAGTGTTTGTGAGTAGCTTGGTGCTCGCCATCTCTGGAGTGGAGTAAGAGCAACCCTAGTGGAGCGAGGTGTTGATACCTCGGAGGAAGGCTTAATTCGTGGAGCTGGCCCAATTGGTTTGGGTTTCCCACAACGTGGATTAGAGGAGACCGGCAAGTCTCCGATCACCACGGTAAAACATCACCGTGTATTTTGTGGTTTGTATTCTATTACTTTACATTGTGCAATTTATATTTGTTGTATTAAATTGCTTATTCATTGTGTATGAATGCTTGTCATGCTTTGTACTATTTACACTGCTAGATTTGAATAGCTTACAAGTCTTTGCTTAATTGAAATATTCTCCAATTGACTTGTATTGTTGGTGCAATTAGTTGAATCTAGTTGTTTTAAGCTTAATTGTTTAAAATCATATTGGTATAAGCTTCCGCATAAGAAATCGGTTTTAGCGCATAGAAGTTTAAAACGCCTATTCACCCCCCTCTAGTCGGCCTCCTCGTTCCTATAGGGATGAGCCGGCGGCCGGTGCTTCTGGGATGGTAACACGACAGCGGCTGAGGGCCCTTTGGGGAAAAGACACGAAGGAGGCATGCGAGGTGGTCGGACGCGCGTGAGAAAGGAGAGGTGGAGAAGTAGGCGGGCGCGGCGACACGAAGCAAGCGAGCGAGCCGCGCGGGAGAGGAGGGCGAAGTCGGCAGCGGCTGGGGAACGAATGGCACAACCAGGCAGTGGAAACGCACATTACCCAATGCGTTAGCACCTCAAGCCCTGGGCCACTGTCCCCAGCGCACCAGATCCGATCGGACGGCTTGGAGCCAACTGGATGCGATCGGATGGCGGACATCTCCCCGATGACGTGGCTCGTGTGAGAGGAGACCTTCCCATGCCCGAAGAGGCCCTCCATCCATGTGATCTGGGCCGTCTAGAGACGATATGAGGGTTTGTCATTTTTGGGGCGACGTAGAGTGCGCGGGCAATGGCCCTTCCGTTCAAGAATTAAGGTTAGTAATGGAACTGAAGCGGAATTAAAGGGGCCAATTAATGTATTAATTACCATATAATGTGAAACAAATCTAGGCCATTGGATTGCAGAGATCAATGGCTTAAATCGGATATAGATGGTAGGATATAGAACGTATTGGATCTAGTCAATCCAAGGGTTAGGAATGTTTAGTGTACACAAACATGGGGTGGATGTAGCAAAGAAAAACTCCTATTTTTATACTGACGATTAGGCATGCTAATGGGTTAGGTAGAAATAGGTCAAACAGTTTGGGTTTTAATTTGGGTTGGCTTTGGATGGGTGGGAATAGATTGAGGCAGCTAATGGGTTGGGTTGGGTACAAGGCTCTTTAACGCACGTAGCTTAAGGTTAGTAGAAAATGAATTAGCTTTAACAGTATCCTGGCTAACCTGTTCATTTAATTTTCGCGGCGGGTACTTAGAAACATGGAGATAAAAATATAGGGTGAATTGCTGCGTAGTGTCATAAAGATCATTCGTGTTTACTATTCTAGGATTTACTTGTCATCCTTATACGATGTTATTTTCCAATTTATATATCTATGTGTTAGTATCAAGCTAATTTTCTCTAATAATATTGACGGCATTACATGCAAATACCATTTGATAAAAAAAGGGCATGTTCTTACATCAAATCAATCTCAAAGCAACTGAAACAACACTGAAAATGCAGGGCCTCCACAAGGCAAAGAAAGCCAATGTTTTAGGAATGTTTGTGCAACCATCTAAAGCATGACATGGTTGCGAAAGCAGTGTTACTGGCCATATCCAAATCCGACAACTTATTGGGAAGAACTCGCCAACTAATGCAGAAAGAACCAATCTGCCGCATCTAGAGTCTAGACACGAACCTCTGGAACATGCTGCATCTTCTGTGCATTCCATTCTTGTCCCATTCAGTTCTGAAGTCCTTGGGCAGGCCCAGCAGCCAGAGCTTCTTCAGGGAGCGAAGGAATTCAATGCCTTGAGGGACCTTATCCATCTCCGACAGTGACACAATATACAAACCTTCAATGCATGGAAGGGCACCATCCATGATCTTCACCTGGGTGACATCAGGCATGTGCTTCAAGACAAGCGTCTTTAGGTGACGAAAGGACCATGCAGAAAGAACCAAAATCTTTGCACTATGCATGTTGTTAAGTCTCAGATATGTCAGGTTCGGCAAGTGTGATGCAAGCATTCCCAGTGGGTCTTCCCCAATGTGACACGGACTTAGAGCATTCGCAATGTGGTTTTAGAAGAGGGTCTTAGAGGAGGGAGAAGAGGTGAAAGGGGTACTACACATTGTAGCAGGGGGGCTTAGGGGAGAGAGAAGAGAAAGGGGGCTTAGCTAGGAACCAGTTCCTAGGAAGAGAGAGAAGAGGATTGAGAGAGAGGTTTTATTTGAGTGTGGGTCCTACTAATAGGAGAAAGAGGTACTACACATTGTGATATTTTTGCGCAGTTAAGACCTACACACATATATAACCTTAAGACCTCTTGAAGGGGTCCAAACATTGTGGATGCTCTTAGAGCTAGATACTTTAGATGTTTCCCATGGCCGAGAAAAATGGGGCACTCCAGTGTCCCCTTGGCCCATTGCCCTCTGACAATCAGCCTGTGCAGTACCGTGGACCTTGGTTTAAGAGTCTTGAAGCAAAGTTCTTCATTCTCATCTTTGCAGAAAGAAGCAAGCTGGAAAGAAGCGGCATATTTGACTGGGTAGAAAAAAAGATTTGCACAATCAATAGTGCTTATGTTGTCAATCCACACACTTCTTAGCTGCATCAGTTTCTTCAGCTACTCGGCCAAGTCCTTGATGGCTTCAACAGTCTCAAGAGTCTGCAGTTCTTCCAAGTTGGACAGCTCTTTAGGTGCTTGTATTCCAAAAAAGTACCAGAACTCTGACTGTGTCGGACACGGATTTCCTAAATCCAAATTTTCTGTGAAAACACAGTGATATTCCCTAGATCAGTAGGTAGCACTCACAGGCACATTGCTGAATCGTTCATACAAGGCGTGAACTAAAACATTCAAATGTATTAAAAACATCAGAGTGACATAGACCACGTTGGGTCGAGTTTTACACAAGAGCCGAACAGGCCAAAATGATTACAATACAAGAAAGCAACGTAAACTACAGTGGAAGCAAAAGGGGTAGAGCTCATCTCTTCACAGGAAAGCGACTGGGGTGACCTATGTACGACGGATATTAACCAAGGAGATTGGATAATATCGGTTGTACGCAAGTACCAACGAGTCCACTAGACTAAGGTGAGACCTAGACTACAGAGTCTAGACTACTCTTCATCGATTCCTTGCCCATCGACTTCTGGGTCTTCAAGGTAGGCATAGTCTCCTTCATCCACATCATCTAAAGGGTTTGAGGGAGAGCGAGAATGAGCACAACTTCCCTGCTCGTGAGCCAACACACAATGCAATAACATATATGCAAGGCTTAACAAGGATGGCTCGGTTCTTTTATTTGCTAAAGCAACGTTTTCAATTATCATAACTACAAATTCTTATCACTTAGCATTTTAACCAAATTGCATTTTAAAGAGAGCGGTTGTGCAAATAAATGATAACAGCAGAGGTTCCCTCCATCGGAAACTCTACTAGATGCTTACTTTGATTATGGTTACATCCACCATTCAACCACACTGGGTACGACCACCCAAGAAAATCCAAACTCAGGGCTAGGTGAGTCCGCCATATTTTCATACCACCCACAAAGGTTTTTGAAACAGAACTAACTCAAGTTACGTTCCCATGTCCGCATTTGACCGTAGGCACGACTATTTAAATAGTTTAATACACTCTGCAGAGATTGTACACTTTACCCACAAGAGATAATCAACTCGTTGTCCTACACGATTCCTTAGTCTTGTAGTTGAGAGATCATCACATTAACCTTTCAAGTATCTCGCCCCTTCCGTCATCTCACCCATATGGGGTTACGCCCATAGGTTGTGCGGGATGTTCACCACAACGACTAGCGCAGTTGGCCCCGGCCACAACGTCTAGCGTAGCTGGTAACTTCACCATTACCATGGTGTCCCTTTCAAGTCGGAATGCATTCGCCACTTGTACTACCCCATTCCTCTTCTGCGAGATGACTTCCAAGGTTTATTAATTTACTAAGCCAAGTTGCACTTTGTAGACTTGTGGTTATACTTGTTTTACACGGAAGGTTATGATAAGATTAAGTCCTTAAGATTGTCTAGGTGGTTCATTCCACATACCATCAATGAAACAACAGTCCCTGTGCTACATCAGCACCCACTGTCGTACCATCCACCTCACCATCCACCCAGACAGAATAGCAAGTTGAAGGGGTTTTGAGGAGTAAAACCAACCATCACATTTTCTCCAGTCATGGACCACCAATGACTGCTCAAACCATTTTCGTGTTTAAAGAGATGATGATTTAGACATTTTTAATGTCCCGGTACTTAAGCAAGACTAGCATGTCGCTTAAGTACAACCTATACTAGTATTTACTATATAGTTACTAGGGTGACAAGGATTAAGGGATTCAAATTGTCAAGGATGAAATATTAATTAATTAATCATCAAATGAGTATTTAACTACCTTAAGCTTTAACATACAATTGCTCAAAGAATTAAATCATGCAATTTGCTATTTTAAAGGAATATAATTTGCACAAAGTGTAGGTTCAATATGATCAAAGTATTGACTCACCTTGGTTAAAGGCAGAAGGGTCTTGGAGGTCTTCTGCTTGGTCCCACTGGAGATCTCTTGCTTCTTCGAGTTCTACTTGGACGAATGCACCGAAAATAGGAGCAAACAAACAAAGAGAACAAATAAATACACAAGAACTAAACAAAAGAAATCCAAAATAAAATACACAGGGAGGTCCAACTGAGAGGGAGGTCCAATGGAGAGGGAGGTCCCACGGGAAACTCACCAGGGTCAAGAGAGAGGCCGGAGGGTAACGGTGGCGGCTTCGGTGGACTTACCTGGAAGCAAGGGAGTGATGAAGGGAAGAACAAGGGGCACAGGGGCCCTTTTATAGGTGGCCAAGGGGGCTTGGATCCGTTGGGCGGTGAGAGGAGCGCGCGGTTCTGAGGCTACGTTGGCGTGGGCACACTTGCACAGAGGTGATAAGGCGAGAGGCAGGTGGCTGCAGGGAAGGGCGCCAGAAGAGCAGCGACTTTGAAGGGCCAGCTGACGCGGACATGGAACTTGGATCGGGCGTGTTGGTGCGGCGAGGATGGCAAGGACGGCCATGGCGTGGGTGCGGAGGAGAGATGATGCACAGGCGAAACGACGGGGCGAGGAAAAGCACTGAAATCGTGAAGGGCAGGGGAGTGGGTGCGGCGCAGAAATGGCAGGGAGTTGGTGGCGCAGAGGGAGTGGGTGCGGCGCGGCAGAGAGCACGAGGGGTAGTCGTGAGTTGAGAAGAGCAACTGCTCAAATCGACCACTGATCAATCATGAGTACTAATTAGAGGTTTCTACTACGCGTGCTCGAAGGAGTTACGACCACACCTGGTCGTGAAGGAAATCTGAAGAGGTCCTAGAGGAGGTCCTAGGGAGAGGTCCTGAGAGGAGGTCCTAGGAGGAGGTCCTGAGGAGATCCTGAGGGTAGGTCCTGAGGAGGTCCTAAGGGGAGGTCCTAGAGGAGGTCATATAAGAGGTCCTGAGGAGGTACTGAGGGGACGTCCTGGGGGAGGTCTTGAGGGGAGGACCTGAGGAGGTCTTGAGGGGAGGTCCTGGAGGAGGTCTCAAGGGGAGGTCCTGTGGAGGTCCTGGAGGAGGTCCTAAGAGGAGGTCCCGAAGGAGGTCCTGAGGGGAGTGACCAGGCCAAGGGAAAAACGGGCTAAGCCCAAAAAGAAACAGGAAGGCCAAAAGAGAAAGAGGGACAAAACTAAAAAAAGGAGGAATTCAAACCTGAATTTGAATTTCGAAAATTGGGGATGTTTGAAACACAACCCTGAGCTAGAAAGAAGCTGGCAAAAATGAAGCTAAAAAGGCGAAAGACAAACAGCAGAAGAACAAAAACCAGAAAAGCAAAAACTAAAACTCGCTCGAAAAACGGGACGTTACAAACCTACCCACCTTGAACGGAATCTCGACCCCGAGATTCGAGCTGCCCTGGAAACAGGGACGGGAAATCGTGCTTCAATTGATCTTCGCGCTCCTAGGTGGCTTCTTTTGCTAAGTGGTGGCTCCACTCGACTTTGCAAAGGCAGATTGTTTGACGTCTTGTTTTCTTCTCGATGACGTCGAGGATCTTGATCGGATGCTCGGGATAGGTTAGGTCTTGTTGAAGGGCGATGGCTTCGATGGGCGTCTGCTCTTCAGGTACTCTGAGATATTTCTTGAGTTGAGAGACATGGAACACATTGTGGACGTTTGACAGGTTCTCAGGAAGCTCTAGCTGATAGGCGACTTCTCCACGCTTGGCGGTGATTGGGAACGGGCCTATGTATCTGGGCGCGAGCTTGCCTTTAACTTAAAATCTTCAAGTTCCACGAAGCGGTGATACCTTGAGATATACAACATCTCCAACTTCAAAGGTTAACTTCATTCGACGGTTGTCGGCGTAACTCTTTTGTCTAGATTGAGCTGCTTGAAGGTAATCTCTGATTATTCGAACCTTCTCTTCAACTTGCTTGAGGGTATCTGGTCTGAAGATATATCCTTCACCTGATGCCGACCAATGCAGAGGGGTTCTGCATTTTCTTCCATAGAGCACTTCAAACAGGGACATTTTCAGACTTGACTGAAAACTGTTATTGTATGCAAACTCGGCATACGGTAAACATTTTTCCCAATCTACGGTAAATTCCAAAGCACAAGCCCGAAGCATGTCTTCTAGAATCTAATTTGTTCTTTCTGTCTGACCATCAGTCTGGGGATGATATGCCATACTAAAAGCAAGGTGTGTTCCAAAGGCATCATGCAAACTAGCCCAGAAATGCGAGATAAATTGAGAACCTCGATCCGAGACTATTCTCTTGGGTACTCTATGTAAATACACAATACGAGCCATATATAACTCGGCTAGCTTGTCTCCCTTGTAGGTTGTCTTCATTGGGATAAAATGGGCGACTTTAGTCAATCTGTCAACTATAACCCATACTAAGTCACATCCGGACTTAGCTCGGGGCAAACCGGTAATGAAATCCATTCCAATTCCCATTTTCACTAAGGAATTTGTAGCGGTTGAAGTAATCCTGCTGGTCTCTGGTGTTCAGCTTTGATTTGCTGGCACACATCACAGCAAGCTACATACTCGGCGATGTCTCTTTTCATTCGCGGCCACCAATACAAAATCTTCATGTCTTGATACATCTTGGTGCTACCTAGTTGCAGGGTGTATGCTGAGCTGTGAGCTTCCTTCAGTATCAGATCCTTGAGTTCCTTCTGGTGGGGAACAAAAATATGTTTCTCATACCATAGGATTCCTTGCTGGTCTTCGATCATCTTAGGGGTTTTTCCTTTGGCCATCAGATGCTTAAATCTCTAGACTCCAAGATGTCCTTCTTGAGCGGTCTTGATATGCTCTTCTAGAATTGGATGGGCTTCCATAGCGTCTACCGAACCTTGTTCTATTAAACAAAGGTTGAGGGCTTCAAATTCTTTGTAGAGCTCCGGTTGATACTCTTGAATCATAATATTATTGCAGTAGGACTTACTGCTTAGTGCATCGGCAACTACATTAGCCTTTCCAGGATGATAATGGACATCCAAATTGTAATCCTTTATTAGCTCTAACCATCTTCTTTGTCGGAGGTTGAGATCTGATTGGGTGAAAATATACTTGAGACTCTTGTGGTCTGTGTAGACATTACAATGATTTCCAATCAAGTAATGCCTCCAAATCTTTAAGGCATGCACTACTCATGCTAGCTCCAAATCATGAGTTGGATAGTTGTCTTCATGTGGGCGGAGTTGTTTGGATGCATAAGCTACAACTTTTCCTCCTTGCATGAGTATGCAACCAAGACCTTGGCGCGATGCATCACAATAAACTTCAAAGTCCTGATGTATGTAAAGTAGGATCAACACTGGTGCAGAGGTTAACTTCTTCTTTAATTCTTGGAAACCTTTTTCACAAGCTTCTATCCAGTCATACTTCTTTTCCTTTTTGAGCAGATAGGTCATCGGTTTGGAAAGCTTAGAGAAATCTTTAATTAAGCATTTGTAGTATCAGGCCAAACCGAGAAAACTACACACTTCCGTTACTGATGTAGGCTATTTCCATTCCATCACAGCTTCTACTTTGGATGGATCTACTGCGATTCCTCCAGCAGATACAATGTGTCCGAGGAAACTGATTTCTTGAAGCCAAAATTCACATTTACTGTACTTGGCGTAAAGCTCATGTTCTTTAAGCTTTTCTAGGACCAATTGCAGATGTTCAGCATGCTCTTCATTGGTCTTTGAATAGATCAAGATGTCATCTATGAACACGACTACAAACTTGTCCAGGTATTCCATAAATACCTTGTTCATGAGGTTCATGAAGTAGGCTGGCGCATTGGTCAAGCCAAATGACATGACTGTGAACTCAAACATGCCATACCGAGTGGTAAAAGCCGTTTTAGAAATGTTCTCATTCCTAATCTTGAGCTGGTGGTATCCTAACCTTAGGTCTATTTTGGAAAAAATCGTTGCTCCCGACAACTGGTCGAACAGGTCGACAAATGTTCTTGATGGTCACATCATTAAGTGCTCTATAATCCACACACAATCTGGCAGTGCCATCCTTCTTCTTCACGAATAGTACTGGCGAACCCCAGGGAGAGGAACTAGGTCTGATAAATCCTTTTTCTTATAAGTCTTCAATTTGTGTCTTAAGCTCTTTAAGCTCATCGACAGTCATTCTGTATGGTCTCTTGGCAATTGAGGCTGTCCCGGGTTTCAAGTTGATTCCGAACTCAACATCTCTGTCTGGTGGCATGCCTGGTAGCTCTTCTGGGAAGATATCGGGGTAAGCTTGGACTACAGGTGTCATCTCTAAGGACAACCCTTCAAGGTGGTGGATTGCTCGATCCAAAGGAGAGGAACGATCCACACTAACCCTTATTGTGGTCTCCGGGTTCTTGGTGAGCACCACTTTTCTGTTGGCACAATCTATTAAGCCTTGATACTTGGCTAACCAATCCATCCCTAGGATGATATCCAAAGTCTGAGATTCTAGCACAAGAAGGTTTGCTAGGAATCTGGAATCTTCCAAAGCAATCTCTACTCTAGGACTAACTGAGGCAGCATATAGGGGTCTCCCGGGTGAACTTAGTACCAAGGGTTTCTTTAACTTATAGGTTGGCAACTTAAGCTCTTCAACAAACTTTCTTGAAACAAAAGAGTACGAAGCTCCAAAATCAAACAAAACTTGTGTGGGTACTGAATTAATAGGGAACGTACCCATTAGCACTCCTGTGGCATCTTGTGCTTCCTTGGAAGTGACATGGTTCACACGACCGTGGCTTTGTGTCGGTGTAGACCTTGATGCTTGCGAAGTCTGGTGACTCTTGCTTAGAGCTGAGGTCCGGCCTTGAACAGGAGCGGCACCTGAGTTGAACCTTGCTGGAGCATTCTGACGGTGAGGACAACGATTGGCGAAGTGTCCTTTTTCTCCATAGGCAAAGTAGTGAAGATTTATTGCTGGGTTGACTGCTGCTGGTTGCCCGGCGGGGTGAAGAGTGCGGAAACCACTTCCTTGAGGACGCGGGGCTGGAGCTTGAGTCTTCTGAAACAAGGCTGTAGAGGATCTGAAGGATGAGCTGCCCTGGAATGTTGACTTCTGGGGAAAGCTGCCTTGTGGCTTCTAGAAGGACATCTTCCTCTTGTGGCTGACTTCAGCAGTCTTCTTCTCATTTTCCAGCACTAGGGCCTTGTTAACTAGATGGTGAAAGCTGGAGAAATCATGGAGGATAAGCTGTCCTCTCATATCTTCACGCATCCCTTCCATGAAGTGATTAATCTTTTCTTCTTCATCTGCTACGTCACTGGGAGCGTAACGGGCAAGCTAGTTAAATTTAGTCAAATATTCGTTTACTGACATGTGACCCTGCTTTAAAGCTCTGAACTCATTCTTCTTCAACCTCATTGTATCAGCGGGTACAAAGTTGGTCCTGAAAGTGGCTTTGAACTCAACCCAAGGAATTGGTTGCCAAGCGGGTTCAGTTTCTTCTTGTTGTACTTCAGCAACTTCTTCTACTACGGCGGCAGCAGTGGCGAGGGCTGATGGAGCTCCAGTCGCAGATGCTGCGGCTTCTGGTACTTCTGCCTCTTCTTTTTCTTTTGAATCTGGACTGTCATCACCTCGGGCAGCGAGGTAATTCTCCCACCAAGCAGCGGCGGCTCCTTTCAGTTGATGGGTGGTGAAGTCCACCTTGTCTTCGTCTGAGCACCAGACAAGTCAAAGTTTCTTCTCAGTATCTCTGAGCCAATCTTTAGCTTATAAGGGTTCATTGGCTACAGCAAAGGTGAGGGGTCTGGTCTTGAGAAAGTCAGCAAGCTTGGAGTTGCGGCCGGCTGGTCCGGTCTACTGATTGGTTAGCAAAGCCTGAAGAATATGAGTCTATTGGAACATGACTTGAGCCATTGAGGGGTTTGTTGGTGGTGGAGGAGGTAGGTTTTGTCCACGGCCACGGCCACGACCACAACCTCTTGCTCAGCCTGTTGCATAGGCACCATGGACTGGGGTGGCAGCTCTTCTTAGCGGCATCTGAAGGAACACTGAGGCTTAGAGCTAGAGGGAGTATATGAGGGTTTACTAGCCCTCTAAAGCACACACAGAAGGACTTAAACCAACAATAAGATCGAATAAGTACAATACAAATCCTAGAATGGCTGCATTATATTAAGGAGATTAAGTGTTACATGACTCCAGAAACATAGCATATAGGCTAAGCTAAGTCATGACACAGGATACAAACATAACGTCTACAAAAGAAGGAAATAGAAAGTGCTTGCAACCCAAAAGACTGCCTAGCAAGCACTGCTAGCTAACCTAGACTAGCCTGACTACTCCACAGGGGAGCGGGAGTGGGAACGGCTCTGACGAAAGCTCGATGAGCGGGAACGATCGCTACCAAGGCTGGGCGAGCGGGAACAGGAGCGTTGCACGCTCTCGCGCGCAGTCATCCTGGTGCGGGGCCCTCTGGGTTGGAGTGGTTGATCAAGCGTCCTGTCGCTGGAGGCGATGGCTGGTGAAGGAGAAATTGGAGCAGAGATTGGAGTGGCGGTTGTGAGACGCGCCAATTCTGCGATGGTGGCATCTCTTTCCTGCTTTACCTCAGAGAGAGTTGCAACCCCTCTGATTAGCCGGTTGCGAAGGGTGTTGGAGTGGTCGTAACTGCCAGTGAGAAGCACCCGAAGCTGACTGATCTCGACCATATTGGAGTGAATGGTAGCTGTCATCGCTTGTGTGAGTTGCACCTGGTGCGTCAAGATGGGATCGTCGTCTCTAGCATCAAAGAACTTTGGAACTCGCTCTCCGTCGGGGAGAAACGGGTAGAAGCAGAAAGGTGACCTCAATAGGAGGTCCTCGTACATCCAGCACAAGCGGGTTGAGGCGAGGTAGGCTGCATCCTGAATGGCACCGAGGCTACTGTGTCGGTGTACTTTGGTCTTGAAGGTGTGGGCAACAAACTCACCAATCCTGGCAGAGAGGTAGACCTCCATGGTCCACGATTCCTGGGCCTCGATCGTTGTCTTCCGGCCCAGAAGATGGGCTGGCGGGGAAAAGTCAGCTACTGCATCAGCTGGCGGAGGATGTCTGCAAACCCTCCTTCATTCTCTCTGTGAGAGAGGAGGTCCCACGGGCCATCGGACGATGGGGTAGCTATCTACAATTTTTGAAATAAGAGAAGAGGTCGATAAAAACTTAATGAAAGTAGAGATAAGTACAGAACTAAAAGTGATGAGTAGAAGCAATAAATACTCTACATTTTGTCAAAGCTCTTCTTAATTTTTGAAAATAAGACCCAAGTCCTTATGGCAACGACCAATCTAACTAAAGAATCAGTCGTATGCTCTGATACCAGCTCTGTTGGACCCAAATTTCCTAAATCCAAATTCTTTGTGAAAACACTGTGCTATTCCTTGGATCAGTAGGTAGCACTCACAGGCACATTGTTGAATCATTCATACAAGGTGTGAACTAAAACATTCAAATATATTACAAACATCAGAGTGACATAGACCACGTCGGGTCGAGTTTTACTGTAATACTCCGGAAGTGTGAGAAGGGAAGAATCGGATTAATAAAAATTAATCGGTAGAGAATTATTATTCGGGAAGAGAAATTTATTGAATTTTCAAGTGCAATATAGTTTAGAGAGGATTTCTCTTAACAGAAAGTATCCATCATTGATTATGTAATATCTGTTTAACATTAGAGAATTAATTGAAATCGAAAGGTATTTACTTGAGAATTAAACAGAAATCAGTTTTTAGAGAGATTTAATCTTGGGCTTTGGCCCAAGTTGTTTGGCCCAAGTGGAAGTTGGTTTAAGAAGGGCCAACCAAACCCTAGGTTTTTACTGTAGCACGCAGCTACAGTACCGCCGCCCCTGTAGCAACCCTCCTCCCTTTGCTTGCCACGCCCTCCATGTCGCCCCTTTTGCTGCTCCTTGCACGGTCTTGGGAGGAAGAAGAAGGAGAGAAAGGAGGAGAAGAAGGGATCTTCTTCATGGATTCAACCAGCGTTTCCCAAGGTTCTACAAGGGTAACGAGAGGCATTCTTTGCTGTCTAAGTTGTATTAGATGCAAATTCGATTGGTTTGATTGGATTGAATTGCTGCCGCTACAAATTCAATTCTGTCCAGTTTCTTGCGCGGCTTGTTTCGTGTGTTTAGAGGCAGAATTAGGATTTTGATCTCCAAGAGTTATTTAGATAATGTTCTTAGCTTTGGTGGCAGCGAAGATCACTCGATTCCGAGGTCTGAGTCAAAAGTTATGATCATTTTATTATCTGCTGTCAGAAATCTGACGAGAATAATCTGTCTGGTTATTTCTTAAAATATGAAAGGAATTTGGTAGAATCTGAAAGTTCACCCAACTAGGTTATTGTAGGTAATTCGATAACCTTTTCAGATTGATAAAGAACGATCAATTTGGAGTTACCTATTAAAAGTTATGGTCATTTTAGTTTTGCTATTCGATTGTGTAGGCAGTTTCTGTACTGAAAGTTCAGACAATGGTTAGCCTAATATTATGGCCGAATTGGTTTATCGTGTCAACTAGAGTATTGTAGATTATTCAGTTAAGAATCTACAGAAATTGGGTTTACCTCATTTTGACTTCCAGTTCATGAGTTATGTCATTTACCGTGCTGCTGTCCAGAATCAGTATATGGCAGAAGCGTTGTTTTCGGTTTCAGCTTTGTAAACTCGTTTTGAGTCGTCAAGTAAGCGTTGTAGAATGCCGATTAGTAGCGCTGAGTATATTATGTCTTAATTGAAATTATTTTACCTGTTTAGGAGGTGAAGCCTCAGGTTTAGGAGTATCGCTTTGCTGCCTAACGCGTCGCATCGTGGAAGGCAAGTAAATGTAGCGGTTGTGCTACGATTTAACCCGTTTTCTTACTATTTGCACTATGCATGATTGACGTAATGTTAAATGATATGCCATGGTTACATGTTTTCCAAGTAAAAATGTGGTAGCAAGATATTAATCAATTGCTATGTTTGGATGAGTTTGGGTAGTATCGTGGTAATTCGCTTAATGAGCCAAATGCGGAATATGAAAATAAACTCAAGGTGGACATGTTGTTAATTCCTTGTGGTTATTTTCATGATGATCATGTGGTGGTCTATGTGATAGAGTTCCATCTATATCGATTGATTTTGATCTTGGTGAATCGGTGTGGGTTATGTGGTAATGGTCTTATGACACGATGGTATTGTGCTTAATGAGACACATGTGGATTATGAGAAAATATTCATGATGAGTATGTTGTTGACCTTCGTGGTTAAATTCTTGTGGTTTATGATTATCATATCATTCATGACATATCATGACATTTGCATTGTGGATGTCGCGCTTATAGCCGCGGCCGTCATGCAGGTACAACATCGTGCATTGTCAGTAGACGATGCATACCTTTACCTTGTTGGGTAAAGGTGCAGTGGAGCATAGCATACATATGCATTACATTGTGGAAAGATCATTTGCATACTTGTGCGGATATTGAGGTGAAGTTATTTTTTGCAAACAAACGCCTTCACAGTTGCAATGTGGAAATTGACTCATGAGAGTCTCTTGTGGTATGAGTAATGTGGTTGTGGTTGTGGAATGGGGTTCACCCTTGTGGTATGGTAGAGGTTGTGGTTGTGGCATGAGATTCTTCTCTTGTGGTAATTGTGGATAGCAGATTGTGGATGCGAGAAATAGTAAAGTTATGAGGTAAAACACGCTAATACTTTATTGTCATTGGTAGTGGTAGTGGTGATTAACATGGAGCAGTTGATCAAGATTCAATTGTTAATATTTTACTATCATTGGTAGTAAATATGGTTGAGGCTATAATTGTGATCATTATGGGGATTGGATATTGATGCTTAATATCTTTGTAGTTTAATTGGTGGTAAATGAATGTGGATTCACATTATGGGTGTGGATATTTGGATACTTTAATGATGTTGTATGTTTGTTTGTAGTCCGAATAGCGGTTAAACAGTTTGCTTCTTGAGATTTTTATCTCACCCTTGTTTTCTTTCCCCTACAGGTGATTGTTGAGCATTCATGGGATGGGTAGAGCGGCACCACAATAATGCACATGGTTCATCAACTCATGTTGTAATAAAGTCGATGAAATTCTAGCCAAATGCTTAACTATTTGTGGAGGATTATGTTATTTAATAAGGATGGACTTGTGAACCATTCTTTGATTAATCTGCTAGAGGTTGTTTAATTATTGAACTTGTTACCGTTATCTTTATTCCCTTAGATGTTTATGCTTCCGCTTAATGCTTTTTGTCTAGAGATGTTGCGAATTAATTTATATTGAAATTATTGGCTAGTGTAGAGTGGTTTAGTAGCATTCGAGGTAATGTGGGTCTGGGTATTCTGATTGGTATCGAGCGGGCTTTAGGTGCGTGGTAATTAAAATATTAAATTGACACACAGTGCATGTAGGATGGGATGGGACAAGCATTGCATTCAAGCTTTGACATGTTATATTGATGATTCATGCTTGGAGATAATCTTGTATGTTTATGATTTGTTTATATGATTGCTTTGAGTGAGGATAGTTAATGATATGAGGTAGGGATTGCGATTGTTGCCTTGGGCATTGCGGTTTATACCTCGTTCGTAATGCGGGGATTTTGATGCAGATTACCTCGGGTAACTTAGTTGCGGATGTCTTGGTAAGTTTCTTAGAAAAGTGTTATCCTCCTTGAATTGATGTTGGCGATTCTTGGTCTATTACGATTAATGATTTTCTCTCGGGTTATTTGTTTATTGCGGTTGTTGGTTGTCATTAGGCCTCTAATTGTTCTTGAGGCCAAGTATTGTTTCTTCGATTGATGGGTTGTTTGTTGCTCGTGGCGAGTGCTTTTGGAGAGACTAGTATTTTCCGTGTTGTTCCATCTTTCTTCTTTGGAAAACATGACTCTTGTATTTCGTTTGATTTTTTTTTAGAGAGAATCAAAGCTTTATGTGGGAAGTTCATTAACTTGTGGAAGCATTGACTCTATGCATTTCTTACGAGTTATTTCGACTTTTGAAGTTTGATTTCTCTCTAGAAGGAGTGTTAAAACCCCTTTGTGATGTTTTGTTGTGTTTAAGTAGTAGGTGGAAATTATGTAAATAATTGATAGATTGTGAATTATCAAGTTGAAAAGTTAGTGTGGTACATCATTAAGTTCTACTAACATCTTTAGAAGTGAGGTCGATTAATATGATGTTGTCCTGTTGTAGTTTGTTGAAGATCTGTGGCTAAGAAATTTAGCGATACATGTGTAGAACTCATGCATTTATCAAGGAATATGAAAAATAATTGTTTTGATTATTGTAGTTGTTTAATTTTCCCAACTTGTTGGATATATTGGATTGATTGATCTTAAGTAATTAATCTGACCATTCGGGATGGTCAAGTAAGGAGGTGTTGGAATATTGCCTTAATAAGATTAACCTTTTATATGTCCTCTCTTTACATACTTGATGAGCATGTACAACTGTTAAATTTATGTAACTTTTACCATGCCCGTCGACTTCTGGGTCTTCAAGGTAGGCATAGTATCCTTCATCCACATCATATGAAGGGTTTGGGGGAGAGTGAGAATGAGCACAACTTTCGTGCTCGCTAGCCAACACACAATGCAATAACATATATGCAAGGCTTAACAAGGATGGCTCGGTTATTTTATTTGCTAAAGCAACGTTTTCAATTATCATAACTACAAATTCTTATCACTTAGCATTTTAACCAAATTGCATATTGATAACAGCAGAGGTTCCCTCCATCCGAAACTCTACCAGATGCTTACTTTGATTATGGTTACATCCACCATTCAACAACACTGGGTACAACCACCCAGGAAAATCCAAACTCAGGGCTAGGTGAGCCCACCACATTTTAATACCACCCACAAAGGTTTTTGAAATAGAACTAACTCAAGTTAAGTTCCCATGTCTGCGTTTGACCGTAGGCACAGCTGTTTAAATAGTTTAATACACTCTGCAGAGATTGTACACTTTACCCACAAGAGATAATCAACTCGTTGCCCTACACGATTCCTTAGTCATGTAGTTGAGAGATCATCACAGTAACCTTTCAAGCATCTCGCCCCTTCCGTTATCTCACACATATTTGGTTACGCCCATAGGTTGTGCAGGATGTTCACCACAACGACTAGCGCAGTTGGCCCCGGCCACAACGTCTAGCGTAGCTGGTAACTTCACCATTACCATGGTGTCCCTTTTAAGCCGGAATGCATTCGCCACTTGTACTACCCCATTCCTCTTCTGCGAGATGACTGCCAAGGTTTAATAATTTACTAAGCCAAGTTGCACTTTGCAGACTTGTGGTTATACTTGTTTTACACGGGAGGTCGTGACAAGATTAAGTCCTTAAGGTTGTCTAGGCGGTTCATTCCACATACCATCCACGAAACAACAGTCCTTGGGCTACATCAGCACCCACTGTCGTACTATCGACCTCACCATCCACCCTGACAGAACAACAAGTTGAAGAGGTTTTGAGGAGTAAAACCAACCATCACATTTTCTCCAATCATGGATCACCATTGACTACCCAAACCATTTTCATGTTTAAAGAGATGATGATTGAGATATTTTTAATGTCCTGGTACTTAAGCAAGACTAACATGTCGCTTAAGTACAACCTATACTAGTATTTACCATATAGTTACTAGGGTGATAAGGATTAAGGGATTCAAATTGTCAAGGATGACATATTAATTACTTAATCATCAAATAGGTATTTAACTATCTTAAGCTTTAACATACATTTGCTTAAAGAATTAAAGCATGCATTTTGTTATTTTAAAGGAATATAGTTTGCACAAAGTGTAGGTTCAATATGATCAAAGTATTGACTCGCCTTGGTTAAAGGCAGAAGGGTCTTGGAGGTCTTCTGCTTGGTCCCACTGGAGATCTCCTGCTTCTTCGAGCTCTACTCAGACGAACGCATCGGAAAGAGGAGCAAACAAGCAGAGAGAACAAATAAATACACAAGAACTAAACAAAAGAACACCAAAAATACACAGGGAGGTCCAACTGAGAGGGAAGTCCAATGGAGAGGGAGGTCCCACGGGAAACTCATCAGGGTCAAGAGAGAGGCCGGAGGGGAAGGTGGCGGCTTTGGTGGACTTACCCGGAAGCAAGGGAGAGACGAAGGGAAGAACAAGGGGCACAGGGGCCCTTTTATAGGTGGCCAAGGGGGCTTGGAGCCGTTGGGGCAGTGAGAGGAAAGCGCGATTCTGAGGCGGCGTTGGCGTGGGCGCACTTGCACGGAGGCGACAAGGCGAGAGGAAGGTGGCTGCAGGGAAGGGCGTCAGAGGAGCGGCAACTTTGAAGGGCCGGCTGACGCGGGCGCGGAGCTTGGACCGGGCGCGTTGGTGCGGCGAGGACGGCAGGGACGACTATGGCGTGGGTGCGGAGGAGAGATGACACACGGGCGAAACGACGGGGCGAGGAAAAGCGCTGAAGTCGCGGAGGGTAGGGGAGTGGGTGCGGCGCAGAAATGGCAGGGAGTTGGTGGTGCATAGGGAGTAGGTGCGGCGTGAGAGAGAGCACGAGGGGTAGTCGTGAGTTGAGAAGAACAACTGCTCAAATTGACTACTGATCAATCACGAGTAGTAATCAGAGGTTTCGACTACGCGTGCTCGAAGGAGTTACGACCACACCTGGTCGTAGAAGGAAATCTGAAGAGGTCCTGAGAGGAGGTCCTGAGAGGAGATCCTGAGGAGAGGTCCTGCAGGAGGTCCTGAGGGGGAGTGACCAGGCCAAGGGAAAAACGGGCTAAGCCCAAAAAGAAAAGGGAAGGCCAAAAGAGAAAGTGGGCAAAAACTGAAAGAGGAGGAATTCAAACCTGAATTTGAATTTTGGAAATCGGAGATATTTGAAACACAACCCCGAGCTAGAAAGAAGCCGGCAAAAACGAAACTAAAAAGGCGAAAGACAAACGGCGGAAGAATGAAAACCAGAAAAGCAAAAACTAAAACTCGCCCAAAAAACGGAACGTTACAGACTGCTTCTCATCAGCATATCTATCGGCTAAAAGGTGCCGCAGCTTCTTGATCTTAACAATCCCTCGTGGTAGCTTCTCTATTTTGGTTTGTTTGATGTCCAGAGTGTGAAGGTTAGACAACTTCTCAACAGAGTCTGGGGGTGACTTGACCTTGGTGCGCCGTAAGCCAATGTAACGTAGATTGAACAGAGTCCCTATTGATGCTGGCACTTCAGTGACTTCAGAGTCTTGCAGCTCGACAACAGTAAGGTAGGTGGATTCAGATAGAATTGAGGATAACATGGCAGGGGAAGATGAAATTGCTCCAAGTGACACTAGAGTTCGAAGACGTGGAAGTTTAACTTTCAATGTATTACTGTCTTTCCATCCACATGATGACAGACGACGAACATCCCAATCCATCTGTATCATTGTGCCATAATTATTTGCAGAGCTAAACTTCTCCTCTTTAGCAACAGAAAGAGATAGGTCTCGCACAATATCATGCATCGTACAGGTGCTCACCCTGCCAAGTTCATCATTCTCCGTGACTTTAAGCATATTGCGTTGGATCAGTTCCAAGAGATTTCCCTCAGCCACCACATCTGGTATGTTATTTTCTTTGCTCAGCACAAAGCCTTCTGCAACCCATAGCCTCACAAGGGTCCCGCGTAAAATCGGGTAGTCTTCGGGAAACAGGCTGCTGTTGGACCGAAAAGGCGACTAGAGGGGGGGGGTGAATAGGAGCACGATATCTTTTTCTCCCAAATTAGATTCAATACGAATCTCACTCCAATAGCTATGAAAGCTATGAAGATCAATCAATCAAGTACAGCGAAAGACTTGTATTGAATCCACTCAAAACCCCGAAGCAAAAGCAACAAGAACTCAAAACACCAAGTCACGGGCGGTCTGACCTCTCACGGGGGCGGTCAGACCAGTTGGCCTAGCGGTCGGACCTCTCCCTTGGGTGGTCAGACGTCTAGTTCAATGAACAGTGAAATCAGCCCGAAAAACCAAAACGAAAATTGAGCTAACTTTTGATTCGTGCGTCCAAACTTCATGAAACTTGACACACACCTTCTCAAGGATGTTAGGAACCTATTCCAAGCAACGATCGTGAAGATCTTTGCCAAAGTTCAGACCTTTCTCCGTTTGAGTGAAGGTGGTTCAAAAACAGAGCCAAAATCGAAATATGATCTAGAGACTTGCTCGTGGGTGATTGATGATCAAGAAGACCCTAGATGGGTTCCCACACGTCGCAGCAAGTTAGATCACAGCAAGAAACCAACCAAAAACTCACAGATCAAAGAAATACTCAAAATCATCAAATAGAGAGAAAGAAAGCAAAGGAACACAACATTGAGCAAACTTCCTTGGATTGATTTGATATGGTGCTGGTTTACAGCCACTCCATCAATGGAGGACAAAGCTCAAGACATGAGCACGAAATCAAATCAAAAACTCTCTAGAACCCTAACCTCCAACTATCTTCCCCCTAAGCACAAATGCAAAACTAGGGTTTTCAAATACGAAAGGGTTGAGGGGGTGCAGCCACCTCCCTCCTCTATTTATAGTGAAGGCTTAGACCTTCTAGAAGAGTTTCCCTAATGGGCTCCCGTTAAGACCCAACACAAACGGGTCACACACGCACGCATTTTAAAGCATCAGCTTCATCTCCTCTTGACTTAATCCGCTTCTTCATGCACCATCTTGCGCCGCGGGTTGGCAAAAGGTAACCAAGGCGATATTTGGTAAGATTACCAAAATACCCCTTCTCAGTCCTTCTCCGAAGACCGAGTCCAGATTGTGCGAAGCACTCGCTTGCTTCGCCACGTGTAGGTTGATCCAACGGCTCTCATCATGTCGGCAAGTCTCTCCCATCCGGCTCTCACCGAAACCACCATAGCACTTGCAACCACCCCGCGCGCTTGATTCAACGATCGCACCGGCGCCGCTCGGTCACCTTTGTCCATCTTGCACTGTGCTTGAGTCCATTGACCTCACCCGGCATCGTCGATTGTTCTGAACCTCAGCTCTCCAAACCTAGTCCCGATCATCCTCACCGTTGACCGTTGTTGACCACCAAGCAACCTGCACAACAATAGACAAGCAAATCGAATCCGGGAACAAGTTCTTCACAACTTGACCTACGTTAGTCAAAACATGCATGATGCAACACATATGCCATGAAACCCATGAACTTGACCTAACAAGCAAACATCACCGCCCCACCGGCCGACGAACAAGTCAAAACCGGTCAGACCACCACCCTTGGCAGTCGGACCGCCCACTGGCCGGTCTGACCGCCAACCAAAGGCCGGTCTGACCGCCCCCCGGGGACTTAGCCAAAATTCCAACTCTGAAATCCGCAACCTCTCTGGAAATTTCAAACGAATAGAACTTTTGCCTGGAGGCTCCAAAAATTATGGGACCAAGAGTAGTAGAACCTCCTCTCTTGCCTACACCCTCTATTTTTGGCCCAGCCTCAAACTCCAAAACTACTTACATGGCCGTCGGCCGCTCGGCGCTAGCTTGGCCCGACCGCCACATCGGCCGGTTCGATCGCCGCTCGACCGGCCGGACCGCCACTAGTTCACCCGATAAAACACTTGAGGCACGACCGTCGACCGCCACCATGGCGGTCGACCGCCGAGGCTCGTGAACCCGATCTTTGCCGAAACGCGTGTTTCCGCAAACCTTCAACGTCATTGCCAATTGTCATATCATCCTAAGATCATGAGCATATCCCCATGATATCCACAATCTCCCCTTGATGAACACATTGGTAATTCCCAACAAATGCAAATTTTTGATTTTTGAAAAGTAAAAACTCGACGTTTTCGCACAAAGGCACCACTTGGTCCAGATGCAAGAGAAAGCAAAGGAAATGACCAAGTTGGCTTCAGAATAGCATAGGCAAGTGAGATAAGGCAAAACAAAGCACAAAAGCTTCAATTTCCAGATAATAGCCAAAAATCTCACTTAAGGTCCATATGAAAGAACAATTGTTCGATATGACCTTTGATCAACGTGAGGATCAAGAATTGCAATTCAAGTTCAGAAAGGGCAATAAGACCATAAGAATGCAAATAAGAAACTCCCCCTCAATATGATCCTCAGATTTCAGAAAATTTCAAAATCTCCAATTTTCTCCCCCTTTTTAACACTTTTATATCTTCTCCCCTTTATACATCTCGAAATATCTTCTCCCCCTTTGACAATGGAGTCATCAAGGAATCACGCCTTCCTCTCGTCCAGAGATAACAATTGCAGAATGAGGAAAAAAGCATAAGAAGGAGCATGCATGAAATGCAACGAAGTGGCTTCATATTTTTGTATTTTTTAATTTTTGATTACAAGAAGCTTTGGAGATTACCCAAAAAGAGCAAGCTTAGCATTTCTAATCTTACTCAATACATATCAAGCCTATCAGCGCTAGCAAAATCGTGTTAAGACATATATCAAAGCTAAGCAAGAAGGCTCAAAGTAAAGCGATGAATTATAACAGATTAAGCAAAGCTTCAACAATTCAGCAAGTTCATCAACAGGGATCCTAAGGTGATAATGGCCATGTCAGAATGTCAATTTTAGATCAAGAAGTTAACAAAGATCACCTTAGAGACAAAAATTCCAGAATTGAATCATTTTGCTCAATTTTCTCAAACACCCATTTTTCAACAGTTTTTCATTTGCAATGAATATTGAAGTTGACTAATGGTCTAACTTAGTGAAGAAGATCCTGGATTAGGAGCCATCCATAAACTCTTCCTAAGCTTCGACCAGAAGTTGATTAAAGGTATATCTTAGTGAAGAAGATCCTGGACTAGGAGCCATCCACAAACTCTTCCTAAGTTTCTACAGTATACAAATCTTGAGGTTCATGTCAATTTTGACAAGCAGTCCCCATGAGATCGTCTGGATCATCAAACTATCTCCAAGTTCATGTCTATGACATGCAGTCTCGTGAGAGTAGTTTGGTACATTTTAAGCACAAGACAATCTTTCAATTTGATTTTTCATTTTTCACAAGAGTAGTTTTAGTTTCTTAAAAGAACAAGAAGCTCAAGTAATGATCAATACTAGATTCAAGATCTAACAAAGCAATTTTGACAGGGCTAATGTCGCAAAAGGAGCACTAATTGCGCAACTAGCTAAAAAATCCACAAATTGCAGTTTTTAGTTCAAGTTGTCTTAATGTTCTAGCTCATTCAGCACAGACTTAGCTACACATGTGAAAGCATGATAATTCTAGTAAGTCAAAGAACTAGACACGATATTGAGCAGAATTGAAATACTAAAGCTCAAGGGGGTAATAAGCAAAGCTTCATCAATTTTAAAAGACAAGTAGAAAAGCTTATATTACAATACATCTTTTTGTGATTTTCATATGAATGCAATATGATACAATGAGATGCACAAAAAGACTTAAAAAGCCTAATAAGATCAAAAAGATCAGAAGAAAATACCACTAGAAGAAGGTATCAGAAAAGATCCAGAAAAGCTCAGATGAACAAGAAAAGTTCAGAAGAACAAGGAAAGTTCATAACAGAGCCAACTCCCTCTCAAACCAACCCGTAGGGATAAATTACCCCTAACTCACTTCTCAAGGTGGCAAACCTAGTTGGGTCTAAAGGCTTGGTGAGGATATCAGCTAACTGAGCCTCGGACTCCACGAAATGTAGCACAATATCACCCTTCTCAACATGGTCTCTAAGGAAGTGATAACGAATGTCTATGTGTTTGGTCCTAGAGTGTTGCACAGGGTTTTTAGCAATGTTAATAGCAGAAGTGTTATCACAGAAAAGAGGAACACTATCAAAGGCCAACCCAAAGTCCTTAAGAGTGGACACCATCCACAAAATCTGACTACAGCAACTAGCAGCAGCTACATATTCAGCTTCAGCAGTGGATTGTGCAATAGAAGACTGCTTCCTAGAAGACCAAGAAACAAGAGAAGTGCCTAAGAAGTAACAAGTGCCTGAGGTACTCTTCCTATCTAGCAGACAACCCGCAAAATCAGAATCAGAAAACCCCTGAATGGACAAAGAAGAAGAGCAGGAATACCAAATGCCATATTGGAAGGTACAATGTAAATACCTAAAGATGCGCTTAACGGCTTGGCGATGGGAAGTCCTCGGAGACGCCTGAAACCTCGCACAGAGGCAGACCGCGAAGTGGATGTCCGGTCTTGAGGCCATCAGGTACAAGAGGGAGCCGATCATGTTGCGGTACTCGTGTTGATCCACGGCTTCTCCTTCCTCATCTGGATCCAAAACAGTCGAAATCGTCATGGGAGTGGCGATCGGCTTGCAGTCACCCATGTCGAAGCGTTTGAGCAAATCTTTGGTTTACTTCGTCTGATGGATGAAGATCCCTTCCTTGCATTGCTTGATTTGAAGCCCCAGAAAGTAATTGAGTTCTCCCATCATACTTATCTCAAATTCCCTGGACATGGTCTCAGAAAAACTAGAAACAAGAGCATAAGAAGAACCACCAAAGATAATATCATCTACATAAATCTGAGTAAGCAGGAAGTCATTGCCACGCCTAAGAATGAACAGGGTCTTGTCTACCTTTCCCATCTCAAAGTCATTCTTAACTAGAAAGGTCTTAAGTCTATCATACCAGACTCTAGGGGCTTGCTTAAGACCATACAAGGCTTTGGAAAGCTTGAAAACATGATGTGGATGCTTCGGATTCTCAAAGCCTGGGGGTTGCCTAACATACACTTACTCCTCTATAAAACCATTCAGAAAGGCACTCTTGACATCCATCTGATACAACCTAAAACCCTTAGACGCAGCAAATGCAAGCAGAATACGAATGACTTCTAGTCTAGCAACAAGAGCAAATGTCTCATCAAAATCTAACCCCTCAACTTGGCTAAAACCCTTAGCTACCAACCTAGCCTTATTTCTAACCACAGAACCATCCTCATTTTGTTTATTTTTGAACACCCAACGGGTTCCTATAACATTATGACCACTAGGAGGTTCTACTAGGTTCTAGACCTTGTTCCTCTCAAAGTTCTCTAACTCCTCATGCATGACATTAACCCAGCTAGAATCAGATAAAGCATGTGATATATCGCGGGGTTCGAAAGAAGCAACAAATGCAGAATGAGAGTAGAGACTCGGATCGTGATACCTAGAGCGAGTGACTCGCTCATGAAGATTACCAATCATCTGATCCGGAGGATGACGCCTCTGAATGTGAAGTGGAGCGTCCGGGGAAGACAGCATCTCTTCGACCTCCGCAGGTACTGCTGATGATGAAGATGCAGCAGGAGCCTCAACTGAAGGTGAAGTAGTAGCAGGAGATTCTAGAGCTTGGACAGCTTGGACAACCTCCCATATAGCTTGTCCTTCGCTTTCAAGAAATACTTGCATGCGATTCTTCCAATAGGCATAGTTGAGCCCATCGAAGACATGCGGCTTGGTTGAGTACTTCTTCATCGCCAAGTTTAGTGACCGGTTAAGATCAAGTTTGAACTAACCGGGCTCTGATACCACTTGTTGGACAGAAAAGGCGACTAGAGGGGGGGTGAATAGGAGCACGATATCTTTTTCTCCCAAATTAGATTCAATACGAATCTCACTCCAATAGCTATGAAAGCTATGAAGATCAATCAATCAAGCACAACGGAAGACTTGTATTGAATCTACTCAAAACCCCGAAGCAAAAGCAACAAGAACTCAAAACACCAAGTCACGGGCGGTCTGACCTCTCACGGGGGCGGTCAGACCAGTTGGCCTAGCGGTCGGACCTCTCCCTTGGCGGTCAGACCTCAAGTTCAATGAACATCGAAATCAGCCCGAAAAATCAAAACAAAAATTGAGCTAACTTTTGATTCGTGCGTCTAAACTTCATGAAACTTGACACACACCTTCTCAAGGATGTCAGGAACCTATTCCAAGCAACGATCGTGAAGATCCTTGCAAAGTTCAGACCTTTCTCCGTTTGAGTGAAGGTGGTTCAAAAACCGAGCCAAAATCGAAATATGATCTAGAGACTTGCTCGTGGGTGATTGATGATCAAGAAGACCCTAGATGGGTTCCCACATGTCGCAGCAAGTTAGATCACAGAAAGAAACCAACCAAAAACTCACGGATAAAAGAAAGACTCAAAATCATCAAATAGAGAAAAGAAAGCAAAGGAACACATCTTTGAGCAAACTTCCTTGGATTGATTTGATATGGTGCTGGTTTACAGCCACTCCATCAATAGAGGACAAAGCTCAAGACATGAGCACGAAATCAAATCAAAAACTCTCTAGAACCCTAACCTCCAACTATCTTCCCCTTAAGCACAAATGCAAAACTAGGGTTTTCAAATATGAAAGGGTTGAGGGGGTGCAGCCACCTCCCTCCTCTATTTATAGTGGAGGCTTAGACCTTCTAGAAGAGTTTCCCTAATGGGCTCCCGTTAAGGCCCAACACAAACGGGTCACACACGCACGCAATTTAAAGCGTCGTCTTCATCTCCTCTGGACCTAATCCGCTTCTTCACGCACCATCTTGTGCCGCGGGTTGGCAAAAGGTAACCAAGGCGATATTTGGTAAGATTACCAAAATACCCCTTCTCGGTCCTTCTCCGAAGACCGAGTCAGACAGCGGCACTCGCTTGCCGCCACGTGTAGGTTGATCCAACGGCTCTCATCATGTCGGCAAGTCTCTCCCATCCGGCTCCCACCAAACCACCATGGCACTTGCACCACCCCGCGCCGCTTGATTCAACGGCCGCACCGAACTGCGTTCGGTCACCTTTGTCCATCTTGCACCATGCTTGAGTCCATTGACCTCACGGCATCGCCGATCGTTCGAACCTCGGCTCTCCAAGCCTAGTCACGATCATCCTCGCGTTTCACCGTTGACCACCAAACACTTTGCACAACAATAGACAAGCAAATCGAATCCGGGAACAAGTTCTTCACAACTTGACCCACGTTAGTCAAAACATGCATGATGCAACACATATGCCATGAAACCCATGAACTTGACCTAACAAGCAAACATCGCCGCCCCACCGGCCGACGAACAAGTCAAAACCGGTCAGACCGCCACCCTTGCGATCGGACGCCATAACGGTCCGACGGCCCGGGACTTAACCAAAATTCCAACTCTGAAATCCGCAACCTCTCTCGAAATTTCAAACGAATAGAACTTTTGCTTGGAGGCTCCAAAAATTATGGGACCAAGAGTAGTAGAACCTCCTCTCTTGCCTACACCCTCTATTTTGGCCCACCTCAAACTCCAAAACTACTTTCATGGTCGGTCTGACCGCTCGTGATGGCCGTCGGATCGCCACATCGCCGGCTCGACGCCGCCCTAACCGGTCGGACCGCCAGCTAGTTCACCCGATAAAACACTTAAGGCACGGCCGGTCTGACCGCCGCCATGGCGGTCGACCGCTGAGACCGACGAACTCGATCTTTCCGAAACGCGTGTTTCCGCAAACCTTCAACGTCATTACCAATTGTCACATCATCCTAAGATTATGAGCATATCCCCTGATATCCATAGCTGTAGTACAAGAAGCAGTTTCTGAGGTCTCCTCACAGGTCATGGTTGCTCAGATTTAAAATTGCTCGGACATGGTCGTTGCTCGACAGCTCACATGTCACATCGAAGCTGATTGTATGTTTGATTCCAAACATAGTGTGTACGTGGCCTCGAAGACAGGAGGCTGCCTATCGATACAATTGCTAGTGGCAGGCCCTGACACCGATCTGCTATAGAAGTAGCAACCTTCATGAGCTCATTGGGGCACTCGTGGCTCTTCCTGCTATAAAAAGCCCTTCTGCAGAACTGCAGAAGAGATCAAATGCATGAGTGTCACCCAAAGGCTGGAGATCGAGGCGACGTGTTGAGGGAGCAAGAGCAGCCACGTGATTCTTCCGTGTCGTGATGATGATTCGACTTGCCTGGAAATTCTGAAATGCATCACACATTTGAAAGTAAACTTCTTGGTTCCAGACATCATCCAGTACAATCAAACATTTCCTATCTTTGAGCCTTCGCTTTATTTCTTCTTTCAAGTCATACACGTCCATCCTGTCAATGTTAGATGACGGTGATTGTTCCACGTAACCCACCTTCCTGAGTAACTTCCTCAACAGAGCATCTACAGTGTAGGTCTGAGACACAACCATCCATGCCTGAGCAGCGAAATTGATCTTTTCACGTTCATAAACATTTGTGACCAGGGTGGTTTTCCCCAATCCGCCCATACCCGACACCGTTATCAGCGTACTGTCAAGCTCATCAGAGTACTGTTAGCCTTGCCGGCTTCTATGCACGCGAATCTCTGGAAGTCGAACACCCACACACGCACAAACTGGACAGCAAACAGAGAATGAACACAACTCACAACAGAAGTTTTGGTGCTGCATAACATCACAACATTTTCTTGTTTATCTTCTCTTATTTATACTAAACAAAAGACTCTACATACCCCACTACATGCAATACGTTACATGAAAATATTAAAATGAGTAACTGCCATGTTTATGCTCAGCTAGCAACGTTCAAAACCAGCAATGAAGAGCTATTAAAAAAACTGCTAATGCGTATGAGAAAACTGAAACACTCAATGCCATGACTAGCAGTTAGCCATGCACATGCACAACAAAAACTGAAATAGTAAACACATAAACTAATATCAAGGATTATTCAACAAACACCCCCAAATTCTTGATGTGCTCTCTTGATCTCGACGATGTTGATCCTTGTGCGCAGCTCGTCGCGCCGCTGGCCGCCAGCCTGACGTCATGCCACGCCACGCCACGCCGCACGCGCGCCGTCGCCGCCGCCGACTGGCGTCATGCCACACGTTCGCCGCGCATCGCGGTTTCTTTGTGCCATGCGTGCCTTGCGCCCGCTGTGCGCGCCCTTAGCCACTCGCACCCTGCTGCGTCGCCGTGTGCCGCCGCACGCTGTGCAATGTTGAGGGTAAGCACATAGAGCCGGTTCTGAGCGCGATACCGAGCAAGTGTGCGACATTGCGGTCGCGGATCGTGAGCACACCGCCCCGATGAGCGTCGGTAGCCATTCTCGTCGAGCTGTCCAAGGCTCACTATGTTGCTACGCAGTCGTGGGATGTAGTACACCCCCGTAAGCGCAAGGTGCTCCCCGTTCCGACAAGTGAACATGACGGTGCCACGTTCCGCTACCGGCAGCGTCGCACACTTGCTCGGGTAAATCGCACTTGCAACCGGCTCTATGTGCTCACCCTCAGCATTGCACAGCATGCGGCGGCGCACGACGACGCAACGGGGTGCGAGTGCCTAAGGGCGCGCGCAGCGGGCGCAAGGCGCGCATGGCACGACGGGCAGCCGCGATGCATAGGCAAACGTGTGGCACGACATCAGGCTGGCGGCCAGCGGCGCGACGGGCGGTGCGGGCGTGGTGTGAAGGGCGCGACGAGCTGCGCACAAGGATCAACATCGTCGAGCCTACGCTTCTCATGGCGTAGGTGGTGACAACTGCCGCATGCCGAAGCATACCGAGCAGGCCCACCTGACGCAAGCCGACGACCACGAGCCTACGCTTCTCATGGCGTAGGTGTGCGCACTCACGGAGGCATCCGTAGGCGTGGGCACTGACGTGGTGCTCTGATACCAATTGTTAGCCTGGCCAGCTTCTATGCACGCGAATCTCTGGAAGTCGAACACCCACACACGCACAAACTGGACAGGAAATAGAGAATGAACACAACTCACAACAGAAGTTTTGGTGCTGCATAACATCACAACATTTTCTTGTTTATCTTCTCTTATTTATACTAAACAAAAGACTCTACATACCCCACTACATGCAATACGTTACATGAAAATATTAAAATGAGTAACTGCCATGTTTATGGTCAGCTAGCAACGTTCAAAACCAGCAATGAAGAACTATAAAAAAAATTGCTAATGCATATGAGAAAACTGAAACACTCAATGCCATGACTAGCAGTTAGCCATGCACATGCACAACAAAAACTGAAATAGTAAACACATAAACTAATATCAAGGATTATTCAACAAGTATAGCCATTCGGTCAGCATTTTCCTGTTGTCTTCAATCCCCACAAGATCTTCATCTTTCACAAGTGCTGGGAAGCTATCTTGGGACCGCTGCCTTTCCATCTTAAGTTCTATAACTTGCTTGATCTCCTTCTCTATCTTGACTACCTCATCAGCAATTTGACTGAAAACCAAGACATGCATGCGTAAGTTTGTGTTCCCCCTATGCCTCCTTCCTCTCTCCTCACTGGTGCCACTCCGGCACCGGCGACCACTCCAAACGCTCTCCAACCCTCCGCCCCTTCCCCGCTCCCTCTCGGCTCTAGCGACTCCCTAGGCGCCCTACGCCTCCTTCCTCTCTCCTCGCCGGTGCCACTCCGGCACCGGCGACCACTCCAAACCCTCTCCAACCTCCGCTCCCTCCTCCTCCTCCCCCGGTCACCGCACCTGGCTGTCCTAACCTCCGCCCGAGCCCCTTGCAGCTCCACCTTGAGCGCCCCGGTGAAACACCCCTAGTAGAGCCATGCCAACTCAGCTCAAAGCCCCCCAAGCGACGCCTCCATAGGACTGCTGGCCTCCCCAACACGCCTTCAGCACCCGGCCCAAGCTCCTACCTTTGTGCAAATCCTTCAATGCAAGATCACATCAAACAACACCTAATTTACTGCACCGGGTAGCCTCAGCACCTACCATCCGTCGAAGTGCATTCAAGTGGCAGGAAATCCCTCATAGACCACCCATCGAGATGCATTCAAGTGGCACAGAGCACCCCAGAGCTAGTGCTCTAGCTCGGCGAGCCCTGTCCCGTCGAAGCATCCTCGATGAAGCTGCGCATCCTCATGTCAGAGCAAGCAATCCCTCGCTTAACCTCAAAGCCGCTCGGTCCGGCGCAGCAGAGGGATGGCAGGTAGTTAAGCGACCTCGGTGGTGGTGTGCTGCTGGACGCAATACCACCCCTCGCTTTAACTCAGCCTCGGCCTCCTTCCTCAACAAAACCGAAGGAAGGTGCTTCCGTTGCCTCTCACAAGACCACAGAATTTCAAGCTGCCGTGACCCCGTTCGGTGCTTCCTCTTCTCCAACTCCGGCCATTGAGCAAGGGAGTGCCGGAACAGGCATAAGCCTCACCGACCTTCCACTTCACTGTGTCTTCCTCTGCTCCAACTCCGGCCATCGAGCAAGGGAGTGCCGGAGCAGGCATAAGCCTCACCGACCTTCCACTTCGCTGTGTCAAGCCCCTCCGAAGGATCCTTGGAGGCTGGCTCCTTCATATCAGCGCACCACATCTATGGAATTCCTTGGCACACCTGACACCCAACCGGATGAAGACTACTACATCATCAATGGCTACCCCCAGCTCGACCGTGCCCGCTAGGACTGGGAGGCCACAGCCCTAGTGGCTTGGGTGCTGCGGGGTGACTCTGGCACCGACGACAGAGCTATGGCAGAGGCGGTTCGTCGCCACTTCGGCCTACGCTGTGAGGAGGTAGCTGTCTCCGTCCATCACCTGTAGACCTACCTCCTCAAGTTCAGCACAAGCAATCGAGGGACCGAGTCCGGAGGCGAAGAAATTCCACCACGAAGCTTTGGAGATCCACGTGCGACCCTGGAGATCGGTGAGCCATGCTTTCGGTGCTGCGATGTTCTTCCACGTCCGTCTCTGCCTGGAAGGGCTCCAAGTGTTTGCTTGGACACCGGACATCGCGGAGCGCATTGTCGGCAGGAAATGCTTGCTGCATTCTATTGAAGGGATCTCGGCGAGTCGGGAGGACACGAGGACTCTCAACCTTTGGGCTTGGACTGCTAACCCAAGCTCAATTCCAAAGGTGGCCTGGATCACCTTCACACAGCGCGGGGAGGAACCAAACAGGCCAGAAGCGAGCTCCCGTCTCTCGGACAAATGGAGGCGAGGGCTCACCCACCGGGTGATCCTACACCTCGACTATGTCGAGGACCTCACTGCTGCGCCTCTTGATGATTTCCTCTCGGTGGCGGACATCGCCCCGTACTAGCCCATCACAACCCGGCTTCCTTGGAACCTAGGGGTTGTGGATGGAACACCAGAATCCAAAGGGGGGCGAAGCCACATCCACCCTAATTCACTTTGGCAGGAAGAGGAGGATGAGAAGGCGGATGAATGTCGCAATCCCTGTGGCCACCGTCGACCCCCCCCCGCCACTTGGCCTGGGACGACCACCGGAGGCGCAAGGACAACAATGACAGCGACGACGACAACGGACGCCACAACCACACCAACCACCGAAGTCAAAGGAGCTCTAACACCTCAGTCATGCTCTGTCTTAACTCAGGTCGGGACCGTGAGCGATCCCCCCGTCGGGGTCACTCACACATGAATAGGGACAGCCGTCACTAGGCTGGGGAGGTCAGAGATACTACCTCACCACTCGGCACTTTGTGGGCCGGCCAAGACAGCTTTGGCCTATCCATCAAATCCCCGGAGCAAGCCAAAGAAACAGTGGACCACACACTCCAAGACCTCTTTGCGTCCTACGCCAAATCCATGCGTGAAGCTCTTTAGGAGGCATTCGGCAATAACCAACCTCAGCCTTCCTTGCACCCAACCCCCCCCCCCCCTCCCACTCTGAGGAGGCGCGAGGGGCTTCGCTTCACATTGTAGAGGACTACATCAAGGCTTCGTCGGCAGCTGCTATCAAACTCGGTCTAGCACCATCTACCTCGACGGCCACGCGGCCCAAGCCGACCTAGCCGGCTTTTCTCCAAGCAGCGGGCCAACTTGCTGCCCCAACCTGTGGGGACCCCGGAGTTATCTCCGTAAGACCGAGACAAATCAAGGTCTTAGGGACATAATCCTAGATCTCCAGTAAATGGATTCCAACTTAACTCCGTCTAAATGAGAGGCTCAACTAACAATTAGAGCCCCGGCGATCATGCGCACCGCTCCGCTGCGAGCACTGCATGATTGTCGGTTCTCCAACCAGTTAAGAGCCACACTTAGTGAGTTAAATAGGAAGCTATGAACAGTGAGCATGACCTATATTGGCTGCCAAGATCAGCGACCAATATATTCATACTCTCATTACAACGTCGATCACATCCATACAACGCTCATACATAAATAGTACAAAAGTTATACATCACAGTTCCAAGTGTACAACTACATAAGTGGCCGACCGGCCAAATAAAACAAGTTCATAGTGGAAGCAAGTGAAATAAACCAAAAGGCCTGCAGTGGTATGCCACAACCCATCGGCAACTGACTGGGAGCTAAAGATAGCATACTACTCGTCGGTGTCACCTAAATCGACACCGACAAACTCATCGGTCTCGATATCGTCCTCACCTGAAAAAGCCAGCAAACACCTGGCTGAGTACCAAAGAGTACTCGCAAGTCTTACACAAATAAAAATAGTTATGCATAAGGTCATTCAAAGGAAGGGCTCATATTGGCTTAGTTTTGCGAAAGAGACGCAACAATGTACAACCTACACATACGAGTTTTTCAAGTGTCATTTCAAAATCAGATTTGAAGTAGAAGTAAAGCATGTGAATAAGTAATGAACTGAGTAACAAATAAAGCGTTCAAATAGCAAAGTGGCTGCCCACTTTGATACAACAACAAGCATGAACATCTCATTCATGAAATTACCAAGGTTACCCACAATTTTACTTTCAAGTCTAACAATAGTAACTCCCGAACTCAAGCGGTTGTCCATAACCGTGGACACGGCTATTCGAATAGGTTTATACCTTGCAGGGGTGTACTACTTTACCCACACGACTCGACTAGCCCGTAAGCCTCCGGATAATGACACACTTCCTTTGGTATGCGTGGGGAGAATCGAGATCTGATCGTTTCAGCAGGAAAACCCTATTGAGCTAAGTCCCCATGTGAGATGTTTCCGGTCTTAGTACAAGCAGCGATAGCACTTGCTAAGGGCTCACAAGTTATATTGGAAATCTGAACGCAACATAAAGGGTAATTGGTGCTCCGTGCACACTATAGAACATTACCTCGGCTCCTAAGGACAAATGATCAAACACAAATGCCCCTACACCACCATGGGACTTAACACAATAGAACCTTCCCTACTTAACCGTACAGCACCCATATACGCGTGGTGGTAGCACGAAAGTACTTGAATCAACGACGTTACCAAAGTTCGGTCCTTAATTGTCTAGACAAGTCAACCACTTACCCAAAGCTCGTGCACGGCACCATCACTAACCAACACTTGTCCAGACCAAAAGCTCATTTAAAATGACAAAATTTTAACTCATAAAACAGATACGAAGATCTGAACCAAAAGTATATAAAGAGAGTTGTGTTTATCCCATAATTGTGGGTTATTCCGACAATCAAACTAATGTTCTAGACTTGCATGGCTACAAACCGGACAATATAAATTCACACATCCTATCTTAAGCATTTCATCTGGAATAATTCATGGATAGCCACAATGACAAGATAATAGGAGGTGTCTAACTATTCATCACAAAAATAGCGACATTATCAAAATAACATGCAAGCAATTATCATTGCATCTATCCAAACAAAACTGGGATCAAATATGATGCAAAAAGAAAGTTCAAAGGATGCTTGCCTTGCTGGAAAAGTAGTTGTTCATTCTCGGTAGCGTAGGAGTCAATATCAATAGGCTCGGTATCTAGATAAATACAATACCGAATAAACATCGAGAAATACCTCAAAATTAAAAATGCTCCAAAATGCATGATTTTTCTACAATAGCTAAGTCATGATTTTAGATGATTTTTGGTGAAAGAATTATTTTATTTTGATTTAGTATGTGAAAGTTATGGTGGTTCGAATTTCAGATTTCAATATGCTTCTACTTAAGCAATTTAATTATGAGGTGAAATTTTGTAGAGCAGTGGTGAGTACATGGGTTATATGGATAAATAGGCAATATTATTACAAATTCCAAACAGTTGAGTTTGCTCCAATTGGAGTTTTCATGATTTAGTTATTGATTTCTAAAGTTATCAGTATTAATAATACAAAAATAATGCCTTTATGGATCATTTCCCTCAAACTATAGTTTCTGTGACAGAGGTAAGTTTGAAACTATTTTTATAATTAAGTTCATTTGAAATAGAAATTATCAAAACTAATTTCATTGTTTTTGGAGTTTCCAAGAATTACTTATACATTTTTGAAGTTATCAGCCCTTTTTCTATTGCAAAAATAATAGTGTCAAAGGTTCATTTTCCAAAATAAAGCTCTCTGTTACAGAGACAAGATTGAAACCAATTTTAATATAAAGTTCATTAAATATTAAAATTATCAGAAGTGGTTTCATTGCTTTTGGAGTTGAGATGAATTAGTTATGTATTTTTAAAGTTATACATATTTTGCAGTGTACCAATAATTCGTTTCTGGATTTTATAAAATGTTTACATCTTTTCTCACCGAGCCACGTGCTAGCCACGATGGTCGACGTGCGGGGCTAGGAGCAGCGTATTCCATTTTATCTCGATTTTAAAATCCATTCGACACGTGGGGCGTCGTCGATGGTGCGCCCAATGGACTCGGCCCATCGTGCGCTTGCACGTGCACGCAGCGCTTACGCGCTGGTCCCACGCCGCCGTCGTCGCAATTCATTTAAACCTCACGGATTTACGTGCAGGGGCCCACCGAAGCGACTTATTACTACGGCTAAGACATCAATTATAACTAATGATTGAGTTAACGTTTAATGACGTGCTCTGATGGCGGTCGGCGACGACAACGGGATTTCGATCCCGCGCGTTTCACCGGCGGCTTGCCGGCGATTCCGGCCACGGCGGCGTGAACCAAGAGCATGTTTAGATGCAAAATAGAGTTGCGCTCCTAAAGGAAGTAGTCCGACGGTGAGCCGCCAGATCGACGGTTGGCGGAGTTGAGCAGCGACACTTTTACGGCAAAAACGCATAAGGCGAGTAGAGCTCCGCGACAAACAACCAGCGAGTGCCCAGGTCCTAAGGACTAAGTGGAAGCTACCTGAGTAGAAGGGGGCGCTCGGAGAAGCTCGGGGCTGCTGGAGCGGCGTCGGCGCCGGAGAAGAAGGTGGCGATAATACCGTTTCACGAGGAGAGGATTCCCTGAGCAAAACCACGACCAGTGAATGCTTGGAATAGCTTCAAGATCTTAAGAGAATGCTAAGGGAGCAAAGATTTGAAGAATGGCTTACCAATTTGAAGTGGGAGGGGAAAAGTTGTTTCACGGCCGAAAATGGTTCAATCTTCGATTCAACGAAATCCTGCCGTGCATTACCAAAATAAGTTTAGGGGTTTTCATAACCATGCTATAAGGCACGACATGACGCGAAAAAGTGGAGATCAAACTCACTGTAAGTGAAGAGTGACAAGATGGCGCTCACGGGAGCGTGCTCTAGAGCTCCAGAGAGCACGATGATGGATAGGGAGCTACAAGCAACGAGAGAAGCTCACATAAGCTAAAATGGATTAGGCATCGAACAAGAAAGAGAAAGGCATCACCCGGTGGAAACTTACTCAAGCGAGGAGCTGGTACGAGCTTCCCTCTCCTCGGTCAACAGAGGAGAAGTGAGGAAGAAGGAGGGGTGCCGAGGGGTATTATGCCTAGGAAATGACGGAGATGGAGGCGGCGTGAGGTGAAGAAGCTCCCGGAGTGGCCAACGGCAGCGGCGGATTGACGGCGTCGAAGTTTGCGTTACGGCGCGTCGGGGCGTCGCGCGGCGTGGTGTGGAGCTCCGCGCGAGGTCGTGACGGCCGACGGCTTAGGCCACGCCGCGTGAGACAAGGCGGCGCGCGGAAGCGTGAGTTAAGTGATTCGATGCGCACCGCTGGATCTCTGCTGGACGACTGAGATTAAAGAGGTGTTCGGACAGGTCGGAAGAGGCACGCGATCTAGGCCGTCGATCCTTGATCCAACGGTTGCATGCGATGGTGCGTTTAGGTGGTTGGGCTGAGCTGTTCACTGGTCGGCTCGAGCCAAGGAACGAGAGCGACCGGTTAGGTTTTAGGGTTTGGTGATATTATAATTGTTTTTCCTACTTTGACCAGGGTGATAAAAATAGAAATAAATTCCCTAAAATCATGAAATAAATTGTAGGGGTTCCTGGGATAGCCTAGTGTCCATAAAATTATTGAACCCTACTGTTCATATATATTTTGTCATATTCAAATTCAAACTTAGGCTAGGTCTTTTAATGGTGTTTGAATTTTCTTATGGTTCAAACCAGTCCCAAAAATTTAGAAAAAATTATATTAATTCGTGATAATTAATATAGTATTTGAATAAATTATTTCCAGATGAGCTTCAGTAGCATTTATTTCGGTTTTTAGTTTGGAGTTCAAATTAAAGTGTATGTTTCAATTGTATTTTGAGATTTTCCAAGTACAATATTGAAATAAAAAGTTTCCAAACATGATGCATGCTAATGAGATGCATAATAAGCTCTTTATTAATTTGGGGATGTGACACAACCTCTCTAAAAGATGGCTCAAGCCAAGAGTGCAGTCCCAACCTCAAGCCCCAGACTGCGACGGCACGGTCTCTTCACCTCAGGCATCGTCGAGGCCCTCACTGGAGTTGGTCCCTTTCTCCTTCACCAACACAAGCCCGGTCTCCAGTAGGGGAGGCAGGACTGCGACGCTGATCGACGAAGTCTTCACGCCTGCCCAGGTACGCGGGAGCCCACCCCAGGCATCGTCGACACCCCCACTGGAGCTGACCCCCTTCACCGATACAACACCGGCCTCAAGCATGGGAGGCAATGCTCAAGAATCGACTGAAGTCCATCAGGAGCCGACTGGTGAACTTCTAGCACTGCACAGTAGGGGTGGCAACTCTGCCCCGCACAGAGGTTTCACCCTTCTGGCCGATCTCCTGCTACTCCAGGCCGACGAGCCAACAGACGCCACCTAGAGGACTGGTGACCTGAGCCTTCTTCAACCTTCGACCCAGGATGAACAAGAAGCGAGCCAGCAGGTGTCAGGACAGTGGCAAGACCTTAAGGCGGCACTCTTCTCCAGCCCGCCACCACCAATCCTTGCTACACCGACTCCTCCCCAAATCTCGCGCACTCGCACCGTCGGACGGGTCAATCTTCGACGTAGTGTACGCATAGCTGCCAAGAGAAGGCCGGGCTCAATGCTACACCGAGCTCAGGAAGCTCTTGCCCACAAGCTAGGTACTCTTCCAAAAGACCAACCCCTGACGGAGACTGCGCTCAAAGAGTACCTTGCAACCTTCAAAGCCCCCCTTCTGGAAGCCACAATCTCGGCCCTGTCGTAGCTCTTCAAGGTGGACTGCCAGCTCACCAAGCTAGCGGACGAAGCTCTTGCCGAGATTGGAGGTCACTGCTTGTCTGTCGGCTAGGAGATCGAGGAAACGCCCACGCCGCATGCGACCATGCCCTTGTCCCTTCAGGCTTCTCCAGCCGCGCAGGACGCCCAAGTGGCGGCATGCCCCACCTTGCCGAAGTAGACGACAATTTTAGGACCATGCAGATTACTAAGATCGCTTCAGTAGATCCTGCGACTCCTGTCACTTTTGCTTCATTGTATGCTCTTATTTTCGGTGCCTCCCTCTGTAAGAATTATGCTGCTAGTCTACTCTCCCAGTTTCAAATCTGTTGCTCCGGACACAGTCTGCTGCCTCGCCCCTTTTTCGGATTCCATGTCGACCCAGACGCAGAAACATCGCCGATCTACTACTACCGCTACTACTACTACCACTACCCCTCCCTGCATCCGAACCTCAACTCATACCTCCACGTCCTCTCCCCTCCAAGTGGCAACCTCACCTTTAAATGAACAGTCCTAGCATCAACATCTTAAGTTGGAATGTGCGTGGCCTCAACACCTAGGCCAGGAAATTGACAGTCCACGAGACCCTTATCTCGACAACGTGTCATTTAGTCTGCCTCCAGGAAACCAAGCTTAGAACGGTAGACCAAAACCTGGCATGCTATCTTGGGGGATACAATCTGCGAAGTTTTGCTCATAAACCGGCTGAGGGCACTAGGGGCGGAATCCTTCTCCTTTGGAATAACGAGTACGTTGATGTAGCAGACGTACAACCGGTGACTTTCAGCTTGATGGCGACGGTGGCCTTAAATGAATGCAATTCGATCTTTCACCTTACGATTGTTTACGGCCCCTCTCAAAGCAAACAAAAGTCGGACTTCCTACAAGAAATTGTTTCCTTAAAACATACCTTCGGCACAAATTGGATGGTACCGGGCAATTTCAACCTCATCTACTAGGCTGAGGACAAAAACAACTCCAACATCAACACACGGCGCATGGCCCAATTTCGTAACACTCTTAACACTTGCGAGCTAAAAGAAATACATCTCCAGAATAGAAAGTTCACGTGGACCAACGAATGCCTTAGACCAACCCTGGTAAGGTTGGACAGAGTCTTCTGCAACAAAGGCTGGGACACCCTCTTCGAAAACTATGTTCTTCAGGCGCTATCTTCTTCGCTCTCAGACCACTACCCTCTGCTTCTCTCCAACAACTCTGGTCCCGCTCGCCCTAAAACTTTTCGTTTCGAAAACTTCTGGATCAAGATGCCAGGTTTCTTCGAGACAGTGAAAAAAGCATGGCTAGTCCACTGCCCGCACACAGAACCAATGCACCGGTTGCACCACAAGTTAACTTTCACGGCATCCACACTGAAATCGTGGAGTACACACCTCTTCCCCCGACCAAAGCTTCATCTCCACATGGCCTTAGAGCTTATACTCCGACTTGACGTGGCTCAAGAGTACAGGGAACTATCACCACAGGAATCAGTCCTGAGGGCTAATCTTAAGAAGAGAGTTCTGGGTCTGGCAATGGTTGAGCGAACAAGGAAATGTCAGAGCTCCCGGATCACCAGCCTTAGAGAAAGTGATGCAAACACAAAGTTCTTTCAATTAAAGTAAACGGCCATAAAAGGAAAAATTTCATCCATAGGCTTCAGAATGATTCTGGATGGGCGCTTTCGCACACAGAAAAAGAAGACATTATACTTACGCACTTCCAAGAAATGTTTGCCCCACCCGCACCACGCAACACAGACCTTACTTGGGAGGCTCTTAACCCACTGGTGCTAGACTTGCAAAGTCTGCAAGATGCTTTCTTGGAAGCAGAAATTCTCAACGCTTTGGAACAACTACCAGGGGAAAAAGCCCTAGGGTCGGAAGGTTTCTCAATAAATTTCTACAAAGCTTGCTGGTCAACCATCAAAGCTGACATTATGGTAGTCTTTCACAGCTTCTACTCCCTTCGCACGTCTTACCTTCATTTGCTAAATACAGCAAATATAGTGCTGATTCCAAAAAAAGGAGGGAGCTCATAAAGTGCAAGGCTTTAGACCCATCAGCCTCATTCATGGGATCAGGAAATGGATTGCCAAAACGCTAGCACGCCGGTTGGCGCCGTTTTTGCATAGCATGGTCTTGCAAGTCAGAGTGCCTTCATCAAAACAAGAAGCATCCACGACAACTTCCTATATGTTTGCAACTTGATAAGAAAACTCCACCGCTCGAAGACCCCCTCGCTCTTCCTAAAACTAGACATTGCAAAGGCCTTCGATTCGGTCCGTTGGGATTACCTCCTGGATCTCCTAAGTAAAAGGGGGTTCCCCCACAGATGGACAAACTGGGTGGTGGCCCTCTTAAGATTCGCCTTGTCCAAAGTCGTCCTCAACAGCATTCCTGGGAACACGATCATCCACAGAAGGGGGTTGCGGCAAGGAGACCCCCTCTCACCCTTCCTCTTCATACTGGCCATTGACCCCATACAAAGTCTTCTTGAAGCAGCTACGGACTTGGGTTACCTCACCTCCACGAGAGATCGCTTTGCCAGACTCAGAACCTCCATTTACGTGGATGACGTAGCCATTTTCATCAACCCTAGCATAAGCGAGATCCAAACAACCACCCAGATCATCCTCAACTTTGGGAATGCAACTGGCTTTATACCAACTTCCAAAAAAGCACGGTGCTACCTATAAGCTGCGACCATATAGATCTTACCACGATCCTCCAAGACTGCCCTGCAATCCGATCAACTTTTCCAATCAAATACCTTGGATTACAGCTCACCTACAAAAGGTTACGTAGAGTGGACTACAAACCGCTCCTCGACAAAGTGGCGGGGAGATTGGTGGGCTGGCAGGGGCGCCTTCTATCCCCAGTAGGGTGGGCCACGCTGGTAAAAGCAGTTCTCACCTCGATTCCAATTTACTACCTCACAGTTTTCAAAATTCCTATGTCAATCCTCCGCGCCCTAGACAAAATCAAGCATCGCTTCTTCTGGGCAGGCCACAAGAACATCTCTGGGGCCAAGTGTAAAATTAACTAGGGCAGAGTGTGCCGCTAACTTGACTAGGCGGTGCAGGCATCCTCGACCTCCCGCAATTCTCCCTCTCTCATCGCATGCGTTGGCTCTGGGAAGAATGGAAGAACTACTCCAAACCTTGGGTCGGCATGGAAATCCCCTGCGATGACTTGGACCGAAATCTCTTTGTGGCTGCAATTAGGATTTCCCTCGGGGATGGCAAGACAGCAAAATTTTGGTATTCGGCCTGGTTGAACAGAGAAGCACCCAAAGATTTAGCCCCCAAGATTTTTGAAATATCAAAACGCAAAAAGCAGACTGTGGCCTCAGCATTACAAAACGGGTGGTGGGTGTAGGACATAAACTTAGTGAGGGTCTCTTCCCTTCATCACATCCAACAATTTGTAGGTCTTTGGATCAAAACCAACCAAAGCCAACTAACACAAGGCACCCCGGACGCGATATCTTGGAAGCAAACCCCGAATGGAACCTACTCCTCAAGATCCGCCTATGCCTTACACTTTCTGGGATCAATCAAATCCAACTTCAAAACTCTAATTTGGAAAACCCAAGCCCCCCCCCCCCAAGTGCAAAATCTTCACATGGCTGGCAATACAAAACAAACTTTGGACCTCAGACAGACTGGAAGCGAGGGGATGGCTAAACCAATGTTATTGCCCCCTCTGCAGACACATTCTGGAATCGGCTATGCATCTCTTCGCCCAGTGTCGCTTCTCTGGACGAATCTGGAAGCTCATGGCGAACTGGCTTGGAATTGATAGCCTCCAGCCCTCCCTATGGCCCCCTAGCATGAACATATTGGATTGGTGGTCCAATGTGGTGGAGGCGACCGGATCCCCTAGGAAATCTAGGACAATGACCCTCATCCTAATCCTATGGGAGATTTGGAAAGAACGAAATGCTAGAATCTTTAATAACAAAGCCGCCGCGCCTCTAGAACTCCTAGCAAAGATCAAGGAGAAGGGTAGAACTTGGTACCTAGCGGGGGGCAAGAGCCTGGAGCTTTTCAATATTTTGTAATTACAGTCTTTGTTTAACTTTTTCCAGTACTTCGTGGCTTTCGATACCGCTTCCTCTCTATATATATAACAGGCAGCTCTCCTGCCAGTTTCATTCAAAAAAGAAAGAAAACCAAGACATAATGTGATCCTTTGATGAAGTACTTCTTCAGGAACTATTCTTCCTCCATTTCAAGGGAGTGATATGAGTACTTGCCAGTGAAATCTTTATCAGGTTTTTTTAATGGAGGGGGGGCAGTAACCATGAAAATCGAAATTTTTTGGCCAATCTCGGCCGGAATTTTTTTAAAAAAAAATTGAAATTTTCGGATTTAAATTAAAAAAAAATTCAAATTCGAACAAAATTCAAGAAATTTTGAATTTTTTTGGACAAATTTCATCAAAACCGGTTTTTTCGGAGATGGCTTGATTCCTAACGGACCCCGCCGGTAAGGCCGGTTACCGCTGGACCGGTGAAATTTCGTTGGTAACGATTTCACTGGTACTTGCCCATTACATCCTCAACACGGTAGGCCAGCTTCCGCACCTCCCCAATCCAACCCTTGACGACATCGTCGGTGAGGTATGTCGTGCCTATCTTTCGTATGACGTTGTTCATGGTTGTCAACTGCTTCCTTATTTGCTCAACCTTGTCTTCCAGATCCCTCAGATTATTAACTTTTTCAGACAGTTTGGCCATCAAGGCCTTGGCAGTTTCATCTGCTAAAACATTACCGATCTTTGTGAGAGCAAGGAGTACCACCTCTGCCATTTGTGTTGGACAAAATAAATGCAGATCATGTGTTAACAAATTCATCAACATTTTTAGGTCTCAAGTTAGCTCGTATGTTCAAAAGAACAATTTTCTCTACTGTTGTCCATTAATCCTTATCTCTACTAATTTTCATGGACGAAATCTATGGCACTTAACTGTACTAGTTCCTGAATGGAATGTGTAGCATTGTTGACACTAATAATTATATCGATCAAACATGAGTAAAGATTACTGGTACCAGTGTACCAGAACCATATAAATATATAATCACTATTCGCGACCTGAGATGTAATAGACCGGAGTTACCAAGTGAGCAGCCAATGGAATTCTTGAATGGGACTCCTACAGTACTACTTAACAAAGCTATGAGGAGATTTGGTCATGAGCCGAAAGAGGAAATCTCAATCAGATCAATAGATTGTATCATGAACAAAGGTCTGGTCTAAGTTATATTTCAATGAATTTACATGGAAAAACCTAGAACCCTAAAAAAACCCAAAATGTGCATGTGACTGGTAGGTTGTAATGAGATCAGAACAAGAGAAAACCTTAAAGGGTTAGGCTAGATAGCCAAGTTACCAGGATGGCCCTCCAATTTGGATGTTAGTAAGAGGAACCTAATGCGGCACCAAGTAGCAAGATTACTTTGAGTAGTGTTTCGGCATTGCAAACTGAGATTACTTCACAAAGTAGTGTTGTTTTGTGCATTATAAAAAAGAAGCTATGTGTGGTCGAGAGGGATACTCGGACAGAAGGTCCACGACCAGCTCCAGAAGGTCTACGACAAGTTCCAAAAGGAATATGACCAGATCCCCAAGGACTACGACCAGTTCCTAAAGGACTACGACCAGTTCCTAAGGGGTTATGACCAGTTCTAGAGGGGCTATGACCACTTCCAGAAGTTCTATGACTAGTACTCGACGAAAGGAGCACTCGTTGGGAACAGTACTCAATGGGAACAGTACTCAGCGGGAGACATACTCGGCGACAACAGTACTCGGTGAGAACAGCGCTCGGTGGGAACAGTCTACAACCACGACCAGGTGATTCACGACCACCACCAGGTGGCCTACGACCACGTCCAGGTGGTCTACGACCACGTCCAGATGGTCTACGACCACATTCAGGAGGCTTACGATCACGTCCAGATGGTTTACAATCCACATCAGGTGGTCGCACCAGGAAGCGAGCAAGGGAACCAGACTTTGGTTGGTTTGGATTGCATGCGACAAGATCAGCCCAAGAAGGAAAGAATATGTCACATCCCCAAATTAATAAAGAGGTTTATTATGCATCTCATTAGCATGCATCATGTTTTGAAACTTTTTATTTTAATATTGTACTTGGAAAATCTCAAAATACATATGAAACATACACTTTAATTTGAACTCCAAATTAAAAACTGAAATAAATGATACTAAAGTTCCTCTAGAAATACTTTATTCTAATACTATATTAATTATCATGAATAAATATAATTTTTCCTAAATTTTTGGGACGGTTTTGAACCCTATGAAAATTCAAACACAATTTAAAGACCAACATTATGTTTGGATTTAAATTATACACTATATATCATTAACAGTAGGGATCAATAATTTTTATGGATACTAGACCTACCCAGGGACCTCTGTGATTTATTTCACATTTTTAGGAATTTTATTTCTATTTTTAAGCCCTGGTCAAAGTAGGAAAAACAATTTAAATATCAGTCATACCCTAAAACCCTAACCGGCTGCTACTGTTCCTTGGGCTCGAGCCCGACCCAGGCGAGCTGACTCGGTCGAGTCAACTAAATGCACCGCACGCAAGCCACCCGATGGAAAATCAACGGTCCAGATCACGTACCCCTTCGGCCCGTTGCGATCCCCTCTCTCTAATCCTAGCCGTCCATCCGAGATCCAACGGTGTGCACCGAGTCAATTAAGCCCCGTCCGCTCGCATGCGATGAGCCGCTGACACCGTGGGCCCGCGCTGTCAGGGTCATCTCCCACCTCTCGCTGCAGCCTTCAGGCATCCTGTGCCATGCGGCCGCAACGCTCCGACGCACGCCAACAACTCCAGTCGACGCCGTCAATCCGCCGCTGCCGTTGGCCACTCCTGGAGCTCCCTCACTTCACGCCGCCTCCATCTCCGTCATTTCCAGGGCATAATACCCCCTCGGTACCCTTCTTCTTCCCTCACTTCTTCTCTGTTGACCGAGAAGAAGGAAGCTCGCCTGTGCTCCTCGCTTGGGTAAGCTTCCACCGGGTGTTTTCCCTCTCTTCTATCTTCAATGCCTTCTCCATTTTTACTAAGTTCAGCTCTTGTCTTTGCTTGTAGCCTCTGGTTCACTTTTGTGCTCTAGCTCACGTCCAGAGCACGCACCCGCGGACACATTCGTGCCTTCTTCGTGTCCGGGAGGTATTATCCTCAACTTCGCGCGTCATAATGCGTATTGGGATATCTTAAAGGTTTCCCCTCAACTAATTTTACTAATGCGCGACAGGATCCGGTGAATTTGAAGTTTGCACCATTTTCGGCCATGAAACACCTTTTCATCTCCCATTTAGATTGGTAAGCCTTTTGTCGATTCCTTGCTCTTATAGCATCCTCATAGGATCTTTGAGCTATCCCGAGCATTCATTTGTTTTAGTTTTGCTTCCAGTATCCTATCCACGTGAAGACGGGTTGTCACCATCTTCTTCTCCGGCGCTGACGCAGCCCCAGCAGTTCTGAGCTTCCTCGAGCACCATTCCTCGCTCAGGTAGTTCACTGATAGTCCCTAGTACCTGGGCACTCGCTTGTATGTTGCTGCGGAGCTCTCTTTTGCTTTGTGCACTTTTGCCGTAGAACTGCCGCCGCTCAACTCCGGCTAGCCGTCGGTACAGGCCGGCTCAGCCGTCGAGACTGCTCTCATTAGGAGCGCAACACTATTGTGCACCCGTACATGCTCTTGGCCGGCGCCGCCGTGGCCGGATTCGCCGACGAACCGCCGGGCAAACGCACGGGAGAAACTCCCGTTGTCGTACCCCGACCAGCACTGTAGCTGGGAGTTTACGGCAAATGACGCTCATTAATTAGCTAATGATTGGGTTAGCATTTAATTAATGTCTTAGCCGTAGTAATGAGTCGCTTACAGGTGGGCCCCGTGCGCTTATGCGCGTGGACCTAGTCCCGTGGACCGTGCCGTTGACAACGGGACCCACATGTCAGCGCTCGATTTAAAATCTGAGTGAAATAGAAGACACACTATTCATCGGGCCCGCTTGTCAGTGACCGCGTCTAGTGCGTGGCTCGGTGAGAAAAGTATGAAATGCGTTAGGAAATTCGAAATCTATTAATTTATACACTGAAAATTAGTCTTAACTTCTAAAATGCACAACTAAATCATTTTAACTCCAAAATGAGCGAAACCACTTCTAATAATTTTTGTTTTTAATGAACTTTTTGTTAAAATTTGTTTCAACCTTGTCTCTATAGCAGAGAGTAGTATTTTGGAAATTCATCCATTAACTCTATTATTTTTACAATAGAAAAAGACTGATAACTTTAAAAATTCATAAGTAATTCTTGGAAACTCCAAAAACAGTGAAATCAGTTTTGATAATTTATATTTCAAATGAACTTAATTATAAAAGTGGTTTCAAACTTACCTCTGTCACAGAAACTATAGTTTGAGGAAAATGATCCATAAGGGTATTGTTTTTACACTATTAATGCTGATAACTTTAGAAATCAATAACTAAATCATGAAAACTCCAATTGAAGCAAACTCAACTGTTTTGAACTTGTAATAATATTGCCTATTTATCCATGTAATTCATGTTCTCACCACTGTTCTACAAATTTTCATCTCATAATTAAATTACATGAATAAAGGCGCATTGAAATCTGAAATTCAAACCACCATAACTTTCATATACTAAATCAAAATGAAATAATTCTTTCACCAAAAATCATCTAAAATCATGACTTAGCTACTGTAGAAAAATCATGCATTTTTGAGCATTTTGAATTTTGAAGTATTTCTCGATGTTTATTCGGTATTGTACTTATATAGATTCCGAGCCTATTGACATTGACTCCTACGCCAACGAAAGTGAACAATTGCTCTACCAGTAAGGAAAGCATCCTTTGAACTTTCTTTTTGCATCATATTTGATCCCAGTTTTGTTAGGGTAGATGCAATGATAATTGCTTGCATGCTATTTTATAATGTCGCTATTTTTGTGATGAATAGTCAGACAAATCCTATTATCTTGTCATTGTGGCTATCCATGAATTATTCCAGTACTGAAATGCTTAAGATAGGGTGTGTGAAATTATATTGTCCGGGTTTGCTTAGCCATGCAAGTCTAGAACCGATAGCTGATTATCGGGAATAACCCGACAATTATGGGATACATACAACTTTCTTTATATACTTTGATTTCAGATCTTCGTATCTGTTTTATGAGTTAAAGTTTGTCATTTTAAATGAGCTTTTGGTCTGGACAAGTGTTGGTTAGTGATGGTGCTTTGTGCACGAGCTTTGGGTAAGTGGTGGACTTGTCTGGACAATTAAGGACCGAACTTTAGGTTGTTGCGATTCAAGTAAAACTCGTGCTATCACACGCGGTATATGGGTGCCGTATGGTTAAGTAGGGGGAAGGTTTTGTTGTGTTGAGTCCCACGGTGGTGAAATTGTAAGGGCATGGGACCGAGAAATCCTGTGTTCCTTTTGGGTCGATAGGATGGAGACGTTAACGTCTTGTGTTTCCTAGGAGCCTGGGTTGAGGGACTTAGCCCAATGGGATCTTCTTGCTAAAAATGATCATATCTTGATTTACCCGACCGGCATACCTTAGGAAGTATGCTATATTCGGAGGCATCTGGAGGCTTACGGGCTAATCAAGTCGTGTGGGTAAAGTAGTACACCCCTGCAGGGTATAAATCTATTCGAATAGCCGTGTCCACGGTTATGGACGACCGCTTGAAATTTGTGGCTTCATATTGTTAGACTTGGAATTAAAATTGTGGTTATAACTTGGTATCGTCATGAATGGGATGTTTATGCGTGTTGTTGTATCAAAGTGGACAACCACTTTGCCTTTTGTATGATTTATTTGATATCGAATTTATTACTTATTCACATGCTTTACTTCTACTTCAAATCTGATTTGGAAATGGCACTTGAAAAACCAGTGTCGCGTCTCTTTCGCAAAACTAAGCCAATATGTGCCCTTCCTTTGAATGACCTTATGCATAACTATTTTTATTTGTGTAAGACTTGCGAGTACTCTTTTGTACTCAGCCAGATGTTTGCTGGCTCTTACAAGTGAGGAAGATTTCGAGCCCACTGATGAGTAGTGCTATCATTTAACTCCCAGTCGGTTGCCGATGGGTTATGGGGGCATACACTGCTGGTCTTTTGGTTTATTTACTTGTTTCCGCTGCTACTTAATACTCTTATTCGAATTCGGCCGGTTGGCCATTTGTATTAGTGGTAAACTTGGAACTTTGATGTATGCCTTTTGTACTATTTATGTATGAAGTGTTGTATGAGAGTATGGTTATATTGGTCGATGATCTTGGGAGCCAATATAAGTCATACTCGCTGATCATGGCTTCCTATTTAACTCACTAAGTGTAGTGCTTGACTTGTTGGAGAACCGATCATGTAGTGCTCGCAGAGGAGCGGCGCGCATGATCGTCGAGGCTCTAGTTTTCAGTCAAGCCTCTCCTTTAGATTGAGTTAAGTTGGAATCCATTTACCGGAGATCCAGAGTTATGTCCTTAAGACCATGCTTAGTCTCGGTCTTACGGAGATAACCCGGGGTCCCCACAGAATATCTGTTCAGATATTTTTGGAGACAGAGTCGCAGGGGGTCAGGCTGTATTTTGGTTTGTGCGTATTTTCCATTGACTGCGTAGTTTCCTTTATTTACGAGCTATGGGGTGGGGTCCACTTGCAGCCGTGATAGCCAACAAAATCAATCCGATTGGTTCCCGAGATGTAAAAGGAAACCGCCTGTTTTAGTTTTGCTTTAGTATCTAGAGTATGAGTACATCTCTTGTTTTGGTGCATGAGTTTGTTTTTGGTTCAGTTGTGGAACCGTGCGTGTGTTTAGTTGGCCGCACCATGGGTGCCAATATAAGGCCAGGGCATAGCCCATTGTAGGGGGGACGGAAAATGTAAGGAAGAAATACAGAAAAGTCACGATGGTATTGTGGCGCAATATTGTGTGTGAGTTTTGAGGTTTTCCCAATTAGGGTTTGCTGAAGTTGGTGCAAGGCAAGAACACCTCGTTCTTAAGATTGCCCATGGAATCTACACGATTCATCTCTCTCAATTCGTGATTTTACTGTTCACGGTTTGGGGAGGCTTCGATTTCAGGCTTCTAATCTTCCTTGTTGTGGATTAGTGCGTGAATATCTAGTTATCCATCTATACTGCTATGAAGGAGAAGGAAAACTCCATCGTTTGTACCGTGAAAGATCGGGCCATCCTACGCATCAGCTAGTTTACTAGTTGATCCGTATCATCGTGGTATCAAAGCGCCAAGTTGATCACGGTATGTGCTGAATTTTTTTTCAAAAGCCATGGTTGCTCATGGAGCTGGAGATGGAGCTGCTATGGTGTCTTCGGAGGAAAGCTTCAGGAAGTTGAGTTCCAATGTCCTGTATGAAGAGGAAGGCTATAGCGTGGATTGGAATTTTCACTCTCGCTGCAAAGTGAGGGAGAAAGTTTGTGCCCTGTCGATTGACCGCGAGAGTTCGATTAATGCTGCTAGTATCAAACTAGTTGAGAAGCTAGAGTTGTCAATGACACTGCGTCCGCAACTCTATGTTCTAAAGTGGTATTTCGACATGCTCAAGATCTCGAACCAAGTCAAGGTACTGTTTTCATTGGGCAAATTCTCTTACGAGGTTTTGTGCGATGTTATACTAGTCACCATGATTTTGTGTCATCTATTGCTGGGAAGGCCGTGGTGTGAGCAACAAGGCGTGGTTACACATAATTGGCGCACCCGGGGTTGTACTTTTACATCTAAAGGTACACCGATCTGTTTGCTTCCCTTGGATGTCCAGTTGATTCAAGTCGATTGGCAGAAGAAGCTATTCAAAAGAAGGACACGGGATGAAGCGAAGAACAAGGAGACCAAGGCTACTAAAAAAAATTTAGCCTCCGTTCAATCTATCCATGAAGATCTGATGACCAAGTCGAAACCGAGGACGGTTTCGCTTGAAGGGGGAGGGGATGATGTGGCACCAAGTAGCATGATTACTTTGAGTAGTGTTTCAGCATTACAAACTGAGATTACTTCACAAGGTTGTGTTGTTTTGAGCAATATAAAAGAGAAGCTATGTGTGGTCGAGAGGGATACTCAGACAGAAGGTCCACGACCAGCTCCAGAAGGTCTACGACTAGATCCCCAAGGACTACGACCAGCTGCAGAAGGTCTACGACCAGATCCCCAAGGACTACGACCAGTTCCTAAAGGACTAGGACCAGTTCCTGAGGGGCTACCACTAGTTCCAGATGGGCTACGACCACTTCCACAAGTTCTACGACCAGTACTCGGCGAAAGGAGCACTCGTCGGGAACAGTACTCGACGGGAACAGTACTCGGCAGGAGGCGTACTCGGTGAGAACAGTACTCGGTGAGAACAGTGCTCGGTGGAAACAGTCTACAACCACGACCAGGTGGTTCACGACCACTACCAGGTGGCCTACGACCACGTTCAGGTGGTCTACGACCATGTTCAGGAGGCTTATGATCATGTCCAGATGGTTTACGATCCACATCAGGTGGTCGCACCAGGAAGCGAGCAAGGGAACCAGACTTTGGTTGGTTTGGATTGCATGTGATAAGATCAGCCCAAGAAGGAAAGAATATATGTTCGGATATTTTTGGAGATAGAGTCGCAGGAGGTTAGGCTGTATTTTGGTTTGTGTGTATTTTCCTTTGCCTGCGTAGTTTCCTTTCTTTACGAGCTATGGGATGGGGTCAATCCGGTTGGTTTCCGAGATGTAAAAGGAAACCACCTGTTTTAGTTTTGCTTTAGGATCTAGAGTTCGAGTACATCTCTTGTTTTGGTGCGTGAGTTTGTTTTGGCCGCACCATGGGTGCCAATATAAGGCCAGGCATAACCCATTGTAGGGGGGATGGAAAATGTAAGGAAGAAATACAGAAAAGTCACAATGGTATTGTGGCGCAATATCGTGTGTGAGTTTCGAGGTTTTCCCAATTAGGGTTTGCTGAAGTTGGTGCAAGGCAAGAACACCTCATTCTTGAGATTGCCCACAGAATCTACACGATTCATCTCTCTCAATTCGTGATCTTTACTGTTCACGGTTTGGGGAGGCTTCGATTTCAGGCTTCTAATCTTCCTTGTTGTGGATTAGTGCGTGAATATCTAGTTATGCATCTATACTGCTATGAAGGAGAAGGAAAACTCCGTCGTTTTTACCATGAAAGATCGGGCCATTCTACGCATCAGCTAGTTTACTAGTTGATCCGTATGAGAACCGTGTGAGTTCTTTTACTTGATTGTAGAACTTAGAGGGAAAATTGATTATTTGCCCTCCCATTCGTTGCCTCTCTAGGATTTACCATCATTCACAGCGTAATTAATTATTTTCCCTCCTACAGTTGAGATCCTTGTTGCGAAAGTGGCAAATCCTCAAGGAGGTAGGCGAGAAATTGGTAAAAGGTTCTCAACTATAGGAGGGCAAATAATCAATTACACTTGGAAGGATAGGATGTCAAATCCTAGAGAGGCAACGTATAGGTGGCAAATGAGTAATTTTCCTAGCAAGATGTGGAGGGGCATGTTGATGACACAATAAGTGGTCCTTCTTGCAACTTGCACTTTTTGGTTGTAGTACGAAACATGCAAATTGTGGACTAAAGCCACTTGATATGTGTTCAACCAAAAAAAATCATTAATCAACAAGACACTGAACAATAAAATTAGTTATTAATCAAGTCAGATTGCTTGAAAGTTGGACCATGGTTGCAATAGTCCAGAAAACTCATGACAATTAATACTAACAACTACTCCCTTCAGTTCACAAAAAAAGTTGTTTCGGACATCGGTCCTCAAAATAAAACTTTGACCACTAATTACTATTATAATTATTTATAAAACACAACAAAATATTAATTAATAAAAGAAAGGGTTTACCCCGCGCAGCGGGACTATCGTCCCACCCTCATGTAAAAAAATCCAACAAATCCGAACTGCTCGCGAGTCCCTTGCTCACCCCAACAGCTCCTCTCCCTTTCTAACCGCCCACCACTTCCCCTCCCCATCACCCCCCAACCTCGCTTTCGCTCCACATCTCCGGTCGACCACCACCATCATTGTTGACACGCGGAGGTGCCAGTGGGGAAGGGAGAGGGGTGGGAGGCGAGGGTGATAAGATTGGAGAGGGTGGCAATGGAGGGAGGGGGAGGCGAGGCGAAGGCTTGTCGCGCTGACCCGCATTGGCAGTGGCTCGAGCCCCAACCTCGCTTCCGCTCCACATCTCCGGTCGGCCACCACCGTCGGCATCGACGCGCTCGCCAGAAATTGATCATATTTACTGCATGGTTTAGGATCCCGTCTACCAGTAAATCTGACCCTCTTTTAGGACTCTGTTGCAATGCGCATGCACCCTACTAGTTATGATATTATGAAAGTACTTTTCGAGATGAATCTACGCCCATTATTTTTATATATTTATTGATACCCAAAGTTTCTGTTAACCATGCAGCGCTCCCTGATGTCGCTCCCTGATAGCGTGCATAGACGCCTGCGCATGCAGCGCCCCCTGATGTCGCGCAATAGCCTGTCCATGCAGCGCATGCACCGCTCCCTGATCTCATGCAAATCACAGAGATATTACATGTATCTCCAGCAATAGCAGCCGCTAATTTCTCTTGTATCATTTACATATACTGATTGCTAGTAATACAAGTTTTCAATGCGCGTGAAATCTTTCCGCTATCATGGTATTAGACTTGTTTCGTTCCTAATCCGCTCATCTCCTTCCTTGCACCATGGCCGACGAGTAGGCTGCCAAGGCCACCCTCTGGGCGTAGGCCGTCACTATCGCAAGCGTCAAGACCATCGTTCCCATCACCCTCGACCTTCAGACTGGCAACTACTCGCAATGGCGCGGCTTGTTCGATGTCGCACTCTGGAAGTATGCCCTTGACAACCACATCAAGGAGTCGACCTCGTTACACCCGACACCCAATGGTGCCGCCTCAACGCTCTCGTCCGCTTCTGGCTCTATGGCGCCATCTCCATTGACCTCCTCACCATGGTCATGGATCCCGATGCTTCGGCCTACACCATCTGGTCGAACATCACCGGCCTATACCGCGACAACACCGAGACTTGTGCCATCTATCTGGACTAGGAGTTTCAGAGTCTCGCTCAAGGTGCTCTCTCCGTCGCCAACTACTACCGCAAGCAAAAGTCTGTTGCTGATGATCTTGGTGTCGTGGACAACAAGATCAGCGACAAGACGCTTGTTCGCAACACCCTGCGGGGTTTGAGCTCGTGCTTCAGCTACATGCACACCTTGTTCTCCATGAAGAAGCCATTTCCAACGTTCCTCGAAGTGTGTTCTGCACTCCTACTCGAGGAGCTCACACCCGGGTCCGAGTTACCCCACACGGCTTTCGTCACCACCAACAATATCGACAGCGGCAGCGGCCACTCCAAAGGCACCTCTGTAACATCGAGGAGGCCGACTAGAGGGGGGTGAATAGTCAATTTAAAACTTCTAAGCGCTAAAACCGATTTCTAATGCGGAAGCTAAATGTCAATTCGGTTTAGCACAATTAACGCCTAAAACAACTAGGTGAACCAACAATACAAGTCAATAATAAATAGAGCAATTTAGCAACGACTTGTAAGCTATCAACTAATGATATGATCAATCAAGCACATACAAGATAGCAATCATACAAATGAATAAGCAATTATACAATAAATATAAATTGCACAAAGTAAAGCATATGAAAGCTAATCACAAGAAGCACACGGGACACAATGATGTTTACTGTGGTGGTCTGAGACTGCCGGTCTCCCATAATCCACGTTGAGGAAACCCAAACCTATTGGGGCTCCACCAATTAAGCCTTCCTCCGAGGTATCAAACACCTCGCTCCACTAGGTTGCTCTTACTCCACTCCGAGATGGCGAGCACCAAGCCATTCACAAACGCCCGGGTCTTCTCACAAGCTTCACTTGAGAAGATCACCGACGCACGACGCCCACGCCGCCTAGGTGTCGGCAAACACCAAGAGTAATAAGCCAAGCCCCTTGCTTGACTCTCACCACATGCAACGAATGCACAAGCTCAAGTGGATACAAAATCCACCTCTAGATGCAACACATGCAACTAGAGACCTCTCTCCTTGCTCACAAGGTGCAACACATGCACAATTGAGTGGAGAAGCTCACACTAGCTCAAGAGAGTGAAATGGGATGCCAAAGGTTGTCTCTCAACCGGCCAAGGGGGTATTTATAGCCCCCACAACAAAAACTAGCCGTTGGGAGCTGAAATCAGCAAAACTAGCCGTTCTGACCTTGGTGCGGTACTACCGGAGTTATACGGGCGGTACTACCGCACTGCGGTACTACCGCAGTTATACGAGCGGTACTATCGCAGCCCAAATTTCAGCACAGACGACACTCGGTAAAATGGTCATAACTTTTGACTCCGATGTCGGAATTGAGTGATCTTGGACTCTATTGAAAGCTTATTCAGTGGGCTACTCAACCCACCTATTTGATTTGATCTCAAACACATTTTATCAAATCAAAAAGCACAACTTCAAAGAGCCACTACCATGGTCTAAGTCCAAAGAGTTAGCAACAAGCAATCTTAGACCATGCCAAGGGAAAATACATGAATCCCAACAATTTACAAAACATATTTGCAAACTTAGATCATGCTACAAGGAGTAGGTACATGGACTTCAACCGTTTGCAAAACACATTTGCAAAGTATAGTCACATGCTACAAGGATTATCCATGAGCCTCAACTATTTGCAAAACACATTCGCAAATATAGGCAACATGTTAAGTTGAGCTAGAGCAAACACAATGAGCTATCAACACATGACTAACTCAAGCTACTAGACAAGACCCCTCTTAATAGTACGGCAACCTATACTAGCAATCCGGTCTTCCAACCAAACACCAAGACCGGTAAAGACTAGGAACACATCCTTAGCTCCTAGCTAGTCATACCTTTGCCTTGAGCATCTTCTTGAAGGTTGATGACGCACATCTTCACTTCAAGTCCGGGTCATCATCTTGACATGCATCAACCCATGATGCATTCTTTACTTGACCTCAATCAACACATGATGAGTCTTCTCTTGACTTGATGATCAACTCACGATCATCTCTCTTTGAGATCTTGATATGCATTAACACATGATGCATCCTCTTCTTGAACTTTTACTTGATGACGATCAACTCATGATGCCATCCGAAGTCTTCATTACCCTGGAACATAACCTATTCATCCAACTCATGAAAAATGTTAGTCCCATAATGATTAACATTAATTAGCAAGATATACCTTCAAAATACTTCTAAATAAGTCGTTGAAAACCTAGACCGTACAACCGCTAACCAAATTGCGGTATTATCGCTATCCTCGATCATCGCACAAAGGAAGCGGTACTACCAATTTCGTGGTTTCCAAACTGCGAAACAACATGCTCTGGAAAATTCATACCGCCATACAAAATTCGGTACAACCGCATCGCGCAGATAACCGCTTCTCAAATGCGGTACGACCGATTTTCAGAGAGAGCTCCGAGCCAAAATGCATCGGTTCGCTTTATGCAACCGCCAACTAGAAATCGGAACGACCGATGTGCGTCATACCGCATCAAGATCCGGCCGAACCGGTAGCGTTGAACCGCCCATAACACGTCGGTTCATCCGATTTCTGACAAAAACACTTAGAGTTTCCAAAACTCAAATTCAAATGCATGCATGATCCTAACTTGATCCAAAAACCATGCTATCAAGCTATTAGTCATGATCCCTCTATTGTCATGCATTTCCCTTACCATGTCGCCATCCATGAATTGGGACTAAGCCTTCAAACATCTTAGTACACATGTTAGTCCCACAATGCAATCTCAAATAATTGAATATAGATAAACATGAGTATATATAAACTACACAAGTTATATATACCATGAGTATATACGAACTACAAGTTGTATATACTAAATATGAGTGTATACGAACTACACAAGTTGTATATACTCATATGAATATATTAACTACGCAAGTTAAATATATTCAATGATATATGAGCATATATGAACTACACAAGTCTCATATGCTCACATACAAGTATATATGAACTATACAAGTTACATATACCAAGTATGAGTGTATACAAACTACACAAGTTGCATATACTCATATGAATATATTAACTACACAAGTTAAATATATTTAATGATATATGAACATCCATGAACTACACAAGTTTCATATGTTCTCATATACTCATATGAATATACTAACTACACAAGTTAAATATATTCAAGGATATGTTTCAAAGTAAAGATCCTTAATATATGTGGAAAGAGAATATGGATCAATACTAATGAAACCACAAAATATAGAATGGACTCCCCCTAAATGTGTGCATACACAAATGTGTAATGGAAACATATGCACATATCCAAATTGACCTTTTTGGTGGAGTTTAACCTATATTTTGGATCCGAGGAATGCAACAAGATATAATAAGAAGAAGTAGAATGCATACCTCTTGTATTTCCATCTTTATATCCAAACGAGACTAAGCAATAGATAATCAATAGAATTGTTAGTCTCACAAATAGATTGTCATTTATGAATACATACCTGTTTGGATTTTTGCTTTATATCCAAGCTGAGACTAAAACATGATATAGCATTAAGAGTGTTAGTCTCACAAGTGCATTTGTCATTAATCACTTAATCACTTGCATGCCTTCATGATTTTCACCTTTATATCCAAATAGGACTACACAATATGTATATCAATAAAAGTGTTAGTCTCCCAATTAGATTTATCATTAATCACCAAAACTCCATTACCACATAATGACGGGTCTAGATCTTTCAACCTCCTCCACTGGCGGCACTTATTCTCATGGCGGTGACACCTATGGGACTTCCTCTACTCGCGGCAATGATGGCGCTAACTCCTCCAACAACCGTCGTCGCAATCGCGACAGCAGCAAGAGCGCTGGCCATGACAGCAGCAAGGCCTCCACTCCATGGCCCTCATTTCAGAATCTGTGGTCCAGCTCCCATCCGCATGTGGCTTGGGCCAGGATCACCGATTCCTAGTACCGGCCTCCTTAGTCCGCGCCCCACTGTCCCTCCCGACCAACTGTTCGCCACTATGCTACCACCTCAGCTGCCGCCCTAGCCGGGCTCCTATGCTCCGTGGCATCAGTTGCCATGGCAGTCGTCCACGCCTTCCTCCTTTCGCACCGACATCATGGGATCAACATTCCCTCATCAACAACTTCAACACCATGATGTTAACACCCCCGTCCGGTGGTGATTGGTACATGGACTCGGGTGCTTCTTCGCACATGACCTCAGAGCCTGCTAACCTTTCCCTCGCTTCCGCTCTTCCTCCCACCTCTCCCAATGGCGTCATTGTCGGCAATGGCTCACTTATTCCTATCACTCACACCGGTCGTACCTCCGTTTCATTCCCCTCCCGTTCCTTTCATTTAAACAACATTCTTGTCACTCCATATATAATCAAGAACCTTATTTCTGTTCGGCGTTTTACTATTGATAATCATGTTTCTGTCGAATTTGATCCCTTTGGTTTTTCCGTAAAGGATTTTCAAACCAGGAACGAGATCGCCAGGTGCAATAGTGAGGGCGATCTCTACCCTTTCCCACCACCGGCGTCCCCCTCTTGTGCCCTTGCTGCCACCGCCACCACCACTCCCTCCCCAACGCTTTGGCATCGCCGACTCGATCATCTTGGTCATCAAGCTCTTCAACATTTAATTCGCTCTTTCTCCATCCCATCTAATAATGTACCCGAGTCTCTCTGTCACGTTTGTCAACTTGGCCGGCATGTTAGACCCCCTTTTTCTTCCTCTATTTCTCGAGAGAATAAACCTTTGGATCTCATTCACTGTGACTTGTGGACATCGCCTATCACTAGCGTCTCTGGTTACAAATATTATCTCGTTGTTCTTGACGACCACACTCACTACCTCTGGACGTTCCCTCTACGTCTAAAGTCCGATGTCTTATCTACTCTCTGTCACTTTGTTGCTCACGTCACCACTCAATTTGGCATTGCTCTCAAGAGCATCCGGTGCGACAATGGCCGCGAGTTCGATAACACCACAGCTCGTCTTTTCTTTTTCGAACGTGGCATCACTCTTCACATGTACTATCCTCACACCTCTCAATAGAATGGCAAGGCTAAGCGTATGATTTGCTCCACTAATGACATCATGCATACCCTCCTCTTCCAAGCGAGCATGCCTCCTGTTTATTGGGCGGAGGCTCTTTATGCTGCTACCTATCTCCTTAATCATCGCCCCACTAAAACTCTCCACCACAAAACTCCCCATTTCATACTTCATGGTACTCCTCCCTCATATGAGCATCTTCGTGTTTTTGGTTGTAGGTGTTATCCCAATGTCTCTGCCACCACTCCCGATAAACTCGCCCCTCGCTCCACCTTATGTGTATTTATCGGATATCCGTCCAATCACAAAGGATATCATTGTTTCGATCTCCAGACCAATCGTATCATCTTTTCCTGTCATGTCATTTTTTAAGAGGATTCTTTTCCTTTTGCCAACTCCCTGGCGCCTCCAACGTCCGATGATTTTGCCTTCCTAGACAACATCAACTCCACTCCACCTCCACCTCCAATATCCCCACTGGTTCCCGCACCAGATGTCGGACCACCTCCCCCCGCGTCGGTTGCACCAGCTCCGGCCTCCCCCTCGTCAGTTGACCCGACCTCTCCCGTGCTGGTTGAGCCGCCTTTTCCTGTGCTAGATGGATCGGCTCGAACTTTTCGCACGTCGGTTGTAACATCCCAATTTTGGACTTGTGTTTCAAATGTAAGAAAATAAGTAGAAATTAAAACTTTTTCTTACATCATGTATTTCCTGTATGCTTTGAACAATTGTTGTAAGAAGTTATGGAAATACAAGTCACAAGTCACTTTGATCCAAAAACCTTGTCTTCCAAAAACATTCATCTCAAATCTTGTGATCATCCTTTGGAAATATTTTTCTTAAGTTCCTGGGATGGTTTGTGACCTCTCTGAAAAATTTCACAATTTTTAGAAATTGTTTGAATATTTTTAGAGGGCAGTCAAACCTGTTTGACTTTCAGTCAAACCTTAAACCAGAGCTTTGCAGGATTTTTGGAGAAAAATGCATTGCATAAAAACCTCTGAAAATTTTACATAAGGTTGGCATCCGAGTTAGCGAGCTTCAGCAAAAATTTCATAATTTTTGGAGTTGTTTTGCTATCTCAAATAAATCCCCAAAGCCCTAGCTCAATTTAAAACCCAAAAATCTGTCTCCACTGTTCCTCGGGTGCGAATCAGACTCGGGCTCGAGCCTCTCGTCTTGGTCCAGTCAACTAACCGCACCGAGCCTCTTTTAAAAGCGCGCCTTCAATCTCAGCCATTGGATCAAAATCGGACCGTCCTCGTCGCAGGAGACATTCGGACTTCCGGTTGTTTGTTTGAATCTGAGCCGTTGGATTAAAATCTAACGCCCACAATCTCCTCCGTTATAGTTAAACCTCAGGAGTTTCGAGAGATCTGAGCCGTTTGTTTCTAATCTAAGGGCTCCCGATCTCTTCCTTTGTATTAAACCTCGGTGGCGTGGCGCGTTATCAGCCGCCCGATCCATATCCAAGGGTTCAAAATCGCCAAGCCTTTTCTGGTCGTCTTCAACCTCGCGTCGTGCGAGAACAGTGAAAGAGACAGAGAGAGGCGTGGGTTGAGTCAAATCGTGCTCCCCGACAGCCACTCCTAGTCGACATTTAGGGATTGTAAGGTGCTTCCGGCCACGATCTCAACCTACTCCTACATCCCCATCACTTCTTCTTTTCGGCTCGCCTTTTTGTGCCCTAAACCATTGTCACCCGAGAGGCTCCTTCTTGCCAAACCCTAATCCTTGGCTATATAAGCTCCCCAACACCCTTCCTGGTGTCCCTTTACACCACCTTTACCTCCTTCTGCATTATTGGAGTTCAATACATCAAAAACCCCAAATCGCCTTTGTTGACCCGTAGAGCTCCATTGAGGATCATGAAGCTCCAGTGGTTCTTCTTCAAATATTCTTGTACTCTTTTCTACTCCTTTTTGTCCTAATCATTTCCCCTCACTTAATGTTGGGTTTCACTTTCAGGATTTGACAAATTTGGGGTTTGTTCAAATTCCGCCGAAACCATCCCCTTTCTTCCTCAGCTCCGGTGAGTGCTCCATTTCTCAATTAATTGCTCATGAAGCTTTTATGGGCTATTTTGTAGCTATTTTGACCACCAGTGGTGTTCATTTTGGCTCAGATTGATATTTTCACTTCATCTTCCTCGGGTCTGGCAAGCTGCACCGTGGTCAGACCTTCTCCGACCATCTTTGAAGCTTATCTCGGTCAAGGTAGCTTCTTATTAGTCCGTAGAGGCCATGGCACTCGCTTCTTTGGACTGCAGCGAAGCTTTTTGCTATTTTCACGTTTAGCAGTAAAAGCCTCCATCTTTGTTTTCCGGCTCGCTGGCATTCTGGGCCACCACTGCCGGTGAGGTCACCACCTTTGGGTCCGCAAGCCTATTGCGAACCCATTTTAGTCTTAAGATTGCGCCGCCGTGGCCAGAGCCGCCGGCGGCGAGCCATTCTTTTCGCTCGGGTTTGTGCCGGACGAAACTCCCGTTCGATCATTGTCGTTAAGACACAGTTAATGATCCAATCATTGTCAATCATTGGGAAGTATTAATTATGTCTTAATCGGGCCCATTGTGCCTCTGACATGTGGGCCCACTCATTAAAATCCTCCCCGCGCACTTAAGCCCCGTGCGTAGCACTTTATTGATTGTGGACCGTCGATCTCATGATCAACGGCCCAGATCTAGAGTGCGTTCGGACCGTCCGGTTCCCTTATCATTCTGGACCGTCCATCGCTTGATCTGCAGCTGCGATCGCAAGTGCATTCGGACTCCCCGAAGGGAGGTGCGCTCCGAGCCGTTCATCTTGAGATCTGCGGCTGTGGATGGCCGAGGCAACCGCACCGTCCGAATGTTTCCATCCTCGTAGACCGTTGGATCTTGATCCAACGGTGGGCTCCTTTTGATAATCGTGCGCGTGAGCTGTTTTCCGTGCGTGTGGCTCGTTGGATTCCGCATCAACGGCCCACGAGCGTCCACATCATTTTATTACTGTTGAGTTTGATTTTATTTCCGTAAGCTTTTATTTGTCAACTAAAATTGTATTTAAACTTTAAAAACTCATAACTAATTCTTGTTAACTCCTTTTTAGGTGTTTCCAAATGTAATAAATTCTTTTATCACTAAAGTTTAATATAAAAATGCACTTAGGCATATTTCAGTAGCAGAAAATTATGTAACTAAAATGACTTGATTTCTGTCATTTTGAATATTCCAGAAATAGATTTAAAACTTGTAAAATACATATCTTTTCCTGTATACTTCCAATTTGTGCAAAATCAATTTTGTTAGATTCCTCTGTCCGTGTATTTTAATTTAAAATGGGTTTTGAGCATAGTTATATTTCTGTAAAATAACTTGCATTAGATTTACAACTTAGAAAAATCATAAGTAAATCATTGTAAATCCAAATTTAGTAAACTCAACTTTGCTGTCATTAGGATGTCATAATCTACCTGTCATAAAAATTTCAAACCTTAGATCATTCTAGAAATTTTTGCCATGAACAGTGCTAGTAATTAATTTAGTGAATTAATAGGCTGAGAAAGTATATTTTGGCTATAACTTTTGCATGCTAAATCCAAATTGCATGATTCTTGTTCCTAAAATTATCTAAAATCATTCCCTAGCTGCTGTATAAATTTCATTAGATTTGAATGTAATACCCCGAATGTTTCTAAGGAAGGTGAGTAAACAAAAAAAGGTTTTTCTGTAGTACTCCAACTTATTCTACGAAGGAAGCAGTGAAAAGAGAAATTAGACTTTAGAGGAGGGAAAATCTGCAATTCTTTAGCAACCTGGGCTTCGGGCTTTGACCCAAGAGGCCCATGACGGGCCGGCCACTAATAAAAGGAGGGGGAAACCCTAGCCCACCACTGTAGCACGTATTGCTACAGTGTTCGCGCCGCTAGTCAAGTCTGCTCGCAAGACACGCCCTCCTCCTTGCACTCCGTTGCTCCCTCGTGGTGGTGCTCTCCCATTGCTGTCGGCCAAGGAGAAAGGTGGAGGGAGAGAGGAGAAGAAGAGGAGATGAGCATCTAGCAGGGGAATTCAGCGGGCACACGTGTCTCCAAGGGTAACGATTGCCGGTTGTTGTTGTTTGATTAGTCGTAGAAGTGAAACCGATTAGTTTTGATTGGATCAAAGTCTGTCTGCAGTAGTTTCGATTCTGTCCAGTGTGTTGCGGGCGCTGTTTCGACATCTTAGAGGCCGAATTAGAAGTTATTTAGATAATGTTCTTATCTTTCGGTGGCCGCAAAGAACACCTAATTCCGACATACGGATCAAAAGTTATGATCGTTTTAGTTTCTGCTGTCCAGAATTCTGACGAGAACTACCTTTCAAGTTGTCTCCTAAAATATGTTTATGTTATTGGACGAATCAGAGTTTTCTCCCAACTAGGTTATTGTGTATAATTTCATAACCTTTTCAGATTGGTAAAGAACACTCTAATCGGAGTTACGGAACCAAAGTTATGACATGTTCTTTGCAGCTGTGTTTCTGGGTTAGGCAGAATCTGTTCTGTAACTTTATCTGTCGGTTGCTAAATTAATTTGGCCGAATCGGGAGATCTCGTCAACTAGAGTATTGTAGATATGTCAGTTAAGAATCCATAGAAATTGGTCTCACCGCATTCCGAGTTCCAGATCAATAGATATGATTTTTACCGTGCTGCTGTCCAGTTTCGGGTTGTGCCTGAGTAGTCAGTTTTCATATTAGAGTTTCTAATTGAATCTTGAGTCACCGGAGAAGCGTTGTAGAACGGTGTCGAGAAGTGTCGTGTGCAATGTGTTCTTATTTCAGTTTTTTATTTGTTTAGGCGGTGAAGCTTCGGGTTTAGGCCTACCACCTTTGCCTACTATCGCGTCGCACAGTAGAAGGCAAGTACATTGACGTTTGTATGAATTATGTATGTTGGATGCTTGATGTTCGTACTGTATTTTCATTTGATACGTGAGAAGTTCCGATGATTATGTTTCCTCCGTATGTGAAATTCATATGTTCAAAGATGATGCTAGTCGTTGTTCATAAATACATTCATGCATCCATGTTCAAGTTCCGTCCACGGGAGTGGAGTCTAAAGTTGCATCCATGTTCATGTTCCGTCCACGGGAGTGGAGTCTAAAGTCCCATCAATTCCAGTATGGGCATGTGAGCCCCACCATTCCAATGTGGGCAGTTTGGACACCCGTATGAAACGTTCTTCATACGGTATTTTGGATCCTCGATTTCGATAACACGGCTTAAGTGAACACCGACGGTGTGTCACTAGCTATACCGATATAAGCATGTGTGCGACATCCTTTGATTATATTCATTCATTTCATGCATTCCTAAATAACCGCTCGTGGTATGTTAAGAAATTGTGAAGAGGTTGTCTTGTCCATATTGGTTGTATGTTAATCTAATTCATGTACTTGCCGAGTCCTCGACTCACTCTTGCTTTGTTTATTTGTTTTTAGGTGATCGTTGATGAAGTTTCTCTTGGGAGGAGTAGACACGCATCGCCAAATATTTCACCTTATACTAGATTCAATAAAAGAATTGTTATTGTCTTTCATTCGTAATTGTTGGATTGTAATAGGTAAACTTAGACATGGATGGTAACTTCCTTTCGTCGAGTTTGTTTAAATAGTTGTTTATGTTCATTGATCATTCGTTGATACGATTTCTTAGTGGATCCAGTATTACATTCCTGTTTATGTTCCAACTGATGTTGGTCTGTTTAGCTTAGTTGATGAATTAGTGACGCAGTTATTCCATTGTATGATATCATGTTAGGTCTTTAGGTAGCATTTTGGCTTCCGAATAGCCAGGGTGTTACATTGAATGTCTTTTGCTGTTGGAATTTATTTGGTGTTCTTCGTTCTTATCGATTTTATCGCCTTTTCGCGTTAGGTTCCGAAGACAATATTGATAATAATTGAGCCACGACCATCGATCCGACTCAGCAAGGCAAGCAGATGTAGCATCATTTGATCATGTTGTTCCTACTATTTTCAAATCCTAATATGTTGTTTGCAAATTCTATGTATGCATTGCTATGTTGTTTTAACTATTGTCGATAGTTAACCCAGTAGATGCATTATCAGTAGGCAAATGTTTATCCTCTACTACTGAGTCTAGGTTTATCTTGCTGTGATTTTGGGTTCGTTGGATGAACCCTTGTCACTTGGTAGTTTACAAGTTTGTTGCTTAGCCATGCTTAGCTATCGGTAGAAATGGGCGGATATCGACTTGTCGATAACTTTGATCACACAAACTTATTATAATCTCTATATTTCAGCTTTGTGCTATGTTTAAATTGCAAAACTGAAACCGAAAATAAAACCATTTGGACTTGGGCACAATGGTAAGATAGTGTGATTGTTGGGTGTGTTTGGAATGGTGCCCTAGTCATTTAAGGACCGAGTTACTTGCGCCACCGTTCTGAGCATTCTTGCGTGCTAACCACACTAGAGGGTATGGGACCTCTCTTGACTTAGTACTTTGGCGTGTGTTGGCTACGAGTCGCAGGTGGGCGTGTGTGTGTTGCGTTGTGGTAAAATGAGATGGGTTATGTATGGGAGCATTGTAGTTGTCCAAAGAGCTTTACCCCGAGGGGTAGTTGTCTCTTTGGCTTTACAATGTAAGCGTATGGGTTTCCATCCATACGAGCGACTCGTAGTTGGTACGCAATATTGGAAATGTCTCGTAGGACTTAGCCGTGCCGGCATACCTTTGAAAGTGTGCTAAATCATGTAGCTTAAAGGCGGTCTGAAGTGTGGGTACATTGGTACACCCCTGCAGGGTTTTGAACTATTCTAATAGCCTCGTCCTAGGTTATGGACACGCTCGGAAACACCCTGTGAGAACTAGACTACAACATTTTAATTAAAACTTGACGGGTGGTATGAATCAGGGATTCATGCTATGTGTGGTGGCTATTGGGTTAGTCACTTCTAGGTGGTTACTTGATAATTATTATTACTCGCTTTTATTTCAATGCTTAAAAACTGATTTGTTAAATTGCTTTCAAACTATTACATTATTGCAAATGAAACTTGCTTTATGCGTCCAAACAACCATATAACTAACATCCTTTGATACAGTTTTCATGTCGCTATGTATAGGCTTGTTACTCGTAAGTCTTGCGAGTACATTTTGTACTCACCTGCATTGCTTATTGTGTGCAGAGGAAGAAGGTGAGCCCGAAGGGCCTCACTTTTGTGAGTTGTGCTGTGGCAGTGTGTGGGGCGATTAGCTTGGCGGCCCGGTCGGTTGCCCTATGGTGTTATGTGGCTAACCGATCGTCTTTTGGTTTAAGCCATCTTATGGCATCTTTTGCTTCTGCTGTTACTTCTTAATACTTATGTCATTTGGTCGGTTGGCTGTTCTGTAATAACTTATATTATGTATGTCTTTTGGTAGACTTGTTATATTATGTTGTATGGAATTGATGCATGCTTTTGTATGATGTATGTGTGCTGCAATTTCTGGGAAGCACATGTCCATCGAGGCACGGGTTATTCTGTTTGCGATACTAGAACCAATGGAAGATTAAGTATTACAAACTTAATAAACCGGGGTCTCACATCGGTCGACTCGACCCCCACCACGCCAGTTGCTCCTCTCCTAGATGCGCCCTCCTTGCCCGCTGCTCCTACAGTCAATGAGTTACTCGCGGGAAAGAAGGCATTTGCTATAACCTTCATGCCGATACCATCTCTCCCATTCCCAAGAGCTATCGTGGAGCTTTAAAAGATGCCAATTGGCACTCCACCATGATAGACAAATTCTCCGCTCTCCAATCCAACCACACTTGGGACCTCGTTCCTCGTCCTCCCGGTTCCAATGTCGTATCCAGCAAATGGGTTTTTCATCACAAACTCAAGCCCAATGGCTCTCTTGACCGGTACAAAGCTCGCTGTGTACTCCATGGCTTTTCTCAGCAACCGGGTGTCAATTATGGCAAGACCTTCAGCCCAGTCATTAAACCTACCACCAGTCGCACCATGCTCTCAGTTGCTCTTTCTCATGACTGGCCAGTTCATCAGCTAGATGTTAATAATGCCTTTCTCCATGGCTCCATCTCTGAGATAGTGTATTGCCAACAACCCTCTGGCTTCACTAACTTGTCTACACTCGAGCATGTCTGTCTCCTCAATAAATCATTGTATGGCCTCAAGCAAGCACCGCATGCATGGTTCAACCGGTTTGCTTCACATCTTCTCTCGCTCGGCTTCGTCGGCTCTAAAGCTGACCCATCTCTCTTTATTCTATCCTGGGATTCCCATGTCGCCTACCTTTTGCTATATGTCGATGACATTGCCCTCACCAGCTCATCCACGCAAATTCTCCGCTGGATCATTGCTGCTCTCCACCACAAATTTTTACTCAAAGATCTTGGCGACCTCCACCACTTTCTCAGTGTTTCGGTCACCCGCACCTCTCATGGGATGTTCCTCTCTCAGAGGTAGTACATTCTTGATGTTCTTGATTGTGCCGGTATGCATACATGCAACCCCTGCAGCACGCCCATCGTCGCCAGCTCCAAACTTTTGGTGTCAAGCGGCGAGCCCATCGCTAACCCCACTGAGTACCGCAGCCTGGCCTGTGCCCTACAGTACATGACATTTACTCGTCCAGATGTTACGTATGTTGTCCAACAGGTGTACCTTCACATGCGTGATCGCGGGGGCATCTCAACCTGATCAAACGGATTCTTCACTACCTCAAAGGTACCATTGATCATGGTCTGCAGCTGCATCGATGCTCTCCTGACTTGCTCACCGCCTACACCGACGCTAACTGGGCCAGATGCCCGGACACCCGCAGGTCTACCTCCGGCTACAGCATCTTCCTCGGCGACAACCTTGTGTCCTGGTCCTCCAAATGCCAAAACACCATCTCTCACTCACTCTAGTGCGGAGGCGGAATACCACGTCGTGGCCGAAGCATGCAGGCTCCGTCAACTCCTCGCCGAACTTCGTCATCCTCTTCGCCAAGCCACCGTCGTCTATTGCGACAACAACAGCGCCATCTACCTCTCCACCAACCCTGTCCAACATCAACGCACTAAACATGTGGAGATTGATCTCCACTTTGTGCGTGAACGGGTTGCTCTCGAAGACGTCCGGGTTCTACATGTTTGTACCTCTAGGCAGTTTGCTGACATCTTCACTAAGAGTCTGCCAATGGCTGTCTTCTCTGAGTTTTGCTCCAGCCTGAACGTCCGTCCTGCTCTCGCTCCGACTGTAGGGGGGCATGCACCGCTCCCTAATAGCGCGCATGGACGCATGCAGCGCCCCCTGACGTTTCTCCCTGATGTCGCACAACAGCCTGTGCATGCAGCAAATCACATATATATTGCCTGCATCTCCAGCATTAGCAGCCGCTAATTGCTCTTGTATCATTTACATATACTGATTGCTAGTAATACAAGTTTTCAACGCGCGTGGAATCTTTCCACTATCAGTTTCCAAAGTTTGACCGAACGCATTCCAAAAGACTTGTTTTACTAACTGAAGGGAGCAGAAGGCACAGAGCTACGATCCGAAGATGCAACTTCATATACTAATGATTCATACGAGAATCTAATTCGCACTTGCTGGAGGCTTGTAGCTCGACTACAGAACGGGAATGCAATAAAAGCCTGCAAAGTAGGTTCAGTGCGTTCCACCCTGCAGCATTAAAGAAAGAGAGGATGACACCGAACTCCAGATAGGTTGAAGGTGTAGTGCAGAAGGACGGAGTTTGAAAGTGAGCGGGGAATCTTTGAAAAGAGGCAAAAAGAATCGGATCAATTGCAAGGACAGAGCTTTATGCGAGTTGGGAGAGATGCAACCATGCAATGAACCGGCTGTAACTTCTTGCTTCTTTGCCCCCTTTATTTTTTTTCCTCTTTTTCCGGGTCAAGTCTTGCTTCTTTGTCCCTTCCTTGTATTAAAAAATTCTTAAATTTGCTTTGCAACACTTGACAAAGTCTGTGTTGAGGAACCGTCGCTAGCGAGTCTAGTCCGAACGATCATCTCGTAGACAAGTGTAGAATTGCTTAGAATAATGCAAGAACAAACAGTACAGAATAGTAGATTGAACATAGAGATATAAGGAGACTTCTTGCTTCTCTTTATTACTTTTCTGTAAACCGTAATACAATGGTTGGGGGTCCCCTCCTTTATATAGTCTTCAGGGTGGATGAGGAGCTCATCATGGGCCAGGCCTACAAGGTCTGGGCCCAGGGTTTTCTAACACTCCCCCTTGGTCACTCATCCGTCATGTTCATGTCTGTAACATCCTAAAATTTTGTCTGTTTTTGAAGTTTTAAAAATAAAAATAACCATTTGAATTTTTCTGCTAAAGTTAAAGCTTAATTTGAATTTTCATGAATAAAAAACAATTTAACATGACTAATGTCAACATCAACTATTGTCAAAATTATTTTATTTGGATTCTATGAGCTTGGATATATTTTCTAGATTTTTTTAGAATTTTTTTGAGTTCATTTGCTATTTTCTAATTGCTATTTGGATTTTCTGTATTTTTTAAAAAGAAAAAGCTATTAAAATCTCAGATTTCCAAATGGGCTGAATTCCCTTGGATCCAGCCCATTTCCTTCGCTCTTGGCCCAGTCCATGCGTAGCCAACCGCGCCTCTTCTCTCTTTTTGTGTCGCTGACTAGTGGGTCCCGCTCGTCAGGTCCACCTCCGCCTTGGCCCTCGCGAGAGCCCTGCCGCAACCACCATTGATTCTTCTTGAAGCTCCGTCCGACAAAATCGTTTCCAATGGAAAGAATCTCGTAGCGATACAATTTCCAAATCCGTTGATATCTTCGCAACCGATTTTGCCCCGTATTGTCGGGACCCAAAATTACGATTCTGGACCCTCTGTGTATAATGCACTAGTCCAGGATCACGCTAGTGCACACAGTGTCAACATAGGTGAATATCGATCCACACAAGCGATAAATAAAGTAAACGATTAATTTGAATAATAAATACTGGTTTTGACCTTATAGTCGAGTTTACACTTATTGAGCTACGCAGGGCTAACAGAGAATAAAATAGCAGCGGAACAGAAATAACTTCAGCGTAGATCCCATCAATTCACCACAGGCAACCAACTGGGATCCAGACCTTAACGATCAGCAACCTTCGACGAACTCCTCCTCGAAAGCAGGCCTAGACTCCTCTTCTTCTGTATGCTTGGGCGCAAGTTTTACAACAAGCGTGAGTACACAACTGTACTCGCAAATCATACCACAGAATTCAATTTATATATGCAGACTTATTCCAAAAGAATAGGCTTCTGTGGTTCTTTTGCATAAAAGCAACTTTTGCAATTGAATACAATAATAGATTGAAAGCATAATTCAAACAAATAGACAATATTAATTTAACATTTGTTTTCACAAAGACACAAAGCTAAGTAGATTATTTCACATAGACATATGACTTAGATCACATAGCTCCCATCCCAAGCATTTTAGGAAAACTACCCCTCGTGTGAAATCCCCGAGCATGTCCATGACCGTGGACGTGGCTGTTCGAATAGATTGATTTAACACTCTGCAGAGTTTCTACACTTTACCCACAAGATACAACTAGTGTAGCTAGCACCAGTCGTAACAAAACAGTTTAGAAACTTCGTCTCAAGCATTGACATTCTTAGTGTGCTTTCCCACCAGACCAACCCACAAAGAATGCCAGTCCGACACACACCGCTGGACAGGGATGCGGCGAACCGTCCCGCGATGCAACTACCATGTAGTCACACCTCCACCCTGTCACAAAGCCGAACCTATCCACCTGAACATCAATGTCGATACTCCATAACCTACTATGTTAGGCCCGTCCCATCAGGCATGTGGTCGTACAGTAAGGCTCAGTTCAATGGCGCACAAAGTTAAGTCCTTAATTGACCAAGGCAAGATTTCCATTTTCTAACTATGCCACAAAGATTATCATTCCCAGTCACAAAGTCCACCATATCACACAGTATCCACCACTTGCCTCAGTCCAAATCCTTTACCACCCAGTTGGTTTTAGTGCAACACATGCTATCACGAAGTAATAACACATAGCACACAGTTTTTCACAAAGTTCCATAGTCACTTAGTCAGATTTAATATTTGCAACTCAAATGAGATGTAAGACTCGTAGCATGGCTAAGAAATTGTACTCGCATCTAACCAACCCACATTGGTTCTACAATAATACCAACTAAATTAACCAATCTAGGGTGACAAGGGATTATAACATACAAAGCCAAAGTGTTATAACAGATTGGATAATAACTATACCCAAAAGCATTTAAATACATAATTAAAGTAAAATGCAATACTTGAAATAAAGTAATTTGAAAACTAGGTTCAAGATGATCAAAGGTATGACCTACCTTGGAAAAGGTCTAGGTACTGGTCTTGATCTTGAGGTGCACCTTCTTCTCCAAAATTCCTCGACGTATCGACGTCTACTCGCAAACGAAACAAATAAATAACAGAGGCAAAACAAACTCCAAAAATTAAATAAAAAACTCAAATAAATAGATCTCGAATTTAGATAAATTTAGGAATTTGAATGGGCTCAATTGGAGTTCGGATGCAAAAGTTATGGGCTCTGGAAGTTTCAATCTAAAAGAAAACCCTAATTTTGGATTTACTGGAATTTCTGAATTATTTCTTAATAGAAGAATTGGATTATTGCGCAAGCATGACGTCAGCACAGGGATTTCAGAAATAAGATAAATAAAAAAGAAAACACTGACATGCGGGACCCACATGTCAGTCTCACGGCTCAAGGTAGACTAGGTCTACCGAGCCTCGAGACCTGGGGACTGGTGGACTGCCGTGCGGGCGCATACGTGGCTGCTGACCCATTAGTTGCATAATATGTAGGCAAATGTTATTCCTCTACTACTGAGCCTAGGATTATCTTGCTGTGATTTGGGTTAGTTGAATGAGCCCTTATCACTTAGTAGTTCACGTGTTATTGTTGCTTAGTCATGCTTAGCTACCGGTAGAATTAGGCGGTTATCGACTTAGTCGATAACCTTGATCACACAAACTTATTATGACTTTATGTTCAGACTTTGTGCTATGTTTAATTGTGAAAAATAAAACTAAAAACAAAATGATTTGGACTTGGGCATAATGGTATGTTAGTGTGCTTTTGGGTGTGACTGGAATGGTGCCCGAGTTAATAAGGACCGAATTACTTGCGCCATTGATCCAAGCACTTTTGGGTGCTAACCACACTAGAGGGTATAGGACCTCTCTTGACTTAGTACTCTGGGAGGTGTTAATTAATGAGTCGTGTGGTGGGTTTTATTTTTGATTATATGCAACGTGGGGCAAGTGCAGGAGGGGAGCACCCACAACGGCTTGAGCTGGGCCCGTGCATCCTACTCTACGTATGGGTCTTTAGTGGGAGCCGTGATGGTGGTCCGCTAGGTGATAATCCCCATACGTGCGGTTCTTGATTAGCTCAATCCATTGGAAAGCGTCTCGTAGGACTTAGTAGTGCCGGCATACAGAAGGAAGTGTGCTTAATAACTTGGCAAAAAAGCGATCTATAGTGTGGGTACATTGGTACACCCCTGTAGGGTTAAATCTATTCGAATAGCCTCGTCCTAGGTTATGGACACGCTTGGTTATTTCCCGCAAGAATTAAACTACAACCTTTTAACTAAAACTTGATGCGTGGTACGAATCGGGGATTCGTGCTATGTTGTGGTGGCTATTGGGTTAGTCACCTCTAGGTTGTTACTTATGCTATTTAATGTTACCTCACCGTTATTTCATGGATTAAAAATAGATTTGACAAATTGCCTTCAATCTATTACATTATTGCAAATGAAAATTGCTTTATGCGTCCAATTAACCATATAACCATTTCCTTTGACTTAGCTTTCATGTAGCTATGTATAGGCTTGTTACTCGTAAGTCTTGCGAGTACATTTTTGTACTCAACTGCATTGCTTTGTTGTTGCAGAGGAGGAAGTGGATCCCCTGGGATCGACTCGTGAGTTTTGCCGCTGGATCGTGCGACTAGCTTCATGGCCTGCCGGTTGTCTTGTGGGTTATGTTGGCTAACCGGTCATCTTTTGTTTATAGCCATCTTATGGCACTTTTGCTTCCGCTGTCTTATGTTACTTTGATGTCATTTGGCCGGTCGGCTCTTTTGTAATAACTCTATATATTGTATATCTTTTGCTAGACCTAGCTTTGTATGTGTATGGAAATGATGCATGATTTTGTATTGATGAATATGTGCTGCAATTCTGGGAAGCACATGTCCATCGAGGCTTAGGATATTTGATTAGTGATACTAAAACCATGTGGAGGTTAAGTATCACTAGTTAAATACCCCGAGTCCTCACAGCAATAGTCAACTTGTTGAATCAGAATAGTCAGAATAATCAAACAGCAGCTGTTCCGCCACCAGCTCATCACCATTCCAAGTTATCAAAGTACATGAGGACTCGTCCGCCTACGTTTTCTCATTCATCAGAACCTTTGGACACAGAAGATTGGCTTCGCTCTGTTGAGAAAAAGCTCACCATTGCCCAATGCAATGATCGTGAGAAAGTTCTTTACGCTTCACATCAATTGAAAGATACAGCCATAGAATGGTGGGAGAACTACACCGCAGCTCATGAGAATTCGCAAACCATTACTTGGGAGGAATTTTTGACAGCTTTTCGTCAAGCTCATGTTCCACCTAGAGTCTATGCCATGCCTACACCTGAGATAGTAGGCCGTCCTGATGTGGTGACATGTACCTTACTTGTTGATTCTCATGAGGCTTTCATTCTTTTCGATTCAGGGGCTGCCTATTCACTTGTGTCACTTGAGTTTGCTAGGAGGGTGGGTTTGAGTTTGCAGCATATTTCTCAATCTGTTAAAGTCAGTTCTCCAGGGGGTCTCATTTCCAGTTCTACTGTTTGCCCACACTATTCTATTACCATCGATGATGTGGATTTCACAGCTAACTTGATGGTGATTCAATTATTGCCTTTTGATGTTATTCTTAGCATGGACTGGTTGTTCAGTTATCGTGCTAAGATCTGTTGTTTCTAGAAGACCGTGACTTTACAAGCTCCGTCTGGTGAAGAGTTGGTCTTCCAAGGAAGTGCACCGTCAGATTCTCTCTTTGTGTTAGCCAGCTTGTTTCCTAGCCGACAAGCATCAAGAATTGGATTACTTTGGTCTCTTGATGTAAAGTCGAGTTCTTCTTCGCGTATCGAGGAGATTCCAGTGGTGAGTGAATATCCTGATGTTTTCCCTGCAGAGCATCCGGGAATGCCACCAGAACGGAATGTGGAATTTCGTATTGATCTTAGTCCTGGTACTCGTCCTATTTCCTTGTCTCCGTATCGTTTGGCTCGACCCTTTCAGGATGAGTTGAAGAAACAGTTGGATGATCTGTTGTCCAAAGGAATGATCCGAAGAAGTGTGTCACCATGGGGAGCGCCTGTTCTTTTCACAAAGAAGAAAGATAGTAGTTGGCGTATGTGTGTGGATTATCGTGCTCTCAATCAGGCGACGATCAAGAATAAATACCCTTTACCCTGTATTGAGGATCTTTTTGATCAAATGAAGGGAGCTAAGGTGTTCTCCAAGATTGACCTTCAGTCGGGGTACAATCAAATCCGTGTGCGAGAGCAAGATATCGAGAAGACGGCTTTCTCCACGAGGTATGGGCATTATGAGTATAAGGTTATGTCTTTTGGACTAACTAATGCTCCTGCTGTTTTTATAGAAGCAATGAACAGTATGCTGCATCAGTATCTTGATGATTTTGTAGTTGTGTTCATTGATGATATTCTGTTCTATTCCAAGTCTGAGGAAGATCATGAGCAGTATTTGAGGGTGGTTCTTGTAAAAGGAAGATCATGAGCGACATTTGAGGCTCGTTCTTGTAACTTTGAGGAAGAATTGATTCTATGCCAAACTAAAGAAATGTGAGTTCTAGATTTCAGAGGTTGGATTTCTGGGTCATGTGATTAATCAGGAAAGCATTTCTGTCGATCCTAACAAGATGTCAACAGTAGTGGAATGAAAAATACCAACCAATGTCAAGGAAGTGATGAGTTTTTTGGGCTTAGCAAGGTATTATCGGCGTTTGTGGAGGGTTTTTCTATCATTGCCAAACCGATGTCTCGGCTAATGCAGAAAGATGTCAAATTCCAGTGGTCAAATGATTGTGAGCGCAGTTTCTGTACCTTAAAAGATAAGTTGGTGACTGCTCCTGTTCTTACTCTTCTAGAGCCTGGGAAGCGTTTCACCATCTATTCTGATGCTTCTCGAGTTGGACTGGATTGTGTACTCATGCATGATGGCAAAGTGATTGCCTATGCATCAAGGCAACTGAAAACACATGAGCAGAACTATCCCACCCATGATTTAGAGCTTGTTGCAGTGGTTCTTGATTTAAAGATTTGGCATCATTATCTGTACGGTGAGTTTTGTGATATTTTCATGGACCACAAGAGCCTCAAGTAGATCTTCACTTAGAAAGATCTGAACCTGAGGCAGAGGAGGTGGTTGGAACTAATCAAGGATTATGACCTCACTATCCAGTATCATCTTGGCAAGGCAAACGTAGTAGTAGATGCTCTTAGTCGCAAGGCAACACCCCCTACTCTCAGCTGTCTAGTTGCTGATTTTGAGCGTATGGATATCTTTTTTTGTTTTGTGGGCACTGTTTAGGCTCAGACATGTTTGCTTCTTAAATCTGCTATTCCCAAGCGTGTGTAGGAGGCACAACAGCATGATCGGATGCTCCAGCGAGCAAGGAAGCGTTAGGATCAGGGCAAAGAAGGTAATTTCAGCATAGATGAGTTTGGTGCATTAAGGTTCAAGGGCCGCTGTCTTTGTGTGCCACAGAAGGCTTAGGTCAAGGACGATATTCTAAAGGAAGCTCATCGTACTCCATACACCGTACATCCCGATGAGACCAAGATGTATCAAGACTTTAAAAAGAGTTTCTGGTGGAAAAAGATGAAGGTTGATATTGCTCATTATGTGGCGTCCTATGGTGTTTGCTAGTGAGTCAAGGCAGAGCATAAGCGTCCAGCAGGATTATTGCAGCCTTTGGAGGTTCCAGTGTGGCCATGGGATGATATCTCCATAGATTTTGTGGTTGGTTTACCTCGCACTCAGCGATGAAAGGATGCTATTTGGGTGGTAGTGGACCGTTTTAGCAAATCTACGCATTTCATTCCCATCCGTACAACGAACTCAGCGAGCGATTTGGCTCCTATCTATGTACAAGAGATAGTGCGGTTACACGGTGTTCTTTAGCTATTTCCGTTTATTGTTGACATCAAATTGCAAGTAAGAGAGAATTCATTCATTTCATTACATTCATTGTAAGCATTCATGCTTATCCCACGGGAGTGGGTATTGAGATCCCCATATTTTTCAATATCGGCAACTAGATCCCCGTATGAAAGATTCTTCATACGGGCCTTAGATCCCCGTATTTTGAGAATGCGGGTACGAGTGAACACCGACGAGTGTTACATTGGCTATACCGGTATGCAGAAGAGAAGTGGAAGTCATATTCATGTTTTGCATCAAGTGCATAGCATTTTCTTATGTATTCGATATATTGAGAATGAATTGTCTTTGATTCGATGTTTCCTATTATATTCAATTGTATTTGCTGAGTCTTGGATTCACTCTTGCCTTTTATTGTTTAGGTGACCATCGAGAATGACATTCATTGGGGGAAAGTAGCACACGGACGCATATCACGTTGTTGCACACTCCACTACCAAAATAATATTTCTATTACTTCCTTTCAATTAGAAACAATTAATGTAATAATTGGTCTTTTGGTGCTTCAAATGGTTTCTTCCAGAGTTTCAAATATTAGATGATGTCTCTATCTAGTTGGATCTTATCCATGATGCTTACGATCTTGCTTGAGATGTAATAACTGTGGTTTTGAATCTAGTTTCTTGCTGAATTTTTTTTATGTTAGCATTGTTATTAGAAATGTTTAGTCGATGTCTAACTGTCATTCGTTGTTGATTTGATTAAGAAATTTGTAGTTTCGGTTTTAGTTTGTTAGTCTAGGTTACATCTTGGCTTCTGTATAGCTTGGGTGTTACATGATCTTTGCCTCATATAAAATCTGGAATTAAAATATTGTCCACATATCCAACAAGTATAGCACTAAATCACACCATTCGTAATCCGAATTTGACTCTAATACTTCTCAAACAGTGAAGAACAATGCATCTATAGGTGTTATATCAATAGAACTTCACTGCTTATCATGAAAAAGAACATATATTTTTACAACGTATGAAATGAATTGTTATTACATACAGGTTGGAACACATTTGACAGCGTATAAAGTGAATGTTAGCACACAGATTTACAAAATGGCGATCCTTTCTTTTCATCAACAACCAACAAAGAAACGATACAAAATCTACACCTCAGAATGTATGCATCGCCTTGTACAAGAGAAAAAAAGAATGAATAAGTCCAGTGAACCATGATGTACAAGAGAAAAAAGAATGCAGAAGTCCAGTGAACCACCTAGCAGATTCAGCTGTTTCTAGGGCATTTGTTGCTCCTCTCAATAATTGACAAAACCGAAGATCGAAATATTCATGGTGAAAAAAAAGAGTATAATGCCAACATTCACCCCGCCATCTTTCGTCAACCTGTAAAATTCGAACATGAAAAAAAAAGGTCAATTCATCATCCAACAACAATGAACAGGTTAAAGAGGAGTTTTAAATATGTTCAACTCAAAAATTGGACAAAATTATATTTTTAACAATTTGAAGCACTTCAAAGTTCAAACTACATCATATATTAGCAGAGGATAGCATCACTACTTGACCATCCAGATGAGTTCCTTGACATAGGTTGTCAAGGGTCAACTATCACATTCTAAACCATTTCTGTTGTGCATGTTTTGAATAACTGTGAATCCCACTATTTATGGCATGTATAACATTCGACAGGCATCATGGTTATGTAAAGTTATCAAGTATTTATGCATTGTATATGAAGTCTCAAAAATTTTACATCACTGTAGATGCAGTGGATGGAATAAGGGAATAAATTGAACACTATATATTGCAAGTGAGAGCGATTTGTGATATGAAAAAAAAATGTCTGATTGATATATTCGTTTTGCTCGTAGTATTCAGAGAAATGAAGATATACATTAGCATAAATAAGAACTCACCATTTGTCAAAAAGTACGAAAATACTAGCTCATTCCAAGCATGTCTCTCCTTACTTCGCAAGATTGTATATGAGCATTTATGTCTGAAAATACGCATATATGATGTTTAGAACTAAAAGAGCATAGCAAACCCCTCTAATTCGACTACAAGATTGTATATGAGCACATAATTCGACCACCTAATGCTATTTAAAGCAGGGGCGCGCGTCACCTGCTCGTCGCTGTCGAGGTACTTCTGAGCCTCCCTAATCTCGACGTCGAGGGCGGTGGGGAGGTTCCCGGCGCCGAACCCCTTCTTCTTCTTCTTCTTCTTGACCTTGCTCTCCATCATCACCGGCGAGCAGTTCGGCCCCTGTGCCGCGCGTAGAGGAGCCGCGAGCGGCCGCCGGGGCAGCGCGGCGGAGGAGCCTCCTATGCCGCCGCAGAGGAGGAGGAGGGGAGGGTGGTGGCGCGTGGGCGGCATCGGCTGGGAGGAGGAGGAGAAGGGGAGCGTGGCGGCGCTGCTCGGAGGAGGAGGAGAAGGGGAGGGCGCCGCGCGGGGGGAGGAGGAGAAGGGGGACAGGGTGGCGCCGTTCGGGGGAGGAGCTCAGCGGGTAGGGCGGTGCGGGAGAGAGGAGGGAGGAGACGTGGGAGGAGGAGGCAGGAGGAGGGGGTCACGCGGGCAACGCTAGGGTTCGGGGAGGCTGAGGATCCGGGGCTTTGTTCTGTGGCAAAAACGGGTAAATAACTCGCAATTTAAGGGGTAAAGTTAGAAGGGGTGGTGGGAAGCTGCGGGAAATCATCTTCCGGTTTTCGGCTTTATCAAGTTAGAGTCAGCTTATGGCTTTCGAAAAAGTTGGTACAAAAAGCTTTCCCTTTAGGAGGGTTTTTAGCTTTTTCGGGTAAAAAGTCGAAGGTGCTCCAAACAGGACCAATGACATGTCCTAGAAAAAGATGATACGGAAGCAGAGAGAATCTCATTCTTTTTGCTATCGTGTTCATGTTCAGTTGGAATGGTCAGAGGGAGGGAGGCGGTCAGGGAGGAGGTCGGGACTGTCGGGTGGGAGGAGGAGCGAGGCAGGCGACGACGAGGAGAGGAGACGTGGTTTCTCTCCCCTAGGGATTAGGCCGGGTTGGACCAAATCCTCCCCGTCCTCGCGTCATCCAAACGGAGCTACAAGGTGAACCGGGAAAATCTACCATGGGGGAAATTTTCCCTGGGATTAGGCCGGGATCCCGGCCGGATTGGTCCTCCCAAACAAGCCCTAAGTGTTCTTCTCCAGGTTAGTGCTTTTAAGAAGGTGTTATTTTCTGATGATTACAGAACAATCAGAGAGACTCATTGGGCATCTTTGGCGAGTCAAGTAGACTTGACTTTTGTTTACCCGATCCATTCCAGATCTCGTTAGGTTGCTTTGTGTGCGCCCTTGCAGCAACGAAGCGATTCATCTCAGATCGTTGTTCTCATCCTAGCTAGGATCCCTGAAGTGTTCTTCTCCAGGTTAGTGCTTTTAAGAAGCTGGTTATTTTCAAATGGTTTTAGAACTATCACGTTTATGTATATTTAGCCTTATGTAGTTAAACAACTGTGTTGTTTCCATAAAGGAGAAGTTCTAACGATCTATATGTTATAGCAGCTGACATCCATAACTACTTAAATCATCAGAATGGCCACTGACGCTAGCGAACTTTTTTTATTAATTAACCTTTTTTAATTTATTTTTATTGTTAATCCTCACAAACTTTATTTCTAATTCTGATCTCTTTGGACAAGTTACCACTCGTGACATGATAAAACAACATTGTCACGCTAGCACCGAATCTTATCAAACTCTTGTCACGCCACTAGTGGTGGCGTAACAGTGTTGTTTGGTCATGTCACCACCAGTGGTGTAACAAAAAATGCTATTTAGCGGACTTATCCTATGGCGTGACAATGATGTTTTGTCACGTCACGGGTGGTGACGTGATCAAAAGGGTCAGAATTATAAATAAAATTTGCGGGAGGTTAATATTAAAAATAAATTTAAAAAAAGGGTAATTAATAATATTAAAAAAAAAGTTCGACGCTAGCGGGCCGAGTATTCTAAGTACATTATGCCATTCATTACAATTGATGAAAATGTCACAGGGCATGGGAAGAGTATATAGTCAGATATTGAATTGAACGCATCTATCCCCACTCCCCACTCCTAAACCCACTTCTATTGCCCTCAACCAAACAAGGGATACACACATTCCTGTAGCTTGCAGGAGTACATTTACATAATAATGTTTCAAATTCAATAGACGAAGGCTCAATAAGATTGATGTAAATCATTACTCTGGGTGAGTGCTCGCTGTTTTACGATGGTATTCATGCTTAAGCAATACTAGTATTTTCTGATGGGGATACCGAATCTAGCAGATCTGCAGATGTTTAATAGCAATGCAAGTGAGATGCCAACAGATCTACCATGGGAATTACTCGAAGAAATTACAAACGGTTTTTCTGAGGAGCGAAAAATTGGTAGTGGTGGGTATGGAGTGGTTTACAAGGTATGATTAGTACTTTTTCTTTGACTTTTTTCAATGCCATAGATAACAAATGCCATGTCCAATACTAATAAGAGATGTCAAACAGGGGGTGTATAAAAGTGGAGAAGAAATAGCTGTGAAGAAGCTTTACCACATGCCAGGACTTGATGATAAGCAATTTCAAAATGAGCTTCAAAACCTTACAAGACTCCGTCATAAAAATATTGTACGGCTAGTTGGCAAAACTTACAAAGAGAGAGAGAGGTGTGTTGAATACGAAGGAAAACTAGTTTGTGCTAAAATGATAGACAGAGTGATCTGCTTGGAGTATTTGCATAATGGAAGCCTTGAAAAGCATCTTTCTGGTATGATGGTGATCTGCTTGAGCATATTAGTTACTCCCTCTGGTCACAAATATATGTCGTTTTGGATATTGACAATGCCCCTCAAAACGCAACTTTGACCACTAATTTCTATTGTAATATAGTATCACCTAACGAAATTATAATATTATGAAAAATATTTTTCGAGATAAATATATATATATATGATTTTTATGTATCCAAACTAAATATTTAAAAAGATATTGACTGCTAAAGTTTTGAAATTTTGACTACACGTATCACAAAACGACATGTATTTGTGACGGGAGGGAGTAGAATATAAAGAAATAAGTTTATGAAAATACATTCTTTATCTCCTACAGATGAATCTTCTGGACTTCCTTGGCACAAGCGTTATGAAATAATTAAGGGGATTTGTGACGGTTTGGAATACCTTCATGAACGTGGAATTTTCCATCTAGACATAAAACCTGCCAATATATTGCTTGATAGGAACATGGTACCAAAAATTGCAGATTTTGGTTTGTCAAGGCTCTTTAGCGGTACTCGTCAATCCCATACCACAAGCAAGTTTCTAGGGACACTGTAAGCTAAATGTCTCATGTGAGATCCATTGGTTTTTTCCTATATTCAATTAATTATGTTTGCTTTACACTTACTGGAGCTAGTATATCTGTGATAATTATGATATCATGCAGTGGATACGTGCCGCCAGAATATATAGAAAAAGGGAAGATCTCAGAGAAGTTTGATGTATTTAGTTTGGGTGTCATAATCATAGGCATAATGACAGGCCCCGATGGCTACTCGAAACAATCCGATATGTCTTCCCAAGATTTTATTGAGCAGGTAAGACAAGTCATTTGTCTTTATCAGGTCCTCTACGGTCATTTTTTTTTAGAAATAGTATTACGTCATGTTTTTAAACTTGGGTACTACCTTTTTCTCATTTAATTCAATTTCACAGGTACTAGAAAACTGGAGGAACAAGCCACAGGAACAATGGAAAGATAAGTCATATTTCGATGTATTTGGCCAAGTGAAGATATGCATTGAGATCGCACTGAACTGTGTGGAAACTGACAGACACAAAAGGCCTAGTATAGGGGATATTATCTGTGAGCTGAATGAATCGGAAACGATGAATGAGAAATCATATGACGTGTGTTCGGTAAAGTATTTATTATACTCTGGAAATATGATTTGCACTATTTTCGGTATCAGTACGTCGCGTGGTTTCAGTGCTCTTTATTTTGTTTCATGGTTTCAGTGGTGCTATATTCTGACAATAGTTTTTTTTTTTTGTAATAGTACACTAGCAGAAATTATATAAGATGAAATTATTTTCCAAGACAAATTTAATGATACTATTTTTATGTGTCTAATCCATATACTTTTATATGCATTAAGGCCAAAATTTAAAGCATTAAACATTTAAAAACGGTAATGATCTACATTTAGATTCTGTTTGAAACATAGGATTCTCATAGGAATTTAGGGCCTATTTAGAAGAGAGGATTGCTCTAGGAATTTTCAGAATTCTAAGGATTTGGATCCAAATCCCCCCCTTTCCAAACAGCCGTTAGTTGGAAACATCTGAGAGATTGAGAGAGTTGATGTTTTGTATCCTCCCAATTTCCTATGATATTCCAAATGGGCCCTAGTGATAGAGGGAGTACTTAATACACACTCGAGATCTAAGTGAAATACATCCAAGTAGACATGATGAATTTGTCACCATGAGTTTATTAACAAAAAAAGAGAATACTGTATATATCACCATGAGTTTGTCATATTCTGTACCTGCTATCAAATTTGTGTACCTGCTACCAAAAGAACCAAACCTGCATTAAAAAAAAGGAAAAAAAGCATCAACAAATTGTGAATTGGATGACAAAAAAATTATGGAAATTCTGACAGCACATGTAAAATATTGACATGGACAAAAATTTCCAATAAGAGAAAAGAAAGGTCATCATCAACAGTGAAATATCAGGTGAAAATATGAATTTGGTAAACTATACTCAGAAGTTTGTAAAACATCTCCACAAATTACCAGATGCATATAGGATAGGGTATATTCTATATCTGTACAAAATTTCAAAATCAAATACAGAAAAGAGAAATATTAGGTAAAAATAGTGAAAACACTTCAGCAAGTATTTGTCTTTTTCGTATCTCACATATGTGATTGAGTTTGATCAGAGACATAGAACATACTCTCCCCTATATATCATGATTTTTGTGAATTTTTTTAGAACTTCTAAGTTTGAATTCACGGATTTTCACCGATTTGTATTTTAAACAGATACGCTGCTATTATGAACAGGTATTAATATGCTCTATACAGATGTTTTCTTTTACTTCATCCTTGTTTTCTCTTGCAAGTCATACATTTCCTTCCTTTGGTGGTGATGTTAGCTCAAAACCGAGCTACATAATTTTAGAGAAAATTAGCTCAGTAACACTTTAAAAATGTAAATTGGAGTGAAAAACAAATACAATATGAGACTGATAGTTAAGCCCTGGAGCCACTTGTTAATCACACGCCATTGTGATTTTGCAACTTCCATGATCTTTGTAGTTTGAATAATAAATTTGCTCAATTTTATGTTGTCTTGCTTAGCTCTTGATAATTTGTGTTTCTTTCGAGGTAATTTATTTTAGTGGTTGAATGCCTGTTTTATTGGATCAGGTGTTAGCCCGGGGTTGTTTTCGTACCATTGATGTGCATCCGACAGAGCCATGGTGAGAATTACTTATTCACATTGAAATGATCCGGAAGTGCTTTAATTGTTTGTTTACTTGAGTGTGTACTCGGAGTTTATCACAAAATTTCTTGAGAATGCAGGATTTTAACTAATCATGGCGATACAGGCATTCAAATTTTGAACTATCGGACCCAGGTCAGTGGCTGCACTCTCCAGTAGCCAGTAGCTGAGTAGCATATATGTTCTTTTGAGGCGATAAGATATATGGGCCATGTGAGTGTCATGCAGCTTTGCCTGCTGAGTGCAAACAAGCCTCAACAAGCCCAAGTGCTTATTGTCCTTTTGCTGGAAAAAACGAAATCAGATGAAAATAAAAAATGTAACTGAAATGGCAAAACATGATTAAGGGTGCTTTTTGGCAAAAGTCTAGGGGTATTCTAGAATAAACATGATAAAGTATTCAAAGAGTTTCACAAGTAAGTCATATACTTACTGGATTAATTCCTTGTATGACATTACATATTTGTGAGGCAACACTGCCTATCATTGACCGTATAACTGTTTGGATGAGAGTTATTAGTGGCCAAAGTATACTCCAATTTTAGTTGCCAATGTGTCAAGTTTTTATTGTACAGTCAAAGTGCGAAAAGAAATTGACAAAGTATGGAGTGAATTTTGGTAGCACTAGTTTTCTCTGTGACTTATATACTACTATTGTAATATATTTGTAAAACCCAACAAAATTATAATAGAATGAAAATATTATTAGAGACGAATCTACATATGATTTTCATGTATCTAATCTAAATATACAAATCGATAGCCAAAGTTTTCAAAGTTTGACTGCAATCGTTCTAAAACGACTTGTTTTTGTATTTATACGCAGGCAACAGTGAAGTCGTTGGAGCTTGGAAATATGTTTTCACGGGGCTATGGTGATGTTATCTGACTTAACTGTTAACCTTAGTTTCTTTACTCACGCACCGCCATTCTAATGTAATAAGCACTGTATGTTCAGTTAAGACGGCCAAATTTATAGCACGCAAACAATGGTTTGTGGTCGGAGGGTGGGATGGTTCCATCCATGTGTATTGCTACAGGACAATGCAGGAAGTCAAGGGTTTCGTAGCCCACAGTTGTTGGGTCACGTCTTTGGCTATTCATCCAACGGAGCCTTTCGTGCTATCAGCATCTAACAATGAGTTAAATATTAAGCTGTGGGACTGGGAAAAGTGCTGGGAGTGCACTCGTATATTTGAGATGCCTTCTGCGGTGCATAAATTCGCATTCAACCCGAAGGACACAAATACTTTTGCTACTGGTTACGTGGCTGGTAGAGCAGAGGTTTGAGATTTCTCCCATTTTAGTAACAAAAATTCTAGACAACCCGTTAACATAATGTTGTTAATGGTCTACTGGACTCTATTTGAAATTCTTATGCGTGGAAAATTCAGATTTGGAACCTTGGGTCTCCCGAGTTTTTGGATGAAGATGCTAGTGGTGATCGGCAATATTTGATTACAGCATGCTCCAATGATTACACCGCCGAGTTCACATCGGACGAAGATGAATATACAGGGTGCATGTTGGATTACTTTGCTAGTGGTGATCGGCAATATTTGATTACATCATTGGAGAATGATTACACTGCCAAGGTGTGCCATCTTCTTTGAGGGCTTGTTTGGGAAGTCTATTTCTGGCCAGAATCCATGTGGACGGATCGGGAATTTGAACTAACATCTCGGTCCATCTATATGGATAAGCAGGAATTTTGACCCAACCAAATAAGGCTAAAGAATATATATGTTCTTGAACAAATATACGGAGCATTAATTGTGTTCTAATGCTTTTCTTCTTGCTGAACCAGATTTGGGACTTGCAGAAAAAGAGTTGTATTAAAACACTCGAAGGACGTCCAAGTCGAGTCAGTGCTGTCTATTCCCATCCCGAGCTTCCAATACTGATGACAGCATCGGGCGGGACTGTTTATCTGTGGAGCACCACTACCTTCAGGTAAAAGCACTTGCAGCTGCGGCCTTCTGAAACAGTTGGCAATGCAGCATCACTGCTTGTAAAACACCTGCATTAATGCACCATATACATCACGACTTAAGCTTGTCAATGATTCATTGTCGTAGTAGTCGCATTAATGCACCATAGATGCCCAATTTTGTGCAATTGAAAAATTTATGGAATTGTGTGGATTTTTCAAAAAAAAAGTTGTTGTTTTTTGTGAAATTACAAAAAAAAAAAAATTGGGTTCATTTCAAACGTCAAATCCAAATCCTAGCCTAAAAAGGAATTGATAAAAATTTACAGAAAAAATTAAGTCCAAAAATCTCTCTGAATTGCATTGCAATTCAAATTCATCTATGTCATTCTCCTAATATATAATGCTAAATTAGTAACACGTGGGCATTATATATAGTCGGGCTCTAAAGACCAGCTATGCTGGTCATATATAATTGCGTGAACAATCTATGTGATGTGATCGTCTTTCCTTTTGAAGGAAGATAGAATAGCCAGAATAATTAGATTGATGTATTGTTTGAGTCTCGGAGGTATATATATATATATATATATACTTTCACTTACAGATAGTTTGACCTTGATTTTTTTCTATAATTGTCAGTAGAGAATTTGCTGAATTTAAATATTTTTACCGACAGACTTTCAGCCCTCAATTGTGTGTCATGGTGTAGTGATATATAGGCCCAAAACGGAAACCTAACAAGCACACGCAAGCTCGGTGCAGCAACTTGATCCGATGGCGACATCGATTGAGCGGTGGTTGCCTTGATGGAGGCGGCAGCGGTGTTCGACAGTAACGACGGGAGGCGCTAACCCAGAGGCGGCAGCTAGAACGATGTCGAGAGCGAACATCTGGTGGAGGGCATGCAAGTGCAACGACCTTGTGGCAGCAAGAGCGACCTCAAAGGAGTTGGCGGCGGTGGCCTCATAAGGCTGGGGCGGGACCAGGGGTGCTGGGTATGCACTGGCACCCTCCAAAAATCATAAAAACCAACAGGGATCAGTTCTTCACTTCTTCAGTAGTTTGATGTTTCAGCCCAACCCAGTAGCTAAGCTAACTCACCAGACCCCGAAGGCCACAGCCGAAGGCCAGAAATGCCGGTCATCTCTCGTCCTGTCGTCCACTCTAAGAGTCCAAGTCTAAAGTCTCCAATCCTCTCCTCCCCGGTGGCCTGGCTCCCTAGCTAGTCCCCAAGTCCCCAACCAGCCAACCCTAATCTCTCCTCCTGCCCAGTCCCCAGACCCCGAATTGGCGAATTCCCCAACACTGTGTGCCTGCGTCGGTTGCTACCTGCGAGCTTGCGAGGAGCCGAGGACCAGGGAAGAGCTGGGAGGATTTGGGAAGGGATCAAGGAGGGCAGCCTACGTCGGCGGCGCGCGGCGCGGGAGCAGGCGACCGGCCGACGGCGGAAGGCGGATGGAGGCTGGACCGCTGGAGCGTTGGCCGTTGCCCTTGCCCGTTGGGTTGCTTGCTTGACTTGGAGTTGGACTGTTGGAGCCTTGGAGGAGAGCTGGAGAAGCCGAGAAGGTGAGAAGCTCAGAAGCAAAACACTGAACAACAGTCAGCAAGACTGCAAGAAGGATAGTTGATAGTCTGATAGACCATATGCCATATGGTATGCCACTTTTGTTTGGGTTGCTTAATACTTACTTGCTTCATGAGACATGAATCATGCTTGAATGCTTGTTCTATTGTTCACTTGTCTAATTGTCTTGACTCTTGAATCTTGATAGTTGATAGACCATTAGACCATATGGTATTGGTATGCCATTGCCATCTCAGATTCTCATTGATTTTCAATTTTCATAATCAGCGTAGGCTGCATAGCTAATGTAGTAATGTGTCCTTGAACAGTTGAACTTTGAGAGAAATTTTTTTGAAGGTTAGTGAAGATGATGTAATGAAACGTTTTCAAGGTATGAAGACGCGTAAAGTGGTATTATAATTTTCTTTGCATAATTGCATATTTTGTAATTTTTATCCATGTAACACCTTATTTGAACTATTTGAATTGTGCTTTTGACTAATTTGAAACATATGTGTTGGATTTATGATATTATGAAACTATTATACAAACTATAGAATTGAGTGTGAAGTGTGCACCCCTATCATCTAATTTCTAGCTCCGCCACTATCATAACGTACAAATCCTAACCGATTCTTATTCTATCTCTAATAATCTTGCGGTACAAGACAGCTACGCTAACACCTTTACCACTCCGGGTAACATACGACATAATATGGGCACATCTATTAGAAATTATTAATATTTAGATGTAATCATGCGAAGCACTTTGGTTCTACAATCAAATTAACAAGAAAAATTCCAAAAATATTTGGGAATGTACTTCTCAATTTACTCTATCTCAATATAAAACTGCAACTCCACTTTGAGTTTATGCTGGGTCCCGGGAGACATAAAAATGAGATAAATTTTATAGTTGACAAACTAAAAGGAAAAACAAAATGACAAGTTACTTTCGCAGCAAATTTATTCTTTCTTTTTCATGTGACACAATTCGAATTTGAACTTGAAACTCAAAAGAGTGCCACTACGAGTTTCAATTTGTGTTGGTGATATAAAATAAGAAAAATCTTCGTACTAATTTGATCCTTAAATCAGAGTGGTTTGCATAAAATTACACAACACTTTGTTTTGCACTACGCATGTTCTTGTTTTGTAAATATTACATCCGTTCTTTTTTACCTGTCGTTTTGGATATCAACCCGATTTATATGACCCGACCCAAAATGAGTTGAATTGGGACTATGTGATGTGGCCTATAAGTGTGTGTATGAGTGTGGTGTTTAGTACTACTTGGTAGTCTAGCTTGAGAAGCAACAACATATAAGGCCACTTGAGTCCAAACCACAAACTTCGGGTTAACCATTTTACGCGAAGCGAGGACGGCATATGCGGAGTTAGTGCGTGTGCGTGATTTATTCCGAATGGGAGTAGGCCTGAGCCAATCTGGACTCTAGGGCATTACAATCTCCGAGACACACCTTTGACCCTTACTTTTTCTAATTATTTGTTAGTAAATTTTGAAAAATATAATAATTTAAAAGTATTTTTATAGAAAATCTAGTGATATCATTTTCACGTGAAAAATCCAAATGCTTTTGTGCATATTAGCATTCAAAATTGTGCATATTAGCATTTAAAATTTTAAAAGATTGACTGCACGTATTTTAAAACGACATTTAATAAAGAACGAGGGAGTAATAACAATCTGTCTTGAATCCTTCCAGGGCTCAGAGCACATTTAACTTTGGCCTAGGAGAAGCTTTCGCATTTGGATGCATCAAGGGCTCAAGAAGGTATGCAAGGAAACATTCTCCGTTCTCTAGTTTGATTGCCAAGAGCATTGCTTGCCAACCCTGCAAATTCTACAAGTGTAAATAAAAAAAAATCTAAATAAGATGCCATCAATTTTAGTGCATACTAATATATAAAATTTGTTCCAGACGGATCTGTCCATTTTATTGCATAAAATCATGATTGGAATTGAGGCTTGCACTTTTCAGAAGAGTACATTAAGCGCCCTTGCCAACGATTATTCCCTGCATGGACATCCTGGCATGGAATTAACCTTGTTTTCATATGGTCACATCTAACTGCTCTTGTGCCATGAACACCTGTACTTTATATATTTGTTCTGCAAATACAGGGTATCAGTAAACCAAGTGGTTCAACACAATCACACACAATATGTGCATGATTGTGTTTCGACAGAATGACCAAAAAGAAAAATTCCCACTACCCTTCCGATAAACAAACTTTATATTCAGGGGGGACGTTGTTGACTTAGGGCATCTTCAATAGTGTCATGTCAGCAGTCGGTTAACCCTCCTATGTCAGCAAAATCCCAGGTAGAAGAGAGAGAAATATGAGAGAGAAGGAAAGCCGTCTTTTCCTCAAACAACCATCTCTACACGAACCAAGACAAAGCAACTAGTACTTATGAGAGAGGGGTGAATGAGTGTGAATATTATAAATTTGGCATGAATGTTAGAGACAACTTGCTAAAGACAGCTTATTGGACACTACCAGAAACCTTGTTTTTCCCGAGTGCCAAAAACACTCGGGAAATAAACAAAAACACTCGGGATATAAGTTCCCGAAGGTCAGTCGTCGAGAAAGAGCACTCGGGATAGATTAGTCGGGATAAAAACAGTTTCCCGAGTGTAACACTCGGGAAACAAAACTTTTCCGAGTGTAAATGTATACACTCGGGAAACATGTAACACTCGGGAGAAAAGATGTCTCAACGGCTCACTCAATCGTAACGGAAAACTTTCCCGAGTGTTGACACTCGGGAAAGTAGTGAAAGAAACACTCGGGAAAAAGTTCTATGGTGAGTGACGAAAACAAGAAACATTGCCACGTGACCATCCTTTCTCGAGTGTCGACACTCGGGAAACACATGGTTGATTTCCCGAGTGTATTTCGAACAAGGCACTCGGGAGCTTCCCAAACAGCACCAACCAATTTTGCACTGATTTTGTACGTTCGATTTTGTATTTAATTTTGAACTACGACGACAGAAAACTTGGCAATCAAATAAACTATACATTCCACAAAGAAGAAAATACCACAAATCATTACATATGTAGATTCATGATAAGATAACATAATTCCTGTATATATATATATATATATATATATATATATATATATATATATATATATATATATATATATATAACATCCACAACATTCGAGTTCAAATTCCAAAATGTAGGCATAATGCATGATATATATAATAGTTCAAGTAGTAATTTCACACAGTCTTATCCGTAATGCATCAAACAAAAGCACGATATCTACAATACTTTGGGCATAGCAGTAATAATAGCCTCAGTCTTGGATTTAAAGATCTTTAGAATTTCCAGCTTCGGCAAGAGATGTTCCAACTTCAAACTATGGTTCAGTTGGAACTTCTGCAATACAAAATATTGGTGTCAGCCTTTGTTGACCTCACAGCATAAACATAAGTCCAACATAATACAGGTCTAAGTGCAATATGAAATATTGGTGTTAGCAAGCAATGGTTAAACAGCGGAGCAATAATTTGGATTGGAATCTCAAGCTATCCATTTCAGCTCCTTTTGAGACTGACAGATATTCCAACTTACTACCAATCAACGAATCTAATCAAGGAATAAAAAGCAATACTAAGAAAGACTTGCTTAATGCTACAAGTTTCGTGAAAGCATGTGTACTAAGAGAAAGCAAGACATAAAGCTATGCATGATCAAATGTCCAGCACTCCATCTAGCCCATTCATAATTCACCCACAAAAATCAACCAGAGAACTGAGCATTTGGTAGATGCAAGATCTAATATTAGCCTCAACATTAGCAACTAGCCAACTAATGGTGCAAGCTTGAAGTCGGAATAACATTAGTTTGCATAAAACATACACTACTACAAAATAGGTCATAGTAGATGCCTCATCATAGACGGTTCCTTTGGAACCGTCTGTGTTGTCTTATCACAGACAGTTTCTTTTGAAACCGTTTGTAATAGGTCATTATCACTGCATCGTTGGTATTAAGAACCGCTCAGATATTTCTGCTGCATTCGCTCGTGATACCAACCGCTCGTGATGAGAATATCGTTATCACACACGTTCGTATTAAGAACCGTCTGTGAAGTATCACATATGGTTCTTAATACCAACCGTCTGTGATGAGGTTATTATCACAGACGGTTGGTATTAAGAACCGTCTGTGACTTAGATTTTACCATGGCTTGAAATTTTCCTTACTCTCTGATTTTACTATAGCTTCAAATTTTCCTAACTCTTTGATTTTACCATGGTTTGAAATTTACCTTGGCTTCAAATTTCAGAGAGTAAGGAAAATTTCAAGCCATGGTAAAATCAGAGAGTAAGGAAAATTTCAAGCCATGGTAAAATTCAAGTCACGCACGGTTTTAATACCAACCGCCTATGATGAGTCATTATCACGCATTTCAGATAAGAACCGTCGTGATGATATACTTATCACAGACGGTTCATGATACGAACCGCCTATGATATGTTATCACGCATTTTTTGTATGAAACCGTCTCGTGATTCGCAGCATGAAGGCGGAGTTCAAAATTTTGAATGCACGCGCGGAGGCAAAGTATTTTGACGCTGTCCTTATATATTATGCTACCCTAGTGTTGTCTTCCTCTCCTCACCCCTTGGGACCTCAGTGGCTCTCATCCTTCCTTCCTCCTCCTTTGCTCCACCGGTGTCGCCTCCGCGCTCGTAGGCCTCCGCCCTTAACACAACGCCACCACCTGCCGCCGCCTTGCTCCGCCTCCGGCCCTCTTCTCCTGGCCACCACCTCCGCACTATGCTGGCCACCCGCTCGCCCTCCTCTGCCCCTCCTTCCTTTTTTGTTTCATATTGAGTATTATTTATCTTTTGATGTTTTGCTGATTTTAATTTAAGCGCTTTTGAGTGTGGTTTCTTCTATGCATGAAAAGGGGCGAAGCCGCTATGTGGGGTTCTTGGTGATCATGTATCCGAGAGAGGTGGATGCTGAAAAGGGAGGAGGGAAGGAAGGATGAGAGCCACCAAGGTCCTAAGGCTGCATTCCAGTATTGCTCGGGTGGAATTGTAGATGTCCGTGGCTATGCTAGATGGCCCAGTGTGCTAGTGGGTTCTTGGTGATCATCTTTGGTGTGCTAGATAGCTGTGCTCCACAATGTGTGCCGCAAACAACGTCTATGTAGAATGAAAACAACGCATGCTATTTTTTTTGCAATACAAAAACTATCACGACGGTTCTTAACGAGAACTGCGTGATAATTATTAGTAGACTATCACAGATTTGTTCAACAAGAACCGCTCGTGATAGTGATTATCACGCATAGCTTCGTTAAGAACCGTCGTGATAGCTATTTTCGCGCGACGTTTGAAAACCGTAAGTGATGAACGCCTGTTATCATAGACGTATAAATACAGACGGTTCACAAAACCGTCTGTGATGACGGTTTAGAACCGTCTGTGATGACGTTTTGTGTAGTAGTGATACAACACTTAGCTTTGCAGTAAAATAATCTAACAATCTTGTACATCACACTGGATTTACTTAGAAAGATGCCACTTCCTACTTCTCAGGAGTACACATAAACATTGCACTGTCAAGTGATATATAAAGGGAAAATTGACTATTATATAAATGGCAAGAGGACTTAAGCACTAAATTGCGGAATCACATATTCACTGGACTTTAGGAGTCCAACAAGCTGCACAAATGCAAATAATGTTATTTAAATTGACCAAGACCAACAGCTATATGGCAACAGCACATGGCATGTTTTGAGTATAATCATGATAGTTACACATCAAAAGAAACAGTACAATTATCTTAAGGATTGATTTACATATCAAATGGTAAATTAGGAAAGCTGGTCATGGTAACAGCAAAAGGAAAACCTGTCCGCTATCCGCTATAAGGCGCTAATCTTCATTCATTGTTCAAGTGATCCAAGTAAGCTTGATGATACCTGCACAGGATGAAAAAAGCGATAATTATGCAAAGGTTTTAATAGATAATTCCAATTAAAAGAAACTGTATCTTTAAAAGTTATGGACCTACTAGGCCCGACATCCTGACAAGACATATGCAGCACATTTTCTTCACTAGTTTCTTGTATCTGGTACAATAAAATACATGAAAGTTGAGAAGATAGCACACTTCCATTGAGCATAGAAGGAAACCGTGATAATGGAATCATGCAGATAATGGAACAATAAGTTAATTCGGGTGAACAATATTGGAAATTAACTGCATCCTGAACAATAAATGGCAGGTTTTAGGCACAATGCCCTGGACAATTAACTAACATGCAGATAATGGAAGGGACTACTTGTATGCATATAGTGTAGATGTTGTGTCAGTCTATAACTTGATCATTGCATCAAATCTTCAATTATGCACATATATAGGAAAATGATGCTAACAGGGAAAGATGACTTGCATCCGAAGTGCAAACATATCTCATGTTTCCATCAGACTCTTCATATCAGAACTAGAATATCATTAATTAATTACATGAAAGAAAAGAGTGATAAGGAAATAGCTTATTGGACTAAAGAACATAAACTTATATTATTGGCACTTGAAAGAAAAAGCATCAAGATACTAGTTCATAAGTGTGTTCATCTCCTCCTTCTCAATCTTTCTGTATGCTTTGAGCTCCTTTTCTTCTAGCTGGCTTGCATGAACCTTGCATAATCATTATTTCAGGAACAACCAAAGCCCACTTCGGTTATCAGTTCATCGCAGAACTAGTGTTCACATCACGAAATACCCAACTTAACCCACATCCTGACCCATCGCCCTCAGTGTCCATCATAGGGCATAAACCGAACCCCACAGTATCAGTAATAGCTCTCAGTTTCATCACAGAGCAGTAGGGGGAGTAGAGATAGGGATTAAGGGGGGGAATATTACCTCAATATAGCAGTGAGTCAATACCATCCGTAGCATCCACCTCTCTCAAAGATACATGAGCACCAAGAACTCCCATACCAATGGCTTAGCTTCTTTTCATGCATAGACTCAACCACATCAAGCAATCTCAAAAGCTTAAATCAAAATCAACAAAACATCAAAAGATAAATCATGCTCAACATGAAACAAAATCAAGTAATGTAAAGGAAGGAGGAGTAGAGGAGGATCGAGCCTGTAGCGCAGAAGCTGAGAGCACGTCATAGACCGAGCGGCACCGCTGTTAGCGAGGAGGCGCTGCCACCGCATCGCGCGCGGGGAACCAGAGTGGGGCGAGGCGACGGCCGAGTAACGTCACGGCGCGTGGAAGGAGCCGGAGGCGCGGTGGCGCCGGAGAGCCCACCAATGGCGAAGGAACCGATCCGGTTGGGATCTGGGAGAGGGCGGCCGCGTGGCAAAGCGTGGAGGCGCGATCTGGGAGGAGGAAGGCGCGGAGGAGGAGGAGGAGGACGCGGTGCCGGGCGAGGAGGAGGCGGCGGCGCGGGAGAGGGAGGAGGAGGAGGTGTCGAGCGGCGGAGGAGGAGGAGTCAGTGAGGAGGCAGCGCAGCCGCGGGCGAGGAGGAGGGCGGCTCGGCGCGGAAGGAGGAGGAAGTGCGAGGGCGCGCGGTGGGCAAGAGTGGGAGGAGGAGGAGGAGGACTGGTAAGGATTGGGGTTGGGGATATCGAGTAGGTGGGGATGTAGGGTTTAGAAGCGAAAAAAATGGGCGCGACGGGAAAAAAAATGGGCGCGACGGAAAAAAAGGTCCCGAGTGTTCCCGTTCCGATGCACTCGGGATTATATTTTGATCTCCCGAGTGTTATGGGAAACACTCGGGAAAGTTAATTCTACCGAGTGTTGCCGTCTCGTCCTGGGTGTTCTATGAAACACTCGGGATCTTCCCGAGTGTTTTCGTCCAAACACTCGGGAAACATATAAACACTTGGGAACTAATCGGTTTCTGGTAGTGAGAGGTGTTATCTCTAAATCTATCTTTTCGTGACAAGGAGTTGATAGGGTAAAATTAGAGACGGTGAGATGCCCTTATTTGTGTCACACTTATTAATACTGTCCACATGCTTCTAATCCGCAACATCTTAATTCGTTACAGGGTTGTGATCGGACACTACGGTGGACTGACAATGATGGAAATTGACCATCCTTCGGTATAATTCGAGGCAGAATTGGGGAGTAGGGAGAGGCGCTACGTCGCCTCTTTTTCACTGTCCGTCGGATCCTCGCTCGTAGCGCCTCGCCGTCCGACGGGCTTAGCCTTCAGACGCTGGGCCACTTACTTTCACATGACTGCCAAGCGTCAGAGCACGTGGTCCTCTCGGATTGTTCGGCTGACTCAGCCGACTCGGCCTTCCACGCCCGGTCCTTTCGCTCTCTTCTCGCCTTTCTCGCCGCCGCTCTTCCCTTCGCCTTCCTCCCGCCCGATCCTCCGCCTTCCTCGCGCCCAAAGATCCGCTCTCCGCTCCGTGTCGCTCGTGGGACGACTCTCCCGACGGTTTCGCCCTCTCGCACCTCCATCTCCTTCTCTTCCCTACCCGCCACGCCCCATCCTCCATCTTCCCACGCACGCCAAGGCGTTCTTCGCCCGTGACTCCTTTCTCCCACTTCTCCTCCACGACGCCCCGCGCAGCGCCACGGTGGAATGCCGGATGACCCGCACCCCATGGTGCTGCGCATCATCGCTTCTTGCTCGCCAAGGCGGGAGGTCGCCATCCCGGTGGCCGCAGACGAGACGGAGGCAGCGCAGCGGCCGGCGTCGGGCGGCTGGCCAAGGCGGTGAAGGAAGCTCGTCCGCTTCTTGGGCGCCGTTGCTCGATGACGCCGCCGAGCAAGTCGACGCAGGCGCCCGGGCGAGGCGCGATCCATTCTTGGCCCGCATTCCCGATGATCCTTTCGATCGGTTTGCCGTTGGTTTCCTACCGGGACTGCCATCTCCTGATTTGCTCTTTCTTTGTGTACACGCTCCGTAGGCTGAGAACGGGTCGGATTATTTGATTTGCTTGATGAAATTAATCAGTGCCAACATCTAATTTAGGTTTACAAGCACGACATGTTTTTGATGTTTCAGCATTTCTATCCGTACTAATTCTAACACCATTTGATGCCTTTTAGCCAGTGTGCAGATGTTTAGTGAATTTATTGAGTTATACAAAGCATCGCCAAGAGTTACCGGTGACCTCAGGCTGCTTTGGGCTACGGTGGCCTATCAAAGGAGTTCTGCACTTATCTGTGTAAGGCTGCCTTTAGTCCAGAGTATGGCTGCTGTAAAAGATTTTATCCCTTCAATCTTTTGTTTTCAAACAGCACTATGAGGGTGACGTTGAGGACCTATCTTCGATTTTACTGACTGAATGGCTGGGTGGTAAAATGATATTAAGTCCTATGCACTACGATGTGTCTGGTGGCGGGTTTGATTAGCCTCTTGATTGCCTATGCTGCAGGAATCTGCAGGAAAGCAACACAATCTATTTATCTCATCGTTATTGCTACTGCAGTTCTGATCTCTCTTGTGATTGAGGTCCTTCTGCTCTCTTCTGCACATGATACACTAGGAGGGCCATTGAGCTGTACATGGGCTTCCTGTCTCCTATTTTTAGTTTCATGCTAAGAATATGCTTGATTTGTTATCACATTCACAAGTCACAACATTTGCAAGGATTCCTGCAGAATGTAAGTTGTCGTGTCTCAACTTTTTATCGCTATTGATCTGCATGTTGTGGTAGATTTTCTTTGGATTTCAGCTCAATTTGATTGACACATAGCTTCTTCCTTGAATTTTGTTGATTATTTATGTTGTATGCTTTAGTTTTGATGCAGATACATTATATTTAGTTTTGCTTTCACTGCAGACCGGCCAACAAAGCACTCTGTAATATTAGGCGCCTTTTACTGGTGCCACCAACATAATTTTGGAGAAGTTATTTGTTAACAATTTAGGAATACTCTAGAGCTAAAATAATTTGAATGGATACTTAACCCTGAACTAGAGTCCGGACTTCTGGCGCAAAGTTTGTGTGGTTAAAATTGGATTTTCTATGTTGCCATTGTACTTTGTACTTTGCAGATGTGTTTCTGGCATGGAGCTGTTTCCTTAGTTGCCAGTTTCTATCGGTATTAATGTCTTCTCTGTCTATTTCCTGAATAAATTATTGTGTGACAAATTTAGCTTCTGCCAGATACATTGACTAAACAAATTGGTAATGAAACTAACTGGTGCTTTTTTTCTTATTTTATTGTATGCATTAGATATATCCATAGTAGATCAGGCTCAGTAACTGACCCTGTTTTCCCTTTTTAATTAATTTTAGTTTATTTGAGCACTCATCCACTCCCACTAAAATTGACCCAAATCCTCCAAGTCTTTTTTATTCTGTATGGAAGTCAACTTTGTGGTATTTTGGCTTCTCACTGACAGTACGTGCCCTGGAATTGCAGTGATAACAATTGGCTTCAGGAACATCCTGCTGAGGCATTTTTTGCAGAAATCCGAGGAGAAGGTAAGCTGCTAGGACTTCCATTAAGAATAGATAAATTACTATAGACTAATCTTTTCTTAACATTAGATCTCTATCTATAGTTGAGGCCAAAGCGAGCCGCACCAGACGATCTTACCCCGCAGAACACCTGCAAGCACCCAAGGGGCCCTGTTGCCGATGGTGGAAGTCAGTCAGATAGTACAAACTAAATCACAGTCAGTATTCTCTCCTGCATCTTGTATGGTCATTACGGCTGCTGCTAATACATGCCTTTCTACAGTGTTGCAAATTGGGTATCGTACGAATTTAGATGAACCATGTGTGTCGAGGTAATGAATGACTGAGTAATGTGGAGGTGTAACAATATGATAAAACTGGATTATTTCATTATTTTCTACTCTACCAAATGAGAGTTATACCCTGTGTTGCGTATGCTCAAATCAAGTAGTGTTTTTAATTAAATGGTGCAACATTGGAACTGTTGACCAAACCGATGCCTAAAGTCTAACTAACAATTTATTAATGGTTCATCGTGAATGAATTAAGCATAACCTAGAAATTGTTTTGTTTCATGGATGCTGACTTCATCGACTTCTGCTCCAGTAATAAGAGTACCTGTTGAAACTTCATCATTGGATGGGCTTGATTTCCTCATATCTATTGTACAGGTGAGTTTTTCAACCTTTTTTATTATTATTCAAAAGCAGAATGGTCACAGGTGTGACAAACATTATTGCCTATCAAAATAAACCACCTAGCAACACTCCTATCATGCAGCTCAGATAGAGTCTATATATTCAGCACAGAACTCACACTCAGATCTACAGGTAGAAACATATCTATTCTCTATGAAAGAACTTAGGCATCACGTTACTGTGTAGCAAACAGGTAGCTTCATTACATACATACATTTCTCTGCCCTTATCTACATGTTAGTCCTTTCCTCCACACCAGTCTACAGCTTAATGGAGTCTTGAAATCAACATCATCTGTAATTTACCTAAAAATATATTTGAAATGCTTCGCATAGCTACTATGTAGTAATCGTGCAATACTTATCAGTTCTATAACACAGATTAGTGTCTATGGCTACCAGTAGCTAGAACTACAAAAATAGTACCCTATAGATGTTTCACATGTCATCTACATTGTGCAGCTCGGCACAAGAAACAGCTACAAAACAGATGTCCTCCTGTGCTACGGAAATATTCCAGCCAGATGATAGCCCTTCGCACCAAACACCAGGTATATCCCGTTCCAAAACAATCTAGCATGCGATTGTTAGTTCCTACTCTATACACTGGAACAATTCCTCACTATTCTTCCACCTGCCATCCAACAGATTGCTTGCAGAGCGTTGCTACACCACGCCAACAGTTCGCTCACTACAGAGAACCAACGCACCGTGCTCTACGTCCTCGAAACAGAATCCCAAGCAGAAGCGTCTTCCGTTGATATTTTGATTAGACTGTAGAAACTGTAGCCTCCCTTGAGTTATAACTCGTGCTGCTATCTTTTGCATCTCATATGCAGTACATCCTGCATCTGTACTATATTCTACGCCAAACTAAGCTAGAAACTCTAAGCTATCTCGAATTAGAAATGATGTTATCTTTTACAGCTCGTATGCAGTGTATCCTGCATCTATAATATGTCCTGTGCCAAACTATGTGGTAGAAAAAGCTATATACTGCCCAAGGAAATCTCTAATAGCAGACAGCAATATCCACTATTTTGCACAAATCCGTTTTCATCCACATTTCAACATGCCGTCATCAGACCACTGCTGTTCTCGTTCTCGCGCGCCAGACGGCGCGCGCAGGGTGCTAGTAATAAAGAACCTGTGGCTAACACCGACGGCAGTAAGGAAGCCGGACCTTGCTAGTGACTGCGACATGTCATACATATCACTCAGCAATTCCACGTCCCAGAAAGTAGAAAGTAAAAATAAAGATTCAGTTTCTCGATAACTGCAATGCATGGAGAATTAACTGCAATGCATGGAGAATCAAAAACCGGAAGTCGTGAGATAGTTTGCGATCTGGTCGTAGTTCAGCAGCAGTCAAAGCCGGAGCTGCTAAAGTATCTATGCAGCACTGGGGAGGACAAGGTCATTTTTAAGGACAAACTGCATTGCCGCAGTCCAATATTTAGTTTATCATATACTCTACTTGCATACAGGTGTTTAAGCTAATTCATCATAAATGTGTTACAACTAACAACCAACAATGTCTACAGATAGAGTGATGCATAAGAGCAATGACCAGAGGTTGAGTTGCCATGAAGAACATTAGCTTAAATCTGCATCGGTTGGACCATAGGTTGTTGTTCCTGTGAAGCTGCCCGTATATACACCCTTGGATTTATACACTCCTTGCTCTCTCGGGCCTCGGCAGCCACCAATCTAAAACAAATGAGGAGGCCCACCAAGGCACCAACCCATCCAGCTGCTGGTTGCATCCCCATCATTGGCCTGCCCTAGCCGCATCAACCCCAAATCCAATTGGGCGTGGCATCGGCGCAGCGACCATCCAACATGCACCACCGTCCGCCACTTGTACCTGGAGTTCCGGCGGGTCGCAGCAAGCGCCGCCTTGCTGGATGGCACGGTAGTTGGCGACGCCTGGGGAGCCGCACGCCCAGTCGATCGCCGCCTGCAGCGCGCCGTCCTTCGCGTTGTTCTTCGCCACACACCACAGCTGCTCGCCGCTGCTCAACCCCCACTCTCGCCCCCACGTCGCCGCCGACGGCCACGAGCATGGTGAAGAGGAAGGAGAGAAGCGAGGATGGCGATGAAGCCAGGCGCAATGCCATCTTCGTCAGTTACAAGATGAGGTGAGGTGGATGTGCACGACATCGAGTGGAGGAGGGCTTTGGATGCACCGGCATCAAGGAGAAGCTAGGAGGCGGGAGGTCTGGAGGGGATAGACCAATGAGGGGTAGTCGGTAGATTGAGAAGGCAGGGGAATTGATTATACTACCATAGATAAGGCCATATTTAACCACTTGTCCCTCTCTATATGAGTTTAATACTGATAATAGATAACTTAGTAGTATATAAGCGTCTAAATTTGAATGAACGACACGTATAAAACAACAGTACATAAGTAAAATGAATAAAAGCCTGAAATAAAATAAACGTCAAAGAAATTGGAAAACATAGACACCTAAGCATGTACATTCATCACCATGGCAATCTTGTATTCTTGTGTAAAGACAAATTCCAACAAATTCAAACAAAAAAAACACGTTCTACGAAAAGGAAACACAGATAGTCAAGTAACATCATCTCACAATGCGAGGAGGAGGATTTGAGATGTTCGCATTTAAATATTTCGATAGCTGAATCCAACAAAGCCTCACTTCCGATCACAACCAATGAACAGGCCACCATTCATCGTTCATCCAACCCAATAAAAAGACAATTTGCAAGCTATCAATTTTCCATTATACATTTGAGCAAGGTATTTATAATTTTATATAGACCGTTCATCTAGTTACGTAAAGAAAAAAGATTATCTAGAACGGTGTGGGTCGAGAATGTTTGTGGAGAAAACAAATAGTCTAGCAAGAATATCTACGACATCTTAAATAACTCTTAGGCTCTATTTAAATATTCAGGGATAGAGTACGAATGGCGGTTGCATGATCATAATCCTTTTCTAGAATAATAATCTTCCTTACTAAAGCATATGTGACACCCTAATAGTACGAAAATTATGAACCCTAAGAGTATATAGGAGTATTCCATCTTGTAGTATCTCACAAGCAAGCAATTTAATTGTGGTAAGTATGATTGCAATTGCGCGATTGCCACATAATTTAGTGTGTGTGATAATTTAAGAGAAATATAGTGTGTGTACATATCTACATTATCTCTAGCCTCGGATCTAACAATGTGATATCCAATCAGTCCATGTACGTGGTTGTCTATTACAACAGAGACTATGTACTGCTATATATAAAAGTTCATCATATGTGGTCAAAAGTTCTAATAGCAAAGATTGAAATTCAAGAAATTGTCATAACAAAACGAAGCATCCGGCCCTTGATTAGGTGGTCCTTAACTATCATCTTTTCATGACCCAACAATAGCGTGTTGATTTGTCAACTGCACTACTTACTCACTAATCACCTACCTAACTATCAGGGACAGAGCATAGTGAGGGCCAAGTTGGGCCATCGCCCCTAGCTTTTTGGTGGCAGAGTCGATGGAGACGATGCTCGACGAGACCAAGGAGCAAGTCGTGATGAAGCGAAAGGCTGTGGAGATGAAGAAGGTGATAGACGCGGCGAGGGACGGTGATGGGTCCTCGGTGAAGTGATGCAGTGGTTCTTCGATGCTATGGCTCGCAGTGCTTCACGGTTGTTTTAGTGGAGTTAAATCGGTAGCGTTGTGGACTTGTGGTGCCTCTTATTGTAATTTCTTGTCTAACTATTTGAGAACATTTATAGTAGATAATACGTCACGTTAGTACTTTTACGATGTATCAACTTCAGCCCAATAGCCCATACTCTGTCGTCGTCCTTGGCCGGTTGGGCCCCCTTATCATTTGGCTGAAGCTTCGTCTCTGCTAACTATCTCTGATAACCTAACTAACTATGCATTTTGTTAACTGCGATACTCGCTAATCTGTGGGTCCTACTGTCAGGGCTCATCTACACTACACTATTGCTAGCTAGTTACCTACAGGTGGGCCCTACCTGACAAACCACAGATCGAGGGAGAGAGTGAAAGAGGGAACTCATCGCTAGCTAAGACACCTAATAGACAACTAATCTTTCCATTTGATTTCGTTGATCATCTAACCCACAGAGGCCTACTTGTCATGCATCCTCACACGCAGAGGAAATACACACAAAGAGGACTACAGGGGTAGGCCACTATCATACACACGTACATACATGAGAGAGAGCCACAGAGAGAGAGAGAGAGAGAGAGAGAGAGAGGAGGAGGAGGAGGGAGTGGAGGTCAGAATAGGGGAGGCGCTTGGTGGCGGTAGGGCTAGCTTGTCGGTGGCAAAGGAATGGCTGTGAGGTGGCTTTGACCCGAAAAATGAGTTGCTCAAGGCCGGAGGGACCTAGAGGAGGAGGCGTCGTGGCCGAGGACGATTCAAGGCGGCAGGAACCAGGCAGAGTGGCAACTGACACTAGGGGAGGTGAGGGGCGGTGACGCTCGGGTGGGAGAGGGAGGAAAGTAGGGCAAGCATGAGCGAGAGAGAGGTGAGGGGAGCACGCCCCGGCGGTCTACAGTGGCTGGGAGGAACCAGAGCAAGCTGGCAATGTGAGCCGACAGTGGCGCGGCAGTGGGGATGCTCAAGTAGAGGAATTGAAGCAATACTCACTGGGGAAAGAATGGTGTTCCGAACGGCGAGCGACGGTTGGACTCGAGAAAGATGGCGACGTGACATCATCCCGTTGAGGAAAAGCAAAATCGATTGAGGGCTTTCGCTTGTGGTGTCGTGGAACGCGACATGACATGGAAGGGAGAGTGTTGTGGAACACGACATGACACGGAAGGGGGGAGGCATTCGCTGGAACGACAGGAACGTCGAGGCAACGTTGGCACCTGGCGTGGGGAGCGTGATGGCACGAGTCTGAGCTAGCGCAGGGAGGAAGCAGAGGCCATGGGTGAGGGAAGACCAGAGGAGGTGAAGCCAAGCACGAATGGGGGATGAGCTAGCGGCTGGTGCTTGTGGGATGGCGACGCGACGGCGGCCAGGGGCCCTCGGGGGAAAAGACGCGAAGGAGGCAAGCGAGGCAGTTGGATGCATGTGGGAAAGGAGAGGCGGAGAAGCAGGCTGGATGCGAGGTGGCGCAAAGCAAGGTGGGCAGAGCCGCACGGGAGAGAGGACAAAGCGTAGATGATGCGCTGGGGGAACGAATGGCACAACCAAGCAGTGGAAACGCACGACCCAACGCGCTACCAGATCTGATCGGACTACCTGGAGCCAACCGAACGCGATTGGACGACGAACATCTCCCTAGTGACATGGCCCGTGTGAGAGGAGACCTTCCCACGCCCGGAGAGGCCCTCCATCCACGCGATCTGGGCCATCTAGAGGCGATATGAGGGTCCATCATTTTTTGGGGTGACGTAGAGGGCACGGGCGGTGGCACTTTTGTTCAGGAATTAAGGTTAGTAATGGAACTAAAGCGAAATTAAAGGGGCCAATTAATGTATTAATTATCATAGAATGTGAAACGAATCTGGGTCGTTGGATTGCAGAGATCAATGGATTAAATCGGATATAGATGGCAGGATATAGAACATATTGGATCTAGTCAATCCAAGGGTTAGGAATGTTTAGTGTACACAAACATGGGGTGGATGTAGCAAAGAAAAACTCCTCTTTTTATCCGACGATTAGGCACGCTAATGGGTTGGGTAGAAATAGGTTAAAGCATTTGGGTTCTAATTTGGGTTAGCTTTGGATGGATGGGAATATGTGGTTTTAATTTGGGTTAGCTTTGGATGGATAGGGATGTGTTGAGATAGCTAACGGGTTGGGTTGGTGTAAGTTCCAAAATTTTAGATTCAAATGGGTTCAACCCATGAGTTTCCTATATGGGTTGGATTGGGATTTGGGAGGAGAGATAGGGTTCGCCTCCTCCTTTGCTCATCTTCGCCGCCTCGCCCTAGCCCTCCTCTGTTTCTTCATTCGATCGATTCCTCCTCCTCTGCTCTCCCCACCTCTTCCTTCAGGATCTCCATCGCCGCCCGCGCGTCTCTCCCCACGCCCCATTTCCAACAGATCAGCGTAGAAGCGGAGAATCCAGCTAGCAAAGCATCCTACCATCCCAGAGCCCTCACCGTAGTTGCCACCGTCGCTCTTGTTCTCTCGGCGTCGCCACCCGTTGTCCGCTGAATCTTCCTATGAGATCCCGTCCATTTCTACCTCGGGACCCAAAAGAATGCCGCCACGGGCCTCACCTCCCTATCTCGCTACCGCTTTCTCCTCCTCGGCTCGGCTTTGCCTCAAGTCACCGCCGCCACCCTCAGCTGCCCAGATTGCCGCCGCTGCCACCGCCCTCGATTCCCACCATAGCAACACTCCACGATAATCTCTCTCTCTCTCTCTCAACATGTTCTTGCTTGCTAGATCTTGCTCCCCTTGAAGTCCAAGATTTGGCTTTGCAACTTCGTGATCCGGATATGAGCAGCCTTAATCTTTTTCCACAACTTGACTTTGTATATTTGTTTAACTCCATAGGCCTCCTTCATGTTTAGTCCCTGGTGCTGGGCTCGGGAGATTGGCTCTGGAGAACTCTTCATAAGCCAATGGATTACTATGTCTATACATTTTTTTTACCTTGAGTTTCCTTTGCATTGTTTATGTTCTTGCAGGATTGGTCCTTCTCAATGACAAAGTTCCTTTTAGGATGCGCTGGCCTTTGTATTCTAATATGCAAGTTAATGGTATATGCATTGTCTTACTATAAGCTTGGTCAAAAGATCCATTGCTCATGCGTATCTTCGCATGATGTGACGAGTCAACTTCTTGAAACAATTTGGATCGGCAGTCATGATTTTGTGCAACCACTATCCACAATCCAAATATCTTCTTTTTCTTATTGAGTTGATTGGCAAGAATAAACCACTTCTTCTGATTTTCCTTTTCAGAAAAATTAGCCCGATTGCCATCTAGGGATCTAAAGAATTTCGCATTATGACCTTTCTTCTTGCAATTGTTGCAGGTCATCTTTTTCCAGCATCTTTCTTTAGTATGATTGGACTTTTTGCAAATATCGAACCGTAATTTAGAATTAACCGTACCCTTTTTTTCTATCTTGGGTGGGCTGCTTCTGCATATCTAGCTCTGGATTGCCTCTTCGCTGATAATTCTCATAATATATTGAATTTTGAGACTGGAGAGCTGTTTCGATCAAGCTTTCTCCTCGCTGTAGTTTCCTCTCCTCATGAGACTCCTGTAGGCTCATTAGTTGTTGTATAGTGAGAGTTGACACATTCTTCGACTCCTCAATAGCAGCAATGATATATTCAAAAATTTCAGGCAAACTGATCAAAATTTTCTTAACTACCTTTTGATCAGATAAAACTTCACCATAGGTGCTCATCTCATCTGATCACCACCTCGGTGACCCTCAAGAAGTAATCCTTTATCTTCTCGTAATCCTACATCTACAGATTTAAAAACTGCTTTCGCAAGGTTTGTAGCTTCACAGCTAGAACCTTTGTGTGGATATCATGGGGATATGCTCATAATCTTAGGATGATGTGACAATTGGCAATGACGTTGAAGGTTTGCGAAAACACGAGTTTTCGGCAAAGTTCAGGTTCTGTCAGGTCTCAAGCGGTCGGCCGGCCTTGGTGGCGGTCGGACCGCCATGCCTTGGGTGAATTAGATCGGCGGTCGACCGGCGGATGAGCGATCCGACCGGTTGGGTGGCGATCGGCCGGCCGTCGATGAGCGATCGACCGGTCATATAAGTGGCATTGGATTTTTGAGTTGGGCCAAAAATAGAGGGTGTAGGCAAGTGAGGAGTTTCTCGCACTTGGTCTCATAATTTTGGAGCCTCGGTCAAAAGTTCTATTCGTTTTAAATTTCGAGAGGTTGCGATTTGATCTGAAATTTTGGCTAAGTCACTGGTGGCGGTCAAACGGCCTTCACGCGGTCGGGCCGGTGAGGCGGTCGACCGCCAAGGGTGGCGATCGACCGGTTTCACTTAACTCGTCGGCCCGTGTGGCGGCGATGGTTGCTTGTTAGGTCAATCTCATGGGTTTCATTGCATATGTGTTGCATGATGCATGTTTTGACTAACGTGGGTCAAGTTGTGAAGAACTTGTTCCGGTTTCGATTTGCTTGTCTATTGTTGTGCGGAGTTGCTTGGTGGTCAGGGCGGTCAATGGCGAGGACGATCGGGACTAGGCTTGGAGAGGCGAGGTTGAACGATCGGCGATGCGGGTGAAGTCATTGGACTCAAGTATGGTGCAAGATGGACAAAGGTGACCGAAGCAGGCGGTTCGGTGCGGCCGGTTGGATCAGCGCGCGGGGCGGTGCAAGTGCCATGGTGGTTTCGGTGGGGCCGGATGGGAGAGACTTGCCATGCATGATGAGCCGTTGGATCAAACTACACGTGGTGGAGCAGCGAGTGCCGCTGTCTGGACTCGGTCTTCGGAGAAGGACCGAGAAGGGTATTTTGTAATCTTACCAAATACCGTCGTGGTGACCTTTGCTAACCCGCGGCGCAAGGCAAAGTGCGTGGAGAAGCGGATTAGGTCAAGAGGAGATGAAGACGGCGCTTTAAAATGTGTGCGTATGTGACCCGTTTGTTTTGGGCCTTAACGGAGCCCATTATGGAAACTCTTCTAGAAGGTCTAGGCCTCCACTATAAATAGAGGAGGAGGTGGCTGCACCCCTTAACCCTTTCATTACTTGTAAACCCTAGTTTTTGCTTGTGTGCTTAGGAGTTGATAGTTGGAGGTTAGGGTTCTAGAGAGTTGGATTTGATTTCGTGCTCATGTATTGAGTCTTTGTCCTCCATTGATGGAGTGGTGTAAACCAATACCATATCAAATCAATCCAAAGAAAGTTCTCTCAAAGATGAGTTCATTTGCCTTCTTTCTCTCTATTTGGTGATTTTGAGTCTTTCTTTGATCCATGAGTTTTGGTTGGTTTCTTGCTATGATCTAACTTGCTGCAACATGTGGGAACCCATCTAGGTCATCTTGGTCATCAATCACCCACAAGCAAGTTTCTAGATCATATTCGTTCTTGACTTCGGTTTTGACCCACCTTCACTCAAACGGAAAAGGTCGAACTTTGGCAAGGATCTTCACGATCGTTGCTTGGAATAGGTTCTGACATCCTTAGGAAGGTGTGTGTCAAGTTTCACGAAGTTTGGACGCTTCGAATCAAAAGTTAGATCAATTTGCGTTTTGGTTTTTGGTGATTTCACTATTCATTGTCCTGGAGGTCTGACCGCCATGTATTGAGAGGTCAGACCGATTTCCAAAGGTCATACCGATTTCTAGTTGGAGGTCAGACCGCCCAACTCATTTAGGTTTTGAGTTTTTATGTTTTTGAAGATTTTGCTTCGGGGTTTTGATTGGATTCAATACAAGTCTTCCGCTGTGCATGATTGATTGATCTTCATAGCTTTCATAGCTATTGGAGTGAGATTCATATTGAATTCAATTAGGGAGAAAAAGAGATCGTGCTCCTATTCACCCCCCTCTAGTCGCCTTTTCAGTCCAACACTTTGCGAAAGCTTCAAACTCCTCTTTTAACTTGTCACATGCTTCTTTCGCCTTCTTGGCACTGATAATCCTTCGAAATAAATTTTCTGTAACACATTGTTGAATAAAAAACAAGGCCTTAGCGTCCATCATCTGATCCTTCTCTAGAGATTTCTTTTGCTCCGGCGCATGAGCATCTTCGGGGGCATACTCTTTGAAGTCATTTTCCATGATATTCGACAACCCTTGAGATAGTGGCAGTGTCCGCATCGTGACCTTTCATGTCATAATTCTCTCATGAGAGAATACAGACACCATCTCCTGTGCCACTCCGACGCCTGAACTTGAAGCCATGACCTTGACTTCAAAAATAACGTAGACACGACATGCTACAGTGATGCGCCTGCCTCGAACCTCGGGCTCTGGTACCAACAGTTGGGACTTAACACTAAAAGAAGCACAGTACTAGATAGTAGTAGTGCTAGAACAGAACTTAGCAACTAGCTAAACTTCTATTGCTTGATGGATGGTTATACATGTAGTTGATACATGAAGCCCTTTTATAGGTATAGCAACCGACTTAGTCTGGATAACAAGGACAGCTCATGCTGACTCATGTAACTATCTAATTTTACTTCATAGCTAAGTAAACGTAAAAAAACATGGTGCAGCACTAGTACTCAACTCCAGTAAACAAAAGACTTCTACAAGGCTCTTTAACGCACGTAGCTTAAGGTTAGTAGAAAATGAATTAGCTTTAACAGTATCCTGGCTAACCTGTTCATTTAATTTTCGCGGCGGATACTTAGAAACATGGAGATAAAAATATAGGGTGAACCGCTGCGTACCGTCGTAAAAATCATTCGTGTTTACTATTCTAGGATTTAGTTGTCATCCTTATACGATGTTATTTTCCAATTTATATATCTATGTGTTAGTATCAAACTAATTTTCTCTAATAATATTGACGACATCACATGCAAATACCATTTTATAAAAAGGACATGTTCTTACATCGAATCAAGCCAATGTTTCAGGAATGTTTGTGTAACCATCTAAAGCATGACATGGTTGCGAAAGCAGTGTTACCGGCCATATCCAAATCCGACAACTTATTGGGAAGAACTCGCCATACTAATGCAGAAAGAACCAATCTGCTGCATCTAGACACGAACCTCTGGAACATGCTGCGTCTTCTGGTGCATTCCATTCTTGTCCCATTCAGTTCTGAAGTCCTTGGGCAGGCCCAGCAGCCAGAGCTTCTTCAGGAGCGAAGGAATTCAATGCCTTGAGGACCTTATCCATCTCCGACAGTGACACAATATACAAACCTTCAATGCATGGAAGGGCACCATCCATGATCTTCACCTGGGTGACATCAGGCATGTGCTTCAAGACAAGCGTCTTTAGGTGAGGAAAGGACCCTGCAGAAAGAACCAAAATCTTTGCACTATGCATGTTGTTAAGTCTCAGATATGTCAGGTTCGGCAAGTGTGATGCAAGCATTCCCAGTGGGTCTTCCCCAATGTGACACCAACTTAGAGCTAGATACTTTAGATGTGTCCCATAGCCGAGAAAAATAGGGCACTCCAGTGTCCCCTTGGCCCATTGCCCTCTGACAATCAGCTTGTGCAGTACCGTGGACCTTGGTTTGAGAGTCTCGAAGCAAAGTTCTTCATTCTCATCCTTTGCAGAAAGAAGCAAGCTGGAAAGAAGCCGCATATTTGACAGGGTAGAAAAAAGACTTTCACAATCAGTAGTGCTTATGTTGTCAATCCACACACTTCTTAGCTGCATCAGTTTCTTCAGCTGCTCGGCCAAGTCCTTGCTGGCTTCAACAGTCTCAAGAGTCTGCAGTTCTTCCAAGTTGGACAGCCCTTTAGGTGCTTGTATTCCAATAAAGTACCGGAACACCGACTGCTTCTCATCAGCATATCTATCGGCTAAAAGGTGCCGCAGCTTCTTGATCTTAACAATCCCTCGTGGTAGCTTCTCTATTTTGGTTTGTTTGATGTCCAGAGTGTGAAGGTTAGACAACTTCTCAACAGAGTCTGGGAGTGACTTGACCTTGGTGCGCCGTAAGCCAATGTAACGTAGATTGAACAGAGTCCCTATTGATGCTGGCACTTCAGTGATTTCAGAGTCTTGCAGCTCGACAACAGTAAGGTAGGTGGATTCAGACAGAATTGAGGATAACATGGCAGGGGAAGATGAAATTGCTCCAAGTGACACTAGAGTACGAAGACGTGGAAGTTTAACTTTCAATGTAGTACTGTCTTTCCATCCGCATGATGACAGACGACGAACATCCCTATCCATCTGTATCATTGTGCCATAATTATTTGCAGAGCCAAACTTCTCCTCTTTAGCAACAGAAAGAGCTAGGTCTCGCACAATATCATGCATCGTACAGGTGCTCACCCTGCCTAGTTCATCATTCTCCGTGACTTTAAGCATATTGCGTTGGATCAGTTCCAAGAGATTTCCCTCAGCCACCTCCTCTGGTGTGTTATTTTCTTTGCTCAGCACAAAGCCTTCTGCAACCCATAGCCTCACAAGGGTCTCGCGTAAAATCGGGTAGTCTTCAGGGAACAGGCTGCAGTACAAGAAGCAGTTTCTGAGGTCTCCTGACAAGTCATGGTAGCTCAGATTTAAAATTGCTCGGACATGGTCGTTGTTCGACAGCTCACATCGAAGCTGATTGTATGTTTGATTCCAAACATAGTGTTTACGTGGCCTCGAAGACAAGAGGCTGCCTATCGATACAATTGCCAGTGGCAGGCCCTGACACCGATCTACTATAGAAGTAGCAACCTTCATGAGCTCATTGGGGCACTCGTGGCTCTTCCTGCTATAAAAAGCCCTTCTGCAGAAGAGATCAAATGCATGAGTGTCACCCAAAGGCTGGAGATCGAGGCGACGTGTTGAGGAGCAAGAGCAGCCACGTGATTCTTCCGTGTCGTGATGATGATCCGACTAGCCTGGAAATTCTGAAATGCATCACACATTTGAAAGTAAACTTCTTGGTTCCAGACATCATCCAGTACGATCAAACATTTCCTATCTTTGAGCCTTCGTTTTATTTCTTCTTTCAAGTCATACACGTCCATCCTGTCAATGTTAGATGACGGTGATTGTTCCATGTAACCCACCTTCCTGAGTAACTTCCTCAACAGAGCATCTACAGTGTAGGTCTGAGACACAACCATCCATGCATGAGCAGCGAAATTGATCTTTTCACGTTCATAAACATTTGTGACCAGGGTGGTTTTTCCCAATCCGCCCATACCCGACACCGTTATCAGCGTACTGTCAAGCTTTTCAGAGTACAGCCATTCGGTCAGCATTTTCCTGTTGTCTTCAATCCCCACAAGATCTTCATCGTTCACAAGTTCTGGGAAGCTATCTTGGGACCGCTGCCTTTCCATCTCAGTGAGCGGGTCATGAACAAGCTGGGATGCCTCCAACCACTGCTCCTTAAGTTCTATAACTTGCTTGATCTCCTTCTCTATCTTGACTACCTCATCAGCAATTTGACTGAAAACCATGACATAATGTGATCCTTTGATGAAGTACTTCTTCAGGAACCATTCTTCTTCCATTTGAAGAGAGTAATATGAGTATTTGTCCATTACATCCTCAACACGGTAGGCCAGCTTCCGCACCTCCCCAATCCAACCCTTGACGACATCGTCGGTGAGGTATGTCGTGCCTATCTTTCGTATGACGTTGTTCATGGTTGTCAACTGCTTCCTTATTTGCTCAACCTTGTCTTCCAGATCCCTCAGATTATTAACTTTTTCAGACAGTTTGGCCACCATGGCCTTGGCAGCTTCATCTGCTAAAACATTACCGATCTTGGTGAGAGCAAGGAGTACCGCCTCCGCCATTTGTGCTGAACAAAATAAACACAGATCATGTGTTAACAAATTCATCAACATTTTTAGGTCTCAAGTTAGCTCGTATGTTCAAAAGAACATTTTTTACTACTGGTGCCCATTCATCCTTATCTCTACTAGTTTTCATGGACGAAATCTACGGCACTTAACTGTACTAGTTCCTGAATGGAATGTGTAGCATTGTTGACACTAATAATTATATCGATCAAACATGAGTGAAGATAACTGGTACCAGCGTACCAGAACCATAGAAATATATAATCACTATTCGCGATCTGAGATGTAATAGACCGGAGTTACCAAGTGAGCAGCCAATGGAATTCTTGAATGGGACTCCTACAGTACTACTTAACAAAGCTAGGAGGAGATTTGGTCATGGGCCGGAAGAGGAAATCTCAATCAGATAAATAGATTGTATCAAGGATTAAAATCTCGGAACCGAGAAACGGCCGATAACGATAACTGGAAAAGACCGGTCAAAATTCGAAAATGAAAAATTGAATTAGCGAAGTTTTAATCAGGTTACCGTCCAAAACCAGAAAAACCGCTTTAAAAAACCGGAAAAACCGCTACCAAAACCAGAAAAAACAAAGTCTTTTAGATTGAGCTAGGTGGGCTTTGTATTGATCCCAAATGTATATTTGATGGTCATATTCTACCCAATGATTATACTAGCTAGGCTTGATTGTTTAAAAAATGTCGGGACTTGCTCATATAATAATTCAAGCATATTTAACTCATACAATAGGTAATCTAGCACAAAAAAAACTTAAACCAACCTAGAAAGTGCATTATGCAGTCATAAATTTAAATTTAAATTTGAAAAAATTTGGGCTGTTTTTCCTCCTGGTTCCCTCCGGTTTTTAGTTTCTTGATTCTGCATTTTTTTCTTAGATTGTATCATGAACAAAGGTCAGTTCTAAGTTATATTTCAATGAATTTACATGGAAAAACCTAGAACCCTAAAAAAAATAACATGTTCATGTGATTGGCAGGTGGTAATTAGATCAGAACAAGAGAAAACCTTAAGGGCTTGTTTGGATACATTGTGATCCGACTCAATCTCTTCAGATTGACTCGGAATTTGAACTAAAATCCCTTCCAATCCGAAGGGATTGGTTCTAATCCCTCCCTATATAAACAAACCCTAAAGGGTTAGGCTGGATAGCCAACTTACCAGGATGGCCCTCCAATTTGGATGTTAGTAAGAGGAACCCGTGTGAGTTCTTTTACTTGATTGTAGAACTCAAGAGTGGAAATTGATTATTTGTCCTCCCATTCGTTACCTCTAGGATGTGCCATGCTTCATAGTGTAATTGATTATTTGTCCTCCTACAGTTGAAATCCTTGTTGCGAAAGTGGCAAATCCTCAAGGGGGTGAAGAAAAAATTGCGGAAGTGGTAAAAAGATCTCAACTGCTGGAGGGCAAATAATCAATTACACTTGAAAAGATAGGATAGCAAATCCTAGAGAGGTAACGTATAGGTGGCAAATGATTAATTTCCCAGCAAGATGTGGAGGGGCATGTTCATGACACATAAGTGGTCCTTTTTGCAACTTGCACTTTTTTTGGCTGTAGTACGAAACATGCAAATTGTGGGCTAAAGCCACTTGATATGTGTTCAAGCAAAAAAAAAAATCATTAATGAACAAGACACTGAACAATAAAATTAGTTATTAGTCAAGTGAGATTGCTTGAAAGTTGGACCATGGTTGCAATAGTCCAGAAAACTCAGGGGGGAGGCGAGGGTGATGAGAGTGAGAGGCGGCGATAGAGGGGGAGGAGGCGGAGGCTTTTCGTGCCGGCCCGCATCGGCAGTGGCTCGAGCCCCGATCTCGCTTCCGCTCCACATATCCGGTCGGCTACCAACATCGCTATCGACGTGCTCACCAGAAATTGATATTTACTGCACGATCTAAAATCACGTCCGGTAAATCTCACCTCTTTTAGGATTCTGTTAAAACACACAAGCACTCTGCTAGTTATAATATTATGAAAGTACTTTTCTGAGACGAATCTACTCACATGATTTTCATATTTTTACTCTAAATATTTAAAAAGATATTAATAGCTAAAGTTTTCTAAATTTGACTGCACGTATTTCAAAAACAACTTGTTTTTAGGAGGAACCGAATATGGCAGAAGGCACAAAGCTACGATCTGAAGATGCAACTTCATATACTGATGATTCATACGGGAATCTAATTCGCACCTGCTGGAGGTTTGTAGCTCGACTACAGAACGGGGCTGCAATAAAAGCCTGCAAAGCAGGTTCAGTGCGTTCCACCCTGCAGCATTAAAGAAAGAGAGGATGACACCGCACTCCAGAGTCCAGATAGGTTGAAGGTGTAGTGCAGAAGGACGGAGTTTGAAAGTGAGAGGGGAATCGTTGAAAAGAGGCAAAAAGAATCGGACCAATTGCAAGGACAGAGCTTTTCCCCCTTTTGTAAGTCAAGTCACGCAAGAACTGTGCGTTCGTTCCTCACAAATTACGATGCAACTCGAATCAAAGGACAGTAATTTATTCTGCTCAAAAGGCTAAAATCCTATCCACAAAAAAAAAAAAAATTGCGGAGCAAATCGAGACAGAAATGCTGAGCAAACGATCAGCTTGGAAACCTCGATCTAGAATAGATACACAGCAGAGCTTCAGAAGAGAATAATACTCCACTACACCTCGGAGCAGTAACAGAGCCAGGCCAAGACAAGCTAAAACGGGCGGCTTAAGAACTGATTCATCTCAGAGCAGCCATGCAGGGTGTTTACTTAAGCTTGATTCACAGCAAAGAGAGACATGCACGCACCTCTTGGTCGCAGTGGAGCTCACTGGTGAGGGGAGGGAGACCTGGACTGCGAGTTGGGAGAGATGCAATCATGCAATGAACCAGCTGTAGCTTCTTGCTTCTTTGCCCCTTTCCTTTTTTCTTTTTTTTTTCGGGTCAAGTCTTGCTTCTTTGTCCCTTCCTTGTATTAAAAAAATTCTTAAATTTGCTTTGCGAGACTTGACAAAGTCTACAATACACACCAACCACTAGTGGGACCTGAACCGGCATATTCCGTAGGAGTTATTTTCGACGTTTGCTATAGGCCGTTGGGCGTTCCAATCCATGTGGATCAGGCCCAAATTGCAGTCAACCAGCCATGTATCAGGTTGTTGGCAAGAATACCCTTTGTATCTCTTTGCAAAGAACCACACATCCCTTGCAAAATAAATGCCACTCTTAACATCTTTTTTTTGAAACACCAATTACAACACATAGATGTCCACACATACGCACACCACCACACGCATGTACTCACACACACGACGCCTACGGAAGACTGGACGAGCGAAGCTTGACGAAGAAATAACGAAGTCACCACCGGCCTCTTGCTTGCGACGGGCACGTCGCCTCCCACTGAAAGAATATCCTCCTAAATGAGACACGCAGTGCTAAACTTGGGGTTTGAACCCTGATGGGCTGGAGATACAATCACCTCTTCACATAGAGTAAGATATATTATGAATTTTCTGGTATTTTATCTTGTATTAATTTTGTTTCCCTCTTAAAGTTTTGTCTGGCCAACGACTGTCTTAGCGAAATTTGTGAGCAGCATCGCAAGTGCGAGGGGTGGGCATATTTCCCAAAAAATTGCCACGTAAGATCATGGGCCTTGGATGGCGATCGGATGGCCGAGAGTAGTCGAGTGCACGAGTACACGACTGTGCATAGGGAACGTTGCCCTCGTCTACATCTCATTTTAGACCCTGTTTGGTACAACTTTAGATTTTTTTTTTCAGATTCTGCTCCTAATTCTCTGAGAATCAACTTCTCTGAGAATCTGGAGCTGTCTGTTGAAAACGTTTGGCTCATAGGTTGACTTCAAAAACCATATGAGGAGGATTAGAGGCAAATAGACCAAGCTACCCCTTATACAAATACTTCTATTATGTCTTGTAATGCCGACTCATTTCTCTTCGGAAATGTACTCGGACTTTATTCAATTTTCATGAAATAAAAATTTACTTTCATGTCATATATCAAATGATAATTAAATGCTATTATGTACAAGTATTGAAATGATCATGCTTTACACTACACGTCTTGAGGGTTTAAGTAAGTTAGCCATGACATCTCGAGGATTTGTTTAGTCCATTTGATCTATCGAGGTTATCTATATCATAAAAAAAAACAAATCTTGCATGACAAGGTCATAGCATAATCAGTTGTGCTTGACATCTCACATTTCTGAAACAGATTGATGGATCTATTCACAAGTAGTATCAAGAACAAATTCCTCAAGACATCTCCATTCACATCAGGTTGAAGAACCACTCGGGCTACATCTTCTTTGCAATCACCAAGAATTGATCGATACACATAAGAAAATTGATGAAAATGAAGCAAAAAAAAAGGACAATGCATGCAGGAATGCTGAAACCTGCAATTGCTTGTACAATCACTATGGCACAATGTTATAACAGAGTGAAATGAAATCAAGAACACTGCAGGCCATCTCCCGTCAACGATTGCTCTGCGATTGATTGCTTCAACGACGTCCCGCGCGCCGTCGTCCTCTCCGGCACTGCAGGCCTTCTTCAGGTTAGCGTTCTTGCGATTGCTCTCCTAGCTTTCCAGTGCTTTTAAGAAACTGCTGCTATTTAGGTCCGAATAGTTTTGGGAAGTTCATGTCTATTTGATGATCCCATCTCCCTGGTTACTTCCGAGTCTCTACAGTCTTCACCCGGCCACCTATATGTAAGTCGATCTCCAGATCTCTCCCATTATATGGTGCATATATAACTATATATCCTCGTTTCACTGAATTGTTGCCCTGGTTTGCTATACCGAATTTTGGTTTTGCCCCCAGCACTTTTGGCCATAGTTTGGACCATTATCAAAAATTGGCTTGCCACAAAGATTTGGCAAGTTGTAGCTTGATCTTTACCAACACTTTGGCCAAAGGATGGGTGGTAAAAACCATGATCAAATTTTGGCTTGGCAATTTCACTCCATCTCACTTTGGCATCTGGGCCATGAATTGGTATTATCAAATTTTGGCTAGCTTTGGCTCTTGTTTGGTTTGTAACCACATTTTGTACAGTTGAGTAGAGCACCAATCCAATCAAAACATAGAAGCAACTACTTGGTGCTGGTGCTTTTGGAAAGGCTTACGAGGTATGATTTAGACCATATTTGGTTCCAGCCACAATGTGTCATGATTTTTTTTGGAAGAGCAGGCTAATATATTAATAAAGAAGGTAGCACAAACAACTCAAGACGGACAAATTTAAAGATGGAACTTAATTACACAGTTATGAAAAGCTCTAAGCGCTTGGGCCTTGCGATGAACCAAGTTTTGCCTTCTTCCTTAATCTTTGCCACCAAATCCGTGGAAGTAGTTGACATGTTATTGAAGATTCTATTGTTGCGCTCCTTCCAGATTTTCTAGCTGGTGAGGATGATTACCATAGCCGTCGCCCTCCCATACTATTAATCTTTCACCACCAATCTCCGATGCTCCAACTATCAGCCTAATGGGATGGCCTAAGTGGTTCCCAGCCCAACCAATTGGCCAGCGCACCCCACACCCGTCTGGAGTATCTACATGCGTAGAGAAGGTGTAAAACCATTTCCGGTGCTTGTCTACAATGGGGGCATATGTGTTGGTTCGGTCAACCTCTCATTTGCAGTCTGCCCGAGGTCCATATATGATTCTAAACCGCTACCCAAGCGAAGAACTTGCATGGGGGGATGCTTTCCATATTACCTTTTTGTAGTATGTTGTAATTGAACCGATGAACTGCAGGCATACGCTGATTTCGTTGTATATCTTCCCTCCGGTGTTATTTTCCAAGTCATGTCATCCTGGACAGTTGGGTGAGCCATATTTTCCTCCATAGGTCTATGAATTTGTGCACCTACTAGGTAGTCCCCCCTGAATGTTGATGTCCTAGATCCATTGGTCGTCTTGTAAGGCCGCACTGACGGTTGTGTTCTCTCTTTTGGCCATTAGGAAGATATTCAGGGCCAAGTCTCTAGGAGGTGTACCGTCAAGCCACGGTGAGGACCAAAAATTTGCTTTGTTTCCGTCACCCAAGATGAATGTTGTGGCTGCTGCAAAGAGACGGTGGTTAGCATTGTCACGAGGGATCTCCATTCCCACCCAAGGCTTATGATCTACCTTCCATTCTTGCCAGATCGAGCGGAGTCTGAGGGCCACTGTGAACTTCTGGAGGTTAAGCATGCCAAGTTCTCTGAGCTGGGTTGGCCGGCAAACCTTGTCCCAGTTGACCTTGCATTTTCCACTTGAGATTTCTTCTGTGTCGTCCCATAGGAAGCGTCACCTAATGTAGTCCAAGTCACTAAGGATGCATTTCGGGGTTTTTAGGGCCATCAGGTAGTAGGTCAGAATCGAGGTGAGGACCGATTTCACAAAGATTGTTCAGCCAGCTTGGGTTAGTAGTCTATTCTACCATCCTGTCGATACCTTTCGCTTTATCCAGGAGGGGCTAGAAGTGTACCTTAGTATTCTTTTATAATCGAGTGGCTTCCCCAGGTATTTGATGGGGAAGGTTGATTTGATTGCAAGGAAATTCAGGAGGATCTCATCGAGGTTGGTGTGTTTGCATCATATCAACACAACCATACTTTCTTGGAAATTGGTCCGCAGACCAGAGACACTCCTGAAGCTTTGGATTAACTGAGTTGTGATTGCGACGTTACCCTCTGAGGGGGAGATAAAAATCGCCGCATCGTTGGCATACAAGGATGTCCTCAGCCTAGCAAAACAGTCACGGGGCCGCTCCAGATGGCCCATCTTTGCAGCTATCTCAAGCAATCGTTGGAGATGATCAATTGCCAGAATGAAAAGGAAGGGAGAAAGAGGGTCGCCCTACCGCAGACCCCTACCGTGGTTTATGGTAGTGCTAGAAACGCCATTAAGGAGCACTCTGGAGGATGCTATTGAAAGGATCGCCGAAATCTAGTCTGTCTATCTGCTCGGAAGGCCTCTTCTTTGAAGTAGCTCTAGCAGCTAGTCCCATCGGACCGTGTCAAAAGCTTTTGTTTTATCTAGTCTGGTCCTCTGCAGTCTTCTTATTAAGCTCCTGATGAACAAGAAGTTATCCTGAATGCATATAGATTTGACGAAAGCACCCTGATTTGCAGACACTAGGCTATTCATATGTGGCTCTAGGAGCATGGCTAGAGTCTCAATGATCCATTTTGCTATCCCATGAATAAGACTTATCGATCTGTAGTCAGCAACCTTGTCGGCTCCATCCATCTTCAGAATCAAGACGATGTTCACCGTGTTCAGTAGGTGTAGGTTTGTCGTGCAGAGGTTATGGAAGTTATGGAATACCACAATAACATCGACTTTTATGACTGACCAGCATGATTTTATAGAAGTTAAAGGTGAACTGTCGGACCGGAGCTTTGTCTCCTAGCATGCATGCAAGGGCATTGGCTATCTCCTGCTCTGAGAAAGGCCCATCGATGCCTTGTAGGTTTAGCCTAGTGAGGTCCAAGGCTTCCTAGTTGAGGTCAAGGGTTCTGGCAGATGGTGAGGACATCATGTCAAGGAAATGCTGTTGAAGGATGTTTTGCTTGTCGTCGCAAGAAAAGGCCCATTGTCAGGCCCCAAATTTGAAATTTGAAATCTTCTGTGTTCACAACACCAGTCCCTGGATCAGTAGCTAGTGCCCGTAGTTACATAATTGAATATCAATTACATATCATGAATATGTAAAGCTATTGAATAATAATAATAAACAAAGCATAAATATTTCTTACAGCTTTTGACTTGCAGAATGGCCGAACAGGTCAAATACCTTTCAAAGAACTGCAGCGGAAGCAAAATAATTATATACCACATGGAACCCTCGTGATATACCTGCAGGCAATCGACTCGGGCTCGCGACCTAGTCCTTGGCCTTCTTGTCTTCCAATCTTGACGAACGCGCATAAGTGTCCATATAGCCTTCTTCTTTTATATTTACTAAATTATAATATTGAGCGAGCATGAGTACACAACCATACTCGCGAGCCAACACACAGAATGTAGGTATATAATATGCAAGGCTGATCAAAGAAATGGTTTGTGGTTCTTTTATTTGCATAAAGCCACTTATTTAAATAGATTAAGTAGTAGCAAATCCTGAGACCTAGCATTTTTAACTAAGATAGGTTTTAACAAAGTTGAGTTTTATTGTAAAATACTAGTGGAGGCTCCAACCTCCTATATCACTGAGTTGTTCCATCCACCCAATGCTCATGTTCTTTCTCGGGTCACATCCCGTACTTCTCACTGCTTCTCAACCAGACCATCTCAAATATCTGGGCTTCAACCCATATTTTTATTCCACCCACAAATTGTTTTATGAAAATAAAATCTAATTCAAGTAAATTCTCAACACCGCCCATGACCATGGGCACGACTATCTAGATAATTTTTTCACTCTGCAGAGATCGTACATTTTACCCACAAGAAACAATCGTCTTATACTATCAACACACAACCGTATGCGTGAGACTAAGATAATCATCACAAGGCCTTTGCAATGCCCTACCCAACGCAACCCCACCTGCTAGGTTTCGCTACCGAAGGTGGTCTCCTAATGCAATACAACCGCGCCACCCTTTGGACTACAATCCTCCAGGTGGTTGTCCACTAAGACCATAGTGCATGCCATCCTCTGTAGCCCCCTTTTGTGCTGTAGTGGGTTCCTAATGCCTTATAGCCGTGCAACCATTGGGACTCCAATCCCCTGGGTGGTTGTCAACTAAGACTATAATACATGCCACATGAGGAGGATGATAAAGCAATGCTAAGGTGAATAAATTAGTTAGGCAAGTCGTACCCATTATAGACTTGTGGTTGCACTATTTTTACATAAGAGGTTGCACAAGAACTTGATCCTTTATTGACTCGGGTGGTACTTCCCCATACCCACTCTGTCATGCTCTCTACAAGCACCCATCACGCTTTCCAACTAGCCTAGTCGAAATCTATTTTTGGTTTTCCTTTTTTTTGAAATATTTCTCTAGTTCAACATACCAGTTAGACTCCAACCTCGACTACCCAATATCAATTTCAAATTGTAAATGATATCGGGGCAATTTATTGCATGTATGTCAATGTACCTAAACAAGGCTAAGCATGACACTTATGTATGGACTTAGTAGCTAGTATGTATACTATTAGTCTAGAGTGACAAAGGATAATGTCCAAGTTCAAGGATTGAAAGTTTATACACAATTATCAGTTAAGGTATTAACTATAAGCTAAATCAACATATGTATAAATCATAGCAATGCAATTCATAATTTAAAACAATATAAATTCTGTTCAAAAGTAGGCGCAACATAATCAAAGTGTTGACTCGCATTGCTCAATGTTCTGATGACCTTTGTCTTGTTCTTGCCCTTGCTCGAATCGTTGCTCCATCATGGTTTCAGTTCTAACTACGAGAATACGATTGAACCCAAGAATTTGTTGGTGATGTGCCCTAGAGGCAATCATAGAGATGATTGTATCACGTCTATGTTTATGAGTTATTGAATAAATATTATTTTGTTCCTTGAATGAATCGTTAGTTCTAAAAGATCAACGAGTATGTGACTTGTTGGTGAAACTCTTTTGACTTATATGATGTCGTTCTAAAAGTATCCCTAGTCGAATGTCACTGGTCGGAACTCCAATGACTCTACGACCAACACATGTATTGATTGATGACCATGTTTCACCGGTCATGGATATAGGGATATCGAATCAATAATGTGAACACATGTTAGAGAACATGGGGTTGGATTGACCCACCTTGAGACACTATTGAGATTGTTATGATTCTATGTGTCATTAGTTGGTCTCAAGCAATGATGATGTATAATCCTTAGACCTGAGATCAGTATAGTTCCCTACATGTGTAATAGCACTCTTAGGGGTTGCCAAACGTTACTTGTAACTGGGTGGTTACAAAGGTAGCTTTCGGGTATGCTATAAAACATGCGGAGGGATGTGACTGGTCGGATATGGGATTTGCCCCTCCTAACATAACGAGAGAGATGTCTCTGGGCCCCTCGAAGTGGTCGGATAAAGAAAGTGCATGGCCATGCCACTAGTGGTCGAAGTGTTCGACCACGTAAGGTTATTCGACAACTCGATCGAGAAAGTATTGAACAGTCCATGGATGACACATTATCTCACCTGGAGTTCAACTAGATATCGTGAGGCAAAGAGAGAATACTAGAGTAGGTCACTTAGTTCGATCAGGTCCAGACAAGTCATATGGAAATACGAGTGGTCGTGGATCGGTCGAACGAAATCCAGAGTGGTTGAAACCTGGTCGTAAGGAGTTATGATCTGGTCGTGACCGAGTGCAAACTGATCGTATAGAGATAGGACCTGGTCGTAAGTGATGAGGACCTAGTCGTAGATCATATTGCATTAAGGTTCGTTCGATATAATTTGTGTGTATTCGGGAATCGTTATGTCCTGCTAGGTACCACTACGACTCGTGGTCGGAAAGGGTTTCTGAGTCACAACCGATTACACATAAACCTAACGGGTCACACACTTAATGGGTTGGAACAAACCAGTACGAATACGATTCGTCAAACGCGTTCGGATAGGATTCGACACGGGGCGCTACATAAGGAGATGCTTGAGGCTACCGTAGGTGGGAGAGAGGCACGTGAGTTGTTTCCACCGAAACCCTAGCCGCCATCGTCTTGAGAGAGCCTTCCCGTGCGACTTGGTGCTAGCATACCGACGTACAGTTGTTCCTTCTCTGGACGTGTGAATACCGTAGAGGCGCTACTGCGGTCGCTGTTGCGCTAAGGATGATCCGCAATCTTCACAAGGAACTGCAGAGATTGCTGGAGGAGATGATTGACTACGAGGACAATGGACGATCATCTACGACCACTACATCGGCGCGTTCTTCGTCGGACTAGGCTGCTCCGACTCTACTTCCACTGCACTCTGCATTTGGTGATAATGATCTGTGATTATCTAACTTGCTTGGCATCCTGGTTTATGTGATAGAAATTTCGAATTGTTGCTAGCGTAGCCTACCCGTATCCCTACAGAATGTCCAAAAGCATCCAAATGAAATTCAATAAATGTAAAGACATTCAAGCAAAAGGAAAACACTTCAAATGAAAGTAAACATATCTAATATCATCTTGAAAGAAGGAAGCATTCCTGATGAAACTAAACCTATTTAGTGGAGTTGACGAAGGAAATACTTCAAATAAAGTATTTCCAAGAGAAGTTGATGAAGAAAATACTTCAGACGAAGTATGTCCAAACGAAGTTGATGAAGGAAAAAACTTCAAACGGAATGAAGTACATCCAAGGATATTTGGAATGAAGGAAATACTTCAGACCAAAGTAGATAGATCCAACTCTATTTGTTTGGTCCAGTGGTGGGGTTTTGAGTTGATAGTCAGACTTAGGGTTAGGTAACCATTTGATCGGAGTGAGGGCGAGAGGGATCGGGCTCTCGAAAAGTCCACTGGTGCAAGGAGTTAGGACTCCAATGGGAGGGAGAGAGTATTCATAGAAATATTCTTCATGGGTTCTCTAGATGGGAGAGATCACCTTGCTAGGTAGGATTCTCTAATCTACCTTCGGGTCACGAATTGTCTTTCTACCGGGAGAGTATAGCGATGGACGATAGTTGGGGGTTATACGAAGTTGTTTAGTGGTTGGACTACCATCATCCACTTGGGGACATCTCGTCGCTACTCATACGTGGCACCTAGCTGATCTAATGATTTATTTTGTTAGTATTACCTATTTATCAAGGAAGTTCCATGATAGTTAAGTGAGACTTATGCACAAGTTCAGGGTTCATACTGGGTAGACATAAGTCTCACCGACACGTGGGGTCTAGTTCACTTAATGATTTATTTTATTATTTTATATTTATCAAGGAAATTCCATGAGCATTGACTACACATCAGTCTTACATCTTTAGTGGTGTCTACGGGTTTGGGTTTCCTCTTTGAGTGATCTTTACTAAGTCTCATTACTTACGTGGCTTGGCATACACTAATGATTCTTAGCTCCAGCACATGCTAAAGGCTACTTCTATTCAAGTAGAGAACTATGATATGATGTCTATGGGATCTTACCTACCAGTGCTTGTTTGACGATCGATCCTATCATCTTGATTACTATTACTAGTATGAAGCTAGGTCGTAGCTACTGCTAACCTTCATTAAGGTTTACCACTATTATACTTTACTCGGTATTTTACTCTAAATGTTGATGACATATTTGGTTGCTTAATCAATCAGGATCCATATGTCAATTGGCATTCATGCATATACATATACTTTTATTCCCTTGCTTATTCTATGTAAGTATATGTGAGCTTATATGTCTCACTACAGCGTTACTATACTAAGATTAACCCTAGATATGATGTTGCTAGATCATAGCATACAACCCTATGTTGATTTGGGTGTTCCTAAACATAAGGCTATACGTTAATGGTGCTTGATTATTATCCAATTGCTTTACTATCTCGATTAACTATTTAGTTTAAATTACCATCTTTATTATTACAATAATGGTTCAGGGCTTACTGGTGTTTGGTCATGTGTGTATGCATATGCCTAAGCATGATTATATCATCTTAGGTTCTAAGAGGATGCCAATTAATGTCGTATTTTAAGTCTATTTAGTAATGACAGCCTAATTAACCTTATAATAAAACTTGTATGGGGTCTGCCTTTCATATTATCATTCCATGAGACCGCAACACTACATTGAACTTGTCTCAACTGAAAACCCAAAATAATTACTTAATGGTTTTGGACCCTATATTATTTTGATAATGCCTTGGAATAACTAGTATTGCCCTAGTAATGATTCTTTTTAACTAACCTCTCACCTTGTCTAATTTCAAAATAAGTGGAACCTAGTCAGTACCGAGTACCGAGATACAAGCAAGGTTAATAGTTTTAATCCTTCCCCTGATTAAAGTTCTTTTCCTTTAAACTAAATTCTGATTGCATTCTTGTGATAATCAATTAAAGTCTACTTGCTTGGAATAATTCTTGAATTAATTATTAACTAACTTTATTAGGAAGACACTGGCTGATTGAACCTTCACTTATTTGATTATACTATTCCATTCTAATCATTCATTTAATTATCCCTTTAATTACTTGATTTATCCACTGATTGTCACTATCTGAAGGTACAATATGTTAATTGAATATCTATAAACAATAAAGTAATTAACCTCCTAATGTCTCTAGGCTAATTACTTAAATTAATCACTAATTATATTCTTAATAAAATTGGCCATCTGTCATTCACATACACTCAGAGAGAGGGTGGGCTTTAGAGAGCTACTGAGGGATCCCACCTGTCATGCATCTACACAGAGAGAGAGAGAGAGAGAGAGAGAGAGAGAGAGAGAGAGAGAGGCACAAGGGAGCAAAACAGAGGAGGGTGATCGAGCTTGGGCGAGCACGGTGCTGGGCGGGAAGGTCGACGGTGGCGGCCGTGGGTGGCAAAAATGGAATGGGGACGCTGAGACGAACCCACTGGTGGTGGCGGCGCAGCTCGGGATGCACTGGGGCAAGCTTGCAGCGGCGCGTGGCGGCCGAGCGTGGGGAAGAAAGAGGGGCGACGACGCAGGTGAGGAGGAGCGGTTTTGGCGAGCACTTGCATGAGGGGGCTAAGGGGTCTCACCGGAGAGGTTGATGGCAGCGGGGAGGTGCCGTGGCAGGTCAGCGGCGCGAACCAGGGACGATGCAAGCGGTTCACCGTGGGGGAGGCGACCGGGTGAGGGAGAGAGGGAGTGAGTGGTGGGGGCAGGTTGGGGAAGGTGAGGAGGTGCTCCCATGGGGAAGAATTGATGAGAGGATTCGGCGGCGATGGAGGCGGATTCGACCGGAGTTGGGGAAGAAGGGGGTCACGGCGATCTTCGGTGAGGTAATCCCCTAATTGGTTGAGGGTAAAACATCCTTGAGGTAGGTAACACGACATGATGCGGACGGGGTGGCGAAGGCCTCACTGGTGTGGCCAGAACGGCAATGCGCGCGTGGTGGCCGATGCGGGCATGACGTGGTCGCGGCTCGGGTGTGCTTGGTGAGGGTGATGGGGGAGGAGAGGATGGTAGTGTTGTGGTGCGGTGATGCAGCGACAACGGCAATGATGGGCATTCGGGGGAGGTTGGCATGGCGACAAGACACGGTAGCGATCAGGTCGTCGGGGTGACAGTTGGCCGAGGATAGTGGTGATGCGGCAACGGAGGGGCGCTAGTGGTGGTGACGGGACATGGACCAAGTGGCGAGGTGAGGGCGTCGTCAGGGCAGAGGAGCAAAGGAAGGGAGGAAGGAAGGGGGGAGAAAGAAGAAGGGGAAGGAGGCTTGGGCATGGCTTAAGTATGGGAGGCAAGCGGCGCATGCAGCGGCTCATGCCTGATGGCCAGCAGCGGGGTAGCGGCGGCATGGGCGTGGGGCGAGGATGGTGTTGCGCCCGATGAATGCGGTTAGGCGGCAAGGAAGCAGAGGAAGGAGGAGGAGCTAAGGAGGGAACCTTGGCGGGTGGGCGAGGAAGGAAAAAGAGAAAAGAAAGGAAGATAGAAAAATAAAAGGGAAGTCGGGCTAGGCCAGGTGGCTTTCGGCCTAGACTGTGTTTTTGATGTCGAGGTTTCAAATAACAGCCTAGAAATTCGAACATCGACGAAGTGCAACAAATTTTTTAAAAAAATCCCTCATTTTTGAACTATTTCAAATACTCAGATTTTGTGGGATGTTACACCCATCCTTGCTCCTTTTGTTGTCCTTGAATGTGGTTCTTCGCCCTCTCTCAGGCTTGTGATGCGGGAGTTCTGTCTTTTTCGCGATCGTTCAAGCACCTGAGATCCTGTTCCTGCAGCAAAAGTTCCCTCTGTTCCTGGGCTATGTCAAGCCTTAAGTTAACCTCCAAAGCCATGTGTATCTGAAGTTTGTCCTGTGAGAATAAGGTTTTGCTACATGCCCTAGGGGCCGTTGCGTGGTAGCGAGCCCGCTATGGTGCCGATGAATCGGTCCGGAGTGCAAGTTGTTCGTTTGCCAAGCTTTGAGGACTACCACACTTAGCCCCGGCATCTTTAGCCAGAAGTTTTCAAAATGAAAGGTTATGGGTCTTCTTGGGCCGCTGCTATTTCAAAACGTAAGGTAGGACGGTCCTGATTAAATTAAGTGTGTGCTACTAGATTGGCTCGAGTGCAGCGTGCCTACCATTACATGGTGATAAAATGTTCACACACATATGTACCGTGTGACCTGGTGAAGTAGGGCAAGTGTGGACATACTTAGCAGGCGGACCCAGAAATATGAGTGTGCGGCATTATGCTTGCTACCTAAGCTTGCATCTGAGGAACTCGTCCAAATGAAAATTTAGACTTCTCCATGTTTACATGTAAGATGAAAAACCGTATGTTAGTGTACAGCGACAATCAATCAAGAGTAACTTAAATATTTGGGCTGTGTTTTTTTTCTGGTTAAGATAAGAATAATGGGTCTAACTCACTGAACATTGGTTGGTTAATCAGTGTTAATTTATCGAACTTAAAGCCTTTTATTCACCTAAGATTAAGTTAACACATAAAAAGGTTGTAAAAGCTAACCCACCATTAAAAAACCCTTTTGAGCTCTCTTTTTTAGTGCTAATTTAGCTAACCCACCTAATCAAGCTAAACAATATTTTGGATCAAGTAGGTTTTCTTCAAAGCGAGCAGTAAGAAACGGAATAAGTCATTAAACACAGAAGGCAATTTAAAATTTGGCAATGATAAATATTGAGAAATTGATAGACATCAAAGGAGGGAGCTGGTTCCGAGAGCATAAAACCATTTTCTTTCTACAGCTGGCCCACACAACACAAGCAAGCCATTTTTTCATGAGAGAGTGAACAAGACAGGCTAGAGAGCATTTGGGCGGGGAGTGCGACTGGGATGAAAGGGATCTGGGCGTTTTTCTTTCGTCGTTCAAGTTCAGCAAGGCAGAATTGAGGGTAAAGCGCATATGGGTAATGCCCAGAACTGAGTCCCACGTTACTGAATGGCCATATGCGTCCGCCACTCTTCATATCATACTTTCTAGCCGACAAAGTACCAAACAACTGCGACATGGTCAATAATGTGTGAAGTCCTACCGTGTGTGTGAAGGGCTTAGCTACACCAATGTGTGTGTGTGAGTGGGATTATTAGAATAGTCACTGGTAGAGTACAAAGGAAGAAGTGTGTTGGGCTTCAAAGATACATAGAGCGCTCTGCTTTGAGTATGTGCAAAATGGAAGCCTTCACGGTCATCTTTCTGGTATGATGATGCTTATGCCAACTACATTGTTTAGAATATAAAGAATTACGACTTCCAAATTACATTTCAAAAGGACTATGTTTGCTTTTACAGATGAACATCACGGACTTGATTGGCACGTTCGTTACAAGATCATTAAAGGGATTTGCGAGGGTTTAAGATACCTTCACGAGGGACTAAAAGTTCATATTTATCATTTTGACATAAAACCTGCCAAGATGTTGGGCAGAGCTTAGAGATGATTTGCACAGGGTCAAGTACTCCGAATGCCCAATTTGCTCATTTGCAATTGCCCGGTCAACACACCTGTTTACGTCCAGGTTCTTGTTTGATAATTACATGCTGATAGTAAGTAAGTAGCTTAGTATAGTTAGTTTAGATGATTAGGGGCTAATTGTGAAGAACCCACATCAGGGAGCGTTAGCAGCCAGATTTTCCCACACTCCGATATACCCTTCCTTGGGGGAGGGCTTGGTGCTAACGTAGGACTTTCGGAGACCTTCCGCTTGCTGTTTTGGTCCAGCCTGAGTGTCTCTTTCGATACAGCTCTTTCCATACAGACTGAACTCCCAAGCATATGTTTTACTTACAAAGCAATTCGTTGGGAAAAGGTAGGGGCAAGCTGTAGCTAAACTCAGGCAAATACGTTCTTTGTCTCTGTGTGTTTTCTCTATGTATGTTGGATATGAGTAGCTGACAGAGATCCTCATTCGATTAAGATGCTTAGCTACTGTGAGTTAGGATGGTAAGAGGAATTGCTAATTAGTTAGTATAGGTTGCAGGCCGCAAATACATTGTTAATTCAATTAGCAAGTAATTAAGGTGATCTAAGGATAACTGGAATTATCAGTAGGACTAATGACCTTGCTAATACCAATAGTTAGAACTTCTGTTGATTCAAATAGCCATTTGAACATTTGTCTAACAGCAGCACTTCACTTCAGAAAGTTCTCCTGTTGTAAGTTAGATGGACAGAGAAGAGAATTCAGAGGGTGATTAGAATTAACAGTAAGCTTCTGACACGTCAGTGTGAATGGAAATTTCGTGGAATCAGTTAGCTATTAGAGGTTGATCTAAAAAGAACACTAATCTGGAAAACACGTTTTGAAATTGGTTATTCAAAGATAAGCTCAGGATTAGTATGTAGATCATTAGGATCTAGTTAAAGTAAATGGCTTAGGCAAACTAGAGGTTAATTATGAATGTCATTCTAAAGTAAGCAATTAGAGCCTACTGAAATCATCAGTGACCAAGGTTAAGTGAATTAAGATCAAGTAAATAGAATAAGAGTGGGTATATGTATATACCTATTTGTCAAAAGAACAATGGACTGTGTAAGTTAAGGCTTAGGTTAAAGTGATATAGCCATGGTTTGTCATATACATATGAACCAATAACCAAGTAGTTAACCCTAGGCCATGGATGTAGTATGTGAATCATTAAGGTTAATTAGAAAATGCTAGAAGTATGTACATATACATATCTACAGCCTTGTATACTAAAAGGATAATTACAAGGTTGATTAGAATGGAATAGTGTAATCAGATAAGTAAGTATTCAATCGGCCATTGTATTTCTAACGAGGTTAGTTAAAAGGAATTACTACTAGGGCAATGCTAGTACCATAAGGCATTGTCAAAATATTCTTAAACACTTAAAAAGTGCCTACATGACAATAGGATGCTAAAACCATTAAGCAGCTATTGTTTTGGGTTTTCGGTTGAGGCTGACCCAATATAGTGTTACTGACTTATGATGTGGTACTAAGAATAAGTCACCATAGTACTTAGGTAAAGTAATGTGTCAGTGTCGACCATTAGTAATATTAGCACTGAGGAGGTAACACTGGAGTCTAGTCAATGCTCAGAAGTTCCAGCTAAGACTCATAGAATTTTCTTGATAAATATAAAACCATTAAAGGAATCCTTAATCGATCCAAGTCCCATGTATCGGTGAGACGTATGTCTACCCTATGCAAACCCTGCACTTATGCATAGGTCTCACCGGCTTGCATGGAACTTCCTCGGTAAATAGAAAGTAATAACCAAAATAATCATTAGAGCAGCTAGGTGCCGCGTGAGCCGCGGTGGTATGCTCTCATAAAGATGATAGAAGTTCATCCCCCAAACAACCTCGTCTACACCATAGCTATCACCCATCGTTATGTGTCCCCAGTGATCGGACGATTCGTGATCTGAAAGCAGATATGAGAATATTACCTAATCAGGTAATCTCTCCCATCTAGCTAACCGATATGGAATATTCAGATGAATATTCTCTTCGTCCCGTTGGGATTTTAACCTCTTGCACCAACAGATTTTCTGAGAGCCCGATCCCTCTTGCCCTCACTCCAGATTAAGCGGTTACTTAAACCTAAATCTGATTATCAACCCAAAACCCTACCACTATACCAAAAGTGTAGGATTTGGATTTATCTACTTTCGCCTGCAGTATTTCTTTCATCAACTCATTTGGATATACTTCATTTGAAGTATTTCCTTCATCAACTCTATTAGGCATGATTAGTTTCGCCAGGAATACTTCGTCCTTCCAAATTATCGTTAGCTATGTTTGCTTTCATTCAAAGTATTTCCTTTTGCTTGAATGTATTTGGATTTATTAGATTTCATTTGGTTACTTTCAATCGTTCTGGAGTTCAATCGTATTCTGCGTAGTTAGACTCTAAAGCTATAATGGGACAACAATCCCGACAAGAACGAAGCCGGGATGAAGATTATCAGAACATAGAACAGGACGATTATCAGCACGTTGAGTGAGACTATTATTAGAATGTCAAGAAAGGCGAATATCAGAATATTGAGCCTTATTAGAACATTGAGCAAGACGAGTCAATACTTTGATCATTTTGCACCTAACTTTGCAATTATATTGTTTTAACTTATGAAATTGCATTGCTATGTTTTATACAACTATATTGGTCTAGCTCATAGTTAATGCCTTAATAATAAAAGGGTATAAACTCCCAATCCTTGAATTTGGACATTATCCTTGTCATCCTAGAACTAATGGTTAACATACTAGTTAATAAGTCCGTATTTAAGTGTTATGCTTAGTCTTGCTTAGATATATTGTCACTCGGGCATTAATTTGCCCGGCATCAATCAAAACTTTGAAAATGAAATTGGGCAGTCGAGGCTGGGAGCATGGCTGGTATGTTGGACGAAAGGTTATTTTGAAAACAAAATAAAACCTGAAAACAGATTTAGACTCGGGTGGCTGGAAAGAGTGGCTGGTGGCGGGGGCACGAGAGGATGTTGGTATGTGGATGTACCACCCGAGTCAATTAAGGACCGAATCTGGTAATGATTTCTCATGTAAAACAGTGCAACCACAAGTCTGTAACACTTAAGACTTGGTTGACTAATTTGTTCGTCTCGGCGTGGCTTCGACGTTGGTGGATGCGGGTGGATAGACAGGGGAGAACGAAGCCGTAGTAATCGCACGGCGCTAAAGAGAGACCTCCGGGTGGGAGCAGGAGAGCACGAAGGAGGTGATACCTAGCGGTGCAAAGTTGCAATGAGGTTGGGCATTGTAAAGGCCTTGTGATAATCAACCTTAGCCACACACCTACGAAAGGTTGTCAGGACAGTATAAGTTGATTTATCTTTTGTGGGTAAAGTGTACAAACTCTGCAGAGTAAGAAAACTATCTAGATAGCCGTGCTCATGGTCAAGAGTGGTGCTGAGAACTTGCTTGATATAGCTTTCCTTTTTATAAAACCAATTGTGTGTGAGTGTGTGAAATGAAAAGGGTGGGTTTAAGCCCAGCAGTTGGAAATGTTGAGTTGGACCTAGAGAATTGAGAAAGCCTGGTCGGGGACCAGTGCTAAGTACGGGATATGACCCGAGCATTGAGTGAACAAAGTCACTCAATGGTATAGGAGATGAAATCTCCGCTAATACTTTACAACAAAACTCAGTTTATGAAAACCTGTGTTAGTTAAAATGCTAAGTCTCAGGTTTTGCTACTACTTACCCTATTCCAACCAATGACTTTGTGCAAAATAAAAGAACCTTTGAACCTCCCATTGTTTAGCATTGCATCTATAATAATTGCATTATATATTGGCTCGTGAGTACGGTTGTGTACTCATGCTCGCTATTTACATTCTTTTAGTCAGTAAGTATAAAAGAATGCTACATGGATAATTATGAGTGTTGATCAAGACTGAAGATCAAGAAGACCAAGAACTAGGTCACGAGCCCACAGTCGATTGTCGGTGGGCATATCATGAGGGTTCCACACGTTATTCTGCGCTTCTGTTTCCGTTGCTGATCTCTGAAAGATATTTGGCCTGTTCGGCCATTCTGTAAGCCAAAAGTCGTAAGGTATATTTACGCTTTGTTTAATATTATGCAATAGCTTTATATTTTCGTGATATGTGTTTGAACCAACAATGTAACTGTGTGTGCCAACTACTGATCCAGGGAATGGCCCAAATATACATAGTAGTTCCCAAGTTCCAAATTTGGGGTCTCACAGAAACATATGAAAACACATATGAATAGACTAGCATATGTATTGGTTGATGACTATATTTCACAGGTCATAGATATGGAGATATCAAACAAATAATATGGACACATGTTAGAGAACATGGTGTTGGAAAAGACCCACCTTGAGACACTATTGAGATTGTTATGATTCTATGTGTCATTAGTTGGTCTCAAGCAATGATGATATATAATCCTTAGACTTGAGATCAGCATGGTTTCCTACATGATCTCTTAGGGGTTGCCAAACGCTACTCGTAACTGAGTAGTTATAAAGGTAGCTTTCGGGTATGCTATGAAACATAGGGAGGAGCGTGGATAGTCGGATCTGGGATTTGCCCTCCTAACATAGCAGGAGAGATGTCTCTGGGCCCTCGTTGTGGTCGGATAAAGAAAGTGCATGGCCATGCCACTAGTGGTCGAAGTGTCGACCACATGAAGTTATTCGACACTTGATCGAGAAAGTATTGAACATTCTATGGATGACAAATAATCTCACCTAGAGTTCAACCAGATGTCGTGAGGAAAAGGGATAATACACAAACAGGTCGTTCAGTTCGACCAGACAGTACGGCTAATATCTTTTCTCCACATGTAGTTATCATTAACCACATGTGGATAACCGCTTCCTAGGACCTCCTCTGTGGGGAGAGGTCTTGGAGTGGTCCTGGAGAAACCTATCAAGGAGGTCTGATAGGACGTATCGAAGAGGTTTGAAGGTGGTCGGGGAAAGACTTGTGGTTGTAAACTTGTCGTATGAGCTGGTCGTAGACTGGTCGAAGCTGGCCATAAATTGGTCGTATGGAGATACTTGGAGGTATGGGCCACTTGGAGACATGGTGAACAGGAAGCACGACGATGGAGATCACCATCTGGGAGGGTCATACTATATCATGATGCAATGTGATTATCTATGAATGCCTTTATACTCCTGTTTATTTCTATGCATGTTATTTAGTGGCTTCGAATGTTTTTAACATGGTAGAAGTAAATTTCCCTCACATAATATTAAGTTAAATTAACGCCCTCCTAATTTGCTGCACCATCCAAAGTCATGTATTTTAATGGTAGGTCTTGCCAAAGCAGAGTGCCATTAACTCTCCTTGACTAGATGGGTTTGTGTCAGACACTTACACGCTTAGCATTGGTTTAACTTGACAAGGTCATCATAACGGTTATAGACCTTGGGGCATAGGGTTGGGTGCCGGAGCATAGAGATGTTGCCCAACAACAAGAGTCATATAGAGATATGATTTGCAAAGGGTTGCTTACCAAATTCACTAATCTTCTAGCAGTGATACCAAAGCTCACTAGTAGATTAATTGATTATAGATCTTGAATCACTAAATGTCATAAGAGGGATATGGTATTTAGTTGGAGTATCTTTATTAAACTGTTTAATAGAAGTTACTTTTCTTGAATATATGTCTTAGTTTTGCATATTTTATGTTGTAGATCATGTCACCAAGCGATGTACCTACATCCAATTTTGCTTTATGTTCGATACTTGATAAGGAAAAAGCTGAATGGAACAAATTTTGCGGATTGGTCCATAACCTAAAATTGTTCTTAGGCAAGATAAAAGGAACAAGTTCTAGAGGAACCAATTCGGATGTGCTGCAGAAAATCTTTGCTTTGCTCTTAAAAACGCCTATGAAAAGGCATGTGATGAGTCCCTTGATGTTAGCTGTCTCATGCTTGCTGCCATGAACTCAGACCTTCAGACGCAGTTTGAGAACATAGAGGCCTACGATATGATCGTGGCGCTCAAAGACATGTTTGAGACACAAGCAAGAACTGAGAGATATGAGATCTCAAAGAAATTGTTTGGGTGTAAGCTAGCTGAGGGTAGTCCGGTGAGCCCACATGTGATCAAAATGGTTGGTTACACACAGAGCTTGCAAAAACTTGGTTTTCCACTTAGTCAAGAGTTGGCTATAAATTTGATTCTTGCTTCGCTTCCTGCAAGCTATGGGCAATTCATTCTGAATTTCCATATGAATGGCTTAGACAAGAATCTCACCGAATTGCATATGATGCTCAAGACTGCAGAAAAGCAGTCTTGAACATTATGAAAAGGAGCAGTCATGTGATGATGGTGCAAAAGAGTACAAGCTTCAAGAAGAAGGCTAAGACTTGGTTCAAAGGAAAGGGCAAGGCTAAAGTTTCGGATGGGATCCAAACTAACAAACCTAACCCCAAGACTAAGTCAGGCCCGACTCAAGAGAATGAATGCTTTTACTGCAAAGAGCTAGGCCATTGGAAGAGGATCTGCAAGAAATACCTGGCTGATCAGAAAATGAATGGTGGGACTAAACCTTCCACTTCAGGTATTAATGTTATAGATGTTTTTCTTGTTGATTCTTCTGTTAACTCTTGGGTATTTGATACCAGATCGGTTGCTCATATTTGCAATACGATGCAGAGTCTAACAAGGAGTAGGAGAATTGCAAGAGGTGAGATGGATCTTCGTGTCGGGAATAAGGCAACGGTTGCTGCATTAGCCATCGGGACTTTGCCATTACTTTTGCCCTCAGGATTTATTATGGAATTGAATAATTGTTATTACGTTCCAGCCATAAGTATAAACATTATCTCTGCCTCATGTTTGATGGCAGAGGGTTATAAATTCATTATTGAGAACAATGGTTGTTCTATATTTTTGAATGAAATATTTTATGGCTATGCACCTGTTTTGAATGGTTTGTTTATTTTAAATCTTGATGATGCACTCGTCTATAATATTAATGCGAAAAGGCTTCGGCCTAATGATATGAATTCCACTTTTATTTGGCATTGTCGTTTGGGTCACATAAGTGAGAAACGTATTAAGAAGCTCCATAAGGATGGAATTCTAAACTCATTTGATTTGGAATCATTTGAAATGTGCGAATCTTGTCTACTTGGAAAGATGACCAAGGCACCTTTCACTGGTCAGAGTGAGAGGGTGTCCGACTTGCTAGCACTCATACATATTGATGTGTGTGGACCAATAAGCATGACAGCTAGAGGTGGTTTTCAGTACTTCATTACTTTTACTGATGACTTTAGTAGATATGGATATATCTATTTAATGAGGCACAAGTTGAAATCTTTTGAAAAGTTCAAAGAGTTCCAGAGTGAGGTATAGAATCAGCTTGGTAAGACAATCAAAACTTTACGATCTGATCGTGGTGGTGAATTTCTGAGCCACGAATTTCGTGATCATTTGAAGCAATGTGGAATTGTTCCACAGCTTACAACACCGGGCACTCCACAATGGAATGGGGTGTCCGAGCGGCGTAATTGGATCTTGTTGGACATGGTTCGATCGATGATGAGCCAATCGGATCTGCCATTGTATTTTTGGGGTTACGCTCTAGAAACTGCCGCTTTCACTTTAAATAAGGTACCATCTAAATCAGTAGATAAGATACCATATGAGATGTGGACTGAGAAGAGTCCTAGTGATACGGGGGAGGCCCGATCTTCTCAGTGAGGAACCGTGGATAGTTGATGCGAAGTAGACGATATCGCTAGCTGAACACTCGCGCCAATGCACGAACCCTCAACTCTTGAATCGCCCAAAACACCGGATAGTTGTTCGTCGCGAGACCACGAGCAGCGAGCGCCAAGTCCCAATTCCCAATGGAGCAGCGGCTTGACCACGAATCATGAGAACAAAACAATGGATCGCCTAATTCTCTCTCAAAGTCCTCGCATGAACTCGGTGTCGAAAGAACAAGCAATAGCTATGTTTCAATCTTATGCATAAACTAGTCTAATGGATACAAGAGAGGGCAAGAGGTACTTAGGCGCCCTCACGACTCACGCATACGGCCTAGGGCGGCTACACATGCCGAATCAAACTCCAATTGGCTAAGACCCAAAAACACACAAAGGAAAACCTAACTTAAATCCGTCACATTGTTTTGGCCATAGAGGCGCGACCGTACGTCTTCTGAAGTTGGGTCCATACCCATTGTGTGGGCCTTGGAATAAGCTTTCAATCAAGTCCAAGAACACCCCAATCGGACTCCGTATGCAAAAGTTATGGCCTTTTTATTACAGGCTGTTGGGCTGTCCCGAACCGAATCCGAATTGAATTATGAATTGATTCGAGATGAATTCGGTTGGACTTGTGGAAGATCCAATTGGGCTTGAATTCTTGGGCTTTTCTCCTCTTGCTTGACCCAGTGAGCTTCTCCTCCATTGCTTTGGCTTGGCCTCCCTCTCGGTTCCAAATGCTTCACAATGTTCAAAACGATAATGCACAAAACATTTGCATGAGGCGTACCAATTCTCATCAATTAAAATAGAAGATTCATTAAGAAACAAAAGCACTTGTTGATTTAGAAGTTTAGCTCTTGCTCTAGTCGGTGGACCAACATGCATACGCACTTGTATTATTTGTAGCTTCACTTATGGCGTCCATCTCGGTATGTGCATGACCACCAATAGGGAAAGATGTATAAGTGTTAGGGATGCCCTCATCATCCTCCCCTCTTGAAAAGGCGTCGTCCTCGTGACTGGATCATCACCACCAAAGAAGGTGGTAAATCAGCGACATTGAGCGTAGAGCTCACGCCATAGTCATCATTTGGAAAGCTCTATCTTGTAGGCATTGTCGTTGATCTTCGCAAGCACCTTGAAAGGTCCATCACCTCGCGGCAGCAATTTGGAGTTGCGGCGTTTTGGAAAATGATCCTTGCGATAGTGTACCCAAACCAAATCACGGGTTGAAAAATCATCTTCTTCCTCTTCTTGTTAGCCTTCTCGGCATAGGACTTGACCTTGCGCTCTATCTCTGCTTTTGTTTTTAGATGCAATTTCTTCACATATTCGGCTCGCTTGGGCGCCTCCATATGAACACGGTGTTGACTTGGTAGCGGCAAATCAAAGAGGTGTAAAGGGTTTGAAGCCATACATCACCTCAAAGGACACAAGCTGCGTAGTGGAGTGCGGCCCGATTATAGCGAATTCCACATGCGGCAAACAATCCTCCCACTCACGCGATTCTTCTTGATCATGGTCGAGTAGCATCGAAAGTGTGCGGTTCACCACCTCCGTTTGACCATCGGTTTGGGGATGACAAGTTGTCTTTGAATAACAACTTCATCCCGATTTACCAAAGCGTCTTCTAGAAGTAGCTCATGAACTTCACGTCGCGATCTGACACAATAGTGCGTGGCACGCCATGTAGCCTCACGATCTCCCTGAAAAACAAGTTAGCAATATGCGACGCATCGTCGCTCTTGTGGCATGGAATAAAGTGTGCCATCTTCGAAAAACAATCCACAACGACAAAAACAGAATCGCTCCCCTCTTAGTCCTAGGCGGTCCTAAAACAAAATCCATACTAATATCCTCCATGGTGCATTGGGAGCGGTAGAGGGGTATACAAACCGTGTGGATTCAACCGATTTCGCTTTGTGGCAAGTAATGCAACGCTGCACATACCTCTCCACATCTCGCCTCATCTTAGGCCAATAAAAGTGATCGCTCAGCATAGACAACGTCTTCTCACGACCAAAATGTCCCATTAATCCACCTGCATGTGATTCCTACAGTAATAACAAGCGCACGGAGGATTACGGAATGCATAATTTGTTAGTGCGAAACAAAACCCATCATGGATGTGAAATTTATCCCACCTTTTCCCTCTTTGCAATGTGCGTAAGAGCGGAAAAATCATGGTCATAAGCATATAAATCACGCAAACTCTCTAAACCAGGAACTTGCACTCCTAATTGAGTTAAAGCACACTTTTCCTAGAAAGAGCATCACTACCATATTTTCTTTCCCTTCTTGTATTTCACAATGTAGGAAACAACTCAATGAATCGACCCATTTTGCATGTCTACGGTTCGGGTTTGCTTGGCCCTTTAAATACTTCAATGCCTCATGATCGAATGAATAATAAACTCTTTAGGCCATAAATAGTATTGCCAAGTTTCTAACGCACGCACTAACGCATAAAGCTCTTTGTCATAGACCGGATAATTCAATTGAGCACCATTGAGTTTCTCACTAAAATAAGCTACCGGTCTACCCTCTAGCATTAAAACACCGCCAATACCCAATCCACTAGCATCACACTCAATTTCAAAAATTTAGTGAAATCGAAGTAGAACAAACAACGGTGCTTGATCAAGCGTTTCTTAAGTTCACAAAAGCGTGTCTTGCGCTACCCCACATAAATTCAACACCCTTTTAGTAAGTTCATTCAAAGGCAGCGATGGTGCTAAAATCCTTCACAAAGCCGATAAAAACAGCGAGACCATGAAAGCTCCTAATCGACTTACGTTCACGAGAGTTGGCCAATTTTTAATCGCTTCAATTTTAGACTCATCTACTTCAACTCCCTGTGCGAAACAACATAGCCCAAAAGATGACACGATTTTTGCAAAAGTGCACTTCTCTAAGTTACCAAATAACCTAGCCTCACATAAAACTTGTAGAACTTGTCTAAGATGGTTTATGTGTTCAGATTCGGTCATGTGTAAATCAGAATATCATCAAAGTACACAACCACAAATTTACCAATCAAATGCCTTAAAACATGATTCATTAAGCGCATGAATGTACTAGGTGCATTAGTTAAACCAAAGGCATGACTAACCACTCATACAACCCAAATTTTGTTTTAAATGCTATTTTCACTCATCCCCTTCATGCATCCTAATTTGATGGTAACCACTGCGCAAATCTATCTTAGAAAATAAAAGCACCACTCAATTCGTCTAGCATATCATCTAAGCGAGGTATAGGATGGCGATATCGAATGTGATATTATTAATCGCTCGACAATCTACGCATATCGCCATGAACCATCTTTCTTAGGAACTAAAATAACGAGAACAGCACAAGGGCTCAAGCTTTCACGTACATACCCTTTGGAGAGAAGCTCTTGTACTTGTTTCGAATTTCCTTTGTTTCCTCGGGATTGGTGCGGTACGGTGGTCGGTTCGGCAGCGACGCTCCTAGAATCAAGTCGATCTTATGTTCTATCCCACGAATTGGTGGTAGCCCAGCTAGTACCTGCGTGCGGAAAAACGTCATTTGAAGTCTGCAAAACACAAGCAATACCACTAGGAAGAGAAGACAAGTCGTTACTCGAAAGCAAGGCATCTTTGTACAGTAGTACAAAGTGCACCAAATTGGGATCATCGCTGAATTCTCGCATCTCTAATTTGGTGGCTAACATCACTAAATTCTTCTCTCGCTCTTTGGCAGTCTCAACATGCATCTCAATTTTCTGCATTGAAGAATTCACAATCTGTTGCGGTGTAAGCGGCTTCAAGATGATATCCATATTGTTCCATCGAAATGTGTAGCGATTTGTCCACCCATCGTGAACAGCAGAACGGTCATATTGCCATGGCCGTTCCAAGAGCAAGTGACACACCGTCATAGGCACAAACATCGCAGTCCACAGTATTGGTGTACTTCCCAATAGAAAACGTCACACACACCATATAGTTCACCTTTACTTCCTCTTTGTCGCTCAACCATTGCACATGATAAGGACGTGGATGTGGCAAGTACTTCAAACCCAACTTATGACACATATCCTTGCTGGCCAAATTATGACAACTCCCACCATCAATAATCACTTTACCTTACCCTTATCAAGCTTTGCCCAAGTATGAAACAAATTGCACTGCTGTTCTAGTGACGGCGACGGCATCACACTAAGCACCTTGGGCGTGCAAACAATGGAATACTGCTCAGTGTTAGGGAACTCAGGATCGCACTCACATTGCTCTATGTCATCAGTGTGCAAAACTGGCTGTGCATAAGGCGACTCGTCATCACTTGCTGAAACATAACCGCCATCCTCTGTGATAAGCATAGTTCTGACATTGGGGCAGTCCCTCTGAAAATGGCCTAGGCCCCTGCACTTGTGGCAAATAATGTCACGTGAACGGCCTGTCGACCCCATAGACGAGGTCGCACTAGCAGTAGGCACCGCAGGTCGACGTACCAGTGGTGGTGTACTCTCCAGCTTCTTACTTGCGGAACTGCGCATCGCCGAATTGCTTCCGGCCGGAGGAGTGCTCTGTTTGGGGTTTGTTGTTATATGGCTGTCCCGGTGGTGAAGAACGTGAACGAGCAGCGAATCGTGCGTCTTCAATCACTTGTCGCTCGGCTTCGCGTGCTTGGTGCAGCAACTGTGAGACCCTGGTTTATTAAACTTGTAATACTCAACCTTCCACTGGTTCTAGTATCACAAATAGAATAACCCGTGTCTCGATGAATATGTGCTTCCCAGAAAAATGCAGCACACATACATCATACCAAAGCATGCATCAATTCCATACAATAGGATATAACAAGTCTACCAAAAGACATACATAATTTAAGTTATTACAGAACAGCCGACCGACCAAATGACATGAGTACCAAATAAGTAACAGCGGAAGCAAAAGATGCCATAAGATGGCTTAAACCAAAAGGCGACCGGTTAGCCACATAACACGACAGGGCAACCGACCGGGCCGCCAAGCTAATCGCCCCACACACTGCCACAGCACAGGCCCATCGGACTCACCTTCTTCCTCTGCACAATACAAGCAATGCAGGTGAGTACAATAATGTACTCGCAAGACTTACGAGTAACAAGTCTATACATAGCTACATGAAAGTTGTATCAAAGGGATTTGGTTATATGGTTCTTTGGACGCACAAAGCAAGCTTCATTTGCAATAAAGTAATAGATTGAAGGCAATTTGACAAATCAGTTTTAAAGCATTGGAATAACAGCGAGTAACAATATTTAAAAGTAACCACCTGGAAGTGACTAACCCAATAGTCACCACACATAGCATGAATCCCTGATTCATACCACCCATCAAGTTTTAATTAAAAAGGTTGTAGTCTAACTCTTGAAAAGCTTATCCAAGCGTGTCCATAACCTAGGACGAGGCTATTCGAATAGTTTGTAATCCCTGCAGGGGTGTACCAATGTACCCACACTTCAGACCGCCTTTTTGCCAAGCTATTAAGAACACTTCCTTTGGTATGCCGACACGGCTAAGTCCTACGAACCCTTTCCAATGGAATATGCTAATCAAGAGACGCACGTATGGGGGTTAATCCTTAGTGATCTGTCGGCGAAATATGGATCACAAGGACCCATCGTGGAGCGGGACACACCGGCCTCGGCGGTGCTCCTCTCCCCACAAACATGTCCATGTTGCATATAATTAAATATGCAACCCACCACGCGACTCATTAATTAACACACCCCAAAGTACTCAGCTAAGAGAGGTCCCATATCCCTCTAGTGTGGTTAGCACGCACAGAAATGCTCGGATAACAGGTACTCACAAGTAGTTCGGTCCTTAATTGACCCGGACACCATTCCAATCACACCCAAAAGATCACACCATCTTACCATTGTGCCCAAGTCTAAATTGTTTTAATTTTCAGTTTTAGTTTTGCAATTTAGACATAGCACAAGGCTGAAATATACAGATTATAACAGTTTGTGTGATCAAGGTTATCGACAAGTCGATAACCGCCCATTTCTACCGATAGCTAAGCATGGCTAAGCATAATGACACGTAACTACTAAGTGACAAGGGTTCATCCAGCGAACCCAAAATCACAGCAAGTAATCCTAGGCTCAGTAGTAGAGGAATAAACATTTCCTACTTGGTAATGCAGCTACTGGGCCAACTATCGATAATAGTTAAAACAACATAGCAATGCATACATAGAATTTGCAAACAACATATTAAAATTTGAAAATAGTAGGAACAATATGATCAAATGAATGCTACATCCGCTTGCTGGTGAGTGCGAGAATCGATGGTGTGGCTCGAATCAATAATAATATTGTCTTGAACCTAAGCGAAAAGCGATAAGCAAATAAGAACGAAGAACACCAAATAAACTCCAACAGCAAAGACATCCAGATCTAATGAAATTTACACAACAGCTAGGAATGATTTGGACAATGATAGGAACAAGAATCATGCAATTTGGACTTAACATGCAAAAGATATAGACAAAATACTCTTTCTCGACCTTAAAATCAACCTAATTAATTACAGTATTGTTCATGGCGAAATTTTCTAGAATGATCTAGGGTCTGAAATTTTTATAGCAGTAGATCATGGCATCCTAATAACAACAAAGTTGAGTTTACTAAATTTGGAGTTATACACATTTACTTATGATTTTTCTAAGTTTGTAAATCTAATGCAAGTCATTTCTGAATTGTAAACATGCCCAAAACTTATTCCATATGAGAGTATGCTAATGAGATGAATTTAACAAAATTGATTTTGCACAAAATGAAACCTCTGAGAAAAGATATGCATTTTTCAAGTTTTAAGCTTATTTGGAATATCCAATATTGGCGAAATCAAGTTATTCTAGTTTCAAAATTTTCTGCTACTGAAATACACTTAGTTGCATTTTTATATTAAACTTTAGTTACAACAGCATTTATTACAGTTGGAATTACCTAAAAAGTAGTTAATCCGAATTAGTTATGAGTTTTTAAAGCTAAAATGCAATTTTTAGTTGATAAATAAAAGCTTACCGAAAAAGATTCGAACTTAACAGAAAATAAGCGACGTGGACACTCGATAACCCTTGATTTAAAATCCTACGGCTCACGCGCGCCGGGAACAGCGCACGCGCGCGACTCTCGAAAGGATCTCACCGTTGGATCAAGATCCAACGGCTCACGCGGGGAAATGCATTCGGACGGTGCGGTTGCCTGGGCCAATCACAGCCGCAGATCTGCAGATGGACGGCCCAAAGCACACCTTCATTCGGATGGTCCGATTGCACACGGGATCTCAGCCGTTGATCACGGATCGACGGTCAAGAATGATAGAGGCAGCGGAGGTCGAATGCACTCTAGATGCGGGCGTTGATCACGGGATCGACGGTCCACGATCAACAAAGTGCTACGCACGGGACTTAAGTGCGCGAAGAGGATCTTAAAGAGGACCCACATGTCAGTGAGATCGAGGGTCACCTTAAGACAGCGATTAACTACTAAAACACCAATGATTGATAATGATTAGTAATTAATGTGTCCTAAAGATCCTCGCACAGAGGTGGATTTAAGGGATAGGGGCCCCACCTGGCACTGAGACATTTGCCAAATGAGACACATTAATTGCTAACCAATGATTAGCAATTAATGACCCCGGATTGCGCCTTAATGCACCCCGGGACTGCGGCTTAAGGCCTACTGGCCCACATGACAACGACACAAGGATCCAGATTAAGACGCATTAATTAACCCAATGATCAGAACAATGAATGTGTCCTAATGACGACCGAAAACAGAGGGATTACGCCGACAAAAACCCGAGCGGCTTCAATGGCTTGTCGCCGGCGACCCTGGCTGCGGCGGCGCCGAACAAGAACTAGAATGGAACCACAATAGCACTACGAACCTAATGGTGGCCACCTCGCCGGCGGTGAGGGACCAGAACGCCGGCTAGCCGGAAAAATGAAAATAGAGCTTTTACTTCTAAGCTCGAAAGTAGAAAAAAGCTCCACTGCAGCCCAAAGAAGCGTGCCAGAGCTCCTAGGGACTAATAAGAAGCTACCTTAATGAAGAGAAGCTTGTCCACGGTGGAGGCTCGCCGGACTTGGAGAAGAAAGGTTGAAAATGGTACCCTGAGCCAAGTGAGTGATACCAAAGCATGAAAATAGCTCTATTAAGGTCCACAGAAGCTACATGAGCAAGTAATTTGAAAATGGAGCACTCACCCGAGCTGAGGAAGAAGATGACCAATTTAATTTGAATTTGAACAAACCCCAAATTGGACAATTCACGAGAATCAAATCAACATTAAGTGAGGGAAATGTTCAAGATAGTAAGGAGATAAGAATAGGGTAAAGAAATGTGAAGGAGAACCCACTGGAACACCAAGAACACCAATGGAGCTCTTGGGTCAACAATGGCGATTTGGGGTTTTGATGAGTTAAGCTCCAAAGCGTAAATGGAGCTTGATGGTGGTCTAAAGGAATACCGGGAGGTATTGAGAGTGCTTATAAGGCCTTGGAAGCATTAGGGTTTGGACCAAGAGCCTTTGGGTGGAATTGCACAAAGCACAAGGCATGGGCGAAAGCAAAAAGGGAGTAGGTGGTGCACTAGGGTATGGCACGCCGTAGCGTGTCTCCCACGACCCTTGATGTCGACTAGGGCGGCCGTAGGAGAACACGAAATGACACCCCATGCCCTACACTTTGCACGCATGCACGGAGGTTGAAGATGACCGGAGGAAAAAGCTTGGGCGATCTTGAACCCTACGATTTTAATCGGGGGCGATATCGCGCCACGCCTCGAATTTAAAACCCAACGGAGGAAAAGTGGCGTCGGATTTTAATCCAGCGGCTCGCATTGAGCGAGACGGTTGGAGGTTTAAGCAGCAGAGGAGAGCACGAGCCTAGGATTAGAAGCACGCTTAGATTCAAACAAAACAACGGAAGGTCCGAATGTTTGGTGAATGCGGGCGGTTGGAAGGGGATCAACGGTTGAAATTGAACAAGCAGCGGAAGGTCCGAATGTTTACACGAACACGGCGCGCGATTAAGATCCAACGGTGGAGATTCAGCGGCGCTTTTAAAGAGGCTCGGTGCGGCTAGTTGGTGGACCGAGTTGATTGGCTCGAGCCAAGTCGACTCGAACCCAACGCGACGATGGATTTAGGTTTTGACTTTTAAATTAGAACAGAGACTTTTGATGATTTAAAAGAGCTAGCAAAACAACTCCAAAAATTATGAAATTTTTACTGGAGCTTGCTAACTTAGATATCAACCTTGTGTAAAATCTTCAGAGGTTTTCATGCTGTGAATATTTCTCCAAAAATTCTGCAAGGCTCTGATTTAAGGTTTGACTGCCCCCTAAAATATTCAAACAATTTCTAAAAATTGTGAAATTTTTCAGAGAGGCCACATACCATCACAGAAACTTAGAAAAAATATTTCCCAATGATGATCACAAGATTTAAGGTGAATATTTTTGGAAGACCAGGTTTGGGTCAAAAAGACTTGTGACTTTGCATTTCCATAACTTCTTACAACAATTGTTCAAAGCATACAGGAAATACATGATGTAAGAAAAAGTTTTAATTTCTTCTCATTTTCTTACATTTGAAACACAAGTCCAAAAATGGGATGTTACAAAACCTCCCCCCCTTACAAGAATCTCGTCCCGAGATTCTGTTTACTCGGAGAAGAAGGATGGGTAATCTGCACGAAGACGATCTTCGCGCTCCCAAGTTGCCTCATCTTCGGAATGGTTGGACCATTGAACCTTAAGGAACTTGATGACACGGTTCCTTGTCCTCCGTTCGATTCTTGAGAATCTGAGCAGGATGCTCATGATAGGTCAAATTTTCCTGTACATCGAGATTTTCCAACGGAGTTTCCTCAATTGGAACACGGAGACATTTGTTCAAGTGTGACACATGGAACACATCATGTACACCCTCAAGTGAAGCTGGCAACTCCAATCTGTATGCAACAGCTCCCACTTTCTCGATGATACGATAAGGCCCAACATAACGAGGAGCCAACTTACCCTTGATACCAAAACGTTGATGACCCTTCAAGGGTGAGACCTTGAGATAAACAAAGTCATTGGGCTCAACTCTCAACTCTCGACGACGACGATCCGCATAGCTCTTTTGCCTGGACTGGGCCACGCGCAAATGCTCACGAATCAGCTGAACCTGACTTTCGGCCTCATTGATGGAATATGGCCCGAAGAACTGACGCTCACCAGTTTCTGACCAGTTCAATGGGGTTCTACATCTCCTCCCATACAAAGCCTCAAAAGGTGCCATGCCAAGACTAGCTTGGAAACTGTTGTTGTAGGAGAATTCTGCAAACGGCAAGCACTTCTCCCACTTCTTCCCATAAGAAAGAACACATGCACGGAGCATATCTTCCAACACTTGGTTAACTCTCTCTGTCTGACCATCAGTTTGAGGATGATAGGCCGAATTGAAAGAAAGACGTGTACCCATCGCCTCTTGCAGACTATGCCAAAAGCGAGAGGTGAAAAGAGAACCACGATCTGACACAATCGTTCGTGGCACACCATGCAAACACACAATGCGAGACAGGTAGAGATCCGCCAGCTGGCTAACACTGAGGTCTGTGCGCACTGGCAGAAAATGTGCTATCTTAGTCAAGCGATCAATGACAACCCAGATAGCATCCTTCCCAGAAGAAGTGCGGGGCAGACCGGTGATAAAATCCATGCCCACGGAATCCCACTTCCACTCAGGTACTGGCAAAGGTGAAGAAGACCTATCGGGCGATGTTCGCCTTGACCACGACAAAGCACGTCGCATTCGACAGCGAACACGGCAATCTCGCGCTTTATGCGAGTCCACCAAAATCTCGGCGAAGGTCTTGGTACATCTTGGTAGCCGGGATGGATAGGCGGAGAGTCATGGGCCGCGGAGAATCAAATCCGCATTCCATGACCTTCCGGAACCACAAGGTATTGTCAAACCACACCACACCCTGCTCATCCTCGAGAGAAGCACTTAGCTGCCCCATTCTTGATGTTACGCTTGATTTGAATTACACCAACATCATCTGGCTGGCGCCTTGATTTGATCCACCAAAGTTGGTTGCACAACCAAGGTAGCAAGAGAACCATGCTCAATCAAACCCAAGTTGAGCTGGAATTCTTCAAGAAGGCGGCGGTTGCTCTTGGAGCATCAAAGTATTGCAATACACCTTTCGACTAAGCACATACTGCAACAACATTGGCCTTGCCGGTGATCTTGAATACCCATATCATAGTCCTTGATCAATTCCAACCATCTCCTTTGCACGAGGTTTGGATCTGTTTGGGTGAACAAATATTTGAGCTCTTGTGATGCGAATTCACCTCTGCAGATTTACCAATAAGGTAATGCCGCCAAATCTTGAGTGCATGAACCACATGGCTAACTCCAAATCATGGGTAGGATAGTTGAGTTCATGAGGCCGCAACTACCTTGATGCATAGGCCACTACCTTTCCTTCTTGCATAAGAACACAACCGAGTCCCTGACGAGAGGCATCACCATAAATATCAAAGCTCTTGTGAATGTCAGGGAGAACAAGCACTGGAGCTGAAGTCAACCGCCTTTTGAGTTCTTGGAAACTCTCATCACAAGCGGAGGACCACAGAAATTTCTTGTCCTTCTTCAGCAACTCAGTCATCGGCTTCGCGATCTTGGAGAAGTTCTCGATAAAGCGGCGGTAGTAGCCCGCTAAACCAAGGAAACTCCTCACATCGGTGACTGACTTGGGCTGTCCCCAAGATAACACGTCGCTGACCTTGCTAGGATCCACTGCTACACCACCTGCTGAAAGAACATGGCCCAAGAATGCCACTTCCTTCAACCAGAACTCGCACTTGCTGAACTTGGCATACAGCTGATGCTCATGTAGCTTTCCCAATACAATCTGTAGATGCTCAGTATGCTCCTCTTCACTCTTGGAGTAGATAAGAATGTCATCAATGAAAACCACAACAAACTTATCCAAATACTCCATGAACACCGAGTTCATAAGATTCATGAATAAAGCGGGAGCATTGGTTAAGCCGAAAGACATGACGGTATACTCGTAAAGGCCATAACGAGTGGTGAAAGCCGTCTTCGGAATATCTTAAGCCCTGATTCGGACTTGGTGATACCCCAACCTGAAGTCAATCTTGGAGAACACACAGGCTCCAGTCAACTGGTCAAAGAGATCATCAATACGAGGCAAAGGATACTTATTTTTCACCGTCACTTCATTAAGCGGACGGTAATCAACACACATCTGCAGGTCTTGTCCTTCTTTTCACAAAAATAGCTGGACAACCCCAAGGAGATGAGCTAGGGCTGATAAAGCCTTTGCTTGAAGCTCACTAAGCGCTTCTTGACTCCTCCAACTCATTAGGAGGCATTCGATGCAGCGCCTTTGAAATTGGAGCGGTACCGGGCAGCAACTCAATAACAAATTCCAAGTCTCGGACTGGCGGCATCCCAGTCAAATCTTCAGGAAAAACATTCACAAAGTCACACACTGTGGGCACCTCCTGAATTTCCAAGGCCAGCTTAGCTTCAAGGGCACCGAGATGTGGCCCTTGCAGCTGCGGTGAAACCCCAACTTGCTCGCCTGAGGGACTAGTGAGGTAGACCATCTTCCTAGCACAATTGATTTGCCCCAAGTGTTGGGACAACCAATCCATGCCAAGAATTACATCTAGGCGCGCCGAATCGAGTAAGATGAGATTCGCCAAGAATTCCACTCCTTCAATATCAATGGGAACGTCCCGGCATTCTTGATCAGCTCTCATTTCCGCTCGGAGAGCGAATAAGCAAAGAATCCCCAAAGGAACAAAGTGAAGGTCACAATCAGCAAACAAATGATTTCGAAATAAAAGAATCGATGCTCGGAGTCAAATATCTGCAGCGGGATGATAAGCGACAAGAAGCGTACCCAACACAACGTCGGGCGCCTCCGAGCCTCCTCGGTAGAGATGTGGTTGACTCGACCACTCCAGGCCCTCGAGTCTTACAATCACCTTACGGTCGGTGGGTGACCATTCCCTTACCCGCATCCTCCATTAGGATGAGGGCGCTCGAGCCTCTCGAGGCAGCGCTAGCATAGTGGCCCTTCTTGTTGCGGCGAAGCAGGTGACATCGCGGTGGGTTGCGGGCGCAACCTCTTCACTGGTCGCAGTGCACGTGGCTGAAACACGGCCTGCGGGGGACGAGTAACCGGCGCCGACAGCCTCGGCGGTGGTGAAGCCAAAGCACGAGCCCAGTGCGGGCCCTACGACGGGGCGAGTGAGGCGGCTGTGCGGACAATGAGCCTCCCACTTGCGCTGCGGGACTCACCAGCGCCTTCGCCTTGTGCTCGGCGACGATGGCCTTATCAACCAAGGCCTAGAAGTCAGCAAAGTCCACAATAGATAGCTTGTCCTGCAGCTCCTCGGACAAGCCATCCATGAACTTCTCCTGTTTGGCCTCATCAGAGGCCACCTCACCGAGAGCATAACGAGCCAAGTGATTAAACTCGTAAAGATACTCCGACCACGCACTTACGCCCTGTTTAGCGCAAGAAACTCCTTCTTCTTGAGCTTCATCGAGGCCATCGGAATGTGGGCCCGACGGAAAGCAGATCTGAACTCATCCCACGAGACCACATGGCCCGCGGGCTGCATGGCGAGAAAATTCTCCCACCAAGAGAGTGCTGCACCCTCAAGTTGATGGGATGCAAAGAGTGCCCGCTCCTGCTCCTGGCACTGAGCGATGTTGAGCTTCCGCTCAAATAGGCGCAGCCAATCATCTGTGTCAAAAGGGTCCTCAGATCGGGAGAAAGTAGGTGGCTGCGTACGGAGAAACTCCGCAAGTCCACCACGAGACTGGTGGCCACCACCTCTGCACTCCGGCACCGGCGGATCGGAGGTGTTCCTCGCGATGACCTCCAGAATCCGGGTCTGGTCCATGCGATTCCGCTCGATCTGAGCGAGAACCTCGGCCATGGTCGGAGGAGGGGGAAGCTCCTCATCGGAACCAGCCGGCTGACTGTTGCGGGTGGTTCTTGCCATCCTGTTCCATAAAAACAGGTTAAAAACAAATCCGGAACAGGAGACAAAGAAAGACAGCTACACTCTTCAAAATAAACTCTAATAGCTCAAGTACCAACAGAAAATTGCGGCAAGAACACATAGACAACAACCATATTCCTATTATGACTAACTCGTATGGAAGGACGAGTAATCAATTTTTAGGGAGGCAAAATTTCAGAACATTAACCTTGGTTCGAAACAGCTAGGAAACAAGGTGAAAAATTAACTAAAGAAAGGTTAAGCACTTAGCTAACTCATATCACTTCTTACCCTTTTATTCCCACAAGTTTTAGTTGAATTAACCTCTCATTTTCAGCATTTTCTACTAATTAAATGCTAGCTGTCCAGACTTTATCTTCTCAAGTTTCTGGCCGAAATTTGTAGCTTCAGGAGCTTCTAATCTTCACAAGACAGCCAACACCTTCCATCTTATAACTCTCATGGTTTACCCGAGGCCAACCTACTCGATTCACAACTATCTTTTGAAAGGAGATGAGAGGAAAATCATCTTCTTAAATCCAGGTCAGAATAAGGTGAGATAAGTAAGCTAAGATAGATAAGAAGTAAAATCTGAGAACTTACTTAAGATTTTCAGGAAAGCACTTGATATTTGGAAAGTAAGTTTTCAAAATATACTAGGTACGACCAAGCTAGGGGTTTCTACGGTCAGTATGGCTTTGATACCAAACTCTGTGAGACCCTGGTTTATTAAACTTGTAATACTCAACCTTCCACTGGTTCTAGTATCACAAATAGAATAACCCGTGTCTCGATGAATATGTGCTTTCCAGAAAAATGCAGCACACATACATCATACCAAAGCAAGCATCAATTCCATACAATAGGATATAACAAGTCTACCAAAAGACATACATAATTTAAGTTATTACGAGCAACAACCGACCAAATGACATGAGTACCAAATAAGTAACAATGAAGCAAAGATGCCATAAGATGGCTTAAACCAAAAGCGATCGTTAGCGACATAACACCACAGGAGGCAACCGACCGGTCCGCCAAGCTAATCGCCCACACACCTTGCACAAAGACAACTCACAAAAGTGAGGCCCATCGGACTCACCTTCTTCCTCGCACAATACAAGCAATGCGGTGAGTACAATAATGTACTCATAAGACTTACTGATAACAAGTCTATACATAGCTACATGAAAGTTGTATCAAAGGGATTTGGTTATATGGTTCTTTGGACGCACAAAGCAAGCTTCATTTGCAATAAAGTAATAGATTGAAGGCAATTTGACAAATCGGTTTTGAAGCATTGGAATAACAAATGAGTAACAATATTTAAAAGTAACCACCGGAAGTGACTAACCCAATAGTCACCACACATAGCATGAATCCCTGATTCATACCACCCATCAAGTTTTAATTAAAAAGGTTGTAGTCTAACTCTTGAAAAGCTTATCCAAGCGTGTCCATAACCTAGGACGAGGCTATTCGAATAGTTTGTAATCCCTGCAGGGGTGTACCAATGTACCCACACTTGGATCGCCTTTTGCCAAGCTATTAAGAACACTTCCTTTGGTATGCAAAGACGGCTAAGTCCTACTGAACCCTTTCCAATGGAATATGCTAATCAAGAGACGCACGTATGGGGTTAATCTTAGTGATCTGTCGACGAAATATGGATCACAAGGACCCATACGTGGAGCAGAGACACCGGCCTCGCTGGTGCTCCTCTCCCCACAAACATGTCCATGTTGCATATAATTAAATATGCAACCCACCACGCGACTCATTAATTAACACACCCCAAAGTACTCAGCTAAGAGAGGTCCCATATCCCTCTAGTGTGGTTAGCACGCACAGAAATGCTCGGATAACAGGTACTCACAAGTAGTTCGGTCCTTAATTGACCCGGACACCATTCCAATCACACCCAAAAGATCACACCATCTTACCATTGTGCCCAAGTCTAAATTGTTTTAATTTTCAGTTTTAGTTTTGCAATTTAGACATAGCACAAGGCTGAAATATCTGATTATAACGGTTTGTGTGATCAAGGTTATCGACAAGTCGATGCCGCCCATTTCTGGAAATAGCTAAGCATGGCTAAGCATAATGACACGTAACTACTAAGTGACAAGGGTTCATCCAATAACCCAAAATCACAGCAAGTAATCCTAGGCTCATTAGTAGAGGAATAAACATTTCCTACTTGGTAATGCAGCTACTGGGCCAACTATCGATAATAGTTAAAACAACATAGCAATGCATACATAGAATTTGCAAACAACATATTAAAATTTGAAAATAGTAGGAACAATATGATCAAATGAATGCTACATCTGCTTGCTGGGCCGAGTGCAGATCGATGGTGTGGCTCGTAATCAATAATAATATTGTCTTCGTAACCTAACGCGAAAAGGCGATAAGCAAATAAGAACGAAGAACACCAAATAAACTCCAACAGCAAAAGACATCCAGATCTAATGAAATTTACACAACAGCTAGGGAATGATTTCGGACAATGATAGGAACAAGAATCATGCAATTTGGACTTAACATGCAAAAGATATAGACAAAATACTCTTTCTCAGCCTTAAAATCAACCTAATTAATTACGAGTATTGTTCATGGCGAAATTTTCTAGAATGATCTAGGGTCTGAAATTTTTATAGCAGGTAGATCATGGCATCCTAATAACAGCAAAGTTGAGTTTACTAAATTTGGAGTTATACACATTTACTTATGATTTTTCTAAGCTGTAAATCTAATGCAAGTCATTTTACAGAATTGTAAACATGCCCAAAACTTATTCCATATGAGAGTATGCTAACAGATGAATTTAACAAAATTGATTTTGCACAAAATGGAAACCTACAGAAAAAGATATGCATTTTTCAAGTTTTAAGCTTATTTCTGGAATATCCAATATTGGCAGAAATCAAGTTATTCTAGTTTCAAAATTTTCTGCTACTGAAATACACTTAGTTGCATTTTTATATTAAACTTTAGTTACAACAGAATTTATTACGGTTGGAATTACCTAAAAAGTAGTTAATCCGAATTAGTTATGAGTTTTTAAAGCTAAAATGCAATTTTTAGTTGATAAATAAAAGCTTACCGAAAAAGATTCGAACTTAACAGAAAATAAGCGACGTGGACACTCGATAACCCTTGATTTAAAATCCTACGGCTCACGCGCGCCGGGAACAGCGCACGCGCGCGACTCTCGAAAGGATCTCACCGTTGGATCAAGATCCAACGGCTCACGCGGGGAAATGCATTCGACGGTGCGGTTGCCTGGGCCAATCACAGCCGCAGATCTGCAGATGGACGGCCCAAAGCACACCTTCATTCGGATGGTCCGATTGCACACGGGATCTCAGCCGTTGATCACGGGATCGACGGTCAAGAATGATAGAGGCAACCGGAGGGTCCGAATGCACTCTAGATCTGGGCCGTTGATCATGGGATCGACGGTCCACGATCAACAAAGTGCTACGCACGGGACTTAAGTGCGCGAAGAGGATCTTAAAGAGGACCCACATGTCAGTGAGATCGAGGGTCACCTTAAGACAGCGATTAACTACTAAAACACCAATGATTGATAATGATTAGTAATTAATGTGTCCTAAAGATCCTCGCACAGAGGTTGATTTAAGGGATAGGGGCCCACCTGGCAGTGAGACATTTGCCAAATGAGACACATTAATTGCTAACCAATGATTAGCAATTAATGACCCCGGATTGCGCCTTAATGCACCCCGGGACTGCGGCTTAAGGCCTACGGGCCCACATGACAGCGACACAAGGATCCAGATTAAGACGCATTAATTAACCCAATGATCAGAACAATGAATGTGTCCTAATGATGACCGAAAACAGAGGGATTACGCCGACAAAAACCCGAGCGGCTTCAATGGCTTGTCGCCGGCGACCCTGGCTGCGGCGGCGCCGAACAAGAACTAGAATGGAACCGCATAGCACTCCCGAACTCATGGTGGCCACCCGCCGCGGTGAGGGGAGCAACGCCGCCAGCGGAAACGAAAATAGAGCTTTTACTTCTAAGCTCGAAAGTAGCAAAAAGCTCCACTGCAGTCCAAAGAAGCGTGCCAGAGCCCCTAGGGACTAATAAGAAGCTACCTTAATGAAGAGAAGCTTCAAAGACGGCCAGAGAAGCTTGTCCACGGTGGAGGCTCGCCGGACTTGGAGAAGAAAGGTTGAAAATGGTACCCTGAGCCAAGTGAGTGATACCAAAGCATCAAAATAGCTCTATTAAGGTCCACAGAAGCTACATGAGCAAGTAATTTGAAAATGGAGCACTCACCCGAGCTGAGGAAGAAGATGACCAATTTCGGCTGAATTTGAACAAACCCCAAATTGGACAATTCCTGAGAATCAAATCCAACATTAAGTGAGGGGAAATGTTCAAGATAGTAAGGAGATAAGAATAGGGTAAAGAAATGTGAAGGAGAACCACTGGAACACCAAGAACACCAATGGAGCTCTTCGGGTCAACAATGGCGACTTGGGGGTTTTGATGAGTTAAGCTCCAAAACTGTAAATGGAGCTTGATGGTGGTCTAAAGGAATACCAGGAGGTATTGAGAGTGCTTATAAGGCCTTGGAAGCATTAGGGTTTGGACCAAGAGCCTTTCGGGTGGCATTGCACAAAGCACAAGGCATGGCCGAAAGCAAAAAAGGGAGTAGGTGGTGCACTAGGGTATGGCACGGCCGAGCGTGTCTCCCACGACCCTTGATGTCGACTAGGGCGGCCGTAGGGAGCACGAAATGACACCCCCATACCCTACACTGTGCACGCACGGCCGGAGGTTGAAGATGACCAGAGGAAAAAACTTGGGCGATCTTGAACCCTACGATTTTAATCGGGAGGCTGATATCGCGCCACGCCTCTGAATTTAAAACCCAATGGAGGGAAAAGTGAGCGTCGGATTTTAATCCAACGGCTCAGATTGAACGAGACAGTTGGAGGTTTAACCAGCAGAGGAGAACACGAGCCCTAGGATTAGGAACGCACGGCTTAGATTCAAACAAAACAACCGGAAGGTCCGAATGTTTCGGTGAATCTGGGCGGTTGGATGGGGATCCAACGATTGAAATTCGAACAAGCAACCGGAAGGTCCGAATGTTTACACGAACACCGGCCGCGCGATTAAGATCCAACGGTGGAGATTCAACGCGCGCTTTTAAAGAGGCTCGGTGCAGCTAGTTGACTAGACCGAGTTGATTGGCTCGAGCCCGAGTCTGACTCGAACCCAACGCACAGTGGATTTAGGTTTTGACTTTTAAATTAGAACAGAGACTTTTGATGATTTAAAAGAGCTAGCAAAACAACTCCAAAAATTATGAAATTTTTACTGGAGCTTGCTAACTTAGATATCAACTTTGTGTAAAATCTTCAGAGGTTTTCATGCTGTGAATATTTCTCCAAAAATTCTGCAAGGCTTTGATTTAAGGTTTGACTGAAAGTCAGACAGGTTTGACTGCCCCCTAAAATATTCAAACAATTTCTAAAAATTGTGAAATTTTTCAGATAGGCCACATACCATCACAGAAACTTAGGAAAAATATTTCCCATGACGATCACAAGATTTAAGATGAATATTTTTGGAAGACCAGGTTTGGGTCAAAAAGACTTGTGACTTTGCATTTCCATAACTTCTTACAACAATTGTTCAAAGCATACAGGAAATACATGATGTAAGAAAAAGTTTTAATTTCTTCTCATTTTCTTACATTTGAAACACAAGTCCAAAAATGGGATGTTACAGCAACTCAATCATATCATTATAGGGATGGTGATTGACAATGTGCTTGACAGCATGATTCATGCCAGCTAGAAATCTCGCCATGGTCTGTTCTTCATTCTCCCGGACATCTGCATGTATCATGATAGTCTCGATTTCCTTATGATATTCATCAATTGATCTCATACCTTGTCGTAGCCCTGTCAACTTCTTAAATAGTGAGCGCTTGTAGTGGCGAGGTACAAAGCGTGCCCGCAAATGCTGCTTCATCTGCTCCTATGTGATAATCGGCAACTCATGGCGCTCCATGCGCTTATGGATGAACTGCTCCCACCAATGTGTGGCATAATCATCCAAGCCTTTGGACGCAAGCAACAACTTCTTCTCATTGGAATAGTTGTTCATCCGAAACAACTTATCAACTTTTAGCTCCCGAGTGAGGTATTGCTCCACATCTGTACCACCTGAAAATATAGGAAGATTAAATTTGGGCTTAGCGACAAAATCCTCGGCGTTGTCATGTCGAGGACGCTGCACGTTGTTGTGGTGGTGGCGCTGTCGATCATCATGGTCGTCAACGGGGAAATCGTCATCCCATTGCTCAACCTCATCAGCCCAGCTACGAGGTGCACGATGCACACCTCCTCCGTGGGCACCCTGTGGTGCGCCCCCACCCTGGCCGCCGTTGCCTCGGTCACGCCCGTGGGCCTGAGGGCGTGCCGTAGCTGCCATCCCGACATTTGGCGGCACCGCCATGCGATGCGCCTGTCGTTGTCGTCGCTCCTCATCCACACGAATAGCACGCTCCTCCTTGGTCTCATTGTGCAAAAGCGATCGCGGGCCATGCACACCGTGTCATCGGTGTGCGCACTTCACGAGACATGTTGCAGCGAACATGGCACGCAGACTCGAGAAGTTATTGTTGATGGTCGTGACGCATTGTGTGACCTCCTCCCGAGGGTGTTCGATCCACCAACTTCCCGAGCTCATCGCGCACGCCATTGTCACCATCATGAAGTTGTTTTTGTAGCATCTCGCGCAAGCCCGAGTGTACTGGCCCACGTGAACCGCGCCTCGGATTAGGTGGATCCTCCTCGTGACTGACATGGCAACAACTCACAAACAAGAAACGAGGTTATATACGGGTTAGTAAAACAAAAGCTCTCTTTACTACGCCGCAACTCACATCACGAAAACAAGACAAGCTTACGCTCCAAAGTGAATCAAGGACGGCAAATCGGGGCCAGACAAATAACGACCTTAACCCAACAATGTATGAGCGTAACCAAGAGCAAGGAAGTACAAAACGGTGTAGGTGGAGCTTGGACAGTAAGTGTATATCCTATGCAATCTGATATTCATGGTATTGTAAAGCTGGTAATGATCCAAGCTAGAGTATTTTGCCTATGTCTTTGATCCAAGAGGTTTAAGCGAAGTGTATGAACGCACACGCAAAGATAAATGAGACTTAATGCAAACAAAGGAATGAGCTCAAACGGACATAGAGATAAAACAAGCTTGTTTTGCACCAAGTACCGGATAGACACTAGCCAATTGCAACAAAATATACTAGGGCACAAGATTGCTCAAAGAAAATTGAAAAAACACAAGCGGAAAATATGACTGCATCAGAGTAGCCCAAATTAGGCGCGATCAACTCGAAAGGATGCAGTCTTCACGGGTACCTTAGAATCACTTGTAGAGGGCTCACAATTTTGAGCGAATTCGAGAAACTTGAATCTTTCTCGGTTTGCGGGCCCGTTTGAGGCCCTAAACGACCTTTTTGGGGTCAAAGTCATTGCAGTGTGCGAGAGTGCTTACGAGCTAAAATCCCAGATTTCTGATTTTTTTCACTCTATTTTCTCGTTTCTTTTCAACAGATCAAGAAACGCCCAACGGAGTCGTATGCAAAAGTTAGCTTTTTTTTAATGCCGCGCTCTTTCTAAATGCGATCGCTTTTCCTTCTTTTCCCTCTACTTTGCTCCTGCGAAGTGCGCAACCCTCACAAATCAGCAAAGTGTAATATCAACTTGAATGAGCAGCCCTAGGTGCAATATCAATAGCTAGTCTCAAGATGAAAGGATATAAAAAGACACCAAATGTGGTTCGGCCAGCTATGATGTAGTGGCCGAAACACAAGATGGAGCAATTGGACTCGGATTGTGTTTGAGCTAGAGGTTGATTTGGACTCTAGTCCCACCAAGGAGTTCGGATAAGGAAACAACACCGTCTCAAATTGTGCTCGCGGCTAGGGTTTTTGCCCCAAACCGAGCCGCGCTCCAAAACAAGGACAGATCGGATGATAGTTTTTGGGTGCTAATTGAGGGAGTTCAATCAGCAATTTTCGATAAAGATTAAGCTACGCAATGGAAACACAAGGATCAGCACTAAAACAAAACTCTAATGGATGAAAACTTAACTAAACGCACAAGAAATAACAGATTAAACTACAGTTTTGGTATGGCAATTTTCGGATTATTGGACGATAGGAAAGAAAACGAATCTAACTACAGGTAAAGAAGTTCTTACCGAGTAAACCTAGAATCTGATACCATATGATACGGGGGAGGTCCGATCTTCTCAGTGAGGAACCGTGGATAGTTGATGCGAAGTAGACGATGTCGCTAGCTGAACACTCACGCCAATGCACGAACCCTCAACTCTTCGGAATACGCCCAAAACACACCGGATAGTTGTTCGTCGCGAGACCACGAACGACGAACGCCAAGTCCCCAATTCCCAATGGAATGACAGCTTGACCCTGAATCGCAGAACAAAACAATGGATCGCCTAATTCTCTCTCAAAGTCCTCGCATGAACTCTGGTGTTGAAAGAACAAGCAATAGCTATGTTTCAATCTTATGCATAAACTGGTCTAATGGATACAAGAGAGGGGCAAGGGTACTTAAGACGCCCTCCCTGACTCACGCACGGCCTAGGGCCGGCTACACATGCCGAATCAAACTCCAATTCGGCTAAGACCCAAAAACACACAAAAGGAAAACCTAACTTAAATCCGTCACATTGTTTCGGCCATAGCGGCGCGACCGTACGTCTTCTGAAGTTGGGGCCATATCCATTGTGTGGGCCTTGGAAGAAGCTTTCAATCAAGTCCAAGAACACCCCAATCGGACTCCGTATGCAAAAGTTATGACATTTTTATTACAGGCCTGTTGGGCTGTCCCGAACCGAATCCGAATTGAATTCTGAATTGATTCCAAGATGAATTTCGGTTGGACTTGTGGAAGATCCGAATTGGGCTTGAATTCTTGGGCTTTTCTCCTCTTGCTTGACCCACGTGAGCTTCTCCTCCATTGCTTTGGCTTCGCCTCCTCTCGGTTCCAAAGGCTTCACAATGTTTAAACACGAGAATGGACAAAACATTTGCATGAGGTGCACTCCAATTCTCATCAATTAAAATAGAAGATTCATTAAGAAACAAAAGCACTGTTGATTTAGAAGTTTAGCTCTTGCTCTAGTCAAGTGGACCAACATGCACTTCTGCACTTGTATTATTTGTAGCTTCACTTATGGCGTCCATCTCAGTATGTGCATGACCACCAATAGGGAAAGATGTATAAGTGTTAGGGATGCCCTTATCACCTAGTTTGTCTTTTCTAAGGATTTGGGGATGTGATGTCTATGTTAAACGTTTGATGTCTGATAAACTCACACCCAAATCAGATAAATGATTCTTTATAGGATATCCTAGGGAAACCAAAGGATATTACTTCTACAACAGAGAAGAGGGCAAGGTTTTTGTTGCCCGAAATAGTGTCTTTTTGGAGAAAGAGTTTCTTTCAAAAGGAGTCAGTGGGAGAAAGGTGCAACTCGAAGAAATTCGGGAAATGTCTGAAAGTGTTTCAACTCGTACTGAACCTCTACAGGATGAACAAAATATTGTTGAACCTGTAGATGAGGCATCAGCCCCACATAGATCTAAAAGGTCACATCAATTGCCTAGAAGGTATGGGCATGACATATTATTATTGAATAATGATGAGCCTAAGACTTATGAGGAAGCGATGATGGACCCAGACTCTGAGAAATGGCTTAGAGCCATGAAATCCGAGATAGACTCCATGAGTGACAATCAGGTTTGGAACCTGGTCGATTCACTTGATGGTGTTAAAATCATTGAGTGCAAATGGATCTATAAGAAAAAGATTGACATGGATGGAAATGTTCACATTCATAAAGCTCGACTAGTCGCAAAAGGGTTTCGACAAGTTCAAGGGGTTGACTACTATGAGACTTTCTCACCGGTAGTGATGCTCAAATCTATACGGATCATTCTAGCTATTGCTGCATATTTCGACTATGAGATATTGCAAATGGATGTCAAAACGGTTTTCCTTAACGGAAACCTAGATGAGGATGTGTACGTGACACAACTTGAAGGTTTTGTCGATCTAAAGAATGCTAGTAAAGTGTGCAGACTTCATAAATCCATTTATGGATTGAAGCAAGCATCTCGGAGTTGGAATATACATTTTGATGATGAGATCAAAAGGTTTGGTTTCGTCAAGAACAAAGAAGAACCTTGTTTTTATATGAAGGTTAGTGGGAGCGCACTTGTTATTCTAATCTTATATGTGGATGACATATTATTGATTGGGAATGATATTCCTATGCTGGAATCCGTTAAGGTATCACTGAAAAATAGTTTTCCTATGAAGGACCTAGGAGAGGCAGCATATATCTTAGGGATAAAGATCTATAGAGATAGATCGAGAAGGCTGATTGAATTAAGCCAAAGTACTTATATTGACAAGGTGTTGATTCGGTTCAGCATGCAGGATGCCAAGAAGGGGTTCTTGCCTATGTCACTTGGTATAAGTCTTAGCAAGAATCAGTGTCCTTCGATCACTGATGAGCGAGACCGTATAAATGGTATACCATATGCTTCGGCTATTGGATCTATCATGTATGCCATGATATGTACTCGACCAGATGTATCATATGCTCTAAGTGTTACAAGCAGATACCAAGCTGATCCCGGTGAAGGTCACTGGACAGCTGTGAAAAACATTCTTAAGTACTTGAGAAGGACTAAGAATACGTTCCTAATTTATGGCGGTGATGAAGAGCTCGTTGTAAATGGTTACACCAATGCAAGCTTCGAAACCAACAAAGATGATTATTGTTCGCAATCTGGTTTTATGTTCATTTTGAATGGAGGAGCGGTGAGTTGGAAAAGTTCCAAGCAAGAGACGGTTGCTGATTCTGCGATGGAGGCCGAGTACATTGCGGCTTCTGAAGCTGCGATGGAAGGTGTTTGGATAAAGAATTTCATTGCTGAGTTGGGTATGGTTCCGAGTGCCTCGAACCCAATGGATCTCTATTGTGACAATAATAGAGCCATTGCGCAGACTAAGGAGCCTAGATCCCATCAGAAGTCCAAGCATATACTTAGGCATTATCATCTTATTCGCGAATTGGTGGATATAGGAGATGTTAAAATATGCAAAGTACATACGGATTTAAATGTTGCGGATCCGTTGACAAAGCCTCTCTCACAACCAAAGCATGAGGCGCACACAAGAGCTATTGGTATTAGATACTTAAATGATTGACTCTAGTGCAAGTGGGAGACTATTGGAAATATGCCATAGAGGCAATCATAGAGATGATCATATTTTGTTATGTTTGTAATATTGGATAATATGTTATCTTGTTCCTAGAATAATATCGTTAATATTTATCATCAAGTATGTGACTTGATTGTGAAATTCTGTATTTCTGCGATGATTATTCTTAAACGTTCCCTAGTCGGAAACATATGAGAACACATATGAATAGACTAGCTTATGTATTGGTTGATGACTATGTTTAACAGGTCATAGATATGGAGATATCAAACCAATAATATGGACACATGTTAGATAATATGGTGTTGGAAAAGACCCACCTTGAGATACTATTGAGATTGTTATGATTCTATGTGTCATTAGTTGGTCTCAAGCAATGATGATGTATAATCCTTAGACCTGAGATTAGCATGGTTTCCTACATGTGTAATAGCACTCTTAGGGGTTGCCAAACGCTACTCGTAACTGGGTAGTTATAAATGTAGCTTTCGGGTATGCTATGAAACATGAGGAGGAATATGACTGATCGGATATGGGATTTGCCCCTCCTAACATAACAGGAGAGATGTCTCTAGCCCCCTCGTTGTGGTCAGATAAAGAAAGGGCATGGCCATGCCACTAGTGGTCGAAGTGTCGACCACATGTAGGGATGGCAACGGGGCCATTCCCCGTAGGGGAGTGGTGGAACATCCCCATCCCCGAGAGACGAAAAATTCCCCATCCCCATCCCCGTCCTCGGGTGCTATTCTCCCCCCCGTCCCCGTCGCCATCGGGTTATCGGGGCCCCACGAGGACCCATACCCGCAAGTTGGATCCCGAAAAAAGAGAAAATAAGATTCATAATGTTATAAAATGAGTATGAACATTCACATGCAATACTAAAATGACAATGTTTTTTGATTAATTAGCATCTGAAAAGTAAAGAATGCAAATAAGATTATATGGCTATCGCCTTATCGGGTTGTGTGGTACTGGGCTAGTGACCTACATGTCTTATCAGGGGCCCATGCGAGTAACGGGGATGGGGAGTAGGGGAATGTCCCCATCCCCGTTTCACCCGATGGGGAATTGTATTTGCATATTAGCATCCCCGTGGGGGAAGAATGTAACATCCTAAGTTTTGGCTTGCATTTCAAATGTAAGAAAATGAATAGAAATTAAAACTTTTTCTTACATCTTGCAATTCTTGTATGTTCTAAAGAATTCTTGCAAAAGAATTATGGGATTACAAGTCACAAGCCACTCCGATCGAAAACCTTGTCTTCCAAAAACATTCTTGTCAAACCTTGTGATCATCTCCGGGGAATTATTTTTCCTAAGTTCTTGGGATGGTATGTAACCCCTCTGAGAAATTTCACAATTTTTAGAAATTGTTTGAATATTTTTAGAGGGCAGTCAAACCTGTTTGGCTTTTAGTCAAACCACAAATTAGAACCTTGCAGAATTTTTGGAGAAAAATTCACTGCATAAAAACCTCTGAAAATTTTACACAAGGTCAATGTTTGAGTCAGCAAGCTCCTGTAAAATTTTTAGAATTTTTGGAGTTAATTTGCTACCTCAAATAATTCCTCAAAAGGCTCTGTACAAATTTGAAATCCAAACCTGGTTAGTACTGTTACTCGGGTTCGAGTCAGACTCGGGCTCGAGTCAATCGATCTGGTCGAACCAACTAAAAGCACCGGACTCTCTTTATAACCCGCGTCCGTTTTCAACCGTTGGATCTTGATCTAATGGGCCAAAACGATTGGGCTGTTCAGGACGTAGCGAAGGGCCCATCAATCTGGGCCTTTTGATCGAAATCCGACGGTCCAGGATGATTGCGCCGATCGGGACGTTCCGAACTCACCATCAATCATGGCCGTCCAAACAAAATCCAACGGTGCATATTAGATGTGCCGTTCGGGTCGCTACAGCGCGCATTAAATCATGGCAGTCCATTTTGATCCAACGATCACAAACTCCTCGTTGTTTTAGAACCTTGGAGTAGTGCGATCGGACCGCCTTTTCAATCCTACGGTCCAAAATCGCCCGGCGCTCCTCGTCATCTTCTTCTCGCCGTCGCGCAAAGACAAAGGCGCGCGCGTGGCCTCGCTTTTTCGCGCGCCCTCGCCAACGCATACCTTGTCGGGACGAGAGCGGCGCGGCGTTGCTTCGCTCAAAGCCGTGTCTCGCGCTGTTCCCGCCATTCCTAGCTCTGTCACGGTCCTGAGTCGCCATAGCTCGTCGCAGGGGTCCCCCTTTTCTCTTGTGCCATTGCTCGTTAATTCATAACACCCCCGAGGTCCTCCTCCGACCTTCTCCCCACTCACAACCGCCCCTAGCTCACACCCTCTTTGAGTTAAACCTGAACCACCGTGAATACTCTTTATTCCGCCATTATCGGCCGCGAAAGCTTTTCACAGACGATGGTGTTCCAGTGGACCTCTTGCCCTGTTCCTTACTCCTCTGAGCACCTCGGGTCGTCGTCAAGGTGTGCCCTAACCCCATTTTCGGTTTGCTTCTACAGGAGCAGCTGAATTGAAGTTTTCACGTTTTGCGACTGTAGGGAGGACTTCGTCGTTTCCAGCTCCGGTGAGTATTCCCCGTCCAATCTCCTGGTCTTGGACCACCTCTAGGCCTGTGCGAAGCTACCCTGACCTTTATTTTTGTCTCTAGGCGCTCAGAGCACCTTGTCATCATTATCTTCTCCGGCTCAGGTGAATCGCTTCCGCCTGGGACTTCTCCGAGCTCTTTCTGCCTCTTCAGACTGGTAAGTCCACTTGAGCCTTCTAGAGCTCGAACGTTAGTTAGATTTGGTCGTAATAAACCTTTTCGCCGGTTTCGGATTTTATCGAAAAGTATCCTTCGCCCTCTCCGGTTCGCCGGCGTTACCGACCAGCTCCGCCGTCGAGAGTGGTCCCAACTTGTTCGCAATAGTATTAGGGTCTTTTTGGTGACCTTGGTTCGCATCGCCGTGGCTTTGGTCATCAGCGACGTGCCGGCGTGCGAACTGCGGTGGTCGGTACTGTGTCGCGGTTTTGTCAAGTCACAAGACCTCCCCGGGTTAATCTAAGCCGTTCGCGACCTCCCCAAGTTTAGATCTGAGCCTTAGGCTTAATGTTGTAAAGCCTTAAGTCTTAAGACCACACTCCACTCAATCTCAGCCGTTCAGGACCTCCTAGGATTAATCTCGGCCGTTGATGACCTCCTCTGATTAGATTTAAGCCGTAGGATCCTCCTTTGTAAAAGTCTTTAGCCACATGACCCCCCTAGTTTTAATCCTAGTCGTTGAGACCTCCCTAGACCTTATCTCAGCCGTTGAGACCACCTCTGTGTTTTCGCAAAGGACCACCATGGTTATTTTACAAAGACCACCCCCTGGGCCTCCACCAAGGTCCTCCTCGTAAAAGACCTCCCCTGGTCATTTTTGCAAAGACCACCTCAGGACCACCTTAGGGTCCTCTTTGCAAAAAGACCTCCCATTTGTCCTGTGTTCGGAGAAGCTTCTCACAGGACCTCCCTCGGTCAGATCTGGACCATTGACGACCTCCCCATGGAGATCTTAACCATCCAGACCTCTCTCTGCAAAACCTTATCGCTTAACACCTCCCCCATCTCGATCTGGACCGTTCAGGACCTCCCTAGGCCTAATCTGAGCCGCCCAGACCTCCTCCCGTTAAAACCCCGTATATCGGACCTCCTCGATTGAATGCGGGTCGCTCAAGACCTCCCCTCGAGATCTTGACCGCCTAAGACCTCCTCCGCGCACTGCACGCTAGATTTAGATCTAACGGGCCAGACCTCCTCTCAGATCTTAGCCGCCAAAGACCTCCTCCTTCGATCTCACCGCTCACCTCCTCCGATTAGATCTTTAACTTGAGGACCTCCCGTAGCTCGACCGTTGATTTCCATCTAACGGCCTAGACCTCCTGGAGATCTTAGTGTTAAGACCTCCTCGGAAAATCTTAACCGCTCGTGACCTCCCGTGAGATCTTGACCGTTAAGGACCTCCTCGCTTGATCTCGACCGCCCGTGACCTCCTCGCTAATGTGACCGTTAAAGACCTCCTCTCGAGATCTAGACCGTTGAGGACCTCCTCCGTGAGATCTTAGCCGCCCAAACCTCCTCCGCAGAGTTTAGCCTTAGACCTCCCTAGTGCTCGGGACCACGGATCTTGATCTCGACGGCCACGACTCCGCTAAGCGCGCGGACCTCCTTTGCGTGCGCTGCATGCACCGGTCGTGGCCGTTGGATCCAATTCAACGGTCCGGACTCTCCCAAAGCTTGGGAAGAGGTCTTTTGTGCGCTGTGCTTCGAGATCCATGGCCGTGCGATGCAAGATCAGCGGCCCACGACCTCTCCTTTTTCCTTCAGTTCATTTGGACCTCTCGAGAGCTCAAATTTTCTAAGTCTTTTAATGGTTCAAATTTCAAAAGTGCATAACTTTGTCATTTTAGCTCCTTTTTGAATGATTCCAATTGCTTTAGCTCTGTTATAAAATGAACTTTAATCTAAGAATGAATTTAGGCACTGTTATGTAGCAGAAAATGATATAAACTACATGATCTGGTTTGGTGAAAAAGATTGTCTAGAAATTCATTGAAAATTTGTAAAATGCATAACTTATTCTCTGAAATTCCAAACTGAGCAAACTAAGTTTTGTTAAAACCCAATAGGAATGTACTGTAATATAGAATAGGTCCTCTTATGATGCTTGCCACTGAAATTAATGATCTGCTAGTTTTAGAACTTAGAAAAATCATAACTAATTCTTTTTAACTCCAAACTGTGCAAACTCAACTTTGCTGATCTTAGAATGACCTTAGCTACCTACCATAAAAATTTCAGATTCCAGATCATTCTAGAAAATTTCATCATGAACAGTAACCAAAATTAATTTAATTAGGATTTTTCAGGCTGAGAGGACTTAGTTTAGCCATAACTTTTTCATGCTAAGTCCAAATGAAATGATTCTTGTTCCTAAAATTGTCTAAAATCTTAATCTTGCTGCTGTATATATTTCATGGTATTTGGAGAACTTTTGCTGTGGAGTTTTATTTGGAGTTCTTGTTCTTATTTGGTTATCGCCTTTTCGCGTTAGGTTCCGAAGGAATTATTGATTACGTGAGTGAATCCTCTGCAGCAAGAAAGTGATCTACAGCAAGGCAAGCAGTGTAACATCATTTGATCATATTGCTCCTACTACTTTCAAATTCTAATATCTTGTTTGTAAAAACTAAGTATGCATGCTTCTTGTGTCAAAGTTAATTTTGTCGATTAGAGGTAGCTAAGCCTATTGCATTGTTGCCTTGAAATTGTTCACCCCTGCCACTGCCATAGGTTATTATCCTCACTGGTGAATTAGAGCCCGGTGAATGAATTATGGCCCTTTATTTGTCTTTACGATATGATGCTTAGCAATACTTAGTTACCGGTAGAATTGGGCGGTTATCGACTTGTCGATAACCTTGATCACAGAAAACTTATTATGACTTATGATTTCGGCCTTGTGCTATGATTATTTGTGAAAACCAAAAATGAAAACAAAATAATTTGGACTTGGGCACAATGGTAAGATGGTGTGATTCGTGGGTGTGACTGGAATGGTGCCCAAGTCAACAAGGACCGAACATCTTGTTACACTAAACCAAGCATTATTTTTCCTAAGCATTATTGAATTAGTACTTTGGGCGGCATTAATTAATGAGTCGCTGGCTGTAGTTTATAGATGTAACATCCCCATTTTTGGCTTGTGTTTCAAATGTAATAAAATGAGGGTAAATTAAAACTTTTCCTTCATCCTTTACTCTTGAAACTTTTCTGAAATTCTTGTAAAAGAATTTTGGGAAATTCAAAATCAAAATCCTCATTTATCTCAAGTCAAAACCTTCTGGGTCAAATCTTTTGTTAAACCCTTGGAAATAATTTTCCTTGGTTCTAGGGTGGCTTGGTAACACCTTTGAATTATTTCATAATTTTGGAAATTATTTGAAATATTTTAGAGGCAAGTCAAACCTTGGTCAAACCATTGAAATAACCTTCGGAATTTCTTGAGAAAATTTCAGTGCACAAAAACCTCTGAAATTTTATGGAAGGTAAACCCTAAGGTAAGAAAGCTCCAGTTAAAATTTCATAAATTTTGGAGTTGATTTGATACCTCAATTAAATCCCCAAAGTTTCAGCCTTTAAAATCAAAACCCAAACCGCTTGCATCGTTTCTCGGCGCGAGTCGCTCGGGCTCGAAATACTTGACTCGACCGAGCCAACTAATCGCATTCGCCGGGCGCGCGCGCGACGTGTTGTGGACCGTTGGATCTCCATCGCCGGTCCATTTGCACCTCCTCTCGCCGACGCGGCCGCATGATGACCTCTGATGGACATCGGACGGCGGTCGCGCTGTCGTTTCTCTCTCGTCGCGCAGCAGCGCCAGCGCCGCGCCAATGGCGCCATGGCAGGAGTTGGTAAGCGCAGCGCTGGGTCGCCTCGCAACGGGTCCTCGCACGCATTTATTGCTCGCCGGCTACGCCCGCGAGGCCACTTTCACCGCCCCGCCGCCCTCTCGCCCGTGCGGCGTTGGCATCCGAGGCAAGCGCCGCTGCCTCCCTTGCTCCTCGGCTACTTAAGCCCCCGTGCCCTCCCCGACCTCCCTTTCACCTCGCGCAACTCGAGCTAGTACTCTGGTGTGTTTGAGCTCCAAAACCCGAAACCGCTCGCCGCCATTGCCGAAGCTTCAAGCTCACGGTGAAGGCGTACCACAAATGGTTCCTCGGCCCTCCTTGCTCCTCTGTTGCATCCTTCACCCCGTGGTGCTTAACACCCGCTTCCTTTTCAGTCGCCACAACGGAGCGCTGAATTTCAGATTTCCAAATCGCCGCAACTACCCTTTCGCCCCAGCCCGTAAGTCCCCATCCCTTGATTCCTTGCTCCGGAGCACCCTTTGGTGTGTGTGGTGCTATGCCGATGACCGGTGTGGCCGGCCTTGCTCGCTGTTGACCCTCCGCAGTTGAAGCTCCCCGCACCGCCGCAGCCCTCGCCGCCACCATCTTTTTCATCCCCGCCTCACCGCTCATCCGGTGAGTCCCTAGACCCCTAGGGTAGCTCAAGCAAACGCTAAATCACCTAGGCGTAGCCGTAGCTCGATCGCGTAAAATTTTGTAGATCCGCCCCGCCGCCGCTTATCTCGCCGCCGGCCACCTCCGTGACCTCGGTGGCGCCGAGCCCTTCCTTAAGTCCCTAACGCCTTCCTAGTGCTCGCACCCTCCCGCTTGCTGCGGCTTAGCCATTTCACCATTGCCGTGTTTCCCGAAGCGGTCACCCCGCTCCGCTGCCGCACCGCCGCCCGCCCACCTCCGCGAAGTCCCGGCTGCCCTTAGGTGCGCAATAGTGCTAGGATCCCATTTGCCTTGACCGGCGCCGCCATGGCGATCTCGCCGGCGACACGCCGAGCAAACTCGCGGCCGAGCTCCTCGTTGTCGGACGAGCTCCAAGTCGGGGCGACGTGGCCCATTGGTGGTCGTCCGATCCGAGAGATCTACGCCTCGCTCCACGCCGCCGCCTCTTCGCGCGCTTAGTTCTCGTAACGCGTGGTTCAACCGGGAACGCCCGATCCGAGATCAACGGCCCAGATGGGCGAGCATCCGCCATCCGATTGTCATCTCGACCGGGCTGTTGATCTTGATCCAACGGGCAGCCTCCGTGGGTCCTGCGTGCGTAAGGTGTTGCGGCGCGCCGGCGCGGCCGTCCGATCCAGATCGACGGCTCACTCGCCCACGCCTCCGTGTTAGGAAAGTCCGAGAGTGCTAAGTCCAGAAATCAGTATCACATTAGGTCTTGTCATTTTCATATCTTTGTCATCTTAGCTCCAAATTAGATGATTCCAATTTTGTTAGCTTCCTTATAACGTGAACTTAAATAGAAAAATAACTAGAGACCATGATAAAACCTGGAAAACCATTTTCAAAAATAGTAAACAAGTGAACTTAATACTGTTTTTCAGAACTTTAGCAAACTTGTAAAATGCATAACTTTTAATCTATAGATCATTTTTGTATGAATCCAATTGGATTAGCTTCCACTGATAGTGTATTTGCTAGGAAAATTGGTTTCACAAATTTTACTGTTTTTAGAAATCATAAGGATCATATTTTAGTTTAATACCCTAAACAATTTAGACAAATCATAACTCTTTCAATATAAATCCAAATGACCTGAAATTTTATATGGCTCATCACTATACCAGTAGGTAGCTACCATAAAATTTCAGCTTCAAAATCTTTATAGAAAATGTTTTTGCTACAGTGCTAATTATGGCCGAAAAAAAAAGTTTTTAGAGAATATCTTTTGCACCACAAATCCAAATTAGGTTTTTCCAGTTCCTATGTCTAGGTATATTCGTATTCTACCTTGTGTATAAATTTCGACGCATTTGGATAATTTTTTCTTGCTCTTTCGCTTAAGTGTTGCTCGCCTTATTGGTTGTTTTCGCTCTTTCGCTTAGGCTTCGACATTTGCGGTAACCCCGAGAACGATCCTCCGCAATGCTTGAGCAACGACAAGCGTGCAAGCAGCTTGATCATTTCCCAATTGATCCCATTACTTTTAAAGTCTAATATTTTGTTTAACTTCTATGTATGCATTGCTATTTTGTTGTTAAATTGATTAGTTAATCCTCTAGTTGCATAATCTGTAGGTAAATGATTATCCTCTACTACCGAGCCTAGGTTATTTGTCTGTGATTAGAGTTCGTTGGATGAGTTCTTGTCACTTAGTAGATTTCGAATAAATATTGCTTAGCCATGCCTAGTATCAAGAGGTATTGGGCGATCATCGACTTAGTCGGTGATCTTGATCACACAAATGCTATTATTATTCCATTATGTCCAACCCTTGTGTTTTACCATTTTGCAAATCAAAAATCAAAACAAAAATATATCTTGGCTTGGGCACAATGGTATGTTGGGTGATCTGTTGGGTATGATTGAATGGTGCCTAAGTCCCTAGGACCGAGTTACTTGTGCCATTGATCCAAGCAATTATTACGTACAACCACACGAGGGGATATGGAACCTCTCTGACTAAGTACTTTGGAAGGTGTTAATTATGAGCCGGTCGGTGGGTGTGTTCTGTGTGTGTGTGTTTGTGGTGTTGAGGAGCATTAGCGCACTCAAGTTAGGCCGTCTAATGTGTCTTTCTCCGTGGGTGCGGCTCTAATTAGCATCGCCCATTGGAAAGCGCCTTGTTAGACTTAGCCATGCCTCGCATACCAAAGGAAGTGTGCTAACCGTGGTCGTGGTGGAAAGGCGGTCTATCGTGTGGGTACATTGGTACACCCCGCAGGTTAAAACTATTCGAATAGCCTCGCCCTAGGTTATGGACACGCTTGGTTATTTCCCACAAGAACTAGACTACAACCTTTTAAAAACTTAAACTTGACATGGGTGGTATAAAGGGGTACTTCATGCTATTGTTGTGGTGACTATGGGTTAGTCACTTCTAGGTTGGTGTTGTTCTCTATCTATTGTTATTATTGTCTCTCTTTATTTGAACCATAAAAGTTAATTGCAAACTTGCTTTGAATCTATTACCTTATTGCAAATGAAAACTTGCTTTACGCTGAAAATAAGTCCAGAGCCTCATCCACTTAAATAAAGCTTGCATGTAGTTAATTATAGTTCGTTATCTCACACGTCGGTTTTCATGAGTACAAAAACAAGTTTTGTACTCATCCGCTTTGCTTAATATTAATTGTTGCAGAGGAAGAAGGTGAGCCCCAAGGGCCTCACTTTTGTGAGTCGTGGTTATGCGCTGCTTGGGACGCATTAGCTTGGCGGTCCCGTTGGTTGCCTTGTGGGTAAAGGCACACCGATTGGCTTTTGTTTATTGCCATCTTATGGCCCTTTTGCTTCACTGCTTAAATTAGTTATGTGTTATTTGGCTCACGCCTCTCTTTGTAATAACTCTCTTTATATTAGGTATGTCTTTCAGCTTGTTGCTTTTGCTTCGCTCTATGTGTATGAATGGAATTGATGCATGATTTTGTAACGGGGTGTATACTGCACTCGGGAAGTATACATATTCGAGGCTTGGTTTATTTGATTTGTACCGTTAGGACCAAGTGGATGGTTAAACAAAGAAGTTTAATAAACCGGGTCCTCACAAAGTTGGTATCAGAGCCATTCCACCGTAGTAACCCAAGCTTGATCGTCCTTAGAATATTTTGAAAACCTTAATTTCAAAGAGTCAAATAATTTATGAAAGCTTAAGGAAATTCTCAGATTTTATTCCTTACCTATCTTAGCTTTCTATCTCATCTTGCTCTAATTTGAGTTTTAAAAGTTGTTCTCCTTTCCTTCTCTCAAAAGATAGTTGTATCGGTTAATTGGGTTTTGGGAACCAATGAGTTTGGCAAATTGAAGTGTTAGTTGTTCTCACAAGGTTTTGAAGCTTCCGGTTGAAGATTTCGCTTAGGAGCTTGGATGCAAAATCTGACAGCGATCGCTCAATTTCCGGACAGCAGGCTCAAAGGTTCTAAATAGGGTAGAAAATGAGAGGTTAATCAACTAAAACTTGTGGGAATAAGAGGGTAAGATGTGATACTAGTTAGCTAAGTACCTAACGCTAATTTTGTCGCCTTAACCTTGATCTTTAGTAGTGTTAGACTTGTCGTAGTGTGCTGAAATTCTTATCTTCTCACACTATTACTCGTTCATTCCATACGGGTTAATGGCATTGAGAAGTTGAGCTTGGTTTGGCGTTTCCTTGATGTTTTGGAGCTTCTTTGGAAACATATAAAGTTTGTTTACTTGCTGTTCTTGGCTTTCGGTTATGGTGATATCTCATTCCCCTAATCGTTTGCTTTTCGCTTTCATCAACTTCTAGTGTTAGTGCTTTGGTTTCTAACCTAATTTTCTTGAACCAGATGGTTGGAGGTACTGAGCGCCGTGGTCGCACTGGTTTGATGAGGAGCTCCGCCTCCTCCAACCATGGCCGAGGTCCTTCTTCGTGATCGAGCGCAACTGCTCAGAGGACAGAGGGTCCCGCTGGATGTTATTGCGCCGCAACACCTCCGCACGACCGTGCCTCGTGATCCGGCAGGGGCGTGACATCGCCTCGTGGGGTTTGGCTGAGTTTTTCGCACTCACCCCACGCTCTCCGTGTCCGAGGACCCATTGGACGCCGATGACCGGCCGCGCCAAAGTTGAGCGTAAGCTCGACGTGGCTCTGCTCGACCAGACGGGCACTCTTTGCCTCCCATCACCGCAGGGGGCGGCACTCTCCGGTGGGAGAACTTCTTGGCCATGCAGCCCGCCGCCACACGGTCTCTTGGGATGAGTTCCGACGGCGTTCGCCGAGCTCACATCCTCGCCGCTTGATGAAGTCAAGAAGAAGGAGCCGCGCTCAAGCAAGGGCGTAAGTCAGTGATGGAGTACCTGTACGAGTTCAACCACTTGGCTCGTTATGCTCCATCTGAGGTGGCCACCGATGAGGCCAAGCAGGAGAAGTTCCTGGAGGGCTTGTCTGAGGAGCTGCAAGACAAGCTCTCCATTGTGGACTTTGCTGACTTTCAGGTTTTGGTGGACAAGGCCATTGTTGCTGAGCACAAGGCGAAGGCGCTGGGCGAGTCCCGCAAGCGCAAGTGGGAGGCCCGGCCAATCGTGACAGCCGGCCTCTCCCTCCTCGTGTCGGGCCTACCCCAGGCCCGCTTCGTGGCTTCACTACCACCGAGGCCGCCAAGCACCGCCTCGCTCCGCAGTCGCGTGCCTGTGCACGCGTGCGCCGCGAACCAGCCAGGTGGCCCCGCAATCCGGCCGCCGGTCACTTGCTTTTCATGCAACGGAAGGGCCATTATGCAAATAATTGCCCTAACAGATCGGAGCCCTCGCCCTAATGGAGGACGCGGCAGGAGGTGGTCCTTCCCAGATCGGGGTTGTCCCGCTACCCAAGGCGTGGGTAGTGGTCGCGCCAACCTTATCTCCGCGAGGAGGCACAGGAGGCACCGACGTCGTGTTGGGTACCTTTCGGTTAACTCTTTCCTCGCCGCGCTTTGTTTGATTCAAGCGCATCTCATTCGCTTGTTTCGAGTCTTTTGTCTTTGTGGGAAGTCTTCTTTTACTCCATTGTTGGTCCCACTGATCATTCGCTCCTCCGTTCGAGATGAGAGCTGAGTCCGAGTGTAGGGATGTCCTCGTTGAGATAGAAGGGGTAGGATTCTTGGCAAACCTTATCCTCCTTCGATCGGCGAGCTTAGATGTAATCTTAGGCATGGATTGGTTGTCTCAAAGACATGGGACAAATTGATTGCGCTAGAGGCTCATCTACCTCACCACCCTTCCGCGGAAAGGTAGTTCGCCACGAGGTCAGGTGGTCCGCATCTCTTCGCGCCGGCGAAGCCACTCTAGATATTAGTGAAGTCCCGGTGGTATGTGACTTTGTTGATGTCTTCCCGACGACCTTCCGTGGATGCCACCGCCGAGACCTCGAGTTTGTCATTGAGTTGGTTCCCTGCATCGCCCGATTTCAAAGAGGCCTTACGGATGGACCCAATTGAGTTGGTGGAGTTGAAGAAGCACCGGGTGAGCTTCAAGAGAAGGGTTTCATCCGCCCTAGCTCATCTTCTCTTGGGGATGCTTTGCAATCTTTTGTCGAAAAAGGACAAGACGCGCGATGTCGTTGATTACCGCCCACTTAATGAAGTAACGGTAAAGAACAAGTACCCTTTGCCCGCATCGATCGATCTCTTTGATCAATTAACTGGAGCTCGAGTTTTTCCAAGATTGATTTGAGAGGGATATCATCAAGTTCGGATTCGACCGAGGATATCCCAAAGACGATTTTTCTACTCGTTATGGCTTGTACAAGTATACCGTCATGTCATTCGGCTTAACCAATGCTCCGCCTTGTTCATGAACCTCATGAATTCGGTGTTCATGGAGTATTTGGATAGGTTCGTTGTGGTCTTCATCGATGATATCCTTATCTACTCCAAGAGCGATGAGGAACACACCGAGCATTTGAAGCTTGTGTTGGGCAAGTCATGAGCACAAGTCAGATGCGGTTCAAGCAAGCTGCTCGTTGAAGGAAGTAGCCTTCTTAGGCCATATTCTTTCGGCGTAAGGCGAGTGGATCCTAGCAAGATCGACGTGCTTTCTCGAGTCACCACTTCGGCCACCGGGTTCGAGTTTTCTTGGTTTAGCGGATACTATCGCCGCTTATCGAGAACTTCTCCAAGATAGCGGCCGATGACGGAGTTGCTCAAGAAGGACAAGAAGTTTTCGTGGTCCGCTGATTGCGCAGGAAAGTTTCAAGCGCTTAAGAAGCGATTGACCACCGCTCCCGCTCTTGTTCTCCCGATGTCCGCCGGCTTCGATATCTTTTGTGACGCTTCGCCGAGGCTTCTACTGTGTCCTTATGCAAGAAGGCAAGGTAGTGGCCTATGCATCAAGGCAATTGAGACCTCACGAACTCAACTATCCTACCCATGACTTGAGTTGGCCGTGATTCATGCACTTAAGATCTCGCGACATTACCTAATCCGTAATCGCTGTGAAGTGTATTCGGATCACAAAAGCTTAAAGTATTTGTTCACCCAACCAGATCTGAACCTCGTGCAAAGGAGATGGTTGGAGTTGATCAAGGACTATGACATGGGTATTCACTACCATCCGCAAGGCCAATGTCGTATGCGGATGCGCTTAGTCGCAAAGCGCATTGCAATGCATTGCCGCTCAAGGAGCCTCACCACCACCTTCCGGAGGAGTTTCAGCGCCTCAACTTGGGTTTGGTTGAGCATGGTTCCTCGCTGCCTTGGTTGTACACCAACCTTGGTGGATCGGATCAAGTCCGCCAACGATCGGATGTTGGAGTGAACCGCATCAAGGAAAATGTCAAGAATGGAAACAAGTGCTTCTCCGTAGATGAGCTTGGTGTCGGAGGTTCGCAACGCTCGTGGTTCCAAAGGACATGGAGTTGCGGATTTGATCCTCCGCGGCCCACGATTCTCGTTATCCATTCATCCCGGCCACGAAGATGTACCGGATCTTCGCCAGAGATTTTGGTGGACCCGAATGAAGAGGAGATCGCAAGGTTCGCGTCGAGTGCGACGTGTGTCGCCGTGTCAAGGCCGAGCATTAGCGCCCACCGATTGCTTCAGCCCTTGCCCATTCCGGAGTGGAAGTGGGATTCGGTCGGGATGGATTTTATCACCGCCTACCAGTCACCGAGAGGCAATGATGCCATTTGAGTTATCATTGACCGCTGACGAAAGTGGCGCATTTTCTTCCGCCAAGACCAAGATTCGCACTGGCCACCTTGCGGAGCTCTATATCGCCAGATAGTGAGCTTGCATGGTGCCGAAGACGATCATTTCGATCGTGGTTCCATCTTCACTTCCTAGCTCGCATAGCTTGCAAGAAGCTATGGGAACTCGTTTTCTTCAAAGACAAAGATATCACCCCAAACAGATGGCCGACCGAGAGGGTCAACCAAGTTTTGGAGGACATGTCTCGAGCTTGTGTCCTTTCCTATGGGAAGCATTGGGAGAAGTGCTTGCCATTCGCCGAGTTTTCTTATAACAACGACTTCCAAGCCGCCCTGCATGGCACCATTTGAGGCCTTATACGGAGAAAGTGCGGGACCCGTTGAACTGGTTCGAGACCGTGAAAGACCTTTCTTGGCCCGACTCGATTAATGAGGCCGAGGGTCAAGTCCAAACTCATTCGTGATCGCTACGCATGCCTCAATCCAGCAAAAGAGCTATGCGGATCGTCGCCGCCGTGAGTTGAGCTTTGAGCCCAATGATTTCGCTTATCTCAAGGTTTCTCCTCTCAAAGGTCACCAACGTTTTGGTGTCGAGGCAAGTTGGCTCCTCGATATGTCGGTCCATACCGTGTTATCGAGAAGAAGGAGCCGTTGCCTACAAGTTGGAGTTGCTCACGCACTTGCAGGGTACATGATGTGTTCCATGTGTCCCACCAAGAAGTGTCTCCGTGTTCCAACAGAGGAGCTCCGCTGGAAACTCTTGATGTTCGTGAAGATTTGACCTATCGCGAGCACTCGCTCGCATCCTCGAGGAGGCCGAGCGAAGAACAAGGAACAAGACCATTAAGTTCCTTAAAGTTCAGTGGTCAAACCATTCCGAGGATGAAGCTACATGGGAACGAGAAGATCGCCTCCGCAAGTGCACTACCCTCTTTCTTTTCCGAGTGAACCAAATCTCTGGACGAGATTTTTGTAAGGGGGAGGTTTGTAACATCCCCATTTTTGGCTTGTGTTTCAAATGTAATAAAATGAGGGTAAATTAAAACTTTTCCTTCATCCTTTACTCTTGAAACTTTTTCAAATTCTTGTAAAAAGAATTTTGGGAAATTCAAAATCAAAATCCTCATTTATCTCAAGTCAAAACCTTCTGGGTCAAATCTTTTGTTAAACCCTTGGAAATAATTTTCCTTGGTTCTAGGGTGGCTTGGTAACACCTCTGAATTATTTCATAATTTTTGGAAATTATTTGAAATATTTTAGAGGCAAGTCAAACCTTGGTCAAACCATCAAATAACCTTCTGGAATTTTTGAGAAAATTTCAGTGCACAAAACCTCTGGAAATTTTATGGAAGGTAAACCCCAAGGTAAGAAAGCTCCAGTTAAAATTTCATAAATTTTGGAGTTGATTTGATACCTCAATTAAATCCCCAAAGTTTCAGCCTTTAAAATCAAAACCCAAACCGCTTGCACTGTTCCTGGGCGCGAAGTCGTGCGGGCTCGAGTCACTTGACTCGACCGAGCCAACTAATCGATCTCGGCTCGGGCGAGCGACGCGCGTTGTGGACCGTTGGATCTCCATCGCCGGTCCACATTTGCACCTCCTCGCCGTCGCGGTCGCATGATGACCTCTGATGGACATCGGCGCGGTGGGTCGTCGTCGTTCTCCTCGCCGCGTGGCGCAGCACCGCCCACCGCCAACGGGCGCCATGGCGTGGAGTTGGTAGCGCAGCGCTGGGTCGCCTCGCAACGGTCCTCGCACGCATTTATCGCCCGCCGTGCTACCGCCCGTGAGGCCACTTTCACCGCTCCCGCCGCTCCTCTCGTCCGCGCGGCGTTGGCATCCGAGGCAAGCGCCGTTGCCTCCTTGCTCCCCTCGCTACTTAAGCCCCGTGTTCTCCCCGACCTCCCTCTTCACCTCTCGCGCAACTCGAGCTAGTACTCTCGGTGTGTTTGAGCTCCAAAACCCCAAACCGCCGCCGCCATTGCCGAGCTTCAAGCTCACGGTGAAGGCGGTACCACAGCTGGTTCCTCGGCTCCCTCCTTGCCTCTGTTGCATCCTCTCACCCCGTGGTGCTTAACACCGCCTTTTCGTGTCGCCGCAACGGAGCGCCGAATTTCAGATTTCCAAATCGCCGCAACTACCCCCTTTCGCCCCAGCCCGTGAAGTCCCCATCCCTTGATTCCTTGCTCGGGAGCACCTTTGGGGTGTCCGGTGCTATGCCGATGACCGTGTGGCCGGCCTTGCTCAAAGCTGACCCTCCGTAGTGAAGCTCCGCACCGCGGCAGCCTCGCCGCCACCCATCTTGGCATCCCGCCTCACCGTCATCCGGTGAGTCCCTAGACCCCTAGGGTAGCTCAAGCAAACGCTAAATCACCTAGGGCGAGCCGTAGCTCGATCGGGCGAAATTTTGTAGATCTGCCCCGCCGCCGCCTATCTTCGCCGCTCACCACCGGTGACCTCGTGGCGCCGAGCCCTTCCTTAAGTCCCTAACGCCTTCCTAGTGCTCGTGCACCTCCCGCTTGCGCGCGGCTTAGCAATTTCACCATTGCCGTGTTTCCCGTAGCGGCCACCCCGCCCGCCGCGCCGCACCGCCGCCCGCCCACCTCCGCAAGTCCCGGCTGCCCTTAGGTGCGCACAGTGCTAGGATCCTATTTGCCCTTGACCGCGCCGCCATGGCGATCTCGCCGCGACACGCCGAGCAAACTCGCGCCGAGCTCCTCCGTTGTCGGACGGAGCTCCGTGTCGGGGCGACGTGGCCCATTGGTGGTCGCCCGATCCAGATCTACGGCCTCGCCTCTCCACGCCGCCGCTTCTTCGCGCGCTTTAGTTCCCGTAACGCGTGGTTCAACCGGAACGCCCGATCTGAGATCAACGGCCAGATGGGCGAGCATCCGCTTCGGTCCGATTGTCATCTCGACCGGGCTGTTGGATCTTGATCCAACGGCGAGCCTCCGTGGGTCCCGTGCGCAGTGTGCTTGCGGCGCTGCGGCGTGCGGCCGTCCGATCGGGATCGACGGCTCTCACTCGCCCACGCCTCCGGTGTTAGAAAGTCCCGAGAGTGCTAAGTCCAGAAATCAGTATCACATTAGGGTCTTGTCATTTTCATATCTTTGTCATCTTAGCTCCAAATTAGGTGATTCCAATTTTGTTAGCTTCCTTATAACTTGAACTTAAATAGAAAAATAACTAGAGACCATTATAAAACCTGGAAAACCATTTTCAAAAATAGTAAACAAGTGAACTTAATACTGTTTTTCAGAACTTTAGCAAACTTGTAAAATGCATAACTTTTAATCTATAGATCATTTTTGTATGAATCCAATTGGATTAGCTTCCACTGATAGTGTATTTGCTAGGAAAATTGGTTTCACAAATTTTACTGTTTTTAGAAATCATAAGGATCATATTTTAGTTTAATACCCTAAACAATTTAGACAAATCATAACTCTTTCAATATAACTCCAAATGACCTGAAATTTTATATGGCTCATCACTATACCAGTAGGTAGCTACCATAAAAATTTCAGCTTCAAAATCTTTCTAGAAAATGTTTTGCTACAGTGCTAATTATGGCCGAAAAAAAAGTTTTTAGAGAATATCTTTTGCACCACAAATCCAAATTAGGTTTTTCCAGTTCCTATGTCTAGGTATATTCGTATTCTACCTTGTGTATAAATTTCGTCGCATTTGGATAATTTTTGCTTGCTCTTTCGTTTAAGTGTTGCTCGTCTTATTGGTTGTTTTCGCTCTTTCGCTAGGCTTCGACATTTGCATGTAACTCCCGAGAACGATCCTCGCAGCGGCTTGAGCAATGCAAGCAGCAAGCAGTTTGATCATTTCCCAATTGATCCCATTACTTTTAAAGTCTAATATTTTGTTTAACTTCTATGTATGCATTGCTATTTTGTTGTTAAATTGAATAGTTAATCCTCTAGTTGCATAACTGTAGGTAAATGATTATCCTCTACTACCGAGCCTAGGTTATTTGTCGTGATTAGAGTTCGTTGGATGAGCTCTGTCACTTAGTAGATTCGAATAAATATTGCTTAGCCATGCCTAGTATCGGTAGTATTGGGCGATCATCGACTTAGTCGGTGATCTTGATCACACAAATGCTATTATTATTCCATTATGTCCAACCCTTGTGTTTTACCATTTTGCAAATCAAAACTGAAAACAAAAATATATCTTGGCTTGGGCACAATGGTATGTTGGGTGATCTGTTGGTGTGATTGGAATGGTGCCTAAGTCCCTAAGGACCGAGTTACTTGTGCCATTGATCCAAGCAATTATTGCGTGCTAACCACACGAGGGGGATATGGAACCTCTCTTGACTAAGTACTTTGGAAGGTGTTAATTATGAGCTGGTCGGTGGGTGTGTTCTGTGTGTGTGTGTTTGTGGTGTTGGAGGGGAGCATTAGCAGACCGGTTAGGCTGTCTAATGTGTCTTTCTCCCGGGTTGCGGCTCTTAATTAGCATCGCCCATTGGAAAGCGTCTTGTTAGACTTAGCCATGCCTCGCATACCAAAGGAAGTGTGCTAACCGTGGTGGTGGAAAGCGGTCTATCGTGTGGGTACATTGGTACACCCCGCAGGTTAAAACTATTCGAATAGCCTCGCCCTAGGTTATGGACACGCTTGGTTATTTCCACAAGAACTAGACTACAACCTTTTAAAAACTTAAACTTGACATGGGTGGTATGAAGGGTACTTCATGCTATTGTTGTGGTGACTATGGGTTAGTCACTTCTAGGTTGGTGTTGTTCTCTATCTATTGTTATTATTGTCTCTCTTTATTTGAACCATAAAAGTTAATTGCAAACTTGCTTTGAATCTATTACCTTATTGCAAATGAAAACTTGCTTTACGCTGAAAATAAGTCCAGAGCCTCATCCACTTAAATAAAGCTTGCATGTAGTTAATTATAGTTCTGTTATCTCACACGTCAGTCTTGCGAGTACAAAAACAAGTTTTGTACTCATCTGCTTTGCTTAATATTAATTGTTGCAGAGGAAGAATGTAACAGCCCCAAGTTTATAAACAGTAATAAAATGCTTTATGAACAGTAATGAGGTGCTGTTCATAGCATTACTGTTCATTTCTACAATTTGGGCAGCATCTTACAAATTAAAAACCTTCCTTTTTGCCAAAAATCCCAAAAGGACCATTTAAGTCTTAAAGGAATACAAGATAAAACTTGTATTATGACTGGAAGTATTTTTATTAAAGCCTAGATAAATTATCTTGGCTAAAAATACTTTTGTTGCATTTTTAGAAATTATTTTGTCTTAAAGAAAATTTATTGTCTTTAAATGAATATTTATGGTTAAAATAAATATTTATGTATTTTACAAAGTGATAATGTGGTTTATAAAATTTATCTGGGAAATATGTTATCCCAAGAGATTCCAGAGAAATTTCATGAATTTACAAATTTATTTGCTATTTTTAAAAGCCCACCAAACCTTTGCATATTTGAATAAGGTTTGGTCAACTAAACCGTTTGAATCCAAACCTAGTACCGTGAGCGATCGCGACCTTTGTGGTTGGGTCCAACCTTTAAACCTGGTCCGCTCTGTCACGCTCGCACGAGCCCAACTCCACGTAGACGTGGAACCGCTGATTTTCAATCGAACGGGTGAGGCTATATCGCCACGCGTCGTCCACGCGTGCGCTTTAATCTCGCCGTTGATCTTGATCTAACGCACCGAGATTGGTGTATGCATTCGACGACTCCGATGCCCTCACGATCTCGGCCGTCCATTTTTGATCTAACCGCTGCCGCTTATTTCATTTTGAAATTAAAGGCGCGCTTATATGGGCCTTTGATCTAAATCCTACGGCGCCTTTTTACCGTGGGCCTTAAAGCCCAAATTCGGTGGATCGTTGGATTTCAATCGTAAGGTCCATATGAGTGTATGCACCGGACCATCCGGCTTCTTTGCCCCATCTCGACCAGAAATCTAATCGGACGGCGTCGCGCCATCACATCAAAAGCGTGACGTATTCTTTAATTGATCGCTGGATCTTAATCCAACGCTCTCTTTGAAAGGAGCCCGAAGGTCTTCGATTTCGTTAGATCTCGATCGACCGATCTAGATCGCACGATCCATATTAATCGGTACCGCTTCAAATCTTTTAATCTTCTATTATCACACCGCCATTTCCAATCGGACGGTCGATATTCTTTTGAGCCCTTGTGAAGATGCAAGGCCGAGGATGACAAAGGGGCCCACATGTCATATTTTGTCTCCTTCTTCCTTATCTCTCTTGCAGCCATTTTTGTGAGCAGAGGAGAGGATTTATCCAAAGATTATGCACTAAT